>JANRMT010062833.1:24730542-24790892 GCA_026402145.1 Polypterus bichir lapradei | reverse complement strand
ATTTATTTTTTGCTTTATAGGGCATTTATAAGTAAAGTAAATAAAATCGTTTTATTTAAAAATAATTTTTATATATATTTTATTTTTTACTTTTTAGTTTTTCAGTATTTTGCAAATGATTTTTCTTTAATCATTTTTCTCGGGAAGCTTCTTTAAAAGTATTACATAATATATCTTCTTTGCAGAATTATTTGAATACTAAAAAATATATATATTGTGGTCTCTATTTTTCTGTTCAGGCTCTTATGGGATAAGTGCGAAAAAAAATATTGACAACAGAATGGCAAGCTTACAGCAATACTTCCTCACTGTGATCATCAAGGCTACTCCTTCGCAAGAGTAAACAAGTAAAGTCAGCACACATATTTACCCCCTCCACTCACTGGAAGAGGCGTTAATTGGAATCACATAACCATTAAGTAAGGTGAAATTTGTTACATAATTGCATTGGTTTTGACAGATTATTGTGTTGCCATTGATTCTGAACATGTATGGAAAATTAGAAGTAATTTGGTCTGCCAAAAGTGGGTTTAAAATCATTTGCAAGATTTGATTCAGACAAACAGACAGAGGAATCAAGTTAAATAAAATCATTTAAAATAAAGAATTGATTATGCTAATTAAATATAAGAAAACTGAAAAGAACCTTTATTTTTTATACGCTAAATCAAATTAAATAAGTATTGTGTAGAAGGTCATTTTTACTTGATTCAATACAAATCAATACAATCCCGAAGACTGTCAATAATATATTAATTTAAAAAATGTTATTTTTGTTGTTAAAATGATATGAGCTATACAATGGATTACTATGTATAACTACATGGGTCTTACTTATGGATAAACCAAAGCTGAAAATTTAAGTATATACTGTATGTATGCATGATATATCTGCTGATTAAATTTAATGTTTTTTCATTCTTAATGTTTTATGACAGACTTTGTCATAATGATGCACTTGAACCTGGACAAAGTGCATAAGGTAAAAACAGGCACTTTGGAATTTATTTTAAAATCTAACTTGTATCAGATTCAGGCAACTGACTTGGCAGTGACCCATTTAGGAATACCTTTGGGATTTAAATCACAAGCGAACGATTCATCATCTTGGTTGTTAGTGTGCTGCATTATACTTTCAGTAACATTCTGTCCTTGGTATTTGTTGTAACTTTAGAAGATGAGATGATTGATTGAGTTATAAAATAGATATATGTACTTGAAGTCAAGCAAAAATGGAAAAACTTTTTACCATTAGCATTTTACAGGTATAAATATACAGTATATTAAACTAAGCTGAAAATCACTAACAATATGCAGATTATTTCATGTGTTACCATATGTTGCACATTTCATAATACTTTAATTTAATTGATAATAACATCCTTTGATTTTATATATATATACAAATATAAACATCTAATGAGTGTTTTTCAGCTGCTCCTAACTCAGAATATAACTAAGAAGAAGTAAACAGGAGGTGGTTTATTAATAGCAAAAAACAGGCTACAAGAGAAGGATGTAACAGGCTAATTAAAAGTGTAACCATTGTACATATCTAAGAAAGGACTGAACATCCTTAAATCAATATTAAGTTTCCTACACTTCCCCACTTGTTTCTCAGCCCATTTCAAGGGGAAAATATATCAGTCTCCATTTTGAGAGGAATTTTCATCTTCTATGGCAGCAGCCCCTTTAAAGAGAGGACCCTGATGGCAATCTAATTACGAATGTTTAGAATTTGGCTTTATAAAAGTAATAAAAAGTAACATGTCATACATTAAAACCTGTTTGTCTAATTTGAACATGAAAGGTAAGTTCTTCAGATCAGAAAACATAAGGTGGCACAGTGGTGCAGTGGTAGTGCTGCTGTCTTCGTGGAAACTAGGTTTTGTGTTCCAGGTGTTCCCTACATGGTTTGCATGTCCATGTGGGTTTCCTTCAGGTGCCTGAATGAGTTTGTTATTCCTGAATGGCCATAGGAAAGAAGTTATGGAGATAATGTATAGCTTGACTGACATTAGACCTGTACTGTCTCTGGGATGGTAATCTGGTGAATAAATGGTTTAGTGCAGACTTCAGTCATCTTCTATGGTCTATCCTTTATTCTAGCAATGAACAAATCGTTTATTGATGGAAGCCAACAGTCAATGATATGCTTGGCAAATTGGAACACCCACAGTAGCCTGGTATTGAACACAGAGAACACAGAAGGAAGCCAGACAGTGATAGAAAAAGTCAGGACACCCTTGATGATAGCTGAATAAAAGTTCATTGAGATGAAATTTCAAAAAATAAGACAGATGCCTTTATCAAAAGTTCAAGAATAAATACACCTACTAAAGGAGAGCATTTAACTGCAGGGTCCCAATACTTGGAAACTGCCTTCATCCATCCATCCATTATCCAACCCGCTATTTTCTAACTACAGGGTCACGAGGCGCTTCTGGAGCCAATCCTAGCCAACACAGGGCGCAAGGCGGGAAACAAACCCAGGGCAGGGCGCCAGCCCACTGCAGAAACTGGCTTTATGTTTGTGTAAAAGATGGGTCTTGTTTAAGCACTGATTTAAAACATATTACTTCAGAACACTACTGTTCATACTATAAAAACCATTTAACTAATTTGTGGTAATTGATACTATACCATATGTGATTACTAGCTGTTACTAACCCTTTTCTACAGTATTATGTGTAACATTAAATAGGTGTGTGTATTTGTATATTTTAGTGACCTAGGTAAATAAGAACAGGAGCACTCACAGCTGTCAGGGTCTCTTCTAGTTTATTTTATTTACTTGGTTTTGTACAAATGGAGCACTATTGTTGACTCCATTATTTCTGGGACATGGAGCACACTTCCTCCTTCTTTTATCCTCCACTTCTGCGCCCCCAAGAGGTGTGTCAACCCCTTACAATGAGACACCTCCCCTTCCCGAAGACAATACTGCCTGCATGTTACAATATATACTGCATATGTAGTGGCCACCCAGCACCCCAAATACGACACAAGCACACACCAGGCACAGGTCTAGTAAAGTGAAAGGCTTTATTTCAGTGGGAAATGTTTTCCTTTCATTTCCCACTAATTCCCAGTATACAGAACAGTATTAAGCACACAGCAATGTCTTTTCATCTTTTTCTTCTTCTTCTCTTTGTCTTTCTGCCTCCTTTCCTCCTCAGGCAAGCTTCATCCTCTTCCTCCTGACTCTGGCTCTCTGAGTGAAGTTAGGCGGATCCTTTTATGCTGCCCCTGGGATTACTTCAGGTGATTCATCAGCATTATCTGGAAGTACTCAAGGTGTGATGAAAGCCCAACTGTGCTAATGGGCCTCACTGGCATTACCAGCAAAAAAAACAAAAATTAGCTTTGTGTCCTCTGCAGGGTTTTGAGAAAGACATTTGTTAGGAAAAAAGGCCGGAAAGTATAAAGAATAAAAGCTTGCCTTTTTGTCCAATTACAAAGCGCAGAGGGACGTCTTCACTGAAGATATGAGCACCTTCTGGGGAGCGTCGCAGCATGTCTCGTGTAGAGTGGAAAGGCGGCTCTGCCATTAACCGGCCGGGATGGCGTTGTCTGTCTTACACTCGTGCCCGTGCCTCCCGTGACCTCATAATGTTAGAAGAGTGACAGAAAGTGCAAAGCACTTTAGTATTGGCTTGTCACAGCTTATTAAATGGATCCCATATTGGCAGTTGCCTGGGCAATAGCTTGGAGAAGGGAAGAAAAAAAAAGGCTTACTTTAACTTTTGGGAGAAGCGCAGTATGCGTCTCAAATGCCAGCATAGCTATGTGTGTGTGTGCCACATACTCACAGTTTTATAGGAAATTGTGTGGGGCAGGAGACGCCACTCTTCATAGACGCATCCACATCATCACGTGCCCTTGGAGGGATGACATTCGACAACTTAATTGGTCGGCACGAGGGCGCCGAACACAAAAGGGAATTTCCAGCCTCTAGAAGGGGTCTTCTGGCTCGATCGTGCAGAGAGAGACATGTACTTGGTAGAACATTGTCTTGAGTTTACCAAGCACTGCGGCTTGTGCCTTGATTATTATGAATATTTTTTTTTTTACTTTGTATAAATATCTCTGGATTAGCTTTGATGGAGGTATTTATTGGGTTGTGGTTAATAGTGCACTGTTTATTTTTATATATACACTTTTTTCTCTTTTTCTGTATTTTGAATATTCTTGTTTTTGGTAAACCCTGTATTATACACTGTTTAGAGAAGCCACTAACTGACTTGGATTACTGAGGAGGAAGACAGCTTTATTTTTTATTTTTATGTATATATGGGTTGCATTAATTTGTGTGTTTTTTTCTTTTTGTTTGGGACTTTCAATCAGCACTGTAAATATTGTAAATAGTCATCATTTTTGGGCTCCGAATGATATCTGTTTTGTGTGTTGTTTGCGGTATTGGACTGTGTATTAATATATATTTGTCACAGGACATTATTTTTGTTTTTCTTTATGTGCACTTGTAAATAAAATTTCACTTTATTTTTGCAAAATCACAACCCTTTTGTGTCCGTGTTTGCCTGTCTTACACCATCATCCTGGTCACGCTCGGTCCCACATACTAGACACCTAAAGCGTAGGCTGGTGACCCTCAATTCCCACTACACGGGGTGTCACACCAACAAAGTAGGGCTCTGCAGCCCCCCTCTCGGCCCTCACGGAACCTAACAGGGCTGTGCCAAACTCTGACTCCCATAGGGCCCTGTGGGAATCCAAAGGACTGCTGTCATCCAGCGTTAATAACATAATTAATTTTTCTCTGTCATATTAAAAAATATTAAAATATTTAAGATACTTAAAAAAATAAAAAATTAGTTAAATCAAGTAATTATTTGTTCAGCCAAATAAAATTTCTGTAGTGCAAATTGAACATATACCTACTCAACAACTTACTTAAATAACATTTTATGATATTTAAATGTATTTATGGAAATTGCAATGTATACAAATCACAATGTAAAAAATGTAATCCACGCATTTCTAAGTAGAGGAACTGTGAAAATTCATACTTAAAGATGGCAAGCTGATTTTTCTTTTTCATTATTAAGGTACATTGCAGCTTATTGTAATGAGTCACTTCCTGCATCACACTGCATTACAAATCAGACACTTTTATTTATTTTTTATTTCTGTCAAAAAGATGTTACAGGGACATCCACTGACATGTTGCTGGTGCCAACAGATGTCATTGCTACTTAACAGGAAGCTGTCCAGTTGCTGGGTATAAGTGTTGACTGTCTCCATCCTTCTAAAACAATAAAACATAAATCAGTCAAAAGCTCTGTTTATAAACAAGTTTTGAGATATACGATGTGCATTAAATAATGTAAATGACACACTAAAGCTACCTGTCAACCATGTTTCCTAGGTACTGAAAAGATAAATCTTTACCTGTGGTATTTTACATGCATTATTCAAACTACTATTTAGAGTAGTATTAGCCTTCTTGCTCTCAAGATATATTACCTGTCTTTCACACATTTATTTCATGTTTAGCAAATATGAATAGTGCATAAAAGTCTCTATCTACACATTCATTTTCTGATCTTGCTTAATACAACTCTTTTTTTTAGGTGACTTCTGGGGAAAGGTGGGATTCAACCTGGACACTGAATCATACTCACTCACATAATGTCACTGATGTACAGTAATTTAATGTACCATTCAAGTTAACACAGAGGTTGCAAAAGAGAAATTAAATAACCTGGGGAAAAATTCAGCCAGACATGTGGAACATGTAGGCACTTTTCACAGTTAGTGACAAGGCCAGGATTCAAACCAAACCTGCTTTGTCAGGATTGACTCAGGGTGACAGGGGACTGCAACCAATTCCTACTGCCTAAGGTTACATTTAGAAAGCCGAAGTGGAGGTGGTGCCAGTCCTTCACAGGGCACACTCTTGCATGCACCCAAACTCATTCACATCTGGTCCAATAACAGTTGCTAATTAACAGGAACTTTTTAAGGTCAACATGTAAACTCCACATAGAAAATGACCAGGTCAGGAATTGAATCCAGTGTCCTGGAGAAGTGAAACAGCAATGCTAACAACTGAGCCACCATACCATGTAAATTACAGAAAAATGTCATAGTTTAAAAAGTCTAGTCTCCTGTTTATTGTAATTATTCAGAAATCAATTTTACAATATATTTGCTGGTAAACAACATTTTAAGGCACCTTACAAAGCAATGATAATACAAAGCCATACAAGATGGCTTGAACACATCCAGATCCTAACCACAGATGGTGACTTCCTGACTACCAGTCCTGATGTTGATGAACTGTGGACCTTGCTGCTCACAGCCCTGCAGTCCTCCTCCAAGAAAGCCCTTGGATTCTCCAAGAGGAGGAGTCCACACTGGCTCAAGGAGTCCACATACAAGATTCTCCCCCTCCTGGAAGCCAAGAAAACAGCATTCCAATTTCATCTTGCAAATCCCCCATTAGTTTCCGTCCTGCAGAAATGGAAAAAAATAGATCAATTATACAACAAGGGCTCCATGAAATCCAGAACAACTAGTAGGTAAACAAGGCCAGTAAAATCTAAGGAGACACAGATGAAAACAAAACATATGAGTTCTAACGTGCCATGAAAGGAATTTACGGTCCTTCTCAAAGTAATGTAGCTCCAGTCTGGACAGCATATGGTGTGACACTCCTCAAAGACAAGCAACAAATCTTGGATTGTTGGGAAGAACACTTTCTAGAATTGTTGTACCAAATGAACCCAGCGAATCCTTCAGTCCTCAACAATATCCCCACAGACCCCATAAATAAGTGTCCAACTCTCCACAACGTCCAAACTACCATCAAAGCCCTTAAGAACAAGAAAGCGGCTGGTGAAGGCACCATACCTGCTGAAATATATAAATATGAGGGACTTAGTCTTCTTGTCAAATTTACCAATTTCTTCACTCTGTGCTGGAAGCTTGGGAAAATTCCGGACTCATGGAACTATGCCACCATCGTCTCCATCTACAAAAAGTAGGAGGACCGATTGGACTGTGGCAAGAGCTGTGGTATTTCACTGCTGGATATTGCTGGGAAAATCCTTGGCTGTGTCATGCTTCTCTGGCTACATCATCACATTGCAGGAAGAGTACTTCCAGAGTCGCAATCTGGCTCTTATCCCAAAAGCAGCACAAGTGACATGATGTGTGTCATCCGCCAATTCCTAGAGAAGGCTTGGGAACACCAGCAAAACATCAGCTTTGCCTTCATCGACCTATGGAAAGCATTTGACACTGTCAACCATGAATTGCTTTGGGAAGTTCTCCATAAGTGTAGATGTGCCCCAAAATATCTCACTATGCTCCATCACTTCTATGATAGAATGCGGGTGAAGGTTCTTGTTGGTGGAAAAACATCTGCTCCCTTCGAAATCACTGTTGGTGTCAAGCAAGGCTGTGTCCTGGCTCCAGTGCTTTTCAACATTTACCTTGTTGCCATCACTCTTCAATCAAGGAATGCGTTGGATGCCACTGATGGAATGCGGATCCAATACCGACCAGATGGCAATATGTTCAACCTCCAAAGATCTTCAGTCCACTCGAAAACCTCCTCGAGAGTAATTTATGAGCTCCAGTATGCTGACGGCATAGCTGTTCACACGGAAAGGACCTTTGAGTCTTTACACTCAGCCTATTCTTGGTTGGGCCAAGAAATCACCACCTATAAGACACTGACCCTTCACATTATCTTCCATCACACAGATCCTCCAGTGGACTTCCAGATCAGCAATGAGACACTGGGGAACACATAATCCTTCCCCTACCTGTGATTGAGGAAATTGTGAACTGCCTCTGACTAGCCTCCTCTGCTTTCGGCCACCTACACAAGCATGTCTACTGTAACCAAAATCAACCAAAGTTCTGGTATATCACATGGTATGTATATCAACAGTCCTTTATGGAACGGAGTCCTGGACTCTTTACCACAAGCAAATTTGCACACTAGAAGCATTCCACATCCACTGCCTCCAGAAGATCCGGTACATCACATAGAAGGACAGGGATCCACACACTAAAATTCTGGAATGCTGCTCATCAACTAGCACTGAGGCCATGCTGCTCAACCGTGTCCTCTGTTGGACCCTGTACATATTCTGCATGGATGAGTCTCAGCTTCTCTGGATGGTCTTTTATGATGAACTTGCTGAAGGATCCCGACCTCAAGGTGGACCACAAAAACACAGGTAGGTCTACTTGAAGCGTTCTCTCAACGGCCTGCTCCAGGACTATGCAATTTGGAGACAGACAATACATGAAGGAGTCTATAATTCATAACAGCAATGGACACATCAACAAAAGGAATAGAGAATGGCAATATATCATCATAGGACCAATCCCACTGCACTTGGAAGGGGAATTCCCTTGGCCATCATGCTCCCAGGTTTGCCTTTCCCAAATTGGCCTGCTATCCCATCAGTGTACATAAAGGAGGGGGAGTGATGGAGATGAACAAATGAATCAATATAGTCACTGTCGGATCGATGGACAGCCATGACAGATTGACTGACTATTGTTTAATTAAAAGTTCCTCACCGTAATGCAGTTACTGGGTCTTTCATGTGCTACTTTCAATTTCTTTTCTAAGTCTTACTCAAATTTTAAACACAATGTCTGTATTGTTTAATTGAATCTTTTTCTGATTCTTTGTTTTTGTTCATTTTTAATGATTTGTTACCATGTCCTCATTTTCTAGCTGGCACATTCACAGTGTGAAATTCATTATTAATGTTGTCAGACTCTTTAATCCTTCCATTTTTAACTTTTATATGACTGGAGTGGCAAAGACCCCAAAAGTAAGAGGCATGTCCAGAGATAAATTACGTGTGAGAAACTGTTATCTCAGGGAGGAGCAAATTCACTAAAACGCCAGTTATTCTCATCAAGCTGAATTTTTGTCTGGAAGAAAATGTTTCACCTGATATTATATTTCAAGATTGCTGTTATGCTATTATTTTTCTAGCATAGACTTAAACTTACTGGGGTATGAACATTTAACAACTGCATATTTTTTAATTGTGATGAGTATTGTTTTATATTTGCTCCTGTCAATTGCCTTGTATCCACATATGAAGTACCTCTGTTAGTGCACACAACCTATGACATTGCTTTAGACAAATCCACACAATTATACTTTGTGACCCCAGTGCCATCAGACATGAACAACAGTGATTCTGTCATGAATTTATTTCTTTTCAGTGTTTCCCTACAAAAACAACATCAACAGTTTATTTCTTATATAGCCCAAAATCACACAAGAAATGCCTCAATGGGCTTTAACAGGCCTTGTTTTTTTCCTCCCAGCCTTGACTTGTCTTCTAAGGAGTCAAAAAAAAAAAAAAAAAAGAAATGGAAGAACTCTTGGGAAAGGCAAGGCCTACATTGGGCGATCAACAACAAAAACTGTTTAGGAAGGGGGCCTTTTGTGGTGCTTATAAGGTATGCCTTTAAGGGGTATGGTCCTGTTATGTTTTGCTGTCAGGCATGTCCATTAGCATACTTTCCACTTTCGGTATCCTTCAGATTATGACTTCCTCCTTTCATCTGCTTAGCAAACACTGGACCTCATTCAAATTAAAGTGCCTCACACGCTGTCATTCAGTGGTCAGTTGTGGAGTTTTTAATAGCTTAGTTTTGTAATACTTTAGTTTAGAAATGTTTTGTGTAGCTTCATTATTTCTGTGCATTTTGACTTTTAATGGCATCCTTAGATTAGAGTTTTGCTTATTATTTGCTTTAACTTATTTCAGTTTTTAATAAAAATATGCTTTTATGGCTACATCCTTGTAAGGCACAATGAAATTGTCCACTTTTACAGATTGGCTATTAACCCTATTGCGTTTAGATCTTTTTCTCTAAGTTATATAGATTTTAGACTCACATTACTGAAAGTTATGTCTCCATTTCCTTTATTTCTCTTTATTTCTTCCACTTTTCACTGTGATGCTCAGAAATGGCTTTACATGTGAATGGGGTTTGACTGCTGACAATAAGGTGAAGACCTAGAACTGGCTGAGGTAAGAGTGGCTGGACATCCTCTGTTTGATGTAGACATAAACGTTTCATGCCTTTTTAAAGTCTTTGTTAAAAGCATAACTATCCTAAAAGTCATATCCTTATTTAATATAAATACAGCATTTTTTACACTTTTATGAACAATGTCAGCTTGCAAATTATGTTGTATTCTGTTATTATATTGTATTGGTGTTGTATCGTGTATATCTGTACATTCCATACCCCAAAATATATAATTTCCTGATCTAAAATGATTTTGAGCCATAATACAGTATATAGGTGTGGTTTAAATAGAAAGAGCTATGTCAGGATTGGTAAGAATCAAATATGAAGCTGTTCCAGAAAAAAAAGTGTGATTCAAAAAGAACATATGGCCAGCATGTTTTTACTCTTTTTGACACACCATTTCCTTTTTTGTACTTTTCTATTGTCATTCTTCTGTTTGTTTTTAAATTGACATCTTATAACTAGTACACAAGACTGAAGTCAATATGATGCCATGGAGCAGACTAGCATGGACAAACATACTGTGGTGACTTTTAGAGCATCATAAAAAGAAACAAGGTCAGTGCAGGAGGCAGAACAGAAACCTTATTAAGTCAGATACAAACATTGAGAATTTGCAGGTTTGCTCTTCTGCACTTTGGGTTGTACTTGCCTAGAGATTTTAAGATTTAATATGTTTTTAGCTGTTATTACCAGTAGTTACTACCTGCAACACTTTCAAATAAAATGTTAAAACAAATTAAGGTTTTAAGATTCAAAAATGGCTAAATTTGTTGTTTTGTTTTGGAATTTCTTTGGAGATATGAAATTCATGAAAAATAATAACTAAAAGGTATTTTAAAGGGCTAATATAGTTCTACATAAACTACTTAGGATGTATTATTATAGCCAGAGAAACTCAGAAGATATTTGCTTAATATCTCTGAATTTGAACCTTGACAAGAATATTTGGGGGACCTGAGCAAACAGACTTTAACCTTTTTACAGTCAGTTGGGCTGCTTGTCGTGAATTTTCACTTTCTCCTCCTATTGTGTTTGTCTGGTGCCATACAGAGAAAAGAAGTGATGTCCGAATTTGAAGGAAGTGTTTGCAGTGAATGATAATTTACTTCTGTAACCTGCTGGAAATTATTTATTTAATTCATTAAGATCTTTAAATTAAATTTGCTTATCTTTTATGACACACAGTTCCATGAAAAAGTATATGCCCTCCCTCCTGACTTCCACTTTTATTATGGATTTTTGACACTGAATATTTGTAGGCTTTCAACCAAACTCTAATATTGGATAAAGGATACCTGAGTCAACAGATAACACAATTTTTATAGTAATTACAGTCAGATGATTGACCATGGCCAGGTTTGATTACACCCAGGGCTGCTCAATATAAATATCACTTATTTTGACTCTTATCAGAGTCATGGTGCCACGAGAAAGATTTATAAAGTACATAATTTCACAGTCAAATGATATTGTCGAAGAGATACCTGTATGTCTGAGAAACAGTACAAATCCATGTCTAGGACCTTGTACTGTGAGGGACATAATGGAAAACACTTGAGGAAGTTATGAAACCCAGTAGTGTGAAAATCATGCTGGAGGTCAAGGATCAGGATTGAAATTAATACCAGATTTTTCACAACAAATGATGATTGTGTGTGGGGGTTTGAGGGTATATTTTTTATTTTCTGGGAGCTAAATACTACAAACTAAAATTCAGCATATTTATGCATGATCTGAATTTCTGTATACATATATATGTAATTCACATTGCCTCCACTATCACTTGATTCTTGATGACTTGACTTCTTGACTTGAACTAATGATTCAGTTTTAAAACTGTCTTTATAGCTTTTCATTTACATGTCATTGTGTATTGTTTGAAAGCTCTGCCCTACTCATATAAACTGCTCAAAACAATTTAAAGAACACTTTGAAAACACATCAGATCTCATTGTGAAAAAATCCTGCTGGATATCTATACTAATATGGACTTGGTAATGTGTTAGAAATGAAAGGATGCCACATCATTTGATGGAAATGAAAATTATCAACCTAATGAGGGCTGAATTCAAAAACAGCCCGAAAACCAAAGGGAAAAAATGATGTGTCAGGCTAGTCCATTTTTGCCGAAGTTTAATTTGCTGCAACTCAGAATCGTACTCAGTAGTTTGAATGGCGCCCATGTACTTGTATGCATGCCAGACAATGTTGGGTTGGGAAGTGCTTCTAATGAGACGACGGATGGTGTCCTGGGGGATCTCCTCATAGATCTGGACCAGGGCATCACTAAGCTCTTGGACAGTCTGAGGTGCAACCTGGTGGTATAGGATGGATCAAAATATAATATCCAAGAGGTGATCTATTGGATTTAGGTCAGGCAAGTGTGGGGGCCAGTCAATGGTATCAATTCCTTCATCCTCAAGGAACTGCCTGCATACTCTTGCCACATGAGGCCGGGCATTGTCGTGCACTAGGAGGAACCCAGGACCCACTGCACCAGCATAGGGTCTGGTAATGGGTCCAAGGATTTCATCCCGATACCTAATGGCAGTCAAGGTGCCGTTGTCTAGCCTGTAGAGGTCTGTGCATCCCTCCATGAATATGCCTCCCCAGACCATCACTGACCCACCACCACACCAGTCATGCTGAACAATGTTACAGGCAGCATAACATTCTCCACAGCTTCTCCAGACCCTTTCATGTCTGTCTCATTTGCTCAGGGTGAACCTGCTCTCATCTGTGGAAAGCACAGGGAACCAGTGGTGGACCTGCCAATTCTGGTATTCTATGGCAAATGCCAGTCGAGCTCCACGGTGCCAGGCAGTGAGGACAGGGCTCACTAGAGGATGTCAGGCCCTCAGGCTACCCTCATGAAGTCTGTTTCTGATTATTTGGTCAGAGACATTCACATCAGTGGCCTGTTGGAGGTCATTTTGTAGAGCTTTGGCAGTGCTCATCCTGATCTTCCTTTTCCAAAGGAGCAGATACCAGTCCTGCTGATGGGTTAAGGACCTTCTACAGCCCTGTCCAGCTCTACTAGAGTAACAATCTGTCTCCTGGAATCTCCTACATGCCCCGAGACTGTACTGGGAGACACAGCAAACCTTCTGGCAATGGTACGTATTGATGTGCCATTCTGGAGAAGTTGGACTACCTGTGCAACCTCTGTAGGGTCCAGGCATCGCCTCTTGCTACCAGTAGTGACACTGACTGTAGCCAAATGCAAAACTAATGAAAAAACAGCCAGAAAAGATGAGGAGGGAAAAATGTCAGTGGCCTCCACCTGTTAAAGCATTCCTGTTTTGGGGGTCGTCTGATTGTTGCCCCTCTAGTGCACCTGATGTTAATTTCATTAACACCAAAGCAGCTAAAACTGATTAACAACCCCCCCTGCTACTTAACTGACATGATCAATATCCCAGAAGTTTAATTGACTTGATGCTGTACTCTGATTAAAAAGTGTTCCTTTAATTTTTTATACAGTATATGTAGACAGAGAGAGAGAGAGGCACCTTTCCTATTAAGATTTACCATTTCTTTGTAACTTTAATTTTTTTTCTTTTACAGTGCTTGTAACAGTACAGGCACTATTTTGTTTAAATACATGGACAGAGCATGTTAGATCTATTTAAGAATCCCAGTGGTAATCATGCAAGATTTTTGGCACAGCAAATATAATCAGAGAAAAGTGTTTCTCTGCTCCATCTTTTGCAGCGGTACTTCAGAGGAAGCACTTATTTTGCATATCTAGGTTCAGGATTATTTTTTTTTTCAGACTTTGAACTTACATCTTTCTCTATCTTAAAATACTTTGAATAGATTGATTTATTATCTTTGGACTAGCCTGAAGTTTGTGAAATATTTTGCCTAGAAAAAAGTTTGCCTAACTTCTGCCAATTACTAATTAGCAATCTAGCAAACATTATACTAAATATATGTTTCATTTTTTATTTGTTGTTTCTAGTTGCAGAATACAGTCATTAGCACACCTGCTTCATAGCTTCAGGTAACTGATTCTGATTTCGGACTTGGCCATATTTTAGGTAACATTTGTATGTTTTTCTTATATTTGCGCGTTTTTTTCTATGTTTACTCTGATTTTTATGCCACAAGTCAACGAAGTGTGTGCTAGGTTAATTGATGATTCTAAACCGTCCTGGTACAGATGAGTGTGATTGTTTTTGAAAATAAAGAAAGCAAAAATGATCAGCATGCTGGCCCAGGGGTCTTTCTCTCTAAAGGAGGAAAATGGAGATAAATTGGTAACCAAGAGGCTATTGGAGCAGGGGTTATAAATCTAGCCAAGGACTCAGATAGCATCTAACCTAAAATAAAATAAATACATAACTATATAAATAACAGCAAGCAGACACTAAATGAATGAAGTGTATTTACGGCATTTTCACTTTTAAGTAGCAATATTTGAAATCTTGAATGATTAATATTACTAAGGCAAATAGATTTCTGTTTTCTGAGTAATATAAGAAAGAGAAAAGCAACAATGCTAGAAAATTTATCTCTGTATTGATACAAAGATGCAGTATAAATCATGGTCTACATATGCCATTATAGTTAAGGCAAGGTCAGACAATGTGACTTTCCTAATATTCATACATCAGTGTTAACTAGTAGGTTTGGGAGGATTAGAGACTCCTGGACTTTTAGAACCCAAAGACAGAATTTATTATGTTTTTGTAACCTGCATCATTGTTAAAATGGTAATTAATTTTATAAGGTTATAAGTCATTCTGGCACTTGCAAGTCTGATACAATGCCTATAAGAAATATTTACCCCCTTGAATGTTTTCATTTTTTTGATGTTATTGTACAACATTGAATCACAGACATTTTAATTTTTCTTTTTTGTCACTGTTTTACAGAAAAAGATAGTTTCTAGCTAAACTGAAAGTAAGTAAAATCAATTGTTAATTCTGTTTTTTTAGCTCTCCAAAAGAAGCACAAAAGAGCTTAACTGATCCCGACATTCTTTAAAATCACGAACAGGAGTCAAAGTGAAGAATCTGCTTGCAACTTGGTTTATCTTTAATATATCTATAAAATGTTTTTTATAAATACACTTCTTTTTTTCCTTTTTGGACACTTCCCAGGTACTATATTGTAGTTTATTTTATTAAATATACATGTATATACATAACCATTAAGTAACCAATAGTGGCAGTAGATTTAACACAAGTATATGTCGGGGTCTGTATGCGTTTACATAATCTTTTAATTATACGTGCTTGAAACTTCTTTAATTCTAATTGCTTCTGGTTACATCACAGAAGGAAATCAATTAAAAGATATGACTATAGATACACTATATAAAGTATATACTGTAATATACATTGCATATCCATTTTGAATATCTACTCCATTTCAACAAAACAGCTTGGTTGCCTTTTTTTCTTCTGGCAGGAAACTGTTTAACATATTAGTCTAGGTTTATTGTATCTAGACTGTACTATTATATCAGAATTTAATCCTTAGTAAACTACTGCTTGTTTTGGGTATGCCCTGTCTCTTTGCATGCCATAGGACTAAAACTCTGTGAAGTTTAGTCTAGCCTCACTTGGGGAGGCACAATATAGGAGGAGAGAAAGAAAGAAAGTTACCCACTCAATTGTAAGTGCCTAAAAATGACCAGCTCTTTAGTCTTAGTACCTATCATTAAGAACACAAAATGTTCTCAAATGTTCAGAAGTAGCATTTATATGACCAAACACTGACACTTGTAAGCTGGAATGTCAAAGGTCTCATTCACAAACTAAAGAGAAAAATTATTCTCCCACCTCACAGACCTAAAGGCTAAGATGGTATTTTTACAGAAGGTTCGCTTAATAAGTAAGGACCAGTTTCGATTGCAAAGTCTGGATTAGGATTAAACACTTGGAAAAGAACTAAATCATTCATGGTGCACTGTAAAATCATCCAAGAAATCAAAACAGATTTATCACAACAAATGGTGGATGGCGGGTTGGTATATTTTTATTTACTGAGAGCTAAATACTATAAACTAAAATGCAACCATTTTTCTTAAGATCTGAGTTTGTTAGTTTTTTGCCACTTTTTCCTATGAGTATTTAGCTTTTGTTTATAACTTTTACAGTGCAAGTCATAGATCACAGGCACTATTTTGTATAAATACAAGTAGCAGGCAGAGCATGACTGTCAGATTTTTTTAAGAATGGCAGTGGAAATTATGCAAGTTTTTGGCAAAGTAAATATAATCAGACAAAAGTGTTTGTCTGGTCCTTCATTTGTAGTAGTACATCAGATGAAGTACTTTCTCTAAATTCTGAAACAATGCAGTACTTTTACTTAAGATTATAAAATGCTCCCAACCATTGAGAAGCAGTATTTCTATGACCAAACTCAAAACTTTGTAGGCTGGGAATTTCAAAGGCCTCAGTCACAAAATAAAAAGAAAAAATTATTCTCCCACCTCACAATCCTAATGGCTAATATAGTATTGTTACAGATGGCTCACTTAATAAGTAAGGAGTGGTTTCAATTGTAAAGAGACAAGACTGGTCAATTTTTTTATTCCAGTTATAGAGAAAAAAAACAGAGGTGTGGGAATTTTAATACATAAGGCAATTCCATTTGTAGCATTACATATAATATCTGATCCTGCAGGGCACAATGTCATGGTGATAGACACTTTATTCAGTTCTAATTTAATTCCAATAAATATATGAGAGGGTACCCAAAAATAACCAAAATTGAAAAAAAAAAAATTATAATTTTTACTTATTGAAACTTTAGTCTCCTTCAAAGTACTCTCCATGTGAATTTTTATTCAACCCACTGAATTAAAGCTGAAAGTCTGCACTTCAACTGCATCTGAGTTGTTTCATTTAAAATTCATTGTGGTAATGTACAGAACCAAAATTAGAAAAAAGTTGTCTCTGTCCAAATATTTGTGGACCTAACTGCACCTAGCTTGTTGTCTGTGATATCTGACCCCTAGTAGTTTTAGCAACTAGACTTTTTGAGCAGAACTTGGCTGTGACCCAAAAGTAAGATTAAAGTGCTCTAAAAGCAGCTCCAACACTACTAAGGCCACTCCTGGTTCATTACGACATGTGGCCCAAGGTCATAGTACATTGATAACATTGGTTTGTTCTTTATTGCATTTTCTTTAGACTGTAATATTGCATAATCTACCAGCTGTTTCTTTTCTTTCACTTGAAATAGCCCTGGACAATAGGTAATAGTTGTTTGGTAGATCAAAGGCACAACCCCCTGATTTAAATTTGCATAATTGGAAATGGGTACCAAGTTACATAACCTACAAAAAGTATTAATATTAGTTATGTGTTTATGGCCTTACATCTTATGTTCTGAGTACGGTTAATTTTTAGTATTGTTTTTAATATGAAGTCTAGTTCTTTTTAATTATATGTCTATGTACTGAGGCAATGGATGTAGCCATGCCTTGATTAAGGTTATGAAGAAAGTAGGCTTCCACGTGCTTTGTTACTGGGAATCTCTATGCATTCCTCAACCAAGCCCTAAAACTCATTAAATGAAAAACTTTTTACAGACGTGAGGACAGCCAGAGACTCATGATTAAAAACTGCATTTTCAACCTTCAAAAATAAAGGTTCTTATTATATGGTGTACTGAGAGAATTGTCCATTATTCAAGACTACTATGTTTATCCTAGGTTTAATAGACCAGCCTTTTACTGCTGTCCTTTAAATAAGAGAGGTAATTTTCTTATTTCTGAAAGAATCAGAAGTCCTAGAAACAATTCTTGCCTTACAATCTTCAGCATTCCTTGTTGTCAATGGACATGAATTCCTCTGCAATTAGTACAACAGAAAATCCTAAAAAGATGTCCTATGTTGATATACAGTAGAAAAATGCTTTAAACTTTCGCTTTTTTTGTAAGCATGTCCAATATGACATTTATGCTGCAGTAAATCTTTTAAGGAATGATCTTTTAAGGACTATTTTGGAGTTATGGTGTTTGTAACAGCATATTTATTCTATGGTCTATGATGAGCAATGATCACTGCATGTAACAGTTTAGAAAATACCGTAACTTGAAGACTTGGAAATTCCTCTACAGGTAATGATTGCAGTATCGTAAGTTTTTATGTCTCCTTGCATTTAAGTAAGATATATATAGGATTAGATTTAACTTGTCATTGTATTAATAAGTAGCTTAAAAGCCATTCTTGTGTCACATCCAGAGTGTTATGTTTCAGCCAGGGTTCCCATCCTGCTGGGGTTTAAGAATTTATCTATTTTGTTTGTTTTTTATGTTAACATTGATTATTTAGTATATTTGTGCCAAAGAGTCTTCTGTTATGTTGCTTGTGTTTTGTTGGTGTTTCCCCTAGAGGCGGGGCCACCAGCCCATCCCTATAAGGCACTGCCCTCAGCCCTTAAAGGCTGTGACTCTCTTGCAATTCAATGAATGTGCTGGTATTGACGAGTTCTCTTGTGTTTTTTGGTCTTCTAATGTTCCTGAATTTCTGGATTTTGGAGACCTTTTGCTCTCTCTTTTGACCACTCTTTGGATTTTGTATTAAGACTTTGTTTGCATTAGTGATTGTCTGTTTTAAAGGTATTACCTTCTGTGTTCTTACAGTTATTGGTACTACAAACGTGGCCAAGATTTATCTTTTAAGCATGTAATAATCAGGGGTGGCATATCAAGCTTGCAGGTAAAAATTTTAAAATAAATTCATAAAGGTGGGACTAACATCTGGTTTTTATCATCAAAAACATCTGCTTTTTTAAGAGGGATGTAAAAAATATGGATAACCACACAACCGTAATGCTCACATGAATAACTGAAAACTGGAAGCAGAACTATGTTGAGCTTGCAAGGGCTTACTTCACCTGCACATAGTATGGTTAGTATGGTTACCTGCTTATGACTAACTTCTTAAGTGAACTTTAGAACACCATAGAACTTAAAAAGAAATCAGAAAAGTCTAGGGTCATGAATGGGTGGGGGCTGGGCAGTGCCTATCAAAGAAGATCATTTTCCCACTCAGTGAAAAATCAGAAAAAAATAAAAGTTTAGCTTTTAAAACCAAATGTGTGAAGAAACCATGGTGATACAGTTGTGTAAAACATATAGAAAGGTTTCTGAGACCAAAAGAAGAAGTTTGATTTTGACCTTAATTTTCTGATATTGATCCTCAATGGACTCTCCCTCTTAGACTTTCGGTTATCTTTATGCACAGGCGTACTGCTATCAGAATTGTGACTGCCCCAACATCCAGTAACATTTACTTATTTCAGTCTCTGAGAATTTTTATTACATTTTTCTCCAGTGTCTTGAATACTTAACATCAACAACTCAAAATGAGAAAGCAATATGCCAGACATTGAGACAAATCATTTTTCTAGCTAACTAGCTCATGACATTAAGCATGATTTAATAATACATAGGAGGAGCATCATTAAAGTCTAATATCTAAGATGCACCAACAAACACTCATCTGGACTTTTCTATGTATCAGTTGTTAGAAGAGTCAACAGCTTGCCTTTGCCTACTGTATGTTTAATTAATGCTGCTGTTGTTAAGAACTGCAGTTTTGCTTTTTTGCATTAACACCAGCATTCATTTTTTTACTTTTGTGTTGTTATAAATTGAGTTTTTATGCTGAGTAATTATTTTGCATTTCCCATTCAACAATTATTCTCAAAGTTGTTGTTTTAATTGGCTAGAGCAGCCAATAACAATTTGATAAGCAACTAAAGAAACCAAATGGTGGACAAATCATTTCAGAGTTTCCTTAAAATAAAATTATAAAGTGATACAATGGATTCAGAAAGTATTCAGGCCCCATTACATTTAATTTTTATTGTGTAGAAGATCCCATAATTCACACTGCATGTCAGTACAAAAACCAAGGCATGAAGTCCAAGAAACTCTCTGTAGACCTCAAGTGATCAAATTTTGGTGAGACATACATCAGGGCAAGGGTGTAAAAGCCATTTCTGAAGTTTCGAGAGTTCCTATGAGTACAGAGGCCTCATTAATTTTGAAATGGAAGAAGTTTGGATCAACCAGGACTCTGCTTAGAGTTGACCGTCTAACCAAATTGAATAACCCAGCAAGAAGGAAATAATATTGATCATTCTAAGAGAGCTTCAGAAGGACGACCATCTCAGCAGCACTCCATTAATCAGGTGTTTATGGTAGAGTGGCTAGAGTTGAAGCACTCTTGAGTAAAAAGCATATGACAGTTTAAAGGACTATGTGAGCATGAGGAAAACGATTGACTAGTCTAATTAGATAAAAACTTTACTCTTTGGACAGAAGTCCAAGTACTATGTCTTGTGAAGACGAGGCACTGCTCATCAGCTGCCTAATAACCATACCTGTGGTGAAGCATGGTGGTAGTAGCATCATACTATGGGAGTGCTTCTCAGCAGAAGGTATAGGGAGACTGTTTAGAATTAAGGGAAGGGTGAATGCAGCCACATACAAAGAGGTCCTTGAAGAAAACTTGCTTCAGAATGTCCAGAGTTTACAGTATATTGACCTCTGACTGGAACAGCAGTTCACCTTTCTACATGACAATGAGTCAAAGCATACAACCAAGAAAATGCTGGAGTAGCTTTGAGAAAAATCTCTGACTATCCTTGAATGGTCCAGGAAAAGCCCAGACTTGAAATCCATAGAACATGTGAAGAGACCTGAAGTTGGCAGTTTAAAAATGCTTCCAACTGAAGGTCCCGATCACCCACCCTGCTGTTTGAAATATTGAGTATCAGTGAGAGCGACAATTCAAGGAGGACAACCACACCCCAACCCCCGTCAAATTTGTATGTATTTCATACCATATCACATGGAGTAAGAAGAAGCAGACAGAATATAGAGTAGTGTAAGTTCCCAAATCCTACTTTGTTTTGACTTTTGCTCTTGTTATTTGTGACTATTGTCTCTTGTTTTGGCTTCAACAAACATATTTTTGAGTTGTCACTTTTGAGCTTTTTCTCTTAGACATCTGTCTCCTGGTTGCCTCTAAAATCTTTTTCGGTTCGCTGACATAACAGCCTGACCCCAAACTCCAAAGGCAAGCTCTCACTTGCACATGTCCAAAATGGAGTTCAAATTTTTAAAGTTCAAAATTCAGTGTAAATATTTGGAAAACAAAAAAATGCCACTCAAGGGAGAGGAAAATTATAAACATTTGGTATGAATAGACAAAAAAACAGCAGTGTTCCTCAGATTTTAATAATTTATTAAATAATACAAAATTAGCAAAGGAAAACAGGAAAAAGCAAACAAGTTATGTCTACAAATTCAGCCCCAAAGCTAACAAACCCAACCTATAACCAAAACTCAGATTCCAAAGAAAGCAAAAAGTACTCAAAATCAGAAAAACCAAATAGCACACAGCACAAACTTTCCAGAGACTCCAGTGAACCTCTGAGGGACTCCACGGACTCTCCAGTCTGAAATATACGCCGTTGGCTGAAGACAGTCCCTTAGCAGGGACATCACAGTGGCTCTTTCTGTCGAAGTTCCAGCTGCAGAAAACAAGGAACATGTTCAAACAACTTAAATACACAATACCTAAATACGAAATAAACAACAATATCATCAAAAAATACATAAAAACGTAATTAGACAAAACACAAAAACAGCAAAAAATGGAAAATAAGCTAGGGATCAAACACTGGTTGTAACATAAGAGCGCATAGAAGTCCAAGGTTTATTTGTTAAAGTCCAAAAGGGCAGCAGGATTTTGTTTTTCTTTCAGTTTAATTGCACTTTTCATTCTCCTATGTGTGTATGTCTCTCCCTGAATGTTTTTCTTGATAACAATGCCAATGTGTGGTGTTTATCGGGTTGGAGAGAGTTTCCCCTTTATATCAGTAAATTCATAAATACTTAGCAAGAGAGGAGATTTGTTGATAGGCAGTAGAGAGAATGAGAAAGGAAAAGAATCAAAGGGGAAAAAGGGAATTTTTGAAGTAGTATAAGAAAGAAAGGTAACAGAGCCAAAGAGTGAGAAAAATATCAGAGAAAAGAAGACAACTGTGCAAGAACCTCCAGAGTATTTGATTCATAGGAGGACTCAGTCTATCCAGGAAACTGTAATAAAAGATCATGTTATGTTAAATAAAAGTAGAAATTTGGTAATTTGCCTGACATATTGTTAAATACAAATACTATATAAATAGTGCTACTTGTCATTCTTTGTACTGCCAATCTTCAGGGACTACATAAAACCACATCTGAGAAAAAATATATACCCTCACTTACTTTAAAAAATAGCAGCTGTAAATTGTTTTTTAACTTTTTACATTTTTTAAACATAAATAAGAAATATACATACACTCATAATTAATGTGTTCATTACAATATGAACTGACCATCATGTGTTAAATTTGATAAAATAATTGCCTAATGATAGTATTAGCAGCACTGAAGAATTCTCTAGAGTCCATATTATATCTGCTTTCATCAAACAAGACAGAATGTGACACACCACGACTAATGACAGAAATATTCTACAATTAAACTATTTTTCAATATAGTGATTTATGTAAAAAAAAAATCAATAGGTATGAACTTTAAGTCATCTAAATTAAGGTTGTCTTTCAGTTCAGAGCAGCATTTCATTTTGTCAGAAACCCTAAATCACCATATATCCAGATATTTTTTCTATTGAAAAGTACAGAGTGTTGCTAAGGTGGTTGCATATGTAATACAAATTATTGGAAAAAGTACTTTTGCTATTGAAATAATGGTATGTAAATGTAAGAAAATGTATTATTAGAAAAATACAGCTTTTGCATTGAACAGATGGTGCATTAATATTAAAATATTTTCCCCCACTCTGCTTTCCTAAGATTTTGGTTAGTTTGAATAAAAATGTACTTATGAGGAACTGATTGACTCTTCAGTGTCTAAGAATAATATTTACAGCTTTGTTGCAATTGTTGTCCTGCTGTTACAAAGATTTGGTTCTACTAGACTCATTACCATTTAGTGGCAGCTTTACAGATTTCATTGATTAAAAAGATCAATTGTATTCTTTGGTTATACATGAATATAAAATAATGTCATTTAATTTCTTGTCCATTTACATATCATACAATCAAAAAGGGTTCCTTCTAAGTTTGAACAGATGCCATATATTTTGAGTAAATGTTAATAGTATTATCTCATAATATCACAATCTTGAAATTTGGTAATATTGTAATTCATGGACGACATTATAGAGTATCTACTAAAGTTTAATTGAATTGCTCACTGATAAGTTTGTTATGCCCTAAAACTCTAGGGATAAAAATGTTAGGTTTAGTTCAGTTCTGTTACAATTAAAGGTATTTAGTACATTGACCTGTACATTTGCATCACAAAGCTCAATCATTGTCATTATCTATAGTAGTTTCACACACAAAGTCAGTAAACAAGAAGGCATAACTACAGATATGTGGACCATGATTTACATTAATGTTTGAAATAAATATGTACAAGGATATATAAAAAAGCACTGCAGCAAATTAAGAATGAAAAAAGAAGATGTATTAGTAGGAGAGGCATAAATAGGTTAGTCATAATTCACAGTGCTCCTTGAGTGAAAGCTCTGCTTGATAAAATTGAATAGAATAAAAGTCATTTTGCATACTATATAAAAAGTCTTTCAAGCATTGTAACCTTGTGTGCAATGATAGTATCATTATTTGTAAGAATTATTCACAGTTAGAACTGTAACATACTAGGAGGCACCCAAAAATAACGAGAATTTTTCAGAAAATTTACAAAATTTAATCACTGTCAAAATGTTCTCCCTGAGACGCAATACACTTGTACCACTGCTTTCTCCATTGTTCAAAACTGTTCTGAAACTTTTGCAAAGTGATAGCCTTCAGTGCCTCTGTTGTTTGCTGCTTGAGCTCCTCTACATCCTGAAAAAGCTTTCTGTTAAGGTCCCTCTTCATTCTTGGAAATAATAAAAAATCACAGGGTGCAAGGTCTGGGGAGTGTGGGGTGGGGGGGATGGTGGAAGGGGACAGTTGTCATCCCATTTTTCATTAGAAATTGACGAACACTCAATGCTGTGTGGGCAGGAGCGTTGTCGTGATGCAGAAGCTACTTACCTGAGGCCTCATGTATAAACGGTGCGTACGCACAGAAATGTTGAGTAGGAACGTTTCCACGTTCAAATCACGATGTATAAAACCTAAACTTGGTGTAAAGCCACGCACATTTCCACGGTACCTCATAACCTGTCGTACGCAAGTTCTCCGCTCGGTTTTGCAGACTGGCGGCATCCAGCGTCAAAGCAGTGCTACTGTTCCTGTGTGGTTATCCTTTCTTTTCCTGATGCGGCTTTATAAATACAGTGAAATTAACCGCATATTGTTTATTAGTTTAATGCATCTGATTGTAATTAACCAATAACAGTATAATGGTCCACGGAATGGTCAAACTATTCTAAATACCATAGCTGCTTTAACGTTGTTACTCTTACTGCACTCTTCTTTCAGCTGCTCCCGTTAGGGGTTGCCACAGCTGATTATCTTTTTCCATATTACTCTCACTGCACCACTCGGAACAGCTGATCGGAAAGAGAATTATCGGTATGCAGCATCAAGCACATGCTGCCTCAGCTATGCTTCCTATTTGAACTGCTTCTCATATGACAAACACTTTAAACCTTTCTTGTACGGACCTCGTGTTTCAAAAACAGTTTCATCCCAAGAACTCTAAACGCACTCAATCAGTCCATCAACTACTCCTTGTAGAACTGTTAGTACTTATTAGTACAGTTACCTCACTGTAAACTTGCAGTACAGTTATAATATTGCACAACCTGAGCCACTTTATAAAGAGTGTATTTACATATGATGACGATATCATTTTTAAGATGAAATGCAGCAAAGTATGTTTATTATATTATACAGATAAAACTTTAACTTCATGTAAATAATCTATATTGTTAATAATTAAAGGGCACGGTGTTGCTACGCTAGGAAGGATCTGGTGCTCCGCTCTGCTCACACTGTATGCTTCACTGGGACTGGCATGAAGGATAGAATAATTAAACATGTATAACAAAGATATTTCAATGTTCCTTAAAAGTTTTGAAGAATCGGTGTTATAAGCTTACAGTGGCTTAGTGTCCATTACAGAGCTGATTGTGTGGCGATCAGTTACTTGGATAAAGAAAAGTAAGGACAGGAATTGGAGGTTAGTATGTTTGAAAGAGACAGTACTGCAGGGGCTGCCTTAGCCATGCGCAAACTGTGCACCCACAGGGCCGCCAAATCCCAGGGGCCACCACACCAATATATATTCAATATAAAACAGAAAGAGAAAATAATGACACAGCTAAAAATACAGCAGCAAATTTTGGCAAATGTTAAACGCTTGTGTCATGAGTACGAGGTGGCTATGCAGTGTCCGCAATGGACGTGGCCATCCGCTGTGCATAAGATACCATATTGACATTGGAAGGCAAAGGAGCTACCGATTCTTCCTCTGCCCAGGGCTGCCACGAGCCTAGAGCCATCCCTGAGTACTGCTGCAATAAATTATTTCATCGAAGGTTGCGCACAATCACTGGGCCACCACGTTCACATGTTTAATAACGTGCTTTAACTCCTATCATCATGAAAATGATATCACGCATACATCTCAGTATTTTAGTTATTCAGAGAGCTGTAATATCACGAATGTAATGGATTCTGTGTCCTGCCAGAGGTAGAGAAAGCCTTGTGAAGAAGCACATAGTGATTCACACACATAGAGCACATAGAAGAACACATACAAAACAAAGCATTTAACGTGCTACTTTACTTATGATGTGATTTGAGAAACTAGTTAATTAAACAATTTTAAGATGAAGTTTATGATGTTCTACTTTAATGACAAAATAAACTAAGTGATTAAAGTGGATATTTCGAGATTGAAGTTGACATTTCGTGCTTTTTCCCCACTGTGTGCCTTTTTTTCTCTGTGCCCTAATAAGCTTTCATATGAAACTCAGATGGTGAGCTATGACTCGCCTTTTCACTGCGACTTTTGATATCTGACAACTTCTTTTTTATTTCGGGCACTGTGCAAGTTTGTGAACTTGAACTTTCGAGTTTCTCCGACACGCTATGTCACTCAATTAGCATCCTTTTGTTATTTATACCACTGTTTAAACCAACAAATAGTACGTTTTTCCTTGCCTCCACTTGGTATTCGCTGAAATTCTTCCGTTTTCTCTCTTGCTTTTGTCATTGTCTTTTCACAGAACGCTGATCTTAAGGGCTATTTATATTGATTTGCATATTCAAAGAGGCATAATTCTGGGAGGAGTTGGGGCGGGACAGCACGTGCGTGCACGAGCGTTACTTTTCATGCTGACTGAGATTTATGTAGCGGAAGAACGCAGGAGATGGCGAACGCACAGATTCCTGCATCTGGATTTTTCTGTACGTAAGCACATTTCGGCTTTTGTGCTTACGTCATGTTATAGTGCGGATTCTATGCACGGCGTTATGCATGAGGCCCCTGATCGCTGCAATTCAGGTCATTTTCTCCGCACAGCATTACACAATCGCTTGAGCACTTTAAGGTAAAAACCCTTGCCTGGCTTAAAGCTTTTTCTTTGAAAGCCTCTTGAAGCATTGTAACTGCTTTTGCTGCTGTTTTCCCCAAAAGGAAAAAAGAACTTGATGCAAAAACGTTATTCCTTAAAGTCTGCCATCACAAAATCGACGAAGACAGTAAACAGAAACTCAAGAAAAAATTTACACTAACCTTAAATACCTCTCCCCAAGGATTCTGTTTGGCCAAATGATGCAGAGGGCAGTCTAGTACGTGCACCTAGCAGCAAACGTCAGAACTAACACCCCTCCAACATCCAAAAAAAAAATTTTTGGGTCCCCCATCATATATGCAAAAGAGGGATTTATATACCTCAAATATCCTTGCTTTTCATAATGAAAACATCTACATCAATGATTCACCCAAAGCTAGGTTTTCACAAGGAGCAATCCAGGCCCAGCTGCAATGATTTCATTGATAGTAGGGTAACCAACAATGCATATCATTCAATGTAATCTTAAAACATAAGCAGTGTATTCGATGCCTTCTGATGTAGCTCATTTATTTAACGGGAAAGGCCAGTGTCCACATCATTGATCCCTGATATATTACATTTACAGTAATCATGACAAGAGTTTTTGTAAGATTCATTTTCTCTAGCTAAGCTTATTTTGGTATTTTAGTTACAAAATTGCAGAGAACAGAGAGAACATAGCAGCATGCCAGACTAACAGTGGTCTCTCTGTTTCTGAACTGAAATAGAGAGCAGGTGGTTGTCCTTGTCTCCGTCTTACTGCTGAGAGAAGATAAAGAGAGAGTCCTGAATCTTCAATCTTAATAGTGGCAATCAACTTCCAAAATCTACAGTGCCTGAAATGAAATGAAAAATAAGCCACTGGAGGAAAAGGGGCATAATCAGGCAGCTGTGGCTATCCTTAGAGGCTCATGTTATTTTCATAAAGCAGTTCACAAGTTCATAAAGCATCCATAAACTGACCTCAATATCTGAAGTTTTTCATGCAGAGCATCCTGTCACTTGTTCCCAGGAAGGAGAGATATTATGGTGAATTTCTGGAGACTACTGTAGCTGCGCTTGTTGACAGTTTCCAAATAGTTCAATATGTTGCTACCAAAAAGCATTCTGGCAGTTAGTATAACTCGTAGAAAAAAAAAAACCTCCACAGTCCAAGAATCATGATCTTAAAAGTTTTACTAAAATTCAAAACAAACAGTTCACACAAAAATTTCAAAAAATTTGATAATACACAGAAAAAGAAAAAACTTGTTTATGGTGTTCTGTTAAAGCTTAAATGTCTAGAAACATTTCTGAAAGTTTTTATACAGTATGTTATTACACACTAGGACAGTAATAACAGTAACATTAACCTATAATATACAGTATATACATACATACGTAACATAATGCTAATGTAACGGTCAGAAAACTATATGCCTTTAATGACTTTCTGTGTAACCGCTCATGTTTCATTCTGGCAGTCTAACTACAATCTGAGATCATTCTCTTGTCACAGAGGTGGAACAAGGAGAAAGTGGAATGCAACTTTCATCTGGAGGACAGCAGATGAATGTGGCAGGGACTACAGACTACAGACTATTACGGACTTCAGAGGTAAACTCACTGTGTGTCTTTACTCTTTTCTGGCTGATGGCCTGAATGCTTTCTATGCACGGTTTGACACTAATGAAGCTAGCATTAACTTGCTGGTTAGTAAGGAAAACTGAGCAAGCATTAGCAACATTCAGAACAGCGGAGTTGCAAAATCTGTTTCAGAGCGCAAGGAATGCATCAGGTCTGGATGGAATCTCTGGTTGTATTCTTAAATCATGTGCCGATCAGCTAACTGGGGTGTTTACATCCATCCTCAATGACTCGTTAGCCCAGTCTGTGGTTTCTACCTGTTTTAAAAAATCTATTATTGAACCCATACCAAAGAACAACAGACTGGTGTGCCTTAATGATTACCACCCTTCAGCCCTGTCTCTTATCATGAAGTGCTTTGTGGAGGTTATTAAGGACTCCATTTGCTCCTTCCTTCCAACTCACTTTGATTCACTCCAGCTTGCATACCACGCAAAGAGGTCTACAGATGATGCCATCTTGCTTATTCCACACACCTTTTTGTCCCACAGGGGAATTATGTAAGACTATTTCTTATAGACTACAGCTTAGCCTTTAATACCATTGTCCCCCACTTATTGTCCACAAAGCTTAAAGAGCTGGAGCTGAACATTATTCTCTGTGAGTGAGTGACATATTTTCTAACAGGCAGGCCTCAAGTGGTGAGAGGAGGCAACTGCTTCTCCAACACTATCATTGTCAACACAGGAGTTCCAAAAGGCTTTGTATGATTGTGTGGCCAAGCACAGCTTCAACACCATTGTTAAGTCTGCTAATGACACAGTGGTCTTAGGCCTCATTTCCAATAATGACAAGGAGGCCTATCTGGATGAGGTAGAGAACCTGGAAGTGTGGTGCCAGGCTCATAACAACTCACTTAATGTCATAGACCAAGGAGCTAGTGGTGGACTTCAAGCAGAAGCAGCAGCGGATTTACGGCCCCATCAACATAAATGGAGCTCCTGTTGAGAGGGTGAGTGGCTTTAAGTACCTGGGTGTGAACAAAACAGAAGACCTGACATGGACCCGGCATACACAAACTTGTGTCAAGAAGGCAAGACAGTACCTTTATCACATAAGGTAGCTGAGGAAATTCAAGGTCTCCCAACCTATTTTGAAATCATTTTACACCAGAGCCATGGAGAGCATCCTAACACAAAGCTGCACATTATGGTTTGGGAATTGCTCAGTCCAAGATCGCAAAGCCTTGCAGAGAATGGTGCATTCAGCAGAGAGAGCATCTTAAGGTCAGTGCTATACTTTGTACAGGATATTTATACCAAGTGCTGTAGGACCAGGTCAATTAAAATAATTATAGACTCTAACCACTCCAGTAACAGACTGTTCAGCCTACTCAACTCAGGCAAGCTTCTGCGCAACCCAATGGCAAAGCCTGAGAGACTTGAGGAGCTTTTACCCTTAGGCCATCAGGATCCTGAACTCTGATTTGAATATAAAACTTATAGCATAGTCACTTTAGTTTACTACATGGTCACTTTATACTTTCTACTGTTTCAGATTTCTGCATTCAACTTCATTTTAATGTAGTTTTTTTATTTAGTCAATTTTATTTTTTTTCTTAATTTTATTATTGATTCTATCTATTTTGTGTTTGCTTTTGTTTTCACAATTTTGGAGTAGGCTAGCTTTTCATTTCACAGCATGTTGTACCTGCATGTTGTAACTGTGCATGATGAATAAAACTCTTGAGTCTTGAATGTTGAAGGATCTCGATTTTCTAAACATTTATTGAGCTTTCTCAGCATTAATGAGAGAGGTCTGCCAGGTGCTGCTTTTTGGTTTGTGTTTTAATTTGATAATGCCTTTCCCTGTGTTACATATGTATGTTTGGAATACAACTAACTTCAGACCTGAGGGTGGCGCTGTTGCCTAATTTCCTCTTCCCTCCTCTGCAGAACAGATAATTGACAGTCTCTGCATCTGTGATGTCACTTCCAGATTCCTCCCTCCTGAACCTGCCTCTTCCAGTTCCCCAATTTGAAAACTGACTGACGTCTGAACAAGACAAGTTTGCTTTTGTTGAATCTTATTATTTATCAGTCCTTCACAACATATGGGGTTCACCCAACCCTTTACAACATGTCTTTTGCTAAATGTATACCTGCAAACAGTTAATCTGCACTTTTCCTTTTCTTTGTGGGTTGTTTTTGCTCGTCTCTTGGGTGGATATCATTCAAGGTGTTTCAGTTGTGAAGCTGAGTTTGCAAGCACAGAACCTAAAACCAGCACCAAACATTCACAGACATATTGGCAATTCATTTCAGCTGTTCATTGTCCTCACACCTGACAGTGTTCTTTTTCCCTCTCCTTGCCCTCTTCCCATAAGTCAAAAGTCAAAGTCAAATCGAACTTTATTGTCATCTTAACCATATACAAGTATACAGATTGATGAAATTGCAAAGCTCAGGGTCCACAGTGTAACAACATGAAGTGCAAATAAAAAATTAAAATTCAATTAAAAATAGAATTAAAATTAAAGTTTAAATTTAAAATGAAAATTAAAACACAAACAAGACAAACATTGTGCAAAGACAAGTTTGATGCAATGTATGGTATTATGCAATCTAGATAAACATAAAATATAGTCAATAAATATGTAATATAATAAATAATAGATAAAGGCAATACAGAAATTATCAGTGTATGACAATAGTCATTTAAGACATGTTTAAACAATGACAGGTTAGAATGTTTCAAAGAATGTCAAAGTGCAGTGTGCAAAATCCTTAAAGGTCAGTAAGAGATTTTCATTTCTTTTCTACATGCACACTCGTCTTTACAGGAAAGTGGTATGCATGTATAAAAGTTCTGTTTTTAGAGGTGGTTGAAGCAGTGTGGAAGATCCCAGGGGGCAGCATGGTGTTAAGGAGTCTGACAGCTTGGGGATAAAAACTATCCTGCAGCCTGGCAGATCTGGCTCTGATGCTGCAGTATCTTCTCTTGGATGGCAGAAGTGTGAAAAGTCCATGTGAGGGGTGTAAGGGGTCCTGCACAATGCTGCAGGCCTTGCGGACATTGCGTTTGTAAAATATGTCCTGTAGTGAAGGGAGAGGCACCCCAATAATGTTCTCTGCTGTCTTCACTATCCTTTGCAGTTAGCTAGGTTGCTGTGGGTCTTTTATTCAGGTTCCACTATAGGTACATGTTTGCATAGTTATGTATTTGTTTAAAACAGACAATTATCTTCATTACATGTGTATTACACTACCTCCTGTCATGATTTTCTCTCTTTGTAGCTTTTATTTGAAAATGAATATGCTCACTAATAAGAGGCTCACTAAACAGACTGCTGCTCATATTCTGTTTTTCATAAGCAGTTTCTTCCCAACTTTTGGTCTTCGTCTGACTCTTCTAAGTAATGTGTATCCATTTAAGCTATACTCACCTCAAGATCTTAATATGACATGTTCAAAGTATAATCTAGAGCTTTTACATCACAATGATTCAAACCAATTACAAGTGTCATCTATTATAATTTGGTATAATTATTATTTTTATTTCAGTTTAAAATATTTCAATTTATATGCTAGTTCATAATCATTTTTAATTTAAGAATAATTCAATTAACCTGTGTGTGTACATCAAGCTCCAGCAGACAAACAGAGTAAGGGATTTAATCTTTGTATTATTAGTTTGAGGAGATTCATGAACAATGCTCAAATCAGTTTCTTTTTTTTATTCATTCTTTACTTTATGAGTCATAGTTGGCAACCAAACCAGTAATTATGATGTGCTTCTCTGCAGGAAGCATATTGCAATGTAGCTTTATTTAAGTACTTATAATGCACAGCTTCCCATTAGATTTTAGGGCTTAAAATGAATATGGGCCTGTTATTTTCAGTCAGATTTGCACATGACAGTGGTATATTGTGTATTTTATTGTAATACGTGACATCAAATAACATCCTGTCATGAATATTCACAAAAACACAGCATTTTATACCACAGTATAATTAACTCATTTACGTCTTTTCTGGTTAAATGTTTAAAAGGTATATTTAAAAACATTTTTTACATACTTAAATGTTAAAGTTTTACATACCATACAGTGGAGAAATAAACACCGCAGACATACACTGAGTGCTAGAAAGATTTATTTCCATGCAAAGTTGTTGACAGTATCGTATGTCCAATGATTTAAAGCAAGTAGACAGGTACCAAAGATATTTTGCCATGTGCAGTTTGAAAGGAGAACTGGCAAGACAAAACACATAAGTGGGTTCACTTTTCCATATTTGGCTGGCGCTGTTATCCAAGGCAACATATAACATCTGAGATACAACTGGTTACTTTTGTTTTTTTTTCCATCTAGAGCACAAGCAGGTGAAGTGCCTTGATGTTTGTCACACAGTATCAGTAGCAGGAAGCTACATTCTCAAGGGTGGAGGGCCAAAGCTTTAACCACTGTGCTACATTGCATGATTTAAACAGTGTGGTCATTGGAGTATAATGGATTCGAATTATGACATCAGGCAAAGTAAATGGGGTTTTCATACATGGCAATGTGACAGGTACACCAATTGGGCCACCAACCAAAGTCAGTGAAAAGATGAAAAGTAGGGCTTCTGATTGATTAAAAAATGTAATTATGATTACAATTTTTATTAAAATGAATTCAAATTTTTCATTGAAATTGACTGCATTTTAATTGTAATAAATTGTTTTTCAAGCACATTATTATTTTCTATAAAGCTGAAATCACTAAGTGATTAATTTCTAATAAAAAAGTGTTAATAATCATTTGCCTATGTGTATTAAATTATTTTAGATAGTTTATTGAACAGTTTTGTGCAACCGAAGCAACGCTCAACAACAACCAACCACCTCACCACCACCAGCTCCCTAGGGTTTGCTATAATATTTGAGAAAACCAATACATATTGTTTGGACTCCTATTCTACAAGACAGCATTTCAGAAACACTTACAATTACACAAACAATTAAATATTAAAAGACAGAAACATAAAATCCTGATTCAGCTTTTGTGCATAATCTGCACTGCTATCGTGGAGGTTTGCTTCACTGCGTGATACAGACAAGTCCAATCTGCAGCCGTTAATTAGACTGAAAATATGTATTGATTAGGCTTTTGAATAGAAAAAAATAGATTAGGTTAGAATAGACTGAAAAAAAATCAAAATATGTATCTGTTAGGGTTATTTGTCATAGAATGCATCTTTTATGAATTGTAACCTATAGAACAGATGGATGGACATATTAGCATGATCAATTTTCACTGATTATTGCCTATTCTTTTGGTTACAATATAATATATGCTAATGTAGGCTTTAATGTATGCTATAGTAGGTAACATAGAATTAATTAAATAACTTACCATGTCTGAATTGGGGGATGTGTGAACGAGATATAAGGAATTGAGTGACTCCACTCTTTGTCATCTGCTCTTTAGTTGCTCAGACATGAGCAAAACCTGTACTGTGCTGTTTCAGGTCAGATATTCCTTCAAAGGTAACTGAAAAAGGCTCCAGAGCAAATGTATTCGTCACCAGGGACAGGGCTGAACCACTGACATTTTGTCTCCTACCGAGACCTGTACCTCGACAGCCTCTTACATTTCAAGGGTGAACTTGTATTAGTAGACATCACTGTATGTAGCATCTTGTTGTTGAGTTATACTGTGTGACATTTTTCATTTTTTTACAGTCACTATGTAAACACATAATAGCAAAGAGTCCTAGACTGTAACATTAGTCCAACATGCAAATGAAACTCATGTACTTCACTTGTATTGCTGGTTTGATTGTAATTGTTCTTATGATACTGTCTGCACTTTGAAGAGCTATGTGTAGAAAACGATGGGTCAAATTGTGTCCCTTACTGATTCAATACAGCACTCTGTATTTTATGTTCCAATAAGGGACAATCCTGTATTACAAGGGATTAGTGGCGACTCTTCTGTTGTGTTTGGATAAAACCATTGTCAAGAAACAACACATGAAAAGGTCAAATGCTATTAATAGACTTGGATTCATTTGGCGCTGTTAAGTGTGAAGTGCAGTAAAGTTGACCAGATTTAATTAACACATTTAGGGGTTATCTTAAAAACTGTAATCTCAGAGGTTTATAATACCTTCATTGCACAAGTTAATAGCTATTTACTCAGCAGTACTAGTGAAAAGTGATGGAAAGGGCCAAAGGAGACTGACATTAAGTGGATACAGTAACAGAGATATTATGATGGTCATGTCAGTATGTACAATTAGTGAGAGCCCAAGGTGCAGTTTTATCAGGTGTGGGAAGTGGCTCGGACACAGACAGGCAGACATCATTATAAGTCACCCAACACACGCTTTATTTTAAAATACTGTATACAGTAAAGCACACAACCCCAGAACTCCCCCAAAGTCCAGGCCTCTCACACAACGATGCCTCTCTTCAGGCCTCTCACACAACGATGCCTCTCTTCAGGCCACCTCCTTTCCACTCCTCCCAAGCTTCGTCCATCTCCGCTCCCGACTCAAGCCACGGAACGGAGGGAGACGTCCCCTTTTATAATCACCTGGATGTGCTCCAGGTGCCTCCCGATAATCTTCCGCTGGCACTCCCCAGTGTGGCGGAAGTACCGGCTGCGCACCCGGAAGCACTCCTGGTTTCCTTGGTTGTATTCCCCCTAGCACTTTCGGGTGTGGCAGAAGTGCTGAGGACCAGGACTTTCCAGGTATTGGGGCGCCCCCTGGCGGTGACCATGGGCCTCTATAGGGTTGAGCTTCCAAGCTCAGTTCCCGTAGTCCCCAAAACCACCAGGACGGTCACCCCCTTGTGGTCTGGAGGAGTCGTAATCCCTCCTCCAGTCCTTCTGGGCATCCCGGCTGGGTGCCACCCCTAGCCGCTTGCCACACAGGATAAAAAAAGATGGTGTGATTGCAGTAAGTTATGCAGTATGTTTTTTTGATATACTTTATTAATATCCAAGGGGAAATTGTCTTTTTGCATGACCTTTGGAGGTCAGAGCGCAGCGTCAGCTATTTTAGAGCACCCCTGGAGCAATTTTCAGGTTAAGGGTCTTGCTCAAGAGCTCAACGGAGTAGAATCCCTTCTGGCATTAACAGGATTTGAACCAGCAACCTTCCAGATACCGGAGGAAGAGATCCTTAGCCTCAGGGCTTCCACTAGTGAGTGGCTGATAGTGGTGTAATGGTATTTCTGCTTGCAGATTTAAAATTACCTTATCCATATAAGCTACCAGTTTTAAAAAACAGGAGAATTGTTTTGTATTTTGTACAATGAACAATCTTTAAAGTATAGACATTTTTTGTGCAAAAAGTCAAATGTGCTCTTTCTTCATTTCCTTCATATTTCAGTACCAGCCCCAGAAAATTTTCTCACTTCGTTATAAACTTAGATGTGGCATTCTTCTTTTTTGGATAACCCAATATGACACATGCTTATCATACTATTTTCTGCAGTGTGTTTTTGAGAAATATTTTCTTTTCATTCTCTTTTTGAAAAGAGTAAGTAGTACATTTTCAAACTGTTTTCTCACTCCCAAGTGTTAAAACAGACTAACAAAAAAGGAATAGTCGCTCAAAGCTTAGGTTCAGCTGAGTTGAAACTCAGCAGTACTTTATGTTCATAATATATGCTATTTAACATTCCCCACAGGTTTAGTGTAATTTACGGCTGTCATCAAAGGTACACAAATAAAAAAGAGCAGCAAACTCTATTATTTCTTTTTTTCTAAAACATACTTTGTAAAAGTAAATGAAGACATACTGTACTAGCAAAAGAGTAGCCAATTATACACTCATCAATTCAGAAAGTAAATAACTGAACTAAAATATACTATGGCAGCAGTTTCAGGTATCAGAAACATTTCAGCTTCCAAAGGTTTCTGACTGGTATAGTTTAAGGGGAAGATGTATTTTACAAATGTATTCAACATACATAAAAATATAATAAACTATCTATATTAAAAAATTCATTCATAGGTGTTAATAGGTTCCAATCTGTGTAACTGGGGTCGAACTCAGTGTGCTCAGATATCACTATATTCTTTGCCTTGGGGCTCTTCATATCTGTCTCATATTTTTGTTCTTTGTATGTTGTGATATTTCACAAACAAGCCATGTTTCAGAGTGATGTGGTGATGAGTGCCTGTCTTCAGCAGTACCACTTTCAGTAAAATGTTTTGTGTGACAATTATTATTAGAACACAATATAAACTGAATAAACAAATTGTAAGTAGCAAAACAGGGTGAGGTAGAAAGATGCTAACAGTAGTGTAATTTTGTCTGTCAATCTTTATTGCACCACCTCTAAAGTGAACACTTGTTTTGATGGAAGTTGCAGTCTTTGACTGGATAGCCATGTTGGCATGAGCTCTTGAAGCATTTCAAATAAAATTATCATTTTGTATAAATTTTACTGTATACATCTTGAAAAATCCTTTCAATTTGACTCCAGGACTTGCCTGATTTGATTGTTAAAATTAATGGATATTTTAATTTAATCTAAAAGTTTTTTTGGCTATTTTTTCACAAATTGCAGTGATTGAGACTACAAAAATCATCCACAGGAAGAGGAGCAGTTGTGAGCTATGTACTTTGGAGAATCAAATTCACCTGATCCTCATATGCTAATTGCAAAAGATGTCTTTTCTATGCATTGCATCAGCAGTAACCTGCTCATGCATCAAAATGTGGGAAAACTGGCTTCCATCTGATTATTCAAATGATTGTTATCTGCTTCAGATAAACCAAGATGAAGACTGCACAGTCAAGGACAATTAAGTAATCATCCCCTGAAAGATGTATAAGAAAGCCAACTTTTTCTTGGCAGATAAGCCAAACTACAATTCAGCCTTTTGTCTCTTTGTCATGCTCACCCGTGCTCATCCCGCAACAAGCTTTTCTACTTCTGTCAAGGCTACTCTGTTGAATGTGAGATCAGTGTCTAATAAAACTTTTATTCTGCAAGACTTTATTATCTTAAATAATCTGGATTTCTTTTTCATTACTGAGACCTGGATTGTAAATGACGACTCTTCATGTTTTACTGACTTGGTACCATCAGGTTATTCATTTTTAAACTCTCCTCGTCTGACTCGTCGTGGTGTGGGCATTTCCACTGTTTTTAAAAGTATGTTCTTGTGTCGGAGCCTTACAAAGGGTCTGTTTAGTAGCTTTGAACTGCAACTTTTCAAAGTCTGCAGCTCCCCTTCTTTGTTGTTTGCTGTGGTTTATAGACCGCTTGTAATTAATGATATATTAATTTCTGAATTCTCTGATCTCCTGGCTCTCCTATGACAAAGTATTAATTGTTGGTGATTTTAACATTCACATTTGTTGTTGTCAATCGAAACCTTTGGTTAATGACTTTTCATCACTATTGGACTCATTTGGTTTTATCCAGCATATTAATACGCCAACTCACTCTCTTGGTCTCACTCTTGATCTCGTTCTTACACGTGATATTTCAGTTAATGATATTGATTTTTGTGATGTTTCTTTTACTGATCACTTTTCTATAATGATGGATTTGAATATTACTGTAGATGTCCCTACTACTAATTGTGCTTCACGCTGCTCTCGCTTTTTAAATTCTTCTGTTATATCTGTTTTTAAAACCATATTCTCTAGTCTTGATGTGCATGTACAATATGATTGTATCGATGATTCTGTCTTAGAATTTAATTCTTCTTATAAAACGGTTATAGACTCAAATGCTCCGCTCAAGATACGCAATAATAAGGGAAGACCTGCTCCATGGTTAAATAAAACTACACAATCGCTGTGCCACACCTGTCGAACTGCGGAACGGCGTTGGAAAAAAGATGGACTGATTGTTTCTAAACAGATTTTTAGGACTTCTCTATTCAACTTCCAGGTTGCAGTTAAGAAAGCTAAACATGATTTCTTCACTGATTTAGTATCCCATCGATCTAAGAATCCTAGGGTCTTATTTTAATTCAATTAATGCGGCCATTCACCCTCATTCTGTGATGAGATTAAATAGCACTGTTCTTTCATGTGAGCAATTTCTTTCATTCTTTGTCAGTAAAATTGATAGAATTCGCTGTGGTATTGTTCCAACTGACTATGAACTTCCTACTGTTAATCATGGTATTGTATTCGAATCTTTTGATCCTGCCTCACTTACACAGCTAAAAAGAACTGTTGACACCCTTAAACCAGCTCCCAGCCCTCTTGATATTGTACTACCACGCCTCTTAGTGGAAGCCTTTGATGTTTTGGGCCCATCTTTACTAGCCATTATCAATGATTCTATTAGTGCGGGGGTTGTTCCCTCATTTTTTAAACATGCTGCAGTGTGTCCCGGTCTAAAAAAGGCAGAATTAGATCCTGGAGTTTTAGCCAATTTTCACCTGACTTCCCAATTGCCATTTCTGGCTAAAATATTAGAAAGAATCATTTATAATCAATTGGTTGATCACCTTAACTCCAATAATTTATTTGAAATCTACCAATCTGGCTTTAGGCGTTATCATGGTGTTGAGACGGTCCTCCTGAAAGTATTCAATGACAGCTCTATTATTACTGACTCAGGTGGCGCTGCAGTCATTGTCGTCCTGGACCTGTCCGCTGCCTTTGACACTAATGACCATGAGATATTGCTGTTGCGGCTTGAACATCTTGTTGGGCTTAAAGGGGCTGCTCTTAACTGGTTCAGGTCATATCAAACTGGTAGACACTTTTCAGTGACTTTAGATTCCTCTTTTTCGTCTACTGCTCCTTTTAAATGTGGTGTTCCTCAGGGATCCATTTTGGGTCCTATCTTATTCTCTATATACCTTCATCCTATTGGAGCTATTTTTAGGAAATGTAACATTTCTTTTCACTGCTATGCTGATGATACACAGGTTTATATTCCCATCTGCAACTCTGCAATAAATCAGCTGCACAACTGTCTTTCTGAACTAAGATCATGGATGAATAATAATTTTCTTGATCTGAATCAAAATAAAATGGAGGTGCTTATAGTGGGTTCATCAGCTAAAGCCCAAATTGGTCTTGGACTTCTCGGCTCTTTCTCTGTCTTTTGCAAACCTCAGGTCCGCAATTTAGGTGTTATCTTTGACAGTAACCTCTCTTTTGAGAAACAAGTTAATTCTGTAGTCAAGAGTTGTTTTTTCCAGCTTCGTCTAATAGGTAAGATCAAGCCTCTTTTATCTTATAGGGATTTTGAGAAAGCTACTCATGCTTTTATCTTTTCTTGCCTTGATTACTGCAACTTGCTGTATTCTGGGCATAGCAAATCCCTGATACACAGGTTACACTTGGTCCAAAATGCTGCCACTTGCTTTCTGGTTGGGGTAAGAAAATATGACTCTGTTTCTCCAATATTAGCTTCTTTACACTGGCTGCCTGTCAGTTTTCAAATTGATTTTAAAATCTTGTTGCTAGTTCTTAAATCATTACATGGGCTTGCTCCTGCCTATTTATCTGAATTGTGTGTTTTACACCAGCCATCCAGAGTGCTTAAATCTTCTAGTTAGTTGTCTCTTGTTGTCCCTCATACCAAGTGTAAAACTAAGGGGGACAGGGCTTTTACAGCTGCTGCTCCTTGCCTATGGAACTCTTTACCTGATTACATAAAGGAGTCATCTACAATTGAACTGTTGAAAACAAGATTAAAGACTAATTTCTATTCACTTGCTTTCCGTGACCTTCAGTAATACTGATGGTTTCCTCATTGTGATTATGTAACATTACTTCTATTTATTATTTATTTTATTTATGTTCATTTATTTAATTTCTATTTATGTTATTCATGTTAATTGTATGTTTTTCTTTAATTCTATTATTGCAAAGCACTTTGGCCACAGCATTCATATGTTGTTTTAAATGTGCTATATAAATAAAGTTCACATTGACATTTACATAATTTTGGTTTTGCTAGATAATACATTTTTAATTATTGTAAACTAAATCTGATCATTGACTCAGCTCTTGATGCTGTAAAAAGTCTAACCCTTCAACATGGCACTGCCAGATCTAAACACTAGTATGGCGATTTGCTCATGTATTAAAGCGACTTTAACTGCAGGTCCAATTTTACTTTTGGTGCCAAACAGAGTTGCGTTGTGGTGCAGCAGTCTATTAGCCAGCGAAAGTGCTATGAAGAAGCTGTCTGTTGTTATGGTTCTGCCTGTCCAGAAACAGCTCCATAAGCTTGATGACCACAGACTCAGAAAATCTTTGCCCTTGGGTTGTAACTCAAAGCACAGTTCTCAACAAAACTTTGTCAGATGTCAGAAATTGCAGCAAACCTGTCATTTTTCACACATTCTGCATGGGTGTCTTTGTTGCAAATGTCACATGATAGTCTGATAGCAGTCATGGGACATTGTATCTTTGATTGCTGGTACAACAAAGAGTTCTGAGCAGGCATCAGCCTCAGCACCAACTGTGGTCATCGCTGCTCTTGTAAAAAAGAATGGAGATAAACGTCAGCAACTCAGAGAGGGAGAGGCAAGTTTGTTGTAATACGTGAACATCACTGACAGAATATATTGAAAAAAAAGGCTATCTTTTACAAGTAGCCAAAATTTACACCGGGTGTTACAGACTCAAATCAAATGTATGTTTTTTATTATATTATGTAGTACTAGGGTGTTGTACCACGTTAGCCATTATGAATGTAGAGAAAAGCCAAGCAAAATAACACCTTTTATTGGCTAACTAAAAAGATTACAATATGCAAGCTTTCGAGGCAACTCACGCCCCTTCTTCAGGAAAGATGTAATTATATTATGGTAATAATAATATCAGCTCACTACTCAAAATGTGGAGCACCCAGTCTCGAACCTGGAACCTTTTGGTTATAAGACAGCAGTTTTTATCTCTGCACCATCCAAGAATATGTATGAACTTTCTATCAATTGACATTTGAGCTTGGGTTTTTAACTCGTTGACAGCTACATGTAAATTGGATGTTTTTTTTTTTTTAACTTTGGTTATATTCTTGAATAAAAGCGCATGTGTTTATATTTATTTGATATTTGGACTAAAGTCTATACACTTCATGTAATTTTTAGTATAACATGGAAAAAGTTTCTGCTTTAGGTATGTGTTCAGCTTTTCTTGCCTCACATTTACTATCATCCTACACTTACACAGATCGTTGTAGACACGGAACACACATGAAATGCATGTATTCCAAATAACGGTATAATGTATTATTTACCCTATACAACTCCAGGCACCTCACGCACAGATAAACAGCCTTGAGCTGGGAGAAAATTTTGCCCTAAGTTGAGCTCTGTCAGTGGGGGATGGGATAGCAGGCTGCTTGTACTGATCGACACATTTGCAAAGCAAAAGACGCTGATGGAGTGGTGTGAAGGAATTTAAGATGGGACGGGATTTTTTTCGTAGGCTTCAGGGATTCTAGTGTTAATAGTTAAGCTTTAAATTAAATGTAACACACATTAAGTTAAGATGCCTAGCCTCTGAGGTTTTACTCTGAAGCACACACTAATACATGGCAGTTAGTCTCTGAGGCAGCATATAAAATATTATTCACTTAAGACACCCAAAGAAAGCTACTTAGCCCATGAAGTTTCATCATCAAGCATGCGTTAGTTAAATGGCTCCTCATCTCTCAGGTTACATATAAACAGCTATTTCTTTCTAAAGAAATGTGTATATCCTAAAACTTTACCAACTATAGTTAGTCAATGACAACTCAAACATTGCATTAACTTATAATTAATTCATAACTTACAGTAAAAGTAATTTTGAAATATTAATGATAAACTGAAAAGATCTACACCCTTGTTCTGCCATTGGTTAAGTGGTGCAGCATCTGAAGCTTAAAAGCTAGTGAAATAAACAATTAAAATAATAACCAGATCATAAATGACTGATATAACTTATATTCAGCTAAAAGGTCTACATCATTATGTATTACTGATAAAATGCCAAAAATATACCCATGTTAAAAATATGAGTGTTGGCACAATAACATTAATGCTGCCTGGATAATCATCAGTTCATCTTGCTTAGACTACCAGGTGGTTCTTAGTATGTTGATGGTTCTCTTGTCCAGCTTGGTCTTTGCTCCTGCCAGGCCTTTGAATGAAGACGTGGCGGCCTGGCCTCCTTCGTGGGTGGGAAATCCTATTTAGCTATAACTCAGTCCTTCAGTCCAATCCCTATCCCCACCAAAGCAAAATTATTTTTGATCCTGTCAGCATTTTTTCCACTTTCAAACGATATACAAATGTAGTTTCAGACAAAAAAGAAAGAAAGGATGCACATGCAATTAGGTACTAAAACACTTGCCCACTCTAGTCAGTTGTTCCTCTCCACTTCACAGATGGCTCAGAAGCACTTAACAAAAGTTCCTATCTGATCTAGAGGGTCATAAATGTTTCACAGCAACAACTAATGATACAGCTTCTTTCTCTTTAAAATTACATATTGGTAGACATTAATTTCCCTGCTTGTTTAAACTTTTTAAACTATGATATTGATAGACATTAATGAAAATAGCATTACCAATCTATATGCCAGATACTATTCTCCATTACCAGCCGTCAATAATTTTGCACAGTCCTATATTTAAGAATGCCTGTCTCCACTCTTCCCTAATCATAATCCCAGATCTTTGAAGACTCGGAAGACCTTTGATGGCATGAGTTATTAATCTTTCAAACTAGACTAGAAACACATTATTGTTATAAAAAGTATAGTTTATCTGATTATGGTCAGACTCCACCACTCAAAAAAGAAGTAAGGAGCCCTCTGAATGTTAAGATTACCACCCAATTATTCTAACCAATTTAGACAGCAAGCTGTGGGCAAAGCTACTTGGTAAAGGCCTCAATTTAGTCAATCACAAATTCATTCACTCTGACCAGACTGATTTCTTTTGTTGATGTGGTGCATCAGATAACATGTGTCACTTTATCTAGCTGCCGTCATCTCTTTAGGTGCAAAGAATGCATATTACTTTATGAGCTGGGCCTTTCTCTGTTAGATACTAAGCTCAAACATATAATCAAGACTCATTAATGCTTAATTTAATCAAACACATTTATAAAATAAAACATCTTTGAAATTTTTCACATTTACAGAGCAGCAAGGCAAGCCTTCTCCATTCACTTTATTTTTTAATTTCTCTTTCTCTGGAACTATAAATAGGACTTGATTATCTTTCTCATTATACTCAATATCCCCCAAAAATCCCACTGCATATAGACAATATCCTGCTTTTCCAGAGCAATGCCCCTTTGGATGTACTTAAAAAATCCTGATCTACTTAATTCCAATCAAGCTTTGCTCAACTATAAAAGTATTTGGTTCCTGTCTGCCTTAACCCCTTAAATCACAATTGTCAACAGTTGACTCTTTCACCATCTGTGCTACTGGAAAAGTCATTTAGATTCATGTTTCTATATTAGTGTTCTGATAGAACGATTGAGGCAGAATATCAGTTTGAATGACAGGACACGAGCCAGAAAACAGGCATTTTTTCATTAACCGTGAAATCAAACACAGTCTCCAACCTATAACTCAGTTATCTAAATCATAGCTGATATTCCATTGGCAAGGATTCACTTGCCATGAAGAAAATCTAAGAAATAACATACCAACATCTTTGATTTCACTCCATAAATCTGGATGATGAGGAAGTGACCTTTGCATTTTCTTGCTGATAATGTCATTCTGTGATGCCCCTTGCATGGTAGCTTAGAGAAGGAATGGTGTGAATAGCTGTTCTTTACTGAGTCAAAGGCCACTACGAAAAGTTCTAGTACTGTGCCAAGCAATAGACCAAGAGCAATCCACAGATGAAGATATTAATGAAAAAATATAAAAAAGGTAACTATCCACCTTAACAATAGGTTGTCTGTCTATGTGTCTGTCTGCTCGCTATGTCTCTGTCATTCCAAAAGATGGTACATCACAAACATTTTTAGTAATAAAATGCATTGCATTTGCCATTCCAATAGATAGCGAATGACAAACATTAAAACTTCTTTTACAAATTCCATACCAAATGGCATATAAAACAGACATATGCATTGCATTATGCACTGCTAAAGTTAACGCTGAGGTCTATGTTGATTACTTAGATTTCAACCCATCTTAGATGGCCAGCACAGCCTGTATACATATATCAACCTGCACAGAAAGCTATGCTATAGCAAAAGAAAAAAAAGGTGGTTCTTCTCAATAATAAATATTGTCAGCCCATGAAGGTAACTCCAAAAAAAATGTTAACAGATTTATGCCTGTTCCTCCATTACTCTTTTCAATTTCCTCTACAACGCTGAAGGTACAGTATAAAAATACTTCCTCTTGTGCCAGCCCTATTGTTAGAAATAGTCATTGGATATTACCTATCAGTAACAACATATGTTCATGTGAATTAACTAATCATCTAATCATGCCTAATGCTGTGATCCTCACCCACATGATGTGTTCCTCACAAGCTAGAAAAATACTTCAACTTTTGCATGCTAGTTGTGCCCTTTTATTTGCTGCCCATCAACCTGCTATACCTCTCCCTTTGTCCAGGGGCAAACCAACACCAGCTTGATGGTCCCTGCCAAGTCTCTTGCACACACGGGATGAACCTGAGTCAAAGCGTGTCCCTGTGCCACTACAGAGCCATCTTGCAATTTAGTGTCACACTGTACCACCCCATTTAGCACATGTAAGTAGCCTTTTCAAGTATATACATCCTTCATTATTGTAAAAAATAGCTAACAAAAGAAAAATGTTTTGACTGACGTTGGCTTTGTAATGCAGCTCATTACATATTTGTTGAGTAATTCTGGGGCATTTGCTTAGCAACGTGGTAGCAACCATTCACAAAATGGTGGCACCCACAATAACATAAATGACATCAAAGAAAGATACAAAAATAATTTAATTATAATAAAGATTTTAAATAAAAACAAATACAGAAAATCAACCTCTGTAGGGTCAACAGACAAAGTCAGAGTAAGGCACAGTCCTGGAGACCTGGGCCATATGGCTGCCCACCCCCTCCTGGGAAATAATGCATTAAAACTGTAGCCTGTTAGGACATATTGTAAGACCAAACTCTGCCTTTGAGCTGTGTTTAGAGCATATTGCAAGCAATGAAAATTAAGACAAGGGAGCCTTCATGCATTCTTCTGTACTCATTTGTAACACTTTAAAAGGTAATAACATAAGAAGCAAATCACATACTCAGTTTCACCTAAATATACCACTAAAATGATCCATTATTTCCCATTTAAGAAAGAGCTGGATCACGGTCATTGCACAACAGGATTTTATGTTTTTTCCTTTCACCAGGAATAACTCACCCTGGACTACTTAATCAATGCATTGTTTAGCCGGTGGGAAGTCTGACCCACACACTTATTATTTGTCGAAATTTAACCCACACCATTTTTATCTAAATAGAGCTCTGTAAAAGATCAAAGTTATTGCTTTCAACACTTAGTATTTCTAGCACATACTGCAAATATACATGTGATCTCTAGAAACATTGTTGTATTGGCATAAGGGTTTGCTTGTGGCTAAAAGAGCTGGGGATGAAAAAATCCCTGGAGCAAAAATCTGACCAGGCTGCAGAGCTGCAGGATAAATTGCCCCAGGCAAGATGTCATCTGCCATGTTCAAATTTATCTCCTTCTTTCAATTCTCTCTCATTTGTAGAGCATAGAATTACTTGTAAAACAAGGTTGATATGTAACATTTATGACTATGTGTGAATTAGTTCATAAAAGATTTGCTTACATATTCCATTAGTTTCGACAGCAGTTTTAAAACTGCTTTACCTATTTAAGTGCAAAAGCTATCTTAATAATTTTGTGTTTAACCGGCAAAAAAAGTATATGACATGTAACATTTTTTTATTTTAAAGTGTCAGATTTTCTGTAAATTTTTATAAGTTACTAAAGTAAGAAGATTTCACAAAAAAGCCAAATCGTCTAGGATGTTATTCTCTCCCTCATTGCCTTTGTCAATCAGTGTCTTTTGTGTTGACATTTCTACATCAGGTGTCAGAGGGACACATACTGTGTGCAATAAGAAAAAGGCTTACCTTGGTAATTTAATTTATCATTATACTTTTTAAAACAACTTTTAGCTATTTCTTCTGAAGAAATTATTTTCCATCATATGTTCAATTAATTTTTTATCTACAAAAATATTTTTAGCAGTATGTGAATAGTCTTTGTGTGGGGTACTACAAACCTGTTTAAAGGTGGTAAGGCTCATGCTGTGCAGTGATTTTTGTTTAGTGTGTGGGTTTGTGAGTGTGCGTATGTGCAACTGAAATTTTTCTTCGGCCCATTATTCCAAGTATTTATGTATTTTTCTAATCAAGTGTTTGCACTTCTAGTTTGAGCATTTCCCATTCAAAGTAATGCAAGTAGAGTAGTACTTACTACCTCATAGTCAGCAACTGCAATTAAAAAAAATATATTATTAGCTTAAAGTCTCCCTAATTCAGGGTGTTTATAAGAAATTTAATGATATACTTCAATTATTAGAATTACACAAGAATATTTACATCAAATGTAAGATGTTTACATGTTTAAAGTCTTAATATTCTTGATTGTAATAGAATGCTCTAATGTTGTACAGTCTGACAAAGGTTCATAGTAGGTTAAATCCCTAGTGACATAACATATTCAGAATCACTGACTTTGAAATAGACTAAAACAATACCCTACATTCTTATGTTTGAAATTTGTCCTTTTTAATTTTCTGGGAGTAGCTCTTAAGAGTGCTGGGACCACCAGTAAACAATCAAATATCAAAAACATTTTCATATTTGTGATCAGCAACCTCGCAATAGCATAAAATTACATTCCATACGCCAAATACTGATCATTATTTTCTTGAAGTGAAAAGAAGTAATGTTGACCCCCATATGCTATTAGGGTTGGCTGATGTGGCTTTCAGAAATTCAAGTCCTTCTGATCACTTTTGCTGAAGAAATTAGTTTACTTTTTATCATAAGGGTGTAATATGCACAATATTGAGGATTTTATTTTCTAAAATGAAAACATCAAGACAAGTGAAATTGTATTTCATTTGTGTGGGGATATCTCATACAAAAAACTGAAGTGACTTCAGTGTTGAGGAAGACTGGCAGCATTACATTTTTCCAAAAGCCATCAATGAAGCCATCTGTGTGCTCCTTTCATTTTGTTGAAAAAAAGGTAGTTGTATGATGCCTCTGTTCAAAAAAGGGCAAAGTACTAGTGATAAAAAAAAAACAGACGCATACAAAATCTATTTTTTCCATTGTTTGTTGGCCTCGATTTGTCCAGCTAAAACTTGGCCATACTGTGTGTAGCACTGCTATCTATTACGCCTGGCTAAAAAAAGCAGATGAAAAAATTTTGACAAAATGATCAGGAGACAAAATTTCTAACAACAAACAGGCCAAAACTCAAAATACGATGATCAAGGAATCAAGACATCAAACCAACATGCTATACTAGAATCACAGATAAGAATTCACAAGCAGTAAATTCAAGAGCCAGCAGAAGCAAAACAATAGCACCAAAGATGTACAGGCTATTCATCAACAAGTCTGAATGAAATGGCTATTGAACTTCTGGCTTATAAAGTGTTGCATGTAAGACGTGACAGCACATTACCTCCAGCAACCGACCAATGTTTCTGATGATGGAACCACAAAATGGTGGCAGTCCCCAATAAATAAAGAGCCATAATATAAACAAATCATAATGTTGATAACATTTAACAAAGCTCAAACTGAATAAAGAGCACAAAATAATAATAATAAATTCTGAGTTTATGTTTTGGAACTTATCAAAACTACCTCTTAATATACAGTAGATACAAAACATTTTGTAAGCACAAACAATACTCAGAATTTACCATACCATAACAACAGACCTAGAGTCTTGTGTTCCATTTGTGCAGTTTATGTGTAGTATGTGTGTTCATTTCATTCTATTGCAGCTTGTCTTCTTCAGCTCAAAGCCATTGAATTGTAAATTAAAGTGCTGTTGTTTCAATTTAAGCAATTCATAGACAATATTTTTCTGCTTAACATTTAAATCTACATTGTGTTATTTTGTCAGATGATAATCATGTCAAATGGGATCACAATTATCTGATGCCAATCAAGACAGATTAAGCACAAGCATTGTAGTATGTGAACTTGAACAGCTTTTTAGTCATTAGCAAAAGAAGGACAGATATTATTAGTCAGGAAAGTTAATGTTAACATTATAGAAGTATGGTAGTATGGCCCGACCAGAATTCTCGTGACAAAAATGCCACTTGTCTTGTGGTAGTGCAAAATGCTGTATTTTCCTACCCAGTTGTTCATTAAGCACAATACTGCAATCAAGTTTTAATTTAGAAATTTTGCACATCAAAACACTGCAGTTTTTCCCCATTCTTCTTTGTAAAACTTCTCAAGCTCTGCCAGGTTGCATGGAGAGTGTGAGTGAACATCCCTTTTCAGATCCAGCCATAAATTACACTAAGATCGGTTACTCGGTCATTATAGGACATTAGCATTGTTGTTTTAAAGCCATTCCTGTGCTTCTTTTGCTTTATGCTTGGGATCATTGTCTTGCTGGAAATCTAACCTCCCATGGCACAGGGTTCTTGCAGACTTCATTAGGTAATCCTTTAGGATTTCACTGTATTTTACTGTATTCATATTATTTTTTATCCTCATAAACCTTCCAGGGCCTTCTGCAGAGAAATATCCCAATAACATAATACTGCCACTATCATCCTTCAAGGTGAGGATGGTGTGTTTTTGATATTGTGCAGTAATTGGCTCAACTTTGGTCTGATTAGACCATAGAACCTTCTTCCAACTGACTTCAAAGTCTTTTGTGTGAATCCTGGTAAACTCTAGCTGTCTTGTGTGTTTTTTCTGTTTCCCACGCTCCCATAAAGTTGCAACTGGTGAAGCACCCAGGCAATGTTTGTTGTATGTACAGCCTCTCAAAATGTTACCCGCTGTAGCTTCAGGGTTATCAGAGGTCTCTTGGTGGCCTCTGTCACTAGTCTTCTTCTTGCGCAATTACTCAGTGCTTGTGGATGGTTCAGGGTTAAGGGTTGTTTTGTCTTCATTGTGTACTGTAGATTCCGGAATATAAGCCGAAGATTTCGTCCTAGATTTTTGGCTTGGAGTTTGGGGGTCGGCTTATACAACGAGTATCGTTTCAGATTCAAGATTTCCTGCTCAATGCCGGTTTTGCCGATGAATACGGAAGTAATTAATGATGAAACCACAGCGCCATCTTTCAGATGAAGAAGTAACTTTGCACGCCGGTACTTTAAATTAAATAAAGAATTTATTCAAAAAAGTGTTTTAGTTGTTGATTTTATTAATAAAATTTATAATAAATTATTGGGAAGTTTAAAATAAAATACCGTTGTTTTGATTTATGACCAACATCTTGCGTTACGACCTGAATGCGGTCACGTGTATCCGCTTACGCGATTGCAAACAAACAACTGAGAGCGTTAGTAAGCGTCAGTCAGAGCCCAGATACATGCGGTCACGTGTATCCACTTGCGTGATTGTAAACAAACAACCGAGAGTGTTAGTAAGCGTCAGTCGGTCATTGCAGTGATTTACCTATATATATAATTCACTAAGACCATGCAAGCAAGACACATAATTGCTAAGGAAGGAAGAGAACGTAAAGAAGGTAAAGAAAGCGATCACAATCGAAATGAAGATGGAAATTGTGTGGAAATATGAGAGTGCTGTTCGTGTGACCGATCTTACTAATATGTACAGCATGTCGAAATCCACCATCTCGACAATTTTACAAAGAAAAGATTTGCATAAGGAGGCTCCTTCTAAACAATAACCACCTTCATTCTCCTCCTCCTCCCTTCCTGCAGCCCAAAGATGTCAAATTAAATGGTGAGTTCAGTATGAAATTGTTGTTTCTAAAACAGAATAAAATAGAATGCCTTTTATTGTCACTATACACGTACAATGTTCAGTGCAGACATATGTGTAGAACGCAACAAGTAAATAAACAAATAAACAAATGGTGCGAAAAGATGCAAAGAAGTTGCAAAAAAAAAGTTCTGTATAGGGCTTGTATGGTTGTTTCTTTAGCTTTAGCTAGATAACAGCAGATCTGCGGCCCCGCTGCTGCTTCCTTTCTCTCCTCCATCTGCGTCGTCTTCTAGACCCGACAACAATCCACGGAGATCCCGCTGGTCTCGCTATGTTGTCTGGGCTGTTGTGCGTGTGATGAAAAACACTCAAAACAGATGTCTGGCTCTGGACACCGATGTCTATAAGGTTCTGACGGGTGTAGCGGATGTTCGCACAAACAAGCAAAAAAAAAAAGTACAAAAACAACAAAAAAGTGCACTGAAAAGGAGAGCCCTGAGCCGCTGCAACCATGCGCGCCGCCATGCTCCTAAGCTTAATCTAGCCTACTTCTGGTAGGCTAGGCACTTTTTATAACTTTTTGGTTAGTACTTTAGAAAAATTATTGGTGTTTTGGTAAATTATGCACATTATACAACCCTTTTTTATTATGAAAAGGTTAAGTAAGTGTTGCAGTGGGAGGTTCGGAACGCATTATGATTATTTGTTATGGGAAAAATAGTCTTGACTTACAACCAACTTGAATTACAACCAGCCCTCGCGAATGAATTAAGTTCGTATGTCAAGGGTCCACTGTATTGCGTATTTAAGTTAATCAAATTTATAACGAGTCTCTGGAAATCCACCCGCCGATGTACCGTATTTGCGTATATAGTTTCAACACAAAGGTTTCATTTTACCAAACTTCTCCGCAATCACTTCCTGGTTTCCATCAAAAATGCCGGCAGTCTCAAATGCTCGCCGATAAACATGATAAATATACCTGAAGAGACACTTTTAAGGAAATTTAGAAAATATTGGTTGGAGAAGGGGGTCGGCTTAAATACCGGTCATCGGCAAATACATGTAATTTAGTAGGTAGAAAAGGGGATCGGCTTATATTCCGGGATCTACGGTAGGTTAAATTATAATACTCACCACAAGTTGGACCTTCCAAATGCATATGTATTTATAGTACAATCAGATGAGGAGAATACTTATGGAATCAATTATTTTGAGTGTTTTATTTGTGTTGAATTGTGTCTAATTTTTAGAGATCTGTTTTCACATTGCCACTAAAGAGTCTTTTCCTGTTGATCAGTGTCAAACAAGTCAAATTAAGCCACAGTGATTCAGTGCTGTATAACAATAAAATGTGAAAACTTCTAAATATATTAAATATTTTATATAGGCACTGTAGGTTTATTATAGTATTCCATCACCTCTAATTTGCCATGTAAATCTGAGCTGGTCATTAAAATTTGCCATGCTTAGATAATGAAAATGATGTATTTCTGGAACAATGTAAAATACTTTTGTCTTTTGAATAATTGCATCAGCCTGTTGCAGTTCAATGGTATTGTAGTGGTTATATTGATGCTTTAGACATTCAGGGATCTGCAATTAATTTATTGTCGTTCATGTCGTTGTCTGTGTGGAATTGGTACATTCTTCTTTGTGTTTACATTACTGTTTAATTGTTACTTATTCTTCCTTTCACCTCCTGAAGATGTGTATTTAATGCTGACTGGCAATTTGAATTGGCCTGGTAGGTTTATGTGGGTGTGTGCATGAGGCTGTCCCGAAAAGACCTGGGGCTTCATGTATAAACGGTGCGTACGCACAGAAATGTTGCGTAAGAATGTCTCCATGTTCAAATCGTGATGTATAAAACCTATACTTGGCGTAAAGCCACACACTTTTCCACGGTACCTCATACCCTGTCATACGCAAGTTCTCCACTCAGTTTTGCAGACTGGCAGCACCCAGCGTCAAGGCAGTGCTACTGTTCCTGTGTGGTTAACCTTTATTTCTTAGAACAACATTCCTGACGTGGCTTTATAAATACACTGAAACTAACCGCATATTGTTTATTAGTGTAATGCATCTGATTGTAATTAACCTGTAACAATATAATGGCCCAGGGAACAGCCATAGTATTCCAAATACCAAAACTGCTTTAGCATTGTTACTCTCACTGCACCATCTTCTTCTTCTTTTTCTTCTTTCAGCTGCTCCCTTTAAGGGTTGCCACAGCGGATCATCTTTTTCCATATTACTCTCACTGCACCACTCGGAGTATTTATATCCACTGTATCTGAGTGGGGAATCACAGCAGCAGCTGATCGGAAAGAGAATTATTGGTATACAGCATCAAGCACATACTGCCTCAGCCACGGCAAAACGTTTCAAAGCCTTTTCTGTACGGACCCCACGGTTCAGAAACAGTTTCATCCCAAGAACTATAAACTCACTAAATCAATTGCTCCTTGTAGAACTGTTTGTACTTATAAGTACAATTACCCCACTGTAAACTTGCACTACAGTTATAATATTGCACAACCTGCACCACTTTTTAAAGCGCGTATTTACATATAATGACGATATCATTTTTAAGATGAAATGCAGCAAAATATCTTGATTATATTATACAGATAAAACTTTAACTTAATTTAAATAATCTGTATTGTTAATATTTAAACATGTGAGGACACAGTGCTGCAGGGATAGCAAGTTCACACATTGTTCCTGCCTTGCGCTGTATATTTGCTGAGGCTGGCGCGACACTGGAAGGATAGATGGATAAAATAATTAAACATGTACTATGAAGGTATTTCAATGTTCCTTAAAGGTTTTGAAGAATTGTTGTTGTAAGCTTACAGATGGCTTAACGTCTGTTACAGAGCTGATTGTGTGGCGATTGGGTATTTGGGGAAAGAAAGTAAGGACATGAATTGGAGGTTAGTATGTTTGAAAGAGACAGTACTGCTACAATAAATTATTTCATCGAAGGTCGCACATGGCACAGCAGCATCTTGTGTAAGACATGAACAACCACTGTTCCATCGTGTTCCCATGTTTAATAACATGCTTTCATTCCAATCATCATGAAAATGATATCTCTTATACATCTCAGTATTTTAATCATTCAGAGAGCTGTAATATCACGAATGTAATGGATTCTGTGTCCTGTCGGAGAAAGAGAAAGAACGGAAGCACGTAGTGATTCACACACATAAATTACATAGAAGATCAAATACAAAACAAAGCATTTAACATGCTACTTTAGTTATGAAGGGATTTGAGAAACTAGTAAATTAAATGATTTTAAGATGAAGTTTATGATGTTCTACTTTAATGACAAAATTTCGTGCTTTTTTCCCCACTGTGTTCCTATTTTTTTTTGTCTGTACCCTAATAAGCTCAGATGGTGGGCTACAACTCACCTTTTCACGGCGACTTTGATATGTGACTTCTTTTTTATTTTGGCACTGTCTGACTTTGTCAACTTGAGCTTTCAAGTTTCTCTGACATGCTATGTCACTCGATCAGCTTCCTTTTGTTGATTATACCACTGTTTAAATCAACAAATAGTATGTTTTTCCTTTGCCTCCACTTGGTATTCGCTGAAATTCTTATATTTTCCCCTGTGCTTTTTCCATTGTCTTTTCACAGAACGCTGAGCTTAAGGGCTATTTATATTGATTTGCATATTCAAAGAGGCGTAATTCTGGGAGGAACTGGGGCGGGACAGCAGGCGCGTGCACGTGCGTTACTTTTCACGCTGACCGGGATTTATGGAGTGGAAGAACGTGGAAGTTGGAGTACGCACAGATTCCTGCATCTGGATTTTTTTGTGCATAAGCACATTTCGGCTTTTGTGCTTATGTCATGTTATAGTGTGAATTCTATGCACAGCATTATGCATGAGGCCCCAGGTGCCCCAGTCTTATGTAATTGTTCCCTTTCACCTGTTGCTGCTTAGGTAAGCCATGGCTCCCCAAGACCAGCTATGAAAAAAGATAGGATATGCAGATCAATGAATGGTGTACAATAAATACTATGCCCCCCCCCCCCCCATTATTTTGTTATCATGTAAGCCATCACTAGTAGTACACTTTACTAAGTGCCTGTCTGCCGTCACTATACAGTATATATATTGTTTGTTATATTTCCTCATAGGTTGCAATAACTTTATATTAGGATTGGATAATAGAACAATTAGTTTGAGCAGCATGGAGGCAGAATTAGCAGTATTGTGCTTCAAATCAATTTTTCGTATATATCTCTGAAAGATGGCCAGACTGGAAGCAAATACTGTTGTTAACATTGATGGCCTGATGAGTGCATGGAAGATAGCGATGTTGAAGAAACGAGAAAGCATAAAAACCAAATGTTACACTTACTTTTCGTAAATATGAGACAATCTGGTGTGGCAAGTAACTCCTGGCCCATAGCATCAGTATTATAGGATGTATGTTAAAGCTCTGAATTGTGCATGCTATGCTTGCAAGCTGAGGTGGAAATAAAATAAAATAAAAAAAGAGAATGATTCTATGCGCAAAAACATAACATATTCACAAAAGAAAGAAAATAGTGTTACTCACCAAATGCCCACAGGTCTTCCTTCTTTACTTCCCTCATGAGACCATCGTAGTGGTGTAAGGCCAGCCGAACAGGCAAAATTAAGCTTTGAGGAACAGGAAGTTGTCCTGTTTTCTTTTCCTTAACTATGTCATTGATTGATTTTTTTATGTATTATTTACTTCACAAAGTTTTAGTAATTTGGTGAAACAGTGAATTGTGGAAAAAATACCTTGCAGCATTTTTGTGCTACAGTTATGTACCTTTGCAACTGCCTTGAACTGTGCCTCCTTTTTCCTTTAGAACAGACATGTACAGCAATAGAATATCTGCCACCATGTGTTACATTAAATATTAGCATTCTATGGCCTGCAGAATTGTGTGAAAAATATGCTTAGGTCATTGTTAATTGGGTTCTAGGGGATTTAACTGTGACAGGCTGCTAGAAAAGCTTACTGTGGGCCCATTATCTTACATTCAAAAAATAAATTAAAATGATACCTTCATCTTATATCTTGTTCATTAGTATAGCTGATGTTTCATACCATTAAATTCCTTGCCATTAAAATAATAAGTATTTTATGTGTTTTGGCTTTTTTGTTAATGTGACACACTGCAGTCTATGTTAATAAATTCAAAATAAGTGTATTTAATTAAGCTGCTTTTCTACATTCACTAAAATGAGCATATTTGCTCTTAGTTTGACTACTACTTTCTATTAAAACAGATCTGAAATTAAAAAAAATTAAGCAAACTCACCAGGTAGGCCTACTGTATATGATTTTGCTGACTACATGCTCAATAAATAAATAACTTTTTAATTTATCTACTGTTAATTGAATTTTCAAACTTTTTTGAAAATAATGCTCATAGTAAATTATTTATGAAGACAGATAAATATACTGCACTCCTTTCCATTTTCGAATGACTTTTAAAAATTAACAATGATAATACGCTACCCTTAAAAGGCTTTAAATTTAAAGCATCAATTTAATTGCTTCGGCAATTGTATCAAATAAACCATATTTAGATTAAGATATTTTTACAAAAGCACATATATTTTTAAGGTGTTTGGTTTTTTTGTCAAAGCAAAACCTTACATGTTTGAAACATCTAATGTGATTATACACCTGCATATCATTACAAAGTGTGATAAAGATAAGCCGAGATAAAATTGAATAAAACATGATTTAATTCATGCTGAGTTGCTGTTCAGAATATGGTAGAAAAACAACACAGAAAGATGGCATTAATAACTTTCACTGTTTCACAATGGTAGATATTTTCTCAAGTCTATTTTAAAATTTTATGCCAATACAGTATGTTGATTTGTTGCAATTTTAAAATTAATGTTTAAAAATTTCCACTTTTAATTATCTTTTTAAAATGTTTTCATGCTGCTATGGGTGCTGTCTCTGTAATGTTATGGAAACCTGCAGTGATGTCTGTGAACCTTAGTCCCCACCAGAAACCCATACTGCAGACTCTTACAGCAGTCCATTCATTCAGTTATTCAACAAGCCATACAGTTTATTCATTTTGGATTAAACATTTTTCATGAAACCATACTGAATCATGAAATACCTGGTTCCAACACAGCATGGATTTACCTCATATATGGAATCCAGTCATACACAAAAAGCACAAATTTTCAACTCCTGAAAGAAGTGAAATTCATAGAGAGGTAATAAAGATGACGTAATGGACACCTACATTTCAGCCAGCAAAGACAAAAGGAACAACACGTATGCACTACCGGTCAAAGGTTTTACAACACCTCAGTTTTTCTTCAAATTTAGGCAGTTGAAATGCAATGAATGACCTAAAATGGCTGAAACAGTAAGCAGTAAACTTCCAGAAGTTTATATTTTAAGTTTGGGTTGACAAAAACTGATAAAGGGAAATATCAGAATGTTACAAATGGGGCTTCTACAGGAAAAAAAGAACTAATAGGTTACAACCTACAGATGTTCTGCAGCAATTAAAGTAAATTAAGACTTGTACATTGAGCCACACAATTTGCACAGGTGTCCCATGCTGGTGACCCTCAGAAACCTGTCTTTTGATTGGGCTGTGACTTTGGGTCTGCCAGATCTCATCCTATCAGAGTTTCTTACAATTTCCTATTGCCTTTGATTTGTGTAGGGCACTGTACTCACTGACACTTTGATTTTCTTTGCAATTCCTCTAAATAAAAGGCTTTTACGTCTAAAAATAACAATGCTCTGTCACATTTTATTTGTTAATTGCAGTTTTCTTGCCATTATCATTGGAATTTACAACTTTCTACAGTGTAATATTGTCCAAGTAGTACTTCATAAGGCATAGTAAGGGTTTTTAAGTAACCATCAGAAGTTAAGGCACATGTGCAAATTGTTTGCTTCAAACTCGGAAGGCATTATTATTATTATTTATTACTTTAATTATTTCAGAACATCTGTAGGTTGTATCCTGTTAGTTTGTAAAATTCTGAAACTTGCTTTTTTTCAATGATCGTTAACCTAAACCTTAAATTTAAACCTCTAGGGGTTTACTGCTTACCTTTTCACCATTTTAGGTAATTCATTCCATTAGAGATGATTACATTTGATGAAAACTGTAAAAACTGAGGTGTTCTTAAACTTTTTACCGGCAATGTATATATGTCTAGGAGGCGGGCATGGAAGAGCACTGGAACTGACATCCCAGCAGCCTTGGATGGGAATTCCTAACCCAGCTAGGAAGCCAGCAAAGGTTATGGAGAAGTATTGGGATATATTTAGCAGTCAATTTCCCAGTTGGGAGGTCAGAAGAAATGTGGGACAATGGGAGTAATTTAAAAATTTTTAAGGCATCTTTGACGGCAAAGAAAATATCAAGAAATAATTCTAAAATAGCAATACTCCAATCAGACTGAAATTCATGGAGTGAATAAATTCCTCTACCCTTCTCTTCTCATGCTACCGTAATTCAATTTTCAGGATACCAGAATGAGACACTTTCAAGTCTACTAAATATAATCATTAAATAGTTGTTTAATTTGTGCTTGAATCAAAATGTAAAAGAAAATTCATAAATGAAATTTGCTGAGTGGTAGCAACCTGCTTCTAAGAGCATCTCAAGTAGGCATGTAGGACTAATACGCTATGTATATTCTGCCTGAAGTGCACCTCCTCCAAAGCTGTTCTGTCTACCATCATTTAATATTAGTTAAAGTTAATTCTGACTCATTTTATAACAAAGTTTAAAAAGACACAAAGTAAGGAAGAATGAATACCACATGGAAGTTGAATTTTATTTTAAAAGATCCGTAGAAAGCATGTTTTTTTTTAAAATATATTTTATTGGAAACCTGACACCTTCTTGGACTAGAAACAGGAAGAGATACAGTATGCTACATTCCTTTGAATGAGGTTTTCTCAAGTTGACCCTGTTTAAAAGTGAATGTAAGGTTCTGCCTTTAAATTGTTATTTTTTTTAATCTCAGATAGCAATACATGTTTGTAGAATACATTCATAAATCATCAGATCACTAAAATTTTAACCATAGCGATGTCAAGGGTTTCCTATCAGTAGTTTCTGATAAGCCAGAATAGAAAGCTACAAATTACAGCAAGAAAATAAAATACTCATGTCATGTCATGTCACTTCCTTTTAACATTCTGAAATTTAAGTCACTCCACTTAAATCTGGGCACTTTCATTCCATTTATTTTAAAAATATGGCAATGGGTGGAGTAACCATTAGGTCTGAATCCCAAATGGCATTCACTTACTTGTTTTTTACACTGAAACTTTCTGAATGGGAGAACACATCCTGTTTCTTTTAAAAGTTTGTTGAAACTGGACATTACTTCCTTAGGTGATTTATTTGATGACTCAGAACTCCAGATGTTCTTGTCTCTGAGACTGGGGTTCTCAACTCCTTCTTCCTCGTTCTCAGGACCTCTGTTACTTCAAATGTGGGTCTTTCTCTGGTCCAGATGTAACCCCTGCCCTTTGCCATTTTGGTTGTGCCCTGCACTTTGGTAGCTTTTACTGGCTAGATGCCCCTTCACACAGTGTATTTAAATTACTTACTCAGTTCTGATCTGAAGATTGCTTTGTGGGTAAGTGCTTAACTCTTAATGCATTTGTTTGTTTTGCTCCTGTGATTCTGCACTATTTTGTTGTACGCTTCTATTTATCTTTCATTACTCTTTTCGGATATTTATAAATAATTAAAACATAACCATACCATATATATTTTTAATTACTGGATTATTCTTCTAAGCAATTTATTACTGTAGTCACATTTTTCAAGTTAAACTTCTGTTTTGTCTCTGTACTATCTATAATCATTGACATAATATAATTATGGTAAATCAAACTGCAAAGGGGAAAAAGCATATCTTCTTCATAATTATAAAAAGCATCAAACTGCTATAGGTATTGTGGTATTTGGCCAGCTTGTCATCCTGGCCAGTACCCCCAGGCCGCCAGATGGAGCCCTCCCTGCAGTATGGAGGTGCCCCGAAGACCAGCAGGGAGTTATGGACTTTGTAGTTTTTATCCTCAGCCCTGCTGGGTACCACAGGGGCTGCAAGAGGGAGCTGCAGGGAGGACCGAAGACTTCTTTGTGCCCTATAACCCGGAAGTGCATCAAAGGAAGAGCGACGTGCTTCCAGGGTGAAGAAGAAGGACTTGTACCTGACCCGGAAGTGATATTGAATCACATGGGGGGGGGATTGGGAACACTTCCGGGTCAGGGAGAATAAAAGGACTATGGGAGCTCCCAGACGGGGAGCTGAGCTGGGTGGAAGGGTGGCAACGCGTCTGGGAGTTGGAGGATTGTTTATTGCATTTATTATTGTTGATTTATGAATATAGTGGAGGAGAGGGTGCTTTGTGCACTGTGGCAATTTAATAAAGTCATCGTTTGGACTTTTACCTGGTGTCTGGAGTCGTGGACAGGGGTTCAAGGGATTGATAGCGCCCCCAATCTGTCACAGTATATTTTACAAATGTTAAGTTCTTAACTTTAAAATAATGAATTGAAATGTTATCTGTAAATTGAATTATATTTTAACTTCATATTTATTTAACAGACTGTATTCCTACATTACTTATACTTGTTGCTAGATTGCATAATTATCTATACTAATAAAAGGCAAAGCCCTCACTCACTCACTCACTCACTCACTCACTCACTCACTCATCACTAATTCTCCAACTTCCCATGTGGGTGGAAGGCTGAAATTTGGCAGGTTCATTCCTTACAGCTTCCTTACAAAAGTTGGGCAGGTTTCATTTCGAAATTATACGCGTAATGGTCATAGCTGGAAGCTGTTTTTCTCCATTTACTGTAATGGAGATGAGCTTGAACGCCGTGGGGGCGGAGTTTCGTGTGACATCATCACGCCTCCCACGTAATCACGCAGTACATAGAAAACCAGGAAGACCTCCAAAAAGCGCTGAAGAAAACATGCATTATATAATTGAGAAGGCAGCGAAACAATAAGAAGCGAGCGAGTGACATATACAACCATATTCATGAGTTCTGCTACTTCGGAAACAAAGCACGATGTAAACCTAAACTTTAAATTAAGTTCATAGACAGGCTGCCGCTGGCGTTTGTAATTTAGTGCCTGCCCATATAAGGCCGTCCGTCAGCGGCAATCCAATAGCAAACTGCCACGGGTAAATATTCACGGGTGAAGGACTGTGCTTATGCAGA
>JANRMT010062833.1:24673139-24720542 GCA_026402145.1 Polypterus bichir lapradei | reverse complement strand
AAAGGGGGTCAAACACCGTATTAGTATGGTGTTCCTAATAATCCTTTAGGTAAGTGTATATATATATATATATATATTGTGTGTATATATATATATACACATATATTGTCAGAGGTGGCTGGGGTGGCGACCTGGCCGGGACGCCCAGGAGGACCGGAAGAGGGCTTGTGCCTTCCCCAGACCATCTGGGGGCGACCGCCCTGGTTCCTTTGGGGGCCACGGGTACAAAGCTTTGAAGCTCCACACTGCAGGGGCCCGTGGTCGCCGCCAGGGGGCACCCACATGCCTTTGGAGCCCTGGACCTCAGCACTTCCGCCACACCAGGAAGTGCTGGGGAGGAAGAGGAGCAGGGACACCCGGAGTGCTTCTGGGGATGCAGCCGGCACTTCCGCCACACGGGAGCGTGTCGCTGGGAGATTGCCGGGAAGCACCTGGAGCACCTGGAGCACATCCGGGTGTGAATAAAAGGGGCCGCCTCCCTTCATTCGAGGCGAGAGTCGGGAGTGGAGTGGACTGAGCTTGTTGGAGGAGGCAAGGAGGCAGCCTGAAGAGGAGAGCGAAGGCGTTGTGTGGCCAGGACTTTGGGAACTTGTGGGGTTTGAGTGGCACTTATGACTTTTGTATATAGTAGTGTAAACAAACGTGTGTTGGGTGAAATGTACGTGTCTGCCTGTCTGTGTCCGGGCCAGCTTCCACAATGGCATCCCAGATGGGGCTTTCTGCCTGTTCCAAGGCAGAGGGCCCCGTCACAAAATAATTTTGTGGACGGCCCGGGACAGCAGGTGCACCCACACACGAGGACTGGTGCTCACCTGGTGTGGGAGAGAGACAACGGCCAGGGCAAGAGAGCAGCGGGCTCCGACGAGCATGCCAACGCTGGAGGCGCCCGCGACGGCGTGTCTCCCAGTGAAACCATGCCGGGGACAGCCCTGCGAGGCCGAGTGTGTTTTTTGTTTACAGAGCAGGGGCTGCCCGGATCTGCGTCAGTGGCGGGGGCATGTCGGTTTGCGGGGCTCCAGTGGTGCGGCAGCAGCTACTAGAGCTGCGGAAAGGGAGCCGCTGCCGCTCGTGAAAGCCCAAAAAGGCCACCGCACCTGGAAGAGGAGAGCCAAGATGGCCGCGGACCGGAAGTCCCACCCGCTGACAGGCACGGGATTGGCTGGTGTGTCTTGTGTGCCCGCCAATGACTGTAGAGAGGCGGGACCAAGGAATGTCCGTCTCGTGCCCGGGAGAGACCCGATTGGGCCGGAGGAAGAGGCCCACAGGAAGTCGCCGGCGTGTGTTGCTGACAGACAGGTGAGCTCACCGTCGGCTAACTTCCTGTCTTTGCCGGCTGCTCTGCGTGCCTTCAGCCTACAGAGCAGCAGTTGTCACAGGTGCTACATGCCCTCCGGGCAGATTTGCGGATACTGGAGAGGAAGGCGGTCGCATCAATCGAGGAGCTGCTAACTGCGATAAGATGGTGCGACGCTGGCTACAGCCGTCCCCGTACAGCATAAAGGAGAATGTGCCGAAATTGGCTGAATGTGGTGTTATGGGTCCACAGCTCGCTCAGCAAAGGCCATTTCGTTTAAATAAATAATCACAGCGCTCGTGGCGGCTCAGTGAGGGGGTGAGGTGGACATAGTAAGCCACAGGGCGATCTGCGGTGCGGGCGTTTCTCACCTAGTGCACAGGTGAGAGACTGCCCACATCCATGATTGTTCCTGTGGCTAATGTGCTGTGGCTGCTATGGCCCCTCAATATAAAAGAAGCGCGAGTCGGTTGGGGAAAGGAGGAGAAAAACGGAGAAGGAAGAGAAGGAGACGGAGGTTACAGGAAGTGAGGGAGCAAGTCGGTGCAGAAGTGAGAGAGAAAGAGAAACACGGAACGTGTGGGCGAGCGAGCGAGCGAATGAGCGCTCGCGGGCAGCTGCGAGGAAGCCTGGGTGTTAGGCCGACACCCAGGAGCTGAAGTAGAAGTCGCTCCCGCTGAGGAGAAGACTGTCCGCGTAAGGCTGGATAGGCGGCGGGAGTCGGGAGACTTGGAGTTGTAGTCCTTGGTGTGGGCGTCCTGGAAACTAAGGAGTCCAAGTCTCAGGCCTGGGATGAGTGCCAGACCAAAGCCAGGATCGGGAGGTCTCCAGACCTGTGTGTGAGTTGAAAAGGGCAGCTGCAGAGAGCGTCTTGCCTGCTGCAAAGCCCATTCGGGAGAAGCAGGTGAGACACTAGCATAGAAAAGCACCAGGCTTGTCATTGGTTTTTAGAAGACTGCTTCCAGCGTTATTTGAACCCTATTGATTTTAAAGGATTGTTTTTTCTATTGTTTTTACCTCCACATTTTTTCTTATGGATTATTTATTGAACTTTGAATGACTGCACTTTGTGAACACTTTGTTTTTGTTTTGATCTTTTAAATAAAAGCACTTTGCACTTTTTGAACCATCCCCTTGCTCAGTTGTTGCCTCCACTGTCTAGCTCATCTCGGTGACATTATCGACGGTGTTGGGTTCAAGGGCTCCCGAACAGCGGATGGGAGCATGGAGTAGAACCCGCATCGTCACAGAGCCGATCGAATGTTATTTACCCATTTACCTTTATTCATTTACTTACTTCCTACAGTCACAAGTAAAGTGCAGAGCTTCCCATGTACATATACAAAGTACAGCGATGGCAAAAGTGCATTTTTGATCCAATGTAGAACCGTCGTCATGATTTGAGTTTACCTCTGTTATAGCACGTCTATGTGAAAACAGCAGTGTCAAATGCTTATGAGTGGCAAAGGTATGTGAACCTTTGCTTTCAGTATCTGGTGTGACGCCCCTTTGCAGCAATAACTGCAACTAAACGTTTCCGGTAACTTTTGATCATTCCTGCACACCGGCTTGGAGGAATTTTAGCCCATTCCTCCGTACAGAACAGCTTCAACTCTGGGATGTTGGTGGGTTTCCTCACATTAACTGCTCGCTTCAGGTCCTTCCACAACATTTCGATTGGATTAAGGTCAGGACTTTGACTTGGCCATTCCAAAACATTAACTTTATTCTTCTTTAACCATTCTTTGGTAGAACGACTTGTGTGCTTAGGGTTGTTGTCTTGCTGCATGACCCAACCTCTCTTGAGATTCAGTTCATGGACAAATGTCCTGACATTTTCCTTTAGAATTCTCTGATATAATTTAGAATTCATTGTTCCATCAATGAAGGCAAGCTGTCCTGGCCCAGATGCAACAAAACAGGCCCAAACCATGATACTACCTCCACCATGTTTCACAGATGGGATAAGGTTCTTATGCTGGAATGCCAGTGTTTTCCTTTCTCCAAACATAACACTTTTCATTTAAACCGAAAAGTTCTATTTTGGTCTCATCCGTCCAGAAAACATTCTTCCAATAGCCTTCTGGTTTGTTCATGTGATCTTTAGCAAATTGCAGACGAGCAGCAATTTTTTTTTGGAGAGCAGTGGCTTTCTCCTTGCAACCCTGCCATGCACACCATTGTTGTTCAGTGTTCTCCTGATGGTGGACTCATGAACATGAACATTAGCCAATGTGAGAGAGGTCTTCAGTTGGTTAGAAGTTACCCTGGGGTCCTTTGTGACGTCTCCAACTATTACACGCCTTGCTCTTGGAGTGATCTTTGTTGGTCGAACACTCCTGGGGAGGGTAACAATGGTCTTGAATTTCCTCCATTTGTACACAATCTGTCTGACTGTGAATCGGTGGAGTCCAAACTCTTTAGAGATGGTTTTGTAACCTTTTCCAGCCTGATGAGCATCAACAACTCTTTTTCTGAGGTCCTGAGAAATCTCCTTTGTTCGTGCCATAATACACTTCCACAAACATGTGTTGTGAAGAGCAGACTTTGGTAGATCCCTGTTCTTTAAATAACACAGGGTGCCCACTCACACCTGATTGTCATCCCACCTGACTCTAATTTCACCTTCAAACTAACTGCTAATCCTAGAGGTTCACATACTTTTGTCCCTCACAAATATGTAATATTTGATCATTTTCCTCAATAAATAAATGACCAAGTATAATATTTTTGTCTCATTTGTTTAACTGGTTTCTCTTTATCTACTTTTAGGACTTGATTGAAAATCTGATGATGTTTTAGGTCATATTTATGCAGAAATATAGACAATTCTAAAGGGTTCACAAACTTTCAAGCACAACTGTACACTTACTATTTTTCTTAGAGTCTCTTGCCCTCTACTCTGTTATTTTCCATTTTCTATATAATTTGAAAGGGTGATCAATATGTATAGGTGCACTGTGAAGTTGGTTGTTTGGTGGCTGTTGGAGAATGATGTATATTGTTGTCTTTACCTTGTATACATTTATTGAGTTTTATCTATATATAGAGTCCTACTAATAAAATTCCAAGCAACTGGTGTTGTTATCATAAAAAGTAAAGTAAGAAAAAAAATTGTAAAAAAATTACAAATAAGTACCAAGAAGACTGACATGGAGGGCGGCACGGTGGCGCAGTGGTAGCGCTGCTGCCTCGCAGTAAGGAGACCTGGGTTAGCTTCCCGGGTCCTTCCTGCATGGAGTTTGCATGTTCTCCCCGTGTCTGCGTGGGTTTCCTCCCACAGTCCAAAGACATGCAGGTTAGGTGCATTGGCGATCCTAAATTGCCCCTAGTGTGTATGCCCTGTGGTGGGCTGGCGTCATGCCCAGGTTTTATTCCTGTCTTGTGCCATGTGCTGGCTGGGATTGGCTCCAGCAGACCCCCGTGACCCTGTGTTAGGATATAGCGGGTTGGATGATGATAATAAAGACTAACATGCTTTTTATTGTTATTGTTTGTTTGCACAATTTAGCACTGGTGTTAAACATAAGGTAAGTTTTATCTAAGGTTTTCTATCAGTAATTTTAAAAAAATTATCTGTGGCAGATGGCTTGCTCACTTTCTTTGATACAATCCATCCATCAATTCATCCATTATCCAACCCGCTATATCCTAACTACAGGGTCACAGGGGTCCGCTGGAGCCAATCCCAGCCAACACAGGGTGCAAGGCAGGAAACAAACCCCGGGCAAGGTGCCAACCCACCACAATTCTTTGATACAGTATATATTTATTATATTACTGGAGAAGCCACACAGATGTGAGTGGGGATTGGCTAAGCAAAAGGGCTAGCCATATAAAAGTGTAGTCCAGACCGCTGATGTCGTCTTTTGACTAGTATAGCAGTAAAGATAAATGCTTGATTTGGTATATATTACTAAGGAGTGCTTTACTTCTGATTATTCTGATTTATATTTTATTTTATTAGAGCTGCCAGGTAATAGGAAAAGAGGAAGGCCTAAGTAGAGGTTTATGGATGTGGTGAGAGAGGACATGCAGGTGATGGGTGTGACAGAACAAGATGCAGAGGACAGGAAGATATGGAAAAAGATGATCCGCTGTGGCAACCCCTAAAGGGAGCAGCCAAAAGGAGAGGAAGATATTTTATTTTATTAGGCTCATTTTTTCTTTATTGTCTTTGGGAAAAATTTTACTTTTTGATTTTGATTAGTTTACTGTCCATCCTTCGTGTGCAGTGGACCCACTGTAATTATTGTTTATGGCACCTGCATTTATTTTTCTTGTTTTTTTGTAAATGTTCTTGCCTTGAACATTTGCAAGACGTTATTATAAATAGTTTTTGTCACCTCTGGAGTAAACCAGAATTTATATTTTTGAGCAGTCATTGTTGTCTGTGTCTCGATTCTTTCATTCCCTGGTCACTCAGCTCCAGGTTCCCAGAGTCTGAAACTATACAAAGGTGCCAATGCCTGTAATAATGCATACTGTCTACATTTGTCATATTCTGTTTTTAATTGGTCTTGCATTTCACACTCTTTTAATTATTGTTTGTAATCTGTTACCACTAGACCAAATATGATCTCCAATGTACAATTGCTAAAAGTAGTTGCATTAGAGACATTAGTTATATTTCTCAGTCTACTGTGAACCATCTGAAAAGCAATTTATAAATGATGAATTTATAAATGAAATCTTTAACTACATTCCTCACACTCCCTAGGAATGATCTGAAATAAAGACCAAAAAAAAGAAAATGTAACCAGGAAAATAAAACCAAAAATAGAATTATCTTGATTGTTTTGATACTGGTTTAAATGTTAAAAGAATTCAAAAGGATCTTTTACAATATTTTTACATTGTCTATCCCAAAATCTTAAACATCAAGCTTACATTAATTGTTCAGTTTGCTTCATTATTATCATTTTAAATAAATGTTTTACCCAGATGTATGCTCTTAATACTCTCTCTAAGAAAGTCCTTGTTATTTAGTTTTACAATGTGTCTCTTGGTTCCAAACGAAACCCATCATTCCCCACCTACATTGCAGAGTTCAGGGAGATCATCAAAAACAATTACAGGTAACTCCGTCAAGCCGCCTTTCATCACGTATCCCATTTCTACATTAGCCTGCACTCATTTTCTTTAGCTCTTGTTGCTTCTTGTCAAGGTCCTGCTTCTACACACTCTAACTCCTACTCTGCTACTGGTTTCTTGTACTTCTCACAAACCTCCTGTTCAAGACTAGACTGGAAGGTAAATTGTATCCTTAAGAATTAATTATGAGTTTTGAAATTATGAGTTTCAGGTTTGTTTTTTTTTTTTGTTTGTCTGTTTTTTTTGTCCAGTGCCTCCTGACTGACCTGTATGAGAAAACACCCACAAATAATATATCATTCTAATTTCTAGTCTTATAATATGTAAAGCTTTCTGGTGTTCCCCCCTATTTGTGGCTCTCCAGATACTAAAAGCACTCATTTTTTGATCATTTATGGAAATTACACCTTATAGTAAAGAGTAAATCAACAAGTGTTTTCGGCAAAAAATATCATAAGGACTTGAAGTTGTGCTTGCCACATCAGTGACCTCAGGGGTTCGCCTCCTAAGGGAAAAGGGCAGGTTAAAACTATTCCATTTTACACAAACTTAAAAAAATGGGGACTGATAGAATAAGCATGTGAGTGTTGTTTTATGCTGTTTAAGAGTTGATGATCATGAAAATGTAACATTTTTGATTTTTTAAGAATGACCTCTAAGAAATATTTCCTGATGTTTAATAACCCACTCTCACCTCTGAGTACTGCATCCTCCACCCATCCTTCTGCTGATACCAGCATAGGAGAGACATCCCCACCCACAATTACAGCAGCCCAGGTGAGCAGAGAGCTGAGGAGACGTGCTAGCAAAGCAGTGGGTCCTGATGGAGTATTGCCACGACTGCTGAAGTCCTGTGCGCTGGAGCTGGGGAGTCCTCTACAGCGCATCTTTAACCTGAGCCTGGAACAGGGGAGAGTCCTGAGGCTTTGCTAAACATCTTGCATCACCCCAGTCCCAAAGGTATCACGTCCTAGTGAGCTGAACGACTTCCCGCCTGTCGCTCTGACGTCACATGTGATGAAGACCATGGAGCGGCTGCTGCTTCACCACCTGAGGCCACAGGTCTGCCACGCCCTCGACCCTCTGCAGTTCGCATACCAGGAGAAGGTGGGAGCAGAGGATGCCATCATCTATATGCTACACTGATCCCTCTCCCACTTGGACAGAGGCAGTGGTGCTGTAAGAATTATGTTTCTGGACTTCTCTAGTGCCTTCAACACCATCCAACCTCTGATACTTAGGGACAAGCTGACAGAGATGGGAGTAGATTCATACCTGGTGCCATGGATCATGGACTATCTTACAGACAGACCTCAGTATGTGCATCTTGGGAACTGCAGGTCTGACATTGTGGTCAGCAACACAGGAGCACCGCAGGGGACTGTACTTTCTCCGGTTCTGTTCAACTTATATACATTGGACTTCCAATACAACTCGGAGTCCTGCCACGTGCAAAAGTTCGCTGATGACACTGCTATCGTGGGCTGCATCAGGAGTGGGCAGGAGGAGGAGCATAGGAGTATTTGCTAAATGGTGCGACTCAAACCACTTACACCTAAACACCAGCAAAACCAAATAGCTGGTGATGGATTTTAGGAGACCCAGGTCCTTCCTGGACCCCGTGATTATCAGAGGCGACTGTGTGCAGAGGGTGCAGACCTATAAATACCTGGGAGTGCAGCTGGATGATAAATTGTACTGGACTGCCAATACTGATGCTCTGTGCAAGAAAGGACAGAGCCTACTATAATTCTTTAGAAGACTGGCGTCCTTCAACATCTGCAATAAGACGCTGCAGATGTTCTATCAGACAGTTATGGCAAGTGCCCTCTTCTATGCAGTGGTGTGCTGGGGAGGCAGCATAAAGAAGAAGGACGCCTCACGCCTGGACAAACTGGTGAGGAAGGCAGGCTCTATTGTAGGCACGGAGCTGGACAGTTTGACATCTGTGGCAGAGCGACAAGCGCTGAGCAGGCTCCTATCAATCATGTATAATCCACTGCATCCACTAAACAGTATCATCTCCAGACAGAGGAGCAGCTTCAGCGACAGACTACTGTCACTGTCCCACTCCACTGACAGACTGAGGAGATCGTTCCTCCCCCACACTATGCAACTCTTCAATTCCACCCAGTGGGGTAAACGTTAACATTATACAAAACTATCGTCTGTTTTACCTGCATTTTTATCACTCTTTAATTTAATATTGCTTTTTATCAGTATGCTGCTGCTGGAGTATGTGAATTTCCCCATGGGATTAATAAAGTATCTATCTATCTAACACATAAACTTGGGGGGTATCATTTTAGGCTATTTCAAGGGCAGTGATTATAAATATGATATTAGTTTTGATTTTTTACAATATACTAGGAATCTAGCCCTCTGTGGCCCTCTATCTGAGGGTTAAAAAATTTAAAAAAAAATTAAATTACAATTGAGAATATTTAGACTGTAATCTTTTAAATTGAAGTACACATTTTAATATTTCAAGTATTTGATGCAACTATTCTTGTTTATTATGTACTTCATCTTCATGAAGTAAAGCATTGCATTTCTTATGAACACCCTGAATTTGGCTGGCTTATGCTAAATTCAGACCTTTTCTCTGTTTGTATCATAGCAACTTTCTTGGTATTGGATTCCTTAATGTACACACTGCAATGGAAGGTGGATGCCACCAGATCCAGCCTTCCTTATTCATCTGTAATACACAACTGCTTCCAGATGACATTGTATCATCTACAACATTGTCTTTAACAAATGCTCTTTCTTATCTCAGCTAAATAGAAACAGAATAGAAATAACAAACCATGACAAAATGTAAAGGCTACAAATTAGCAGTCATATAATAAGCTAGATAATCAGCTGCATTTGAAAACATTATTTTGACAAGGGCATGTAGCTGCTTACCATAGAAAACAGGCCTAATTAGAGCATAAAAACATAAGAAGTTGGACAAACAAGAGGAGACTATAAAGTCCATCAAACTCGTGTATCTTAAATGGAAAATCCCTGAAGTGTGATTAAACTGATGAAATCCATAATGATACATGATTGATAAGAAGTAAACAACATGTTGCTTTTCACAGCTAAAAATCATCTTTTCAGGAAAAAAATAGACTCATTACAAAAGAAAAAATAGACCAGAGCACAAGCTTGGGCAATCAAGCAAGTAAGAAGCAAGGTGTATCAAAAGAACAAAGATTACGTATTGTCATGCAGTTTATTTATTAGGAGCACTTTGGAATCAGGATCATCCTGTCACCAGGCCTGAAAAATTTATCTTGATTATTTTTGTTTACTGAGATTTATGTTCTACAGACTTCCTACTGTAAGATTTTTTTTTCAATAATATTGGGTATATATACAGTATATGTTCAGTTTTTCCTCTTTGTTTCTTAAAGAGAACAAGTTCAAATAACTTGAGGTAAGTTGTATAGCGTGCAATTTATATATGATATTCACATAAAAACTTAGAGATGTTGATGAATTTAAAAATAAGCATATTGAAAGATGACGGAAAGTAATTTTTTTGCAATAATGCTTCACATACAAATAATCCATATATGCAAACAAAACATAAAGCTCTCCATAATTTGTATACAGGGTCATCAATTATTGTATAAAAATAGAATCACAACCTCAATAGTTGCTTACTTTTGTCAGCTCACATATACTATGTTTGGTACCCAAAGAAAAAAATTATTAATTTTCATTTTCAAACGGTGTATTTTTTATGAAAACCTACAGTGTTTATTTCTAGCACATAATCAACAGCAAAAAGGAATATGGCAGACTGCTTTTTAATCTCAAATTTACAATATACACCATTCATAAAGAGTATTTCCCAAGGCTCTTTACTACGCAATTATCATTCCATTTACAAGTTAAATCAAATGTAAAATACACCGCAAATGCACTAAAATGTATGCAAATTGCAGTGATGCATTCTATTTTAAGTAATCAATCTTTATTTTATATAGAAATAAAAAATCCCAAAGCACTTTGCAAAGCAACTAATAATTCAAAACAAAAAAATCATTCTTAACAGCAGTCAGTTGAACCAGATAACAAGGAGGACATTAATGTATTAGGCTCAAATACATGTCATGTTGAAATTAACATTTTTAAAATGCGTCCAATGAAGGGATGGAAAATTCTGGGACATGCTTCACCTGCCTGTGATGATAAAATTGGATTATTAATGAAAATGTTCAATAAATGGATGAATGAATTGATATTTTGGATTTTGTCAAACTGAGGGCTGGAAACACTGTGTTCAATTACATTCCATTAAAGCCTCAGGCATCCCACCAAAAGGAGCATGGTGGTGAGTTCTTTAATGAGCAGGAGAGATACGAACATTTATAACTGTACAAATTATATACTTAATAATTACTTTTCATACATTTTATGTTAAATACCGTATGTAGCATCTGTTTTGTTTAAGCATCATATGTTACTTAATATTTTTTTAATTACTTGTTTCATTCTTTTTTTTAAATCCATGGAAGAAAGGCTTTAGTTTTATAAAAACAAAAAAAAAAAAACATCTCTGGTAATTCTTGTCATGCTATATTCACATGCCGTTACCTAGTTTTAAAGTTTGTTCAACTTTGATTCTACTTCCTGGAGTTACTTGCTGAAGTTAAAAGCCTCCTGGTAAAACACCAGCCACACACTGATGACAAATAAATTGTCCATGTACAGTAAATTCTCACATTCAGGAAAATAATGTACTTCACAATAAAATGTATCTAGCCTACCAAATATTACAAATCCACTGACAGCCACCCTTCAACCCATTTATAACTCTATTGGCCACTGCTGGTGGCATGACATTGATTGTCTTAGTATTGGTTTGGCATCTCCTGTATTCACTTTAACCTGCCTAGTTCCCCAATCACACAATTGTTTTTTGACCAATATGCATCACTAATTCCACAATGTTTTCCACTGTGCTTTAAATGCGAAGGAAATAGCAAAAAAAAAAAACATAGTAATTATCCTAACAAATCTTCTCACATCTACTTTACAGTAAATTTATACATGGTTGAAAAGTTTAGAAATAAACAATAATTATGTTATAGGTTGTCAGACCAGACTTCTTTGGATTGCTGAAGTTTATACCATTTCAACTTCCCCAATATAAATAATTATGACTTTTATCTGCAATGAGTTGTAAAAATCAGGATTATTATTCCTACAATCTTTAAGTCACATCCAATTATGTTTGCTAGTCGGTGAAATGCTTCAATGTTAATCTCAATTACACTCTACCACACATTTCATTTGTAATCATAACTATTTTATTAAAATATAAAAACTTAGAAAAAGTATAAAATAATTAAAATGTTGCTTACACGAGGCAAGGCAAACTATGAACTACTTGGCACAACTAAAAATTGTATAAATTTGTACTGGATGAAATAAATGTCTAGGCCACCACACTAGCTTAGGAAGGCAGCTTTGCACTGCACATTTAAGAGATAGCACAAAACTCTGTAAACTGGGTTTGATGTCACTTTTAATTATTCTGAAATTTGAATCTGCATCAACATAACTAGACATGTGAAACGCTGTTTCGAGTCTGGCAACCATTGACGTTTTACATGTGGCTTTTCATTTAGAAAGTCGGCAAACATTTTGGACTCTTCATGGATTCAGTGGCTATTCCTCTGCATGAGGACTGTAGGTGTTACTAAACTCTTATGTATTGTGTATCAGATCAAGAGTAAGACATTTTGCTGTACGGTGTTAAAATCAGTAACATTATTTTATCTTCAAACTAAAAGCTTTGATGTGTTGCAGATTTTTAGCAAAAGCCCAAGCTTATTTGGGCTAGATATGTAAATTGTGGGACACTGCATCAATTAAAATATATTCATTTTATTTAGGCTCAACATAGACTTTTTAATTTTTTGGCAGAATAAACAGAGCAGCACTTCATAACCAGAGACCACAGCAGTATAAAGAGTTTTCCAGAATTTACAGCACCATGCAGCAGTTCAGTTTTGTAAAAGGCTTGCAGCTTCAACACCATGTGATTGACCCGTGTATCTGCTATAAAAAAAAATTAATACAAGTGAGACATTTTCTGTCTCTCTTTTAGCCTAACATTTCCCACTGTTCTATACAAAGTCTTACACAGCAAAAATGATTAGTTTTAAAGTTGTTGGGAAAGATCTGCACAGTAGAGTACTATGTAAAGACCCTGGCAGCTTTATGACTAACAGATTGTTGGATTGGCGCTATTTATTTAGATCATTCATTTACTCCTGATTCCACTGATGAATATACTATACAGCTATCCCTCTAACTACCTAGTTGTCAAAATCAACAGCAGCACCAATTTAACCAGAAAATGAGCGGGTCACAGTGAGACTTGGGTCTGTCCCTTAAAGATTAGTCCCATGGTATCTAATTCATTAATCTGGTCCCAAAATAGGTACTGAGCACTGCACATCAGTATGTCTGTTAATGCTGAAAATAAAGAGCTCATTATAATTGATTCCACTGTTCAAAATGTCAAAATCCCTATCTCTAAACATCTAGTATGACGTTAATTGTCAGATGCACACTGGCTCACTGTTCCAATAGGGGCTTGAGCCTTCAGCGCCAGCTTTCTAACAGAGAGGTGCAGGCATTAGGACTGAACACAACCCTTTAAAAAGTGCAGCTGACTGTATAAGGCAAAACAAATAGCTGATTAGGCTGATGAAGCAGACGAAATAAATATTGTTAATTTGAACAATTATTTACTACAGACAAAGGATATGAAGCTAAATCCAAAATGAGCTAGAGCAAAAGCAATATCCAAAACAGGAATCCAAAACGGAACGCCTGTCAGAACAGAAAAGCTAGGAAGCAAACTCTGAAATGAAACGTGAAATTTTCTATGCACTGCCATACACATACTTTAAATGTTGCAATATCCATGGGCTGGATGTGAGAGTGGGGTGATGCTCAGGTTTCTGCAGACTGTCTGAGCGGGCCGAGCTGGCTGTAGATTTTGAGTATAAATCTGGCCTAAGTTGGGGCTGAAAAACAGGAACTTTTTTGGAAGCATTTTTGAGGTGATTTTCTGCTGCTAGAGTCCATTGGCCTGAATGCTATCCACCAGACAGCTTTTGGATGGATCCTACCTTGGATTGGCTCATGGTGCTGGGGAAATTTTGGCAAAAGGTGATTGGTGTGAAACCAGTGGCATGAATGCACAAGCAGAGAATAAAAAAACATAGAACCTCAAGGAACCACGGAAGATCTGAGCAACAATGAATATCAGCCAAGGAGGGAGACAGTGGTCTCAGATGTGGAATAACCAACAGTTCTTTTAAGGGCTGCCTACTACCAGCACTGTCAAAAGTGCACAGTCTACTTCTCCATCTTACACCTATCCCAGGTTGCTTCCATATTATTGTTCATGGGGTTAATATATACAGTACAGTGTATTTATTTTTCATATTAATTAAACAATATAACATTTTTATTGCATTGTAAGTGCAAGAGCAGATTAAAAACAAATAAATGGTCAGATGTATTATAAGAATTATGAGTCATCTAAATAATGAAATTGCAAAACTTGTTGACATATTGAGGCGTAAAGAAAAAGCTTGGACACTAATAACAATAAGAATTTGCTAACAAAAAAAACACCACTTATTATTTCTGAAAAAGGCTTTAAATAAAGCAGCTGTTCTGCATTTAAACCTAATGTGTCCATTTAAATGTAAATCACTATAACCACTTAGCAGCAATGTTTGGACGTTTTAAAACCAGATGGAAAAACATCATTCAAGAAAAAATGTATTAGGGTATCCTGCACTACTACACTGCTTACACAAAGACTTCTCTTTTCTAATTGAAGGAATTTTTATCCACCTCTCAAAGCTCAATGAAAATGTGATATATTATCTTAAACTGTAAAAAATAAAATTTCCCCCCTCTCTCTCTCTGTGTCTTTAAGGCTTTGTTAGAACTTGGCAAGAAAATATTAATGTTACTGTAAAATTTCCTTCTGGGTGTTACTTGACCTTTGTTCCTGTTTTAATATAAGTCAAGCACACTGTGCTTTTTTATCTTCCAAGTTTCTGATAAGGACAAGGGAAAGAGATTTTAATTTAGGTGGAATACCTTTTTTGGGATGGTAGGAATGCAATGACTGTGCTACTATTGTATATGAAAATGTATGTTTGACTGAACTCTGTGTTATTTAATGTGTTTAGTTCTCATGAATTAAAATATAAAACAGTAATTACAGTAAAAAGGGATTTATTACGGTTTAATGTTTTTATGCACACTCCTAAAATTTAATGGTGAAAACTGACATTAGGAAAGTTTCATGCTTACTGTTCTGCATAAACTTAAAGTTCTAAATAGCAGTAAACAATCTTAATAAAGTACAATCTGATTAAAATGTTAGATTGATAAACTAACATTTCATAACTCTTAAATTTGAGTTATAATGATATGAAACCTGTTAAATAAGAAATCCAAAACTTACTTAATTGATTATATTAATAGTAACAATTATTCTGTAATAATAAACCAGTTAGGATAAAAATTGCACAGCCTAATCTGAATACAATCATTTCATCTTCAGTAAATGTCATTGTCTCCACTTCTTTCTTACGTAGTAGCCAACCTTTGCTGGAACTTTATTTAAAAATCAGAATTAGATCACAATGTTCTTAAGGATTATAGACCAATATCAAATTTACACTAGCATTTTAAATAAAAATCTAATTTCAAAATTTAAATGAAATCTTTAAAAAGTAAAACCTTTTTGAGAAATTTCACTCAGCTTTTTGTTGAGATGACAACCCAAAAACATAATTAACTGATGCAAATAAAAAAATATATAAATTCAAGTAATGCAGAAATGTTACCGTCATTATGCTTATATATTTAAACATAGCATTTGACATATTTGAAAATTCTATAATAAAGGCTTATGAATTTATCTAGACTATGAAGCAATGTTCTTGGTTCAATTCAAGCATATCAAGCATCATTGACCGAGGAAACAAATTGATCATGGAAGAAATATTGGGCACCAACCAGGTCAACCTTTTTAATATTTACAAAGCCCTGGAACAATAACAGGGCCATGATGGAGCATCAAGGCAAAACAAAAGCAGGATAACTAAAGCAATAAACAAGAGGACTTCAATCTTCTCACGGATGCATGAAGCTCAGTTAGGAGCTCCAGTCATTGGTCTGCTCTCTCCAGAATGAGACATGCCATGCTGAGAGGATCTCTGTTTTATAATGGAGGAACTGAAAAGTGCAAGGGTATGACAGAACTGTGTTTTTTTCTGCCTAAAGGTTGATGTTGTATCTCCCAGGCTATAGTGTTAGGATCAGTTACAGTATTTATAGTTTACTATTTGGAGATGTTATTTCTAAATATATATTAAGTTTAATTTGTACACTGATAGCATTTATTTTAGTGAGTGCTATAGAAAAGGACCCAGTAAATACTAGAATTGCAGACAGTGAGTGGTAGTGCATAAGATGTCATGACAAAGGACTCAGCAGCAGAAGCAGCTGGATCATTTAGGCAATGACCAACAGGGATGCTATGCCCTATAATTTGTAACGGGGCCACATAGGTATTGTCGTTTATTGTGTTTGCACCCAGTCGTGTCTCATCTCAGCACCCCGTTTAAACTAACGTGTGTCCGTTTAAATGTCGTCCCCATAATACGAAACGGGGAAGGGTGTTGCAGGGAGGCAGTGACCCCCTGGACATGTCAGGATTTTACTAGTTACATCCGGCTCATCATTATTTAAACCATCAGGAGGGAAAGAAGTGGAGGAAGGAGAAAGACAGAGATTTCATTTGCCAGCAACTGCTCATCATTTTCTGCCAGTACTTACATCGCGCCTTGTTCCAGTTTTGTTTTTCATTCAGCCGTAATCACAACAGCCCATCATCGCCAGAAACCCCGGGGTTGGACATTATTATCCGCCATTCGCCGAGAAAGCATGGTGAGGTTGTTCTATTTTTTTCGGGAGATTCAAACGCATCTATTTTTGATCAGTCATCCGTATTCTGGACAGTGATTTAACTGGACTCAATTACACGCCATTGACATTCAGATTATTCAGTATTATCTGTGTTTTATGTTTGTTATATGTTTGCAGGGGCAAGGGAGGTTTTTTGTTATTATATATGTAGTGTTTGACTTTGCGGGTTTGGTGGAGGTATATATATATATAGATTTATTTTACGTCAGGCATTTGTATTATTGTTTTTGTCATTGTGCTTCATTTAATATATTTCTACTTTTTTTACATATCTGCCTTTGTTTACTAGTCTTTAAACCGTTGATAGGGGAAGAGGGAAAATATTAATTGTCAGAGATACGGCTTGGTATAGGTAAGTTTCTCAGTAAGTCATCCAGGCCACAGGACCAGGTAGAGTGGCTGCCAGCTGGGTAAGGGGTCGGCCATTATAAATTTAGTAAGGTGTCCACAGAAAACATTTCTGGTATGTCTAAAGGCTTAAAGTTTTCACATTTGCACCAATGCCATGTAGGTGGCATATTAAAGCAGAAGAACAGAAAGAGTATTTTTTTAAAAATCTATAAAAATGATTCCCATCAGGACACAATTTCCCATGGGAAAATTAATACATGTTATGAAAATAATATTGAATACAAAAAAAAAAATGTATTTTTTGATATATATTGTTATGAACTCTTTTACATTACATTACATTGGAATACATTTTTTTATCTTCAATTTTCTCTTGAGCTTCACATTTCCAAATCATGCCAATTCTAGTTTCTCTTTCATTTTGTAGCTGCATTTGGTTTGGAGGTTTATTCCTTTATTTTAAAGAACAGAATTTTGGGAGTCAGAAGAAAGGGAGACATTGGCGAGTGCTTTGGGATAAGGCGATCACTTAATATATATTTTTTTCATTTAGCTATAAACCATGATAACATAGTCATGCCTGGTGATTTTATTCTATTCACATACATGTTGAAACAGACACATTTAGTATATGTTTTTATAGCTACTAAACTCATTAGGGTTTTCCTAATTGTCCAAACTTCAACACACTCTAACAATCATTAATCAGAATTAATTATTATTCATGCTGTTCATATTAAAATTATGACCATTACTCGTCTAAATGAAACAGACCACAACTTTACTTCAGGTAACCTTTCCCACCCTTGGAACTAAACTCACACTATACAATACAATAGTAAATTAAAAAGTATTCATACTGCAAGGAATCTCATCCTTATCTTTGAGAACAGCTTAGATTAACTAACATATAATTGTAACTTGTTTCTGAAACATGCTTTTGAGTATGGGAGGTCCACTCAAAACAGAAGTTAATAAAGCACAAGAAATTTGACATTCTTTAATGATAACATACTGTACTCCTTCAAGTAATAGAATGCTAAGAACTGGAGAATAGGTGAAGGACAACTTAATTACAGGTTTACCAGACAGTAAGGACTGACAGTTTTAAAAAGTATAATAAAGCTCTTTATCTGATCCCTTGTAAGTGCTGTTTCAAATTCAATAGGCAAAAACTGAAATAATCATAATTTAATCTTTGTAACAGTGGCTACTGTGACAGGTTAGATATTTGAATTGCAATACGAAATATCTACAAACATTTATAAAACTGATTTTTTTAAAGATGAACTATTTTAGGCATTTCAAAACTAGCTCCAAAATCTAATATTATAGGATCAAATTTTATTATTTGTTGCATGCATCATTCTTGTAACTTTAAGTTAATAACAAAGGAGTAAATTATTCAAGGTGAATTTTAAGATTAAACTGACCAGATATTCCTTTGACCCATTTTCACATTTTCAGAATTCATTCTTAATCTTATCAATAGATCCTTATTGAAAGGTAAAGCTCTAGATGGATTGAAAGTGGCCACGCTCAAACCTTAATTGAAGATCAGATTTCTAAACATAATTAATAATTATAGATTGATTTGAAAATGTTCCTTTTTTATTCTAAGCAGCCTTACAAATTCAACCTATCAATCCATCAAGCCTTCATCTATACAACCTATTTCAAAAAATTAATTCTGACTTCCTCACAAGACAGGTGTCTGTTCCCGAAAGCAGGATTAATGTGAAAACTGAGTAAAGAAAGTCAGGATTTATAGAAATCAGGCTAATCCCAATCCAGAAAACCTGGATAAAACCAAACCTGCATTTCTGGAACAAATTAAATCAGAATTATGTAATCCTTGTGGCCAAAAATGTGAATAACTTGCTAATCCTGCTTTGTGGAATTTGCTCAGGATTTCCCTCATCTGAGAAAGAAAGATTTTATGAAATCCAGCTGAGCTACCAGGGCAATGCTAATTTGCAAAAGAACTTGTTTTAATGTGCACCTGCAGCCTCAATAATTAAGGAGCAGATTATCCAATCATAAAAATTTTAATTTGTAAATTTCCTGTCAGAAATGCTGATCCTAGCTGCACTATTTAAAAAACAACAAAACGTTGAAAATGTTGTGCCATTCCTGAATGAACAGCCGACACAGAAACACATTTTCTTTGCCAAATTTTGGCTAGAGAAAAGCTATCAGACTGTGATGAGACATCTTCAGAGAAGGGTCTGCATGAACATTACCGTTTTACACCCAAGGCTTTAATACATCCGAGCATAGTGCTTTTGAGCTGACATTGATGCCTATTATGGACATTTCCTTCTGTGTTTTTTTTTTTTTTGTAAAGGGTAGTTTTCTTCACAACATTGGAGGTACCAGAAATAATGGCAAAGCCATTGCAAAATTGCACTTAACTTTGAAGTGGCGTCTGCTCACGCATATACAGACAAGAAACAAATAACCACCATCAAAGAGTAATTCCACAGAGTCCTAGGTAGGGCAATCGAATTTAAACAACTGTAACATTTGTGAGCAATAATAACTGATAATAGACTCGCTGATGGATCACGCTGCCCACATTCATACCTTCTGAGTAGTCCTTCACCTTTTAAACAAATTACTCTAAAGTCTCTCCTCTTCAGCAGATGCTTATTCCCAATATGTTTATTAATGCAGTTTCATTTTGGGGTTCCGTAATAGAATGGAATAAGGCAACAATATTACCTCTGCATTGCATTGTTTTTTACAAAAGAAGCACACAAATGCTCAGTACAAATACCAATGTGTCCTCTTATTCATTCTTGAAATAATATGAGATGTCATGCACATAATTACCGTGCAAATGTTAAGGCCATATGGTTTCATGTCTGAACAGGGCAAATTATCATTTAAAGAGTGAGCACTGTGAGTCTTCTGTTGTAGATTTGTAAAATACAGTCTTTAACCTTCATTTTCCTTTGTCACGTAATAACCAAACAATACAAGGTAGAGTGTAGGCATGGTAATGTTTGACATCTCTCGTAGTAATGACTAGAACATCTCTTATGTATGCTGGCATTAGTCTTACTTACACTTCTTTGATAATATTAAAATTGCAAAAACAAACTACAGTTCTTACCTGAAACGTATAACATTTCAACTTAAGTTAATTAATTATTAATTAATTAATCACCAGGGGTACATTTTGCACAACGCAACAATTTACCACACAAAGTTTACACGGATTTCACTGATTAACTGTTTCACGTATTAATTCCTTTAGTAATATTCCTCCACATCATCTCCCTTTCCTTGGCTGCTGCAATTGTGTTGCTCCTCTTTTGACAGATGTACTGATAGTCTTCACACACAGCTATAAGCACACCTTGCTCTTCTGACATGAAGGTTGTTCCCTCAGCTTTTCAGACTTGTAGTCCGTGATTGATCGGCTGTTCAGTCACTGACTCAGAAGGGCTTGTCAATTTTTCTGTGAATGCATGTTAATCCAGGTCAGCCTATCCTGGATTGTCTGAGCCAATTGAAATTTGGTGCTCTGGAACCAGCTAATCCACTAGTGCGAATCATGCTAAAGCAAGCCAGACATCGTTCTGAGATCCAAGATTATCTAAATTTGTTTTCTGGAACAGAGGAGTGACCTGAAGCCATGTTGTCAATAACATTCTGAGATCTTGTTAATAGATAAAATGCTTGACTTATTATACTGATACATTTAAGCACAACTGTTGACCAGACCTGAAAATGTGGCAATTAGGTGCTCTTCTTGTGTTAATTCATTAATAAATGTTAAATGAAATGTTATAAAATAAAAATAAAAATTTTCAGATTCACTCATATTCAGATGACACTTAATTGTAGGTATCAAACTCACCGGGGGCCTCATGTTTAAAAATGTTGCATGTGCCTGTTTCCATGCTAACTTTGAAATGTATAAAAACTAAACCAGGTGTAAAGTCACGCACATTTTCACGACAGCCTCACACCACACATACGCACGTTTCTGCTCGGTTTTGCAAACTGGGGGCAACCTAGCATCAAAGCAGTGCTACTGTTTATGTGTCATTTCCATTTTTTTTTGGACATGGGCTTTATCAAATACATCTGAATTAATTGCATATCGTTTACAATGTTCCTTAAAAGTTTTGAAGAATTGGTGTTCTAAGCTTACAGCTGGTTTCACATTTATTACAGATGGAAATTGTGTGGTGATTGGTTACATGAGGAAAGAAAACAGAAGGACAGGAATTTGGGGTTAGTACATTTGACAGGCACATTACTGCTACAATAATGTATTCCATCCAGGGCCAAGCCTGTCCCAGCAAGCATCGTGTTTAAGGCAGGAACAATCCATGGACAGGGCACCAGCTCATCACCTCCACTGCACCATCATGTCCCCACACATTTAATATATGCTTTAATGCATTTCATCATGAAAATTATATCAAGTTACATCTTAGTATTATAAAATGTTCAGAGAGCTGTAATATGAATGTAATGTATTCTGTGTGGCAAACATTGCCTTTGTGCTCCTGTTGGCATAACAGAAAGCCTATTTAAGAACCACGTACCAAATAATGACTGAGTTGGGAAACACTTAGAATACAAAGCATTTAACGTGCTGCTTTAGTTATGGTGGGGTGTGAAAAACTCTAGTAAATTACACCTCGATTTTAAGATGAGGCGGGCTGTGACTCGCCTTTTCACAGCGACTTTGATATATGACCACTTATTTTTTATTTTGGACACTGTGCGACTTTCTGAACTTGAATTTTTGAGTGTCTCTACCACACTGTAGGCCTAAAACTCAAAAAATTTCCTTTTGTTGTTTATACTGCAAAAGCCATCAAATAGTATGTTCTTCCTTGCCTCCACTTCACTGAGGGACCTCCATTTCGCATTTGCTGAAATTCTTCTTTTTTACACAGACTTTTGCCATTTTCTTTTAACAGAAAACTGAATAGAATGGGGCTATTTATATTGATTTGAATATTCAAATGGGAACTTTGCTTATGCACAGTTTTATCCATCTGAATGTTTTTGTGTGTATGTACATTTCCAGTTTTGTCAATATGCCATGTTTTAGTGTGAATTCTATGTACAGCATTATACAGGAGGGCCCTAATGCTTCTCCTGTTGTGTTTTTAATTAATTGTTTCATTGAAAAATTACATGAAAAGTAGCCACTTTTCTTTAACTTTGAAATAAGATTCTAATGATAAATGGAAATGCTGCAACATGTAGCCAAAAATGCCACTTTTTTACTTGGTGGTTAAAATATTTGGTTTGAAAAAAAATATTATATTAGTATGAAGTGCAAAGACAAGTAAAGGTACCTGACAGACAAGTTCACAGAGCAAGAGTACCACTAAGATGGTACAATGCAAGTTTTTAAAAGTCCATCAGACTTGTAAGAATGTAATTTATTATCCCATTGTTGAAAGTGGGTGTCACTTGAGGGCAATATGTCTTGCAAAAGTCACCAGAAGTGAAGTAGGAAGGGGTGCCCATGCAAAAGACAGATCAGAGACTGTGGGAAATAGAGAAAACTGGTGGAAATACCAGAGGATGTCCAACCCATTACATGATAGGGATGTCTGATATATTAATTACAGACACAGATAAAGTATAGATTGAGAAAAACTAAGAAGAATGGAAAGTGAGCCAAAAATCCTTCTGGCTGAGAGCTGGCAGAAGACACAATAGTCAATAGGCACAAATGCTTAAGGTCAAAACTATCCATATAAAATAAATGTGGTTGAGTCTGGCAATACAGATTTTAATGTGCTTGTGTATAAAATTAACTACTAAAATAATACTTGCCGATTTAGTTCTAAATTACTTTTCAACATATGATTTATAATTAATTGCATGTATTAAAATTGGCAGAAATATTTCAAACACAATAAAAAAGCTACATTTTGCTAGTTATTAAATTTATTTTACTCCTCATTGGTTTCAAAGACATTCTCAGTTAGTTTATACTGTATTTAGAGATTTAAGAATCAGTTCTTATGACTTTAATCAGAATAGTAACTGGCTAATTATCTCAGATGACATTATTTCTACATGATCAGACTACAAATGAAAGGCTTAAAGAATGAAAAGCACATTTACTATGAATCATTACATGTGGTGATTAGTACTAATTAATGAGTAAGAAGAGATTAAATTCTGTAAATCAGAAAAAGTAAAATACATGGAAACTATTCATTTGTGTTCTAAATACTGAACTGCATTCTTTTCAAAATAGGTATTAGTAAGCATAGAGTCATAATTAAAGAAAAGGCTGTATGTAATAATTTATGTATGTATGTTTGAAGAGACATAATTTTTAGGCTTAATCTTCATAATATAATTATATTTTACAAGTAAAAACAGGTTGTTAATGTAACAGTGCAGAATTTCATTTTGAAAGACACATTTGCTGTGCCTGCATCTTTATTTGGAAGAGTACAAAATACAGACGGTGGCGCAGTGGTAGCGCTGCTGCCTCGCAGTTAGGAGAACTGGGTTCACTTCCCGGGTCCTCCCTGCGTGGAGTTTCATGTTCTCTCCATGTCTGCGTGGGTTTCCGCCCAAAGACATGCAGATTAGGTGCATTGGTGATCCTAAATTATTCCGTGTGCGGTGGGTTGACTCCCAGCCTGGGATTTGTTCCTGCCTTGTGTTGGCTGGGGTTGGCTCCAGTGGACCCCTGTGACCCTATGTTAGGATATAGTGGGTTGGACAATGACTGACAAAATACAGACTTTAAGATTTTACTATAAAATGAAGAATTAATTTGTTATTGTAGGATAGACTGGCATTACTTATTTTACTATACTTTCGCACACAGGATTTAAAAGTACAGGTAAAAACCAAACTGCCTAGAATGTAAGCTCTGGGCTTTATCTGATAAAATGATCACTGATAATGTGACACTCAGATACTTGATCAGGGACAAACGGCCATATGAAATGAACTTTGTAACACGACCGCCCCAGAAAGACTCATAACACTTATTATACTTTGGTCATGTATGGCTTTTCCCAAATGCTGGAATGCTGTACACCACTTCCCTACCAGAATGTTTTTTCTCCAAGATATGTACAAACTTTAGATTTGTTGAACAAGTACTGGCATTCTATACTCTTCTCCAAGGTTGATTTTTAGAACATTCTGTATGAAGTTCAGGGATTATGTTAGGTTGGCACAGCACTCACTGGGTGCTCTGGAATAATCTGAACATTCATTACCTTAGGTATTTTTAACACACATAGAGAGTTTTTACTGTATCAACTGCCTTCCATCAACCATAGTAATAAATTCTAGTATATTCTGCAGAAATCTCCTAGGTCCTGTGTAGGACTGAGGCGATTAGAGCTTTGGTTCAACAACAGTGCTTCCTGGTGCCCAAATTGCTGCCCCAAGAGAATTCCTTCCAAGGCAGAAGATATAAACAAACAGCCAACTCTTCTACCATGGCAGCTTCCTTATGCCCAATGAATTCTGAACAAGAACACCTGATACCAGTGTTGCTGAACCTTGCCACTCATCCCTTGGCAACCACTGCAGTAAAAAGTATGTTAGTTTAAAATTTAATTTTATATGAGGAGTTAAAAAAAATAAGGCTGTAGATTTCTAATCATAAGAATCCACCAAAACAGTTAAACATCTTAAAGTATGAACAGCCAAATCTATAAAGTGGAAAGATAAACTGATTTTTGAAAATAAAAAATGCATTACATTTGTAATGCATATCCAATATATCTTGTGATGATACAGCTAAATTAAAAAGAGCTATGATTTATTCATTTTAAAAAAAGGTAGCCTTTTAAAAAGCCTATTTTATTCCAGAAAAAAAAAAATCAATGCACTCTAAGTATATTTAATTCTTTACATGGGCACACACTGCTAAGAAGTTCAATCTTATTTTAACCACCTGATGCCATTTTGTTCAGATGTTCGAAGAATTAGATTTACTAACAGCCATTGATTGAAATTCACCAAACTTCTCAATATAAAACTCATTAAATTGTTTGACAAGCAGAATTAGAAAAGTTCTCCTTTACTAAACAATGCTAAACATACAGCTGCATAAAACACCTACCTTTCTGTAACACTTGATGGCTCATAATTGTTTTGGAATTGTAAATACATTTGTCAGAAATATTAAAGGTACATTTTTACATAAAGAAACAATAAGTGATCAGTGGCTTACAGAACATTTATTATATGCCCAAATCACAACCTACACAAGTCAGGCTTAGTCATATGCACGTCTTAGATTTGTCAAGTAGCCATGTTTGGACATTATAGTCTTTGAAAATCCTAAAGTCTCTATCAGACAGAGTAAAACATTACAGTTTCAAAACACTGAATCCTAAAAGGCATCCTTTTTAAATTGTTTAATTATACTTCACAATTAATTCCCTTTATGCTTTGATTTATTATTTTGACAAAAAGAGTTTTTAATAAAGATTAGCTCTATAATATATAATAATCATTGTATTCTCAAATTACTGTTCTTCTTTAGGTTAACATGCAAGTGACTCACCACAAAGAAAAATTAAGACATTATATTTATTTACTAAGGACAGAAAATCATTATAAAACATTTAAAGCAAACAAATTTAGCACATTCATTTTGTAAGTAGTGTTATTTTTTTTCTTGTTTAATTGATATCGTAGAATGAGATCTATGCAGAGATGTGCGTGTCTTGGTTGAAATATTTTTCTTTACGATTCTGAATACATTTTTATATTTAGTTACAAATATTGTGAATGAAATTAGTAAAATATTAATTGCAGCTTTAAGCAGCATTTCTGCCCTTATAAATTCTTGTCATGTTTTAGATAACAGATAAATATTTGTTAGTTGCTTTACTTTGAAATAAAACTAAGAAATTGTATATCACTTAAATGTTTTTATCATTAAAAAGTTATGTCACAATATATGTCTTTTAATAATTCTTCTTACTTACTTAATAAGACATTTCTAATAACAAATTGTTCTTTTAAAGACCAGTTTACAAAGCAATTGTTACTGCAGTATCAAAATTCAAAATGTCTCTACATGAATACTTTAAGTTTGGATTGGCACCTTGTCCAAAATTGTTCCTGCCTAGTGCCCAATGCTTGCTTGGATAGGCTTCATCTTCCCTGGATAAGTGTTATTAAGAAATGAATGGATGGATGGACATTTCCTTATGGCATAAAAAGTTTGTGGGAGAAATATTTAGCCGCTCATTACTACTAGATTACTTTTAATAGCCATATTGTTATAATTTCATGGTTACTAGTGTGGTAACTTTGTAGTTACTAGGCAGGCAGTGTGGAGTAGTGGTTAAAGCTTTAAAGAGTGCGAACCCTGCTACTGACACAGTGTGACCACAAGCAAGTCACTTCACCTGCCTGTGCTCCAATTGAAAAAACAAAACAAGCATAACCAATTGCATCTTGCATGTTGTAAGTGGACTTTGGATAAAGGTGTTAGCCAAATAAGTAAATTTATCCTTCTCAAACTGTATGGTTAGTTACTCAGAACATTATACAGTATTTTAAATAATAGTGGCACCCAACAGTACATATTTACATGGTATAACTCCTGTCGACTAAGAGAAGCGAGATAAGGCTACAGATTGCCTATGTTCACCAAAACTAGGTGATTAAAATTTGGAAAAGTATTAGGATTGGAATGAATCCACTGATGCATCCTGCTTTTTGTCAGAGGACAGGCTGATCATGGAAATTTAATTGTGTAGGGAATGTTTTCTTGGCATACATTAAGCCTTTCAATTGAAATTGAGATTCATATAACAAAACAAATCATTGTAGATGGCCATGTGCCTCCCTCAGTCTGGTTCATGACTAGTGATGAGTGAACCCTGCTGAATTTACTTTGCCTCAAGTTCACTGAAATCACAGAAATGTTCAGGAAATTTGACAAACTCTGCAAAATTCTTTGAAGTTAATGGGAAGGAGAAAATGTACTAGTTCTGAGTGGATTGTAATGTGCAATGGTGCCTGAGGGCTAGGGAAGCATATGACAGCCTTGAAGGATTAATTCTTGTGGCAAAATAATGACATAAACTGTGTAAACCACTGTGCCACCGTGCCTTCCCGAGATAAAATTAAAAGGATGAAGTATCAGAATAGTTAAATTTCTTGCAGACAGTGGCAACAGAAAGAGGAAGCAAGAATTCACTCAGGCAACGTAGCAAGTACTCACCTCTCTTGAACTGAAAAGTATTTTTTTTTCCTTTAACACGCTTGCTCATTCACTACTGCCGTTACCAAATAAGCCAACTAAAGAACGTTGATTCTTCACTCATTTCTATCTGCATCAAGTGTGCAGCACTTTGGGTAATAATATTAAAGAGGTAAAGTGAAGTATTAGACACAGGTTACATACAAGTCCATGCAAAAAGAGCCACCCCTTCCTATACACAGATCACGTAATGTGGGTGGTGCTTGTAATCGAAGGGCCAATGTCCTCTAAGTTAGCAAGTGCACACCCAGTGTTCAGCTGACCAAATCACCTTCTGTAGATCCTTGAGGTCCGGCTGAATGCTCTTCCCAAACCAGGCAGTATTTGATACTTCAATCGTGGAGGTGTAGAAGTTGTTTTGTAATTGGGTGGGCAGCCTGAGATACCTAAGGCATCTGAGGTGGTAAAGACATTACCGTGCCATCTATACGCAAGTTGTTGGTGTGTTTGAACCAGTTTGGGTCCTTTTTGATATTAACACCAAGGTATCTGAAACTGTCCACCGTCTCTACCTTAGTGTTGTTAATGCTGAGGGGATGGTTGTGCCTCTTCTGTTTTTTCCTAAAGTCCACAATCAGGTCCTTTGTCTGACTGAAATGCAGCAGGAGACTCTTGTCCTAACGACAATGTGACAGACTATTCACTTCATTCAGGTAAGCCTGGTCATTATTGTTAGATATCAGGCCTACCACAACTGTGTCATCAGGAAACTTGACAATGATGTTAAAGACATACAGATGTGCAGTCATAGCATTGGACTCAGAACACAGCCCTGTGGAGCCCGTGTGTTGAGGGTACAGAATGCTGACCACCCACTCAAACCACCTGGGGTTCTCCTGTCAGAAAGTTAGAAATCCATCTTCACAATGAAGTGCTCAGACACAGGTTCTTGAGCTTGGCGATGAGCTTAGAGGGGTTTATTGTGTTAAATGAAGAACAATAGTCTATAAATAGCATTTGCACATAATTCCTTCTCGTTGTCCAGGTATGATGAACAATCAAGCCGATTTAGAATCTAACACAAGACAACTTTTGTATACAAACTAGAGCACTCAAAGAAAAACCCTTCTGAGGCAATGAGTCTGCTGCGCTAATCATTGAATTACTGAATTACTGTACCATCCCATGTAAGCCAAATATATATTTTAAAATCAATATTTCTTAGCAAGTTATATGCATAGCTTACAAACAATAGCTAGCTTCTGTTTAAAGAGCTCACATGAAGACAGAGCTGCACAGCCTCCGCATTAAATACTGAAAATATGAGATATCAGTCTGTGGTTGCAAGTGAGCTCCTTTATCCATTATTATACTTCAGCAGTAACATGGGAACAGGAGAAGCAACCTTAATAAGTTAATGAGAACATTTAGACCTATTCTGAGGATTAGACTCTCCAGAGGCCGTTGCAGAGAAGAAGATGCTGGTTAAGCTGCTGGAAACCGTGATCAATATCATGAAACCCTGCTCAACCTGTGAAGCATCTTTATTACAAGGCTGATTCTGCAAGACAGCACTTTTGGAGGGATTTCTTTACCAGCTGCTATTACACTTTAAAGCATATTGCCTGGTTAGAATTAACGTGTCTGCCATTTCAATATGTTAATTTAATTAGATTACAGACATTGGTTTACTTTACTGCTTTGATTTCAGTGTAGTGTTTGTGTCTGTCTGACTGACTTCTGTTAATATGTGTGGGCTGCAGTAATGCTGCAATTTCCCCCTGAGATTAATAAATAATCTATCTGTCTAAAGCTGTCACCAAGTGGATTGGTGACTTTTTCAATAAATAAATAAATAATATATATACTTAGAGTGTACTGACTTTTTCATATGCCAACTGAAATTCATTATTACTGCTGTAGTTAGTATTACCTATCTGTGGTAAAATGTTTGTTGTTGCTTTAGTGCAAAATGAAGTAAAACAACAACTTCAATCTACTTTTCCAGAAATAATGGTGTTCCATTCTGTGCAATCAAAAGGTTAGCGAAAACCCAGTAGGAGGCTGTGCACTTGGAATTTGTGGAGGTTAAGTTATCCATCCACACATCCTTTCAGTTACTAAGCTTGTCAGACATCAAAGTGGCATAGAAATAAATCTTATACAGACAGATGTGTCCAACAATGAAAACTCCTCCACTGTTTGGGAAGAGCCATCTTAATATGTCCCTTTCTTTTCTTTTCTTTTCATTTTATTGATTTTGTTAAAATCAAATGACATTTCATACAAGCAAGTAAAGTTTTGATTTGGTCCTTTCTGTGTTACCATTACAGTATATTTGCACCAGCTACCATTGTACTTCAGCCACTATCTTTCAATGCCCTTGGGTCAGTTTCAACTGCTCTTCAATGGTCAGCTTTGCTAACCCAGAGCCTACAGTGAGCTCTGGGGTTTCTTTTTATTTAAGGAATCAACCACCTTTTCAACACATTCACCTGTATATGCTACTGAGGCCTTAAACAGAGTCCATTCCCAGTGCATTTTATGGCCAACCCCGGTGAAAATCAACTTTGTGAACTGAAAATTGAAATTTAAGCACAGCTAAAACATCTACTAGATATTCCGGTATGAATCTTTAGAGTCCATCCAAGGCTTCCTGACTGCTTTAGTAGTCCTTGAGCACCTAGAACTGTATCTATCAGAACTATCATAACTATACTTGAGCATGGGGTTTGTTATGGATAATCCAAAGCTAGTACATACATCTAATAAATCATTAAATTAAATTGTTTTAAATTGTTTCCCCCTAGGCCTAATCACCCTCCACCATAGTCTCAATTTTCGTTGTTATGCTGATGACATCTTTATATTTTCTCAATAAGACTACTACTGATTTGCCACTCCACACTCTGAAAGAATGCATCTCTGATTTAAGCAAATGGTTGAATGCTAATTTTCAAAAAAAAAAATGCTAAAACTGAAGTTAAGTTTTAATAGCTTAAATTAATATTTAATAGCTTCCAAACTGATGGTGTGATTGGCATTCCTTTGCAAACTCTTCCTCATGTAACTTTGACCCTCAAGTAAGATCACTTTCTAAAATTGCATTTTTCAATCTACATAACATTGGTCACCTTCCCCTTTACTTAACAAGATAAATGCTGAAACACTGGTATGTGCTTTCAGTACTTCCCAACATGATTATTGTAATTCCCTGTTCACTGGTCTCCTAGCTAAAACACTCAGTGGAATTCAGTCTACTCAAAATCTACTGTAGCTGCAAGAGTTTTCACTTGCACTAATCATGTAGAATATTTGTTTTGTCGTGGTAGGATCCTAGGGTGGCACTTAACAACATAGATCTTAACAGGATGTCCCAAATTCAATCTATAGCCCTTGCATGTTTACTCTTACCAGCCTAGCTACTGTCAGGGTAGACTGCTATTATAGTTAAATACTTCTCTCTTTCTTTTACACCTCAGTTACACTATACACCTCAGTTTTTCCAGTTTTTCTTCAAATTTAACCATTTGAAATGCAATGAATGACCTAAATTGGTATTGGCATAAAAGAAAGCAGTAAACTTCCAAATTATAAATGTAAAGTTTAGGTTAGCAACTGAAAAAAGGAAATATCAGAATATTACAAATGGGCCTTTTTCAAGGAACAACTAAAGGTTACAACATATAGACGTTCTGCAGCAATTAAAGTAAATTAAGCCTTGCAAATTGAAGTAAAAAATTTGCACAGGTGTCCCAACTTCTGTTGATTACTTAAAAACCCATTGTCTCTCTTAAAGCAGAGTTGGAACAGCCCGTTTTACTACACCCTCTGAAATACTATTTTGACAATATTCCAGTGATAATAGAAAGAAAGTGGCAATTAACAAATGAAATGAGATAGAGCATTATTAACCTTAGAAGTGTAGGTCTTTCATTTAGAGAAATTGCAAAAAATCAAAGTGTCAGTGAGTATGGTGTACTACAAAATCTAAAGGCAACTGGAAACTGGAAGAAACTCTGACAGGAGGAGATTTGGCAGACCCAAATTCACAACTCAGTCAGAAGACAAGTTGCTGAGGGTCACCAGCTTGCATGATATGCACAATAAAGTTTGAGAAAAACTGGAGGTGTTCTAAAATATTTGACTGGTAGTGTACATCGGTAACCCTTGGTAAAAACAAGAGAACTAATTACACATTTTATTCATAGATTAACTTAATGTTTCCAGTTGTGCCCCAAATATAAGCACTGCAAATATGTTGGCAAAATAATACTAATACAACCTTATCCTGTGTAGGCTACCAGGTGGCTCATTGTTCTAGTACATTGATTGGTCTGGAATGGCCTAAAGAAAGAACATGGTTTTCTGTATGAATGGAGCAGCACAGAGACTCGGAAAGAAAGAATGTCCCTATAAGTCTCACATTAAATCCTAATAATCCAGGAGACGTTGGTTGCATCAGCAATGATGTATTTCATCAACTCCCTCTCAGTCTGACATACAGTGGTGTGAAAAACTATTTGCCCCCTTCCTGATTTCTTATTCTTTTGCATGTTTGTCACACCAAATGTTTCTGATCATCAAACACATGTAACCATTAGTCAAATATAACACAAGTAAACACAAAATGCAGTTTTTAAATGATGGTTTTTATTATTTAGGGAGAAAAAAAATACAAACCTACATGGCCCTGTGTGAAAAAGTAATTGCCCCCTTGTTAAAAAATAACCTAACTGTGGTGTATCACACCTGAGTTCAATTTCCGTAGCCACCCCCAGGCCTGATTACTGCCACACCTGTTTCAATCAAGAAATCACTTAAATAGGAGCTGCCTGACACAGAGAAGTAGACCAAAAGCACCTCAAAAGCTAGACATCATGCCAAGATCCAAAGAAATTCAGGAACAAATGAGAACAGAAGTAATTGAGATCTATCAGTCTGGTAAAGGTTATAAAGCCATTTCTAAAGCTTTGGGACTCCAGCGAACCACAGTGAGAGCCATTATCCACAAATGGCAAAAACATGGAACAGTGGTGAACCTTCCCAGGAGTGGCCGGCCGACCAAAATTACCCCAAGAGCGCAGAGACGACTCATCCGAGAGGTCACAAAAGACCCCATGACAACATCTAAAGAACTGCAGGCCTCACTTGCCTCAATTAAGGTCAGTGTTCACGACTCCACCATAAGAAAGAGACTGGGCAAAAACGGCCTGCATGGCAGATTTACAAGACGCAAACCACTGTTAAGCAAAAAGAACATTAGGGCTCGTCTCAATTTTGCTAAGAAACATCTCAATGATTGCCAAGACTTTTGGGAAAATACCTTGTGGACTGATGAGACAAAAGTTGAACTTTTTGGAAGGCAAATGTCCCGTTACATCTGGTGTAAAAGGAACACAGCATTTCAGAAAAAGAACATCATACCAACAGTAAAATATGGTGGTGGTAGTGTGATGGTCTGGGGTTGTTTTGCTGCTTCAGGACCTGGAAGGCTTGCTGTGATAGATGGAACCAAGAATTCTACTGTCTACCAAAAAATCCTGAAGGAGAATGTCCGGCCATCTGTTCGTCAACTCAAGCTGAAGCGATCTTGGGTGCTGCAACAGGACAATGACCCAAAACACACCAGCAAATCCACCTCTGAATGGCTGAAGAAAAACAAAATGAAGACTTTGGAGTGGCCTAGTCAAAGTCCTGACCTGAATCCAATTGAGATGCTATGGCATGACCTTAAAAAGGCGGTTCATGCTAGAAAACCCTCAAATAAAGCTGAATTACAACAATTCTGCAAAGATGAGTGGGCCAAAATTCCTCCAGAGCGCTGTAAAAGACTCATTGCAAGTTATCGCAAACGCTTGATTGCAGTTATTGCTGCTAAGGGTGGCCCAACCAGTTATTAGGTTCAGGGGGCAATTACTAAATTGAACTCAGGTGTGATACACCACAGTTAGGTTATTTTTTAACAAGGGGGCAATTACTTTTTCACACAGGGCCATGTAGGTTTGGATTTTTTTTCTCCCTAAATAATAAAAACCATCATTTAAAAACTGCATTTTGTGTTTACTTGTGTTATATTTGACTAATGGTTAAATGTGTTTGATGATCAGAAACATTTTGTGTGACAAACATGCAAAAGAATAAGAAATCAGAAAGGGGGCAAATAGTTTTTCACGCCACTGTAGACTGGCCCCCCTAGTCCAGCTGCTTGTCTGCAATATGTCATTTTATCTCATCCACGTGTATTCCCTCAGGCCAGCTGATCAAAACTTGCTTTTTAACAGGTCTTTGCTACGATTTTATATATATTAGTTATCTGTTATTTATGAAGTAAGTGCAACAACTGATTTCTAAAGTATTATTAGTTATCTAAATATTTTTTATAATATTATTACACCAAAATTGGAGTATTTTGAGTATTAGTGTAGCACAACCTCCCTCATCTGAACACACTTGGCTTATTTGCTCAGTCTAATTTACCTCTGGTGCATGTTAAGCTTACTAGCCTATAGTTATTCACTAACCTGATTGCTCATTTTATACAATGGAATACCTGCTACCTTCCAGTCTTTAGGAATTTCCCCAGTGAGCAGAAAGTTCAGAAGAACACGTGTCATATAAGTATTTATTAACTTCTTTAAGAACCTGAGAATAAATGTTATCTGGTCCTACTGATTTGTTAGATTTCAGCTGATTTAATCCAAGCACTACTTCTCCTTCTGCAGCTTCCAAATTACTAAGTACCTCCTTAGTAGTCCCTGTTACTTTTTGGAGGGTATTGACTTAGTCACATGTACAGTATATAAATAAAAAATGTAAGTTCAAAGGATTTTCTTTTTACAGTCTACATATTCTAACTCACCTTTACCTTCCAGCTTCTCTTTGACCGTTCTTTTACTATTAAAACAGTTGTAGTACAGCATGGTGGTTTAGTAGTTAACGCTACCACAATATCCAAGGGTCAAATCCCACCCCTGGTCATTGTGTGTGTACAAGTTTAAACTTTCTTCCTTTTTTCACTGGACTCTCTAGTTTTTCATCCTTAGATTAACTGGCAGTTCCAAATTGACCTGGAGGTATGCATGAGTGTGTAAGAGTGGACTGATGCACTCTCCAGGGTTGGTTCCTTGTTTCATGCCCAAGTACTGCCAGGATAGATTTCAGCACCCTAAAGCCACAACCTGGGCTAATTCTGTTTGGGTGTAGCAATTTTAAGTTTTTTTGCTAAAGCAACTTGAGGACCACTTACTTAAAAATAAAATATAAAGATTTTAATAAATCCTTGAAAAATGTGTTAGAAGTACTCAGTGTAAAGCTCATATGTGCTTGAATTTCTTACACTTGCCAATAGCTTAAGCCTTCTAGGAAACAAAGCAGTTCTGAACCTGGCAGTGTGTGTGTGTGTGCTATCAAGGGAAACAATCCTTACAGAAAATCAACATAATATAAATAATAAATATAATAAATACATAAAATTGAAACTTAAAAGAAAGGAAAAATGCATGATACTTCACATTACACTTTCAAAGTACTATTATATGACTTTAAGCAATGACGCGTTCTAAAATCAAAAAGTACTTTCTTTTCTTTACAGTCCTAATAATTAAAGCATCTAGAATTCTCTGAAACTCTGGATTACAGAAAATAGTTTCATAAATAATATAGGAAATGACTATGAAGGTAATCCAGTGCAAAAGTGAACTTTGATAGAACCAGTTAACGAAATGCAGAAAAGAAGGATTTAAGCCAAATTGTTAATTAATATTATCTTTACAAAAAATAAACACCCAGATATAATAGTCATTTATTTTTAATACTGTATACAAGGCAAAAATTATACAGCTTCCTTGACAGTTTGTAACATGATTTCTGAGGATGTTGCAAAGTCTGTTCTAGACTAGTTTGTAAAATTGGTATGACATGTATGTCGACTTCATCCCAGAGGTGTCTATGGAAAAATAATTTGAGCAGTTTGACAGCTGAGTCACTGCTTTCTTTTCAGTTACTCTGTTTTTGTTGTTTGAATACTAAAGGTTTAAGCAATTACTCTGTCATTCAAGCATTCAATAAACTTTTAAATGAAAAATTACTTTTAAAACTACAATATACCTGCAATGAAGTTATGTTCTATCACAAAAAAGTTAAACATTCAACAAAAGAATATTTATTTTCTTTAAAAATCACATCAGAATGTCAGAAGAAGATATTACAAATATAACTTAATACTATTGTGAAATATGTAAAAGATTATTTCAAAGCATATAAACTGTTCATTTTCAGAAAAAAGAAAAAAAATAAAGACTGCTCTTTGTGGACATTCATTTCTGATCTTCTTGCTTTAAATACTGTTTTGTGAAGTACATTAAAATATGTAAATATTGATCTATCTATAATCAGCACACTTCACAATTTATTATTTTGAAGATAATACAGGTAGGTATGTGTTGCTGTTTTTCAGATATGAAAAGGATTTTACCGTGCCTTTTAATTTAATCAATAAAAACTTTTTTATTGATCCAAAGTTCTGTCAAAATTATACTGTATATTTAGATAAGCAAGAATAATCCAAATCCTGTGTTTTTATTCATGATGGTATTGTCATATTCATTACATATGAGAATAAAGGAATACTCCAGCTAAAATTAATATTTTTTTTACATACTACTTTCCCCATGTAGTTTGTGGTGGTAGTCAAGAAAACCTTTTCATACAGTATGGAATTTTGCTGTACAACAGCAAAAGATGTGAAAAAAATCCATGGAAAATGAAAAACATAAACACTCATATTACTTATGTTGAATAATACAAATTTCAGTAATCTAGTCGTATGCTCATAACATGCTAAATGCATGCTTTTCTGATAAAATCTTCCTAAACAGTTACTTTCGAAAAAAAATCATCACACATAATAAACTGGATATTAAAGCCTCACGGAAAAGGTTTTTTTGAATTTAAGACCCACCTCTCTCCCACATTCGTTGGTCAAGAGTTCTGTCTTCAATTCAAAATGTCTTTACCATAAGGCTTTAGATTAGTAATAATTTATTACTGTTGATGGCATGAAATGTTATTGGAGCTGGGTTGTTTTTTGTATTTTGGTAATAAGTTTAAAATACCACATTACATGATTAAGGAATTGTTTCTTAACAATTTTGTACAGACAGATGTGATCTAATTTAAGACCAATTTTTGATGAGGACAAATTATGGCACTGACTAAAGTTAAGCATAGGACTTTGTTAATTTTGACAGTTTCCAAACTACAGTGAAACAACAATGAGAGAAAGAACAAGGAGAACATGGACTTGTTAACACTTTTAAAGTAATAAAATAATTGTACACTACAGTTTCATACAATAAAGAGATGTAAATGTTAAGGTATTAAAGTGAAGTGGCCATTAGTAATAATGAGGAAATACTATATTCAGAATAAAAGTAATTTAATGAGAACAGAGCAGATTTATACCACTTAATTTTGTTGTCAGAGGAAGAGCTGAGTAAATGACAGAAGTGAGGAAAACCATAAAGGGCTTTGCCATGAAAAGCAAGATATCATCCAAGTATACAGAAAGTTTAGGATATAGAAACAGCAATATGCCTGTATAATGCCTCACTGTAACTATGATAGACTGAGTCTTTTTTGAATTTTACGATAGAGTTGGGAGAGGATGTGTCTTAAACCAGTTTGGCGAGTATTTCTCTGTTAAAGTCTTTTCAAAAGGAAGCCAGGATGTTTAACATATGGTTTGGGGGCAGGTGTTAAGATGTTCTATTTCCCCTGTTGGTCTGAGGTATGGCTGTTTGGAATTGGCTTGACTCAGAGGCCTTTAAGTACTATGATGTCCTATTGGCTGTAGGGGTTGGACAGAAAACGATAAATTTGCTTGCTTTATCTCACTCTCTCTCTCTTGCTAACCTGTGATGATGAAGAAGTATCTTTCTCTTGCTAACCTCTGATGATGAAGACAGCACAGCTTCAGCCATATTGAACAGGTTTGAGGCCTGTTCTGAAGAAAGCTGAGCATCAATGATGCATTAACTAGAGACATTTTAAGTAACTACAAGTCTGTGTGCCACCTGAACTACACATCACCATTTAATCAGGTTTTATGGTTGCCAATATTCAAATGTACTTTGCATTTTGTTATTATTTATGAATATTATCAATAATACATTGTTTAAACTGTAACTTAACTTCTGCTTGTCTTTTTACTACATCTAATTGCCTGAGGGTATAGATATAGAAGGGAAGGTGGGGAGAAGTTATATACAATAATACCTTATAAACAAGTCTGTGAGATTAGGTATTCTGACAAAGGCTACTTATTAATAATACAAAAGGGGAAAGTAAAGCAAAACATATTACTCTACCAAGATAAAACAGTTATCTAGCCAGGTTTCTGTTATTGTTATAATATCATAATTATGTTCCACTACATGCAACTCCAATTCACTTGTTTTATTTCTGATACTTCTAGCATTAAGGTGAGCTCTTTTTAACATTTTACTCATTTTACTTTTACATTTAAACAATGTCTTAGAATTTACATTACGGTGTATTTTTATTTTTACACTACTGTTGGTTCCTTCATGTACAGTTCTAAATCTGTCTGTCCTGAACTCCCTGCCCTCCCAATATCCTAGTTTAAACAATCCTTGACTAACCTACTCATATGCCTCCCCAACACATTGGTGCCCCTCAATTTCAGCTGTTACCCGTCGTGGTAGAACAGGTCTCATCTGTTCCAAACCTTACTTATTTATCTACCTACCTATTTATTTATTTATTTAAAGAGCTTCTGTAAAAAGCAAAATTTCCCCCTGGGCACAAATAAAGTTCTATCTATCTATACACAGAAATGCTCAAGCCCAAATTTCAAAGGGCAACTGCAAAAGGTTAAATGAATGATTAAAAAAGAAGATACTAATCAGCCTTGTCTATCACCTTTAAAAATCTAAAAGAGTTGTAAAATAGTCAAGTTACCACATTAGCAGAGAAGTAGTGTCTAAATCATGTTAATGTCAATGTAACCCTCACCAAAACCTAGTGATTACAAAACCAGTGAAAAAATATACTGTAGCAGTGAACAGACTTCTCCACATCAAGTGATGGAATGGTGGTTGCTTGAAACTGGATTGGGGCAATGTGGATAGCAAGTAGAAAAAAGATGATATTATCTGCAGCATGGTGACAGCAAATGAAACCAATCTGTGTTTAACCATCTCAAAATTCCTTATAAGAAGCTTTGCCAACAATCTGATATCAGCCTTCATAAGAGAAATAGTGTGATAATCAAAACAGTCTGAGAGTTCTTTATTTTATTTACATAGAAGGTATTTAGATAAGATGTGAGACAAAAAGGACAAAGTTGTTTTTAAAGGACCAGCAGATGGAATTGTGTAATCTAGCAGCAGTTGAACAATCATGAGATCTAAAGAATTTTTTCACCAAAACAAAAGCATTACACACAAGTCAAAGTCTGTCATTATTGGGGGTGCAAAACAATAATGATTTATGAAAAGCAAAGAAGCACTCATTTTGCAAATGGTACCACCAATCTTGGACGCAAACAACATGTGACTTTCAGGACCACAACCCTAACATCATCATGGCAATGGAGAATTAAAGTGGAAGTAACCTTGAAAACAAGAAGGTGCCACAAAGAAATTTAAAGGATAATGTTAGTAAAGGTGAAAGAGTCAAAATATTGTTTAAAAACCTTAGAAAAATTATTTTGAAGTCTGAAAAAATGTCAATGTAGGAAAAAGTAACACTAACATATTTTCACACTTTTATTGCGGGTGTCGACTTTTGTTGACAGGAGGGGTTGAGGGTGCATGTCGACAAAAGTTGACATCAAGGTGTAGAGGGCTGTTAATAGCAACAAAACTCACTGTTATGTCACAGGCATTCCCTCTCTGCTCGGAGGAATGTTAGACTCATTGACTCAGCATCTAATCCTTGTGTGTGCGTGAGTTATAAAATGTAAACAAATGTAAACAAAGGCAAGATGGCATCAACATCTCACAAGGGAGTGAAGCGAATGCAGAAAAGAAAATACTCAGCAGACGATGTTTTGCGCATTATCGTTGAGTCGGACTCCGATTTTTCAGAATCTGATTTTGTTGACAGTGATCAGGAGATCGAGCAAAAGAGTGAGGAACTGGTATCATCTGATCGGACACCAGCTTAGCGGACTTGACGCACCTATGGCAAGGTTCGTGTGGGAGGAATACCCAGACATTGATCCGTGGAAGCCAAACTGGCTACCGGACTTCACAAGAAAGCATGGCTCACTGTTGGACACGACAGATTACCAGCCACTGGACTACTTCAGGCTGCTCTCTCCTGATGCTGCTTTTCAGCTGCTGTCAGAGGAGACAAACAGGTATGCTGAGCAATTGTTTGAATCGCGGGCAGCGCTTGCATCGCATTCTCGTTTTTCAAAGTGGAAACCCACAACAAAAGATGAGATGAAGGGCTTTGTGGCATTACAAATAGGGATGGGACTAGACAGGTGATATAACTTCAGGGAGCATTGGACCAAATGTGCTTTGTCCCCTGGTGACTTTGGACAGGTTATGCCATGTGATGATAGGTACGTGCTCCTGCAAAGTTTTATTCACTTCTGTGATAACCAGAAGCCAAGGGGAGAGCCAGGCTATAACCCCATGTACAATGTTCAGCCCCTGCTTGACATTGTGGAACCAACATATAAACAATTTTATCAGCCTGGCCGTGATTTGTCTGTGCATGAATCTATGATAAAATAAAAGGGAGGCCTTTTTTTTCTGACAATATATGCCAGACAAGCCCACAAAGTATGGCATAAAGGATTTTGTACTGGCAGAAGCAAACACTGGTTTTTGCCTGAAAGAAATTTTACATATACAGGAAAGTATTTCTTTCAAAGAGAGAACTGTCCCTTGACAAGTCAGGCTGTGCTGGAGCTGCTTCAGGGCTATGAACATTTGGGTCATGTTGTGTACATGGACGATTTTTGTACATGCCCAGAATTGTTCATGGAGTTACAGAGCAGGGGAATTGGAGCTTGTGGCACAGTGAGGGTGAACAGGAGACACATGCCTTCACAGTTGAAGCCAGAGAGGCTGAAGATGAAAAGAGGTGATAATCTAGTTTTCATGCGGGCAGAAAACTTGGTGACATTGGCATAGCATGATGTCAAATGGATGACTTGTCTCTCTAAGGTACACACTAACAATATACTGTATGTGAGAAAATGCAGCAAAAGACAATTGAAAATGAGGCACCAATGCAACACATATTGTAAGCAGTGTAATGTGGCAATGCATGCAATTGGCTAGTTTGAGTGATATCAGACTTTGCAGGACTTTGCTGTGTAACATGTATGTAATATGTATGTGAAATCATATAGTATGCAGGCTCATACAACATGCAAGACAGTAACATTTGTCAAAAGTAAATATTTTTTGCTGATTTTATATGTTAAACAATTGCTTTGTGTTCTTTTTTTAAAAAAGTTAGTTTTTGGACAAATATTCAGCCCTGGGAGAAAAGAAACAAAACAAAAAAAAAAATAGCCCTAAAAGAGTTAAAAGGATGCTGATCATATAAAGGGTTTAGCTTCATAGAGGGGACAGAAGAGTGAAGCATCTGCCTAAATGAGGTGCTAACTGCTCAGAGGTAAGCTATCAGGGCCTGGCCATTTACCATTCCTTATGCTCAGACAAAACAATTGAAGATTCCAGCTCAGCAGCCTTTTCCTTAGATAGCCTAGGAAAGGACAATTGTTAAGTAATTTCAGAAAGTGATGACTTAAGAGAATTCATAACAAAATAAAACATATTGCATATCTACAGTTTTAATGCCAGTTATTTAGTAGCTCTAGATATAAAATAATTTACTAGTGTTAAATAGATTTCAAATATTGCTTTCTGTAAAATCAGAGAATTTAATTCAGAGCTACAGCATACAATCAACAGCTCACACACCCAATTAAATACACAATGGTGAAAAATCTATAGCCAGAAGAGAAGTAAAAAATAAAACATTTTATAGCCATTAAAATGTAAACAAGGGTGTCAACAGAACTAGCACTGATAGTAATAAAATTCCCAAACCTAAGGTAAAGTTTATAGATTCATTCCATATTCTGGAATGAATTAAAATTCAAGTAAAAGACAAGGGATGAGAGCAATGAAAAATTAGCTGCAACACAGCACACTTATGGTCTGACACAGGTGATTTCTCAAGAGATGTGTTAGAAAGAAAGGAAATGAGTGGCATGAAAAATAATAATGTAATCAATTCTGGAACAGAAATGTTGCTAGAGAGAAAAAATGAAAATACCTAAGCAGAGCCCAAACAGCCATAAAGGCTTAAATTTGAAACAAATTTACAAAGCAACCAAGTCAACTGAGAAATGCTCTGACAGAAGAGAACCGGCCTTTAGTAAAGCACTCTTAAAGGAGTTTTCAATCAACCCTAAAATAATATGTAGCTTTTGAGATTTAAGATTTGACTGTTACATATGGTATATTAACAGTTTTAACGCATCAGTCATAGATAACACCAGTGCAGAGTAAGCAACGGTGTGAGCTGGCAATCCATTATTCATATGAGTGGTTTCAGGGATGCCCTTCTAAGAATAGTAAGTTACCTAAAAGAGTAATGAAATGAGCAATGATTCATCAAGTCATTGCTGGCAAGCAACTTGAAGCTCTACAGTATAAAACATATCACTGATATGAAGTACGAAAATGAATACAAGAGAGTGCTACTTTCCTACCACATACTGAATAAGTCTTTGGAATGCAAGAGGAAAAACTCAAAAAAAGCACCAACTCCACAAAGACAATGAACTTAGAACACCTAATGCTTGAAAGAACAGTGTGGTGCCACTATGTCTCCTCTAAGAGTACTGTATTTAACTGATTTGCATTAGATTTGGAATTAAGTTGTGATTCAGATGTTATTGCTTTAATTTAAACTTCCTGGTAATATCCTAACTAAGATGTTACATTAGTAAAACCATATGAAAGTCTATACCAAAATGTGAGTTAAGAAAGGAAAGTTTACGAATATCAAAAAGAAATATGACAAAAAAACAGTTATGCATTTTGTGGGAATTTTGAAAACAGTATTGCAGTTTCTCTGTATTGCAGTTTCTCTTGTTGGCATAAGTTGTATAATTTTATGGTAGGACAATAAACCAATATACAGTAGAATCCCAATTATCTTAGGTAATATGGAACCTCAAAAAGCTGAAAACTTGAATAAAATTAATTTAAAATTACAAATATAAAAGATTTTGCCAATTTATATGGTACAGTATCATTTTAAGCCTCTTTTCATAACTTAGTGAATTAAATTTTCCTTGCTTCTTTTCCGCTATGTTCAGCAGTCACTTCACTACATAGTGTCTTCCTACTGTTTAATATACAAAAGTGCTGTTTCAATGGCTTTGAGATTGTATGAGGAAACCTTGTGTGGATTTTATGTGCCCTCATCATAGCATAAACACAAGTGAACTAAGTGAACAAAACAGTAGAGCATGTATGCACAGTCAACACTGACAACACATTTACAATCGTCGAGGGGGACAGTTGAGGAGGGGTTAGTAAGTCACTCAAACATTCCCACAGTCAACATGAACCTCATGTATAAATGGTGTGTATGTACAAAAATGTGGCTTATGCCCATTTCCATGCTCACATGACATAAAGCCATACACATTCTCATGCCAGCACTTCCCATTGTGTATGCATATTTCTGCTCGGTTTTGCAAACTGGCGGCACCCAACGTCAAAGCAGTGCTACTGTTTCTGGGTGGTTTCCCTTTCTTTTTTAGATTTACATCCATGGCGCAGGCTTTATTAAATTCACTGAGATTAACAGTATATCGCTTATTATTTTAAGGCACCTGATTGTAATCAACCTGTAACAAACATAATAGTACACAGAATGGCCAAGCTCTTCCAAATACCACAGGCTGCTTTAGCGTTGTTACTGTCAGTGCAGCACTCAGATTATTTTAACCCATTGTATATGAGTGTGGAATCACAGATGTACAGCAGCTGATCAGAAAGCTCTATGGCAGATTGTGTCGAGAGCGCAGAGGATTATCGGGATACAGCTGCCAGCCCTGGAGGATATTTATAGCACACACTGCCTAAGGAAAGCCACCAGGATCTGCATGGATTCCAATTAGTCACTCATTCCACTCCAGTCTGGCAACACTTCAGAGACTTTCCTGCACAGACCTTGAGGCTCAGAAACAGCCTCATCCCAGGAGCTATAAATGCACTCAGTCAGTCCATCAAGTATTCCCAGTAGAACGGTTTCTATTTATAATTACGATCACCTCACTGTAAACTTTCTCTACAGCTGTAATACAGTACAACCTGAGCCACTTCATGAACCACATGCACTATCTGCACAATATATACATGTATTTTGTACTTATGCTTTCATACTGTATATTTTTCATTGTTTTTATCGTGTTATTATTGTTGTTTTTATTTTATCATTTTATAGGAATATAAGTATATGGAGGACTTGCATGTTGAATCTCATTATACCATATAATGACAATAAAGGAACTGAATTCAATTCAATAGAAGATAGAAGTGCATATTTACAAATGATAATGACTGGCTTCTGAGTTGATTTAGATTTCCAAGAGCTATCCTCTTGGAGCTGTGTGCTGTTAGAATACTAGGATGTATACTTGATATTTTTATGATGAAATGCATTAAAATATGATGGTTGATTTTTTTTGTTCTTTATTTCACCTTATACAATTTCTTGTATTAGGAATTTGTTAGTTTTCACACACCCCTTGGCGTCAGAGCGCAGGGCCAGCCATTGTACAGCACCCCTGGAGCAATTGAAGGTTAAGGGCCTTGCTCAAGGGCCCAGCAAAGTAGGATCTCTTTTGGCAGTGATGGGGATTCGAACCGGCAACCTTTAGGATACCAGCGCAGATCCTTAGCCTCAGAGCCACCACTCCACCCTGATTTGTTTTTGATCTTATGTTTATAAAAATTAATTTATTTGTATGGAATGTTGTGCAATTTTAATAAAATCAATAAAATAAAAAAAAATATGTATATTACATTTTATATATAAATCATTAACTTCATGTGAATAATGTATACTGATAATAATTAAACATGTAGAGTAGCGATGAGCTGGTGCCCCATAGATGGACTGTTTCTGTTTCGTGTTTGATACCAGCTGCGACTGGCAACACCCTGGATGGATAGATGGCTGGAATAATTAAACACATCACGAAGAGTTTTCAATGTTCCTTAAAAGTTTTGGAGAATCTGCATTCTAAGCTTACTGCTGGTTTTACATTTATTACAGAGCTTACAGTATATTGTGGAATTTGGATATTTGGAAAAAGAAAATGGAAGGACAGGATCAGGGGGTTAGTACGTTTGATAGATACAGTAATGCTGCAATAAATTATTTCATCAAGGCTTGCGCATGTCCCAGCAAGTATCTTGCGGGATGCAGGAACAATCCCTGGATGGGGTGCCAGCTCATCACTTTCACTGCGCCACTGTGCCCCCATGTTTAATACATGCTTTAATGCATTTCATTATGAAAATTATATCATAATATTCTAAAATGTTCACAGAGCTGTAATAACATTAATGTAATATATTCTGTGTGAAGTTCAGTGCTTGCATGCTTCTTTTGGCATAAGAGAAAGCCCTTTTAAGTAGCAAGTAGTGATTCACACACAAAGAACACATGGAATACAAAGCGTTTAATGCTCTACTTTAGTTACAATGAGATTTGAGAAACTCTGGTAAATTAAAAATCGATTTTAAGATGACATTTACGATGTTCTACATTAATGACAAAATAAACTATGAGATAAAAGTGGAAATTTCGAGATTAAAGTCGATATTTTGACCTTTTTTCTTCACTGTGCCCCTGTTTTTTTTCTTTTCTCTGTACCCTAATGAGCTTCTGTATGACACTCAGATAGTGGGATACAACTCGCCTTTGATATCTGACCACTTCTTTTTTATTTCGGGCACTGTACAACTTTCTGAACTTAAACTTTCGGGTGTCTCCCTGACTCTGTATCACTCGTTCATCATCCTTTTGTTGTTTATACCATTGCTTAAGCCAACAAATAGTACATTTTTCCTTGCCTCCACTTCACTGAAAATCTTCTTTCACCAAAGGCTTTTGCCATTGTCTTTTCACAAAACGCTGAACTTAGGGGATATTTATATTGATTTGCATATTCAAATGGGCATAATTCTGGGAGGAGCCAGGGTAGGACAGCAGGCGTGTGCATGTACGTTAATTTTCACACTGACCAGGATTTATGGAGCAGAAGTGCATGGAAGTTGGCTTATACACGTTTTTTTTGCATCTGAATTTTTTTGTGCCTACTCACATTTCTACTTTTGTCCTTATGCCATGTTTTAGTGTGAATTTTATGCATGGCCTTATGCATGAGGCACCAGCTCCTCGCCCACTTGCTCAATACAGTTAAAATTAAAGTTTAGTATTTATGTGTTTGGTACTGTATTCACGGCAATTACAGGTTCTCCTTGGATAACACAAAACCTCTGAAAATCAGGGTTCTACTGCTCTTTGTGTTGTTATGAAAAATTAAGTAGGTTAAAATATTTTAAAAGCTGAGAGGCTGTTTAATTTCTGGAGTTTGATGATGTTGTATGGGCAGAGAAGGTCTCAAAGTAAAGATTCTAACCCTATGAAGAAGATTCATTGTATAAAGGTGACCATGGCTAAAGATGTTGACAGATCAAATATCAATTAATTCATTTTTAATTTCCCTTTGGGGACAAATATAATATATCTAACTAGAGATCATCAAGCAGTCTGTAGTCAACCACCCCATGCACAACTCCATACAGAAGAGTTTTCAGGTTAAGCTTGGTATTATCTGCAACATATTACAAAGGATAAGCTGAGCTGAAACAGATCAAGTCAGAGTATAGAATGGTAATGGAAACCATAGGACATCATGTCAAACATGCTGAAGTTCTTTCACTACCTCCAAAATAGAAACTTTGGTAAAGAAAATCTGTTCAATTTTCCTCACCTCCCACCTACTTTTATTCCGGAAGAAATACTGATCAGTCTTGAGGACATTTTCAAGTTCTTTCCTTTCAAAGATCCCAAAGTACAGTGGGAAAAGGATCTCTTACTCAATATTTCAGGAAAGTAGTGGAAGGGAGCCATGTACAGAATTTACTCTGGCTCCATATGCGGAAAGCATACCATTTTTCAACTTAAAGTCTTTTATCGAGCACATCTGTCTCATTTAAAGTTGTCCAAAATGTTTCTAGGGCAAGATCCAACCATCGAATGTTGCAATCGAGCTCCAGCCTCATTGGGCCATAAATTTTGGGCATGCACCAAATTAACATCATACTGGGCCAAAATCTTTAAATGACTTTCAGACACCCTTGGTGTCACTCCTAATCCATTAATAGCTGTATTTGGTGGACTCCCGGATGGGGTTAAAGTGAACAAGGACTAACAAATTGTAATTGCCTTTACATCACTACTGGCACATAGACTTACCTTGTTTAACTGGAAGAATCCTAACCCACCTCTTTTAAGTCAGTTGGCACATTGGAAATTGGAAAAAATCGAATTTTCAGTTAGAGTATCTGTTCAAAACTTTTTAAAAACCTAGCAGGATCTAATCAGTAACATTTTAGAATAAGCATTTAAATTGGGGAAAAGGATTTTCGCACCCTTTTTTTTCTACTTTTAAAGTTTTACTCTGTCTGTTGGCCTTGCTCTCTTTCTCATCAGTGGGGGTTAATTTGTATTTAGTTTATCAAGTTTGACTGGCATATATGGAATGTTACTTGGTTTTAATCTATACTAATAAACGGCAAAGCCCTCACTCACTCACTGACTCACTGACTGACTGACTCATCACTAATTCTCCAACTTCCCGTGTAGGTAGAAGGCTGAAATTTGGCAGGCTTATTCCTTACAGCTTCCTTACAAAAGTTGGGCAGGTTTCATTTCGAAATTCTACGCGTAATGGTCATAACTGGAAGCTGTTTTTCTCCATTTACTGTAATGGAGATGAGCGTGAAACCCGTGGGGGCGGAGTTTCGTGTGACATCATCACGCCTCCCACGTAATCACGCAGTAGGTAGAAAACCAGGAAGAGGCCCAAAAAGCGCTGAAGAAAACATGCATTATATAATTGAGAAGGCAGCGAAACAATAAGAAGCGAGCAAGTGACATATACAACCATATTCCTGAGTTCTGCTACTTCGGAAACAAAGCACGATGTAAACCTAAACTTTAAATTAAGTTCATAGACAGGCTGCCGCTAGCATTTGTAATTTAGTGCCTGCCCATATAAGGCCGTCCGTCAGCGGCAATCCAATAGAAACACTGCCACGGGTAAATATTCACGGGTGAAGGACTGTGCTTATGCAGA
>JANRMT010062833.1:24625457-24668139 GCA_026402145.1 Polypterus bichir lapradei | reverse complement strand
GTTGGACGATCATTTATTTTTCAACAGGACAATGACCCCAAACACACCTCCAGGCTGTGTAAGGGCTATTTGACCAAGAAGGAGAGTGATGGAGTGCTGTAAATGGTCATGAAAATAAAGAAAACACATTGAATGAGGAGGTGTGTCCAAACTTTTGGCCTGTACTGTATATATATATATAGTAAAAGATAGCCCGGCCACAGTATCTGCTTCCTGGTTTGGCAGAAGTGCTGTACTCCAGGGCTTTAGGACCATCCTGGCGTCCCCTGGTCGTGGCCGCAGGTCCCGACAGGGTTGAGTTCCCCAGCTCCTTCTCCATGGCCCTGATGGAATCCAGAGGGGCTGCTCTCTTACGCCCAGGAAAAAACAGTGCCCCTCTCGTGGTCCGACCTTCTTCCAGGTGTCTCGGTGGGGCAAGGTCCCTGGTCATCTGCCACAATATATATATACATATATATGTTCATCATCTGCCTAATACAGTCCCTAAGGTTGAGGTACTATGGGGTGCTCAGTGACAGGGACAGAGAGACTGGCTACAGTTGAGGGAATGATGAATGCAGCTAAATACAGTGAGGTCTTTATAGAAACTTGGTCCAGAGGGCATGCAACCTCAGACTGTGTTGAGAGTTCACCTTTCATCACAACAATGACTCGAAGCGTACAGCCAGGACAACACTGCAGTGGGTTTTGGATAAATCTCTGACTGTCCTTGAGTTGCCCAGCCAAGGCTCAGACTAAAACCCCACAAAACATCTGTAGAGAGACCTGAAGTTGGCAGATGCTTCCCATTTAATCTATACTGTTTTCAAAAAGATTCAGAATACTAATGTTCGTTTCAAATTAATTTTGATTTTTAACTGGTTTTCTGAACTCTCAATAATATAAATAAGCTAATCTAAGTAACACACTATTCAGAGCTAACACACAAAATTCAACTTTTTCATTATGCTTTTGTAATGTTTCATTTCGTACACTCCACTTCCTTACAACCAGTTCTGGGATGTGAACTTGGTTTCTGTTCTCTGAGAGTAGACTTAAAAATATCCTTCTCGGCCATTTGACAACTCCGTTCCCTTAAGTGATTCTTCAAGCTATTGACAATCTATGATCATTGTGGAGCAGGACCACGTCAGCTGTTACACTTTTCGTCACTAAATGTTGCCCTTGGTTGAAATGTTCTATGATACACCACCAATCAGAAGAATCCAGGTTATGTCATAAATGTGACAGGGTTTATTTCATGAATCTGGCACCTTCACTTAACACTAGAATTACCAGAGCCTATGAGAAAACTTGTAAATCCGGCCCACCTTAAATCCTTTCTCACCTCTCCGTCAGTGTCTTTTGTCCTGTAAATGTGTCGATAAGCAGCCTGGTATCCCATCTCCCTGCCCACCACCGCAGTTCAATTCGCAAAGAAGTTTCTCAGTGCTCAGTGTTTATCTTCAAGCGAAGTGCTGTAGCTTTATAGGGTAAAAAAGTACATTTTTATTTGGAATACATACATGTGTGTTCCGTGTCAACGACAATCTATGTAAAAACGTTGTTAACACAGAAACGTTTTTCATGTTTTAGTAATAATTGATAAAATGTAGACATGAAATGTATAATGTGTGAAGCCTGAATACAAATATGAAATAAATACTTTCACAAAAGGCACAAGTATAACAAAACATCCATCCATCCATTGTCCAAGCAAGTGCGCTTTTATTCAAGAATATAACCGAATAAAAAAGAAAGCAGGTTACAGTAGGTGGTTGATATGACAGCGTGCGTGGTACAATGCTAAGAACTGCTGCCTTCCAATCAAGAGGTTGCGGTTTTGATATCAGCTGCTTCCCAAATTTACCATTTTGAGTAGTGACCTGCTCTTATTGTTAATAACATACAATATAAACATACATTTGATTTGCGTCTGTAAATTTATAGTTAAAGTTAGCGGGGTTTTTTTCAGTTTTATTCTCTTACGTTCAAGCGACCAGAAACAAACTTGTTCCTTCTTATATACTAGCAAAATACCCGCGCTTCGCAGCGGGGAAGTACTGCATTAAAATTTTTATTAAGAAGAAAATTTAACCTTTTTAAACTGAGGGAAAATATGCCAATAATTATTTGTTAAGGATCTCTTTGTATACCACGTTGTCAGTTCGGCCCTCCGGTTGTAACATGACCAAGCTGTGCGCTGAGCTTACTCTTGAGCATGCAACTTACAGTTGGCCATGTGAACAGTAATCTTGTCTCAAATCTCACAGCTTGGATTGCTGCTGTCATAATCAGTTTGAGGTTCATGGTTTGTTTCAATTACGACAGTATTTGCAGGACTTGTGTTGAAGTGACATTCGGCATCTGTCAAGCGTTGTAAGCTTACAACCGGTTTCATCGATAACTTCACATCCAGCTTTTGAGAGTTTAAATATTCATAAACATTAAAGTGTCCACTACTGAAATCGTCACCTGTGAATGTAAGATGTTTAAGAGGCATTGGCGGTTGTCGAAAGGTGTAAAATATTTGGCCATTTCGGTACACTTGAAAGCACCAACCGAACAATTCAGCGGCAGCCATCAACTCACATGCAGAAACATAGGTGAAGGGCTTAAGCATTTCACTCTTCTAGTGCTCCTGTGTAGTATAATTATCTCCTGTACCGTCATCAGTCCCCACCTTGAACCTGTCCCAGTCATTCAATACATAAGACACAATGTTCTTCCGGATATCAAGAGTGAGCCTGATATGGCCGTGCAATATGTAACACAGAGAATGGAAAATGTAGGTGCCATCTCCGGGCATGGAAACCACTCGGTAAGTGACAGTTCTTTGATCGATGGTGATCACCTCGATAGACATGGTAATGGGGGTTGGAATGATGAAGGAAATGGGTACCTGAGTAATGTAAAGTAAGTGTAAAATACCTATACAATAACTATAATTGTAATAAACAAACAATAAAACAGCGGAGAAGCCGTGGATTAAACAAAAAGGCTGTAGTTATCAGCAGGGAGACGTGAATCCCGTGGCAAAGCAAGGAAGGGAATGTAGAGACTGGAGCGACGGACGGCCTTATATAGGCAGGCAGCCAACAACGTGGGAGGCGTTGGGATGGGGGACCCAACGCCGCCTCACATGGTGACCAAGCTGCAGGCTATGGACGTATATATGTAAGTAAGTAGGATTCAGTTAGCGTTGGGAACCCGTGTACCAAATTTCTTGAAGATGGGCCCATAAGTAACAAAGACTATTGAAAAGTTAAATATGGCGGCCGACAGTGGCATCATACCACCGAAATAAGTACGTACATTGGTTTCGGTTAGTGCAGGGAAGCCGCCTACCAAATTTCGAGAAGATGGGGCCATAAATAAGAAAGTTCAACATGGCGGACGTTGTTGACCGTTATGACCGTTACGCGTAGAATTTCGAAATGAAACCTGCTTAAGTTTTGTAAGTAAGCTGTAAGGAATGGGCCTACCAAATTTCAGCCTTCTACCTAAACGGGAAGTTGGAGAATTAGTGACGTTTGGAAAATTCAATATGGCGGCCGACAGTGGCGTCATACCATCGAAATAAGTACGTACATCGGTTTCAGTTAGCGCAGGGAAGTCACCTACCAAATTTCGTGAAGATGGGGTCAGCCTTCTACCTACACGGGAAGTTTGAAAATTGGTGACGTTGGAAAGTTCAATATGGCGGCCGACAATGCCGTCATACCATCGAAATAAGTACATACATCGGTTTCGGTTAGCGCAGGGAAGCCGCCTACCAAATTTCGTTAAGATGGGGCCATAAATAAGAAAGTTCAACATGGCGGACGTTGTCGACCGTTATTGACCGTTATGACCGTTACGTGTAGAATTTCGAAATGAAACCTGCTTAACTTTTGTAAGTAAGCTGTAAGGAATGAGCCTGCCAAATTTCAGCTTTCTACCTACATGGGAAGTTGGAGAATTAGTGATGAGTCAGTCAGTCAGTCAGTCAGTCAGTGAGGGCTTTGCCTTTTATTATTATAGACTAGCAGAATACCTGCGCTGCGCAGCGGAGAAGTAGTGTGTTAAAGAAGGTATGAAAAAGAAAAGGAAAAATTAAAAAAATAACGTAACATGATTGTTAATGTAATTGTTTTGTCATTGATATGAGTGTTGTTACCATATCTATATCTATATATATATATATATATATACATATATATATATATATATATCTATATATATATATATATATATATAGCAAAATACCCGCGCTTCGCAGCGGAGAAGCACTGTGTTAAAGAAGTTATGAAAAAGAAAAGGAAAAATTTTAAAAATAACGTAACTTGATTGTTAATGTAATTGTTGTGTATATATATATATATATATATATATATATATCAAAATACATATCTATATACATATCTACATATACATATATATATATATATATGCATACCTATCTACATCATATATACACACACATATACATACATACATACACAGACACACACATATATATAATTTGTGTGTGTGTGTATGTGTGTGTGTGTGTGTGTGTGTGTATACACATACATACAAACATACACACAGGTATATATAAATATATGTGTATATATATATATATATATATATGTATGTGTCTATATGTGTGTGTATAGCTTTGATCACTGAGTGCAAGGGAAAAATAATAAAATGTAGTCTATAAGTTATTAAACAGTAAAACATTAACGTTTTAAGAAGTAAAGGTACATTGAGCACTACTGGAATGGTTGCGGGTAAATCACATTTTAAAGACGGTATAACAGAAGAGGTAAGTAGTACTAACAGCAGCTAAAATGTATATGGATCATCTCTCGGTAGTAGATCCCTTTTGAAAGGCGCTACACGACGGCTGTGGTATAGAAATTACATTTTCTATGTGAAAGTCCAAATTTCTGCCTCTAATAATGTGCCTTACCAGCAATTAAAGAAAATTAGTTTTGTGTCCTCTGCAGTGTTAAGAGAGAAAGGCTTTGGTTTGGGATAAACGGAAAAAAGGTGTAAAGAAAGGAAAGTTGCCTTTTTCTTTTCTTTTATTTAGTATAGAGAGATGTGTTCGCTGACGATATGAGCGCCTTTTGGGGACAGTCGCGGTGGGTCTTGTGCAGACTGGTGAGACGTCCCAGCTATTAATCGGCTGTGATGGCACTGTCAGTCCTTCACTCCTGTGCGTGTCTTCATAAGAGCTGACGACCTCATAATCGTATACGTGCAAAATAAAGTGCGAAGCGCCTTAATATTATTTTGCCGCCGAAGCGCAGTCAGCGTGTGAAAGGCCGGCACAGCTATGCGTGTGCGCCGGCTGCTCGACTTTTGCTGGGCAGGAGACGCCAGTTTTTGCAGACACGTTAACATGATCAAAAGTCTCCGCGCTCTTTGGAGGTCATTCATATACAAAATACCCGAGCCTCGCAGCGGAGAAGTAATGGGTTAAAGAAGTAATGAAAAAGAAAACGAAACATTTTAATAATAACGTAACATGATTGTCATGAGTGTTGCTGTTATATACATGCCTGCCTAAATAAGTCACCCTCGCTTCGCTCTTACTTTTTTACCGTTCATTTAATCATGGCTAGTGGCGGAAAAATTATAAAATGGAAGGAGGATTACACTGAGTATGGCTTTACCAAAACAATTATTGATGGCGAATCGATTATTCATAAAGCTTGAATTGGTGATCTGTTTTTGTGTGTTAACCTCATATCTTTTCATACTTCTCAAACCAAGGTGGTGCGAGGCTAAAATGAATTGGGATGCGCTGATCAATGTTATCGGTGTACCAGGAAATCATGCATTGACAAAAGTTCCCCTTTGATTGTAATGCAAAGTGTGATTAAATGCATTATTTTTTAATGCGTTATGGAGCACATGCATCGAAGCTTCTCAGCTGTGCTTGTGCTAAGAAAATTAAACATTTTAAAAATAACGTAACACGATTGTCAATGTAACCTTTTGTAAGTAGTGTCTGGAGGATTCAGTGTGGAGAAAGTCTAGAGACAGAGTGTGTATTAACTTGTGGATTTCTCTGTATTTGGTGGCAGTGTGACAAAGTTGCTTCGGAAGACGGCGTTAGCCGCGGAGCTCAGCTCAGAGCGAAATGAGGTAAATGGGAGGGGAGATGATGACGTGACTCCCCCACCCGCCTTAACTGTCAAACCCCCACAAACACAGTCTCTCGGAATTTGCATAAGCACACCCCTTCACCTGCAATTTTAACTTAGTTACAAAGTGATCAAAACTCTCGTTTATATCCTGCGTCCTCTCATTAAACTTGTATCCCGCATTACCCGTGGGCACGAAAAGCACCAGCGGCAGCCTGTCTATTAAGTTAATTTAAAGTTTAGGTTTATACCTCGCTTTGTTTCCGAAGTAGCTGTACTGATGAATATGGTAGTATGTCACTCGCTCGCTTCTTAATGTTTCGCTGCCTTCTCAATTATATAATGCATGTTTTGTTCAGCATATTTTGGAGCTCTTCCTGGTTTTCTACATAGTGCGTTGACAGTCAGTTCACGTGATTACGTGGGCGGCGTAATGATGTCACACGAAACTCCGCCCCCACGGCGGTCAAGCTCAACTCCATTACAGTAAATGGAGAAAAATACCTTCCAGTTATGACCATTACGCGTAGAATTTCGAAATGAAACCTGCCCAACTTTTGTAAGGAAGCTGTAAGGAATAAGCCTGCCAAATTTCAGCCTTCTACCTACACGGGAAGTTGGAGAATTAGTGATGAGTCAGTCAGTGAGTGAGTGAGTGAGTGAGGGCTTTGCCGTTTATTAGTATAGATATACAGTATATATATAAAATGAGATTGGGATGGGAAAACTGTGGACGTGGATATGAGTGGTATGCGTGACTGTGGATGTGAATTTTTTTTTTCAGTTTTATTCTTGAGTGTTCCTGCTCACACTGAATTGGTATGCACCTGATCCATGATGTCAAAGCCGCACTGACAAAAAAAGAGAGAGTTAGGTATATATGACATTTGGAATAATTCATTTTATGGCATGTATTGTACATTTCGGAAAACGTTGTTGCACTAATGCAGCGTTACATTCATTTGCATACCTTCATGCGGTTGTAGTTAGTGACCCATTTGTTTTTTTGTTCTGATCTTGTTGCTGGATGTTGGTATTTCTTTTGAACTCCAGGAGATGCAAAGGACAGGATAGTACAGAGAGGTCAGTTCCGCGCTATATACAATCATCAGATTCAAATGTTAACAGTTTCCACACACCTTTATAACACATGTGTATAAGAGTTGAAACCTAAAGTCCAAATATCAAATAAACATTTTCACAAAAGGTACAAGTATAACAAAACATGTGTGCTTTTATTCAAGAATATAACCGAAGAAAAAAGAAAGCAGGTTACGGTAGGCGGTTGATGCAACAGCTTGCGTGGTGCAATGCTAAGAACTGCTGACTCCCAATCAAGTGCTTCTGGGTTTGATGCTGGCAGCTTCTCAAGTTTATTGTTTTGAGTAAAGAGCTACTCTTATTGTTAATATTATACAATAAAAACATACATATGATTTGTGTCTGTAACAGCCGCTGTAAATTTATAGTGCTTGTCAAAGTTATTGCTTTTTTTTTCAGTTTTATTCTCTCAGTCGCGTTCACGCTCGCTCTGATCTGACACTGCTGTTTTCAAATAAAGACGCGCTATAATAGAGGTGAACTCAGATCGGAGAAAAAGAACAGAAGCCCTCCCCACAAGAAACGTCCACTCACATATAAGAACAACGCAGCTGCACCAGGCATAAAGGAGAAAGATGGCACAGTTTGGATACAGGATGAGGTCCAGTGTCATCTTGCCAATCACCTGTCCTTCAAAGAAACAGCACGGCTTACAGAGTTCGCCAACGCTACACTGTCCAGATCTAAACACTAGTGTGGTGTATTTGCCCAAAAAAAAGTCTAACTGCATTCTCTTTCATTGCTCGCTTATTAAAGTGTCAGCAGGTATTTTTCGTGACATTACATGTGTAATTTGCGAGCATGCCCTTGTCGATGAAACAGAGGAAGCTCTGCTATCTATTTGTGACTTTATGCTGTAGGAAGATAATTAAATAAATCAAGATAAGTAACATTCAATCTGGCTTTTATATAAGTAACATTTAAATGCTTTTTATGTACAGACCATCACAAAACATAATCACAAAGATGAGTTTACACAATACTTTGGCAAGCTCTGTATGCCGTGCTGTTTCTTTGAAGGACAGGTGACTGGCCGGATGACGTCGGACCTCGTCCTGTATCCAAACTGTGCCATCTTTCGCCTTTACTCCTGGTGCAGCTGCATTGTTCTTATATGTGAGTGGACATTTCTTGCGGGGAGGGCTTCTGTTCTCTTTCTCCGATCTGAGTTCACTTCTGTTATAACGCGTCTTAATTTGAAAACAGCAGTGTCAGATCGGGGCGAGCGTGAACGCGACTGAGAGAATAAAACTGAATAAAAAAATGCTAAACTTTACAAGCACCATACATTTACAGTGGCTGTTACAGACTCAAATCAAATGTATGCTTTTATTGTATAATAGTAGAAATAAGAACAGCTCACTACTCAAAATGTTTATTTTGGGAGACGTATAGACTCGAACCCAAGATCTTCTGAATAGGAACCGGCAACTCCAACTGCTGTACTACCAAAGAAGTCAGGATGACAAGCAACACTAACCTGATTTCTTTTTCTTCAGTTATAGTCTTGGAAAAAAAAATGCATTTGTTCTGTTATATTTGTATCTTTTGTGAAAGTTCTTATTTGATATTTGGACTTCAGTCTTCACACATTATACACTTCATGTATACATTTTATTGTTAGTACTAAAACATGGAAAAAGTTTGTCTTTTAGGTATGTGTTCAACATTTCCTGTCCTCCTACACTTACACAGATCTTTGTTGACACGGAACACACGTGAAATGCATATGTTCTGAATAACAATATATTTTTTTAGCCTAGGTACCTGACTCACTGATAAACAAGGCTTCACTTGGGAGACGTTTTTGCAGTTTCTCCGGCGGTGGGGGGGGGGGCGGGTTAGCAGGCTGCTTGCTGCTTGGGATTATCAACACATTTACAAGACAAAAGAGCTGAATGGAGACGTGCGAGTGGATTTAAGGTTGGCCGGATTTACGAGTTTTCTCATAAGCTTTGGTAATTCTACTGTTAAAGTCTTTACAGATTACTGATTAACTAATAAATACACATAAAAACACATGTTTGTTTAAACATACAGAAAAAAAGCAGATTCAAACTGATTAACATATATGGAACACAACATTACCTATTAGTTAATTATTGAACTATGGTAATTTGGTCAGTTATAATAGACAAAGTAAAAAGACTGACACTGTCACAATCCCGGAGACCTAGGCCAACTCGCTGCCCACACTCTCCTGTGCATTCTATAGTTCACTCTGTTTAATTTGACAACAGATTCAAGAGCCAGTTATCTGCTTTCATTTTCAAAAAAGTTAACCACCATTATTCAGTAACATTATGTGAAAAAGTAAACCTTTTGACAGGGTGACATCCCACACTTCAATCTGTACTGAAATACCTTTTTTTTAAAACATCATCCATTGCTCAAAAAATGCTACACATCAGCATATTCATCTATGGATAGCAATTTTTTTGATATAGGACTGGCAACTTTTACTGCCATCAATGATCTGTAAGCAGACCTGGGCCATCATTTATAACTCTCTTTCCTGAATTCATTTTATTAACATTTCTCTGTCATCCAAAATACTTCTGTCTGCTCTATCTCTCACCTCCTTACAATGGAGGATCTTCTCTTTGGGTTCTGTTGCTGACAAGTTAGCACTAGCCTCCCACTGGAAGGTCCCTAAATCAATTTCTTTCATTTCCTAAAAAGTCTTGTTTTCCTAAATTAGTACTTCTTGAGCACTGTTCCTTAGCATCGAGGCTTAAAAAGCCATCTAGTGAAAATACTCATAAATGGGTATCTTCTGATCAATTGAGCTGTAGCTGGGTGGCCACTTTTTGATCTACCTTTTATTTTTGTCCCAAAAGGTTCAGCTTTGGTCCTCTCCCAGGACTGTTCAGGCTCTAGCTTCATTTATCTCTTTCATAATTTCTCCTTCACAGGGTTAATGGAGGGTTTCTCTGGTTTATTTATTAGTTTAAAGATAGCTGTAATTGTATAACTCAGTAAATGTATGATTGCCAAAATGTGCCCCTTTGGTTGTGTCACATCATTTAACTATATCATTAGAATAAAGTGAATCACATTTCTTTCATCTGCTGTGAGCTGGCGCCCTGCCCAGGGTTTGTTTCCTGCCTTGCGCCCTGTGTTGGCTGGGATTGACACCAGCAGACCCCCATGACCCTGTAGTTAGGATATAGTGGGTTGGATAATGGATGGATGGACATTTCTGTCATAATTGATTTGTTATTAGTGATGAGTGAACACTGAGGACTTTGCTTTGGTGTGCATTCGGCAAGCTAATGGAAATGATTGTGATGTTCACCAAACTATGCAAAATGCATTAAAGTCATTGGAGAAGAAGGAACTGAACTAGTTTTGAATGAAATACATTGGTGCATTTTTTCGAGGATAGCAACTGATCAGAGTCCTTTCTTAATGAGACAATAAATGGCCCTTTCAAGGACCATTAAATAGCTGCTTATGTCAGTGTGTTAGTCTGCCATTCATCTTCTTCATCTTCAAGGGGGATTGCTGCCCTTATGAGTATTCTCACTACACGGCTCCCCAATGCAGAGACTCATAGCTATCACAAACTTTAAAGTTATCTAATAATATGGAAATTGCGAAGCAGTGAATGTTGTCACATGCGACTTTAGCCACTAACACTCCATGATAATGATAAGTTTGAAAAACAAAGAGGTCTACTTAAGTATGAGTGATATTATTGTATTTTATGCTGTACAGTATACTTGACCTCTTCTCTATAATTATCGACATCACACATGCCTGATACAGAGTGGTAACGATTGTAAAATATGCATGTTTGCAAGTTCTGCGCATGGCTCAAACAGCTAGATGGGGCGTTCCAAAAACAATGTTGACCTAAGCTGGCCATATTCAATGAACAAGGTTGACATGCGAACACAGCATATTTGCTGCAAAAAACGTTTTGGCAAATATTGCTGATCAACATTATTAATTATATGAGTATATTAAATTATACATTATTGTGTATGACTTTTATACTAGCTTTTCATGTTTGCGGTCAGGTGTTCGACTACAATAATTGGTTATAGATTTTAAGAAAATTGAGATTTAGGAAGTTAACTTTCTGGAAAAGATAACTAAAGTTTTTGTAGAAAATGGGAAGTGAACCATTTCACTCTAAGAAAGATAATGTACAAATGGAAAAAAATATACATTTTTAAATTCCTTTGATTATCTGACCAAAAAGTCTGAAAAATACTCAGGTTACATTGAGGTGACTCGTGCCATACTAAATGTCAGAGTTTTTGATATGGCAAATTATTTCAATGAAAGGACAGATAAAAACCCAAGCCATCTTATAGATTTTTTAGATGTGGTCTGGACAAAGTGTCATTGTTTGTCTACAGTATAAACCATAATGTCATGTTTGGCAAAAACATAGCTGCCTTTGAACAAATTAGACTCAACCAAGTCATCAAGTATGGCATTGTGATAATAATTTAGCTTTGTTTTACCTCAGTAAATTCAACAGCAGTTGCATGCGTCATTCCTATATTGTTTTGTGTGACAGATGAATCCTGTAACCCCACATAAGGACTAGGCAGGAACTAAGCGAAGGTGTACACTCTGAAATGTCTTCCACAATAACATGTAAACATCATGCAAACTGTTCTTGATTTTAATTCATGCATGCATGGGTGAATTAGCAGCATATTGTTAAATTCTTACATTTGAAATTTATCTGTATTAGGTATTCTTATTATAAAATTTACAAGATTTTTGTTTGAAGAATGTTATCTGTTAGACATTCTCAACCTGTCCACACATCATAACAACATTCTTTTAACTTGAAGTTTATTAATCATATTTCTTCCTAGTCTTTTCAAAGAATGCCTACCATCAATCTCTAAGCTTTTACTTTGTAGATGCTGCTCTGCCTTACTTTGTAAAAGACTATAATAATATTTTCTAGCTACTAGAAACGTCACTAGTTTTCTCTGATTCTTTCATTATATGCATGAGTGGAGTGCATATAATTTGACTTGTCTCTTTGATCTGCCTTCACTGCATCAGAACATTAAACCCTGATGTATTCCTTTTTGTTTAGCTGAACTATAATATATACCATTCTTAAAAAATAATATACCCTTTTAAAAGAAAGCTTAAATAGCAATCTAGTAGCCTTAGTCTGTTGAGAACTTCTTCAGGTAATTTATAAATTTAATTGAGAGAAAATGCCAACATTAAGTTCTTCTCTACATGGTTAATGGGTCTGTATAATTGTTTTTGTTCCATTTTGTTCCAAGCTAAAGTTTTGAAATTCAAGCCTATAAATGCAACATTTGTTATTTGTTTACTTTTACAAGGTCTGAAATATAAGTATGGATTTTGTATTTCTTCAGAATGATAATTCTGATAGATGCTAACAAAATTATTCTACTTATATGAAGTATTTAGGAAAAAATACAGTGTTTATTTGATTTAGTTGGTTACATCTGTGAAGTACACAATAAGGAAAATTACTCCTCCAAATCTCATTTAAAGAAGCATCACATGAGAGTCCGTTCTTCAAAGCAATTAAACACTTCAATGAAATTCTTTCCTCAAAGGAAGACTGCATCTTCCAGAATCAGATAAGAGCAACTCCCTTACTGACTCATTCTCTAAATACCTTATGTTACCCTTGTTTTAAAATTATGCAAAGAAGATCAGTTATATTGCAGGTCACCATATGCTGTCATTTTGTACAAAAAACAAAACAGTTTTTTTAAAATAGGGAGCCTTAGCATCATATCGCATGCAGTGTGCAGGACAGTGATGAGCTCATGTAGCTGATTTATTTAAAGGCTGTGTACATTTTCACAGCATCAAAATACAAACTCACGTGCAATTTTTATATACTTTGGAGCATGATCAGATTCTTTTGAATGTATTACTTATGAACTTCCATCCATCCATTCATTATCCAACCCGCTGTATCCTAACACAGGGTCATGGGGGTCTGCTGGCGCCAATCCCAGCCAACACAGGGCACAAGGTAGGAAACAAACCTCGGGCAGGGTGCCAGCCCACCGCAGTACTTATGAACTTTTACATATAAAAACAAACAAAAAGCTTTCATTTTAATACAGCAAATATTTAAAGAGGCATAACTGATAGTTGTTTTAATTCCATATTTTGTTCTACACCACATAATGTGTTTTTCCCTCTTTGTCCTTTAAGTAGGTGAAATATTGTGTAGGCTGTTGTGATGCATGTTTTCTATGCAAAAAAATCTATTAATGGATTAATAATGGCTACAAATGATCTCCTCAACAATTTTGTCTTATTACTCTGTTTTTTTTATTTTAAAATGTCTTTTTAATGTATATTAGCATATGTTTATAATTTTATTCAGAATGATTGCGTCTGTTTTTTTTCAGTTTTTTTCTGTTTCATACTTTGTCAGAGTATATATTTTCCATTGTTAAAATAAGTACCAATTCAATATTTTCTTTACTTGTGAGCAGCAAGCTCTTTGTAGTTTTCTGGAAAAATAGATATCTTCAAGGTCCTTCAGAGTTAAAGGGTCGGGGAGAAACTATTCAGTAATAATGAAACCCTGAATTTTAATTAAGTCATTTTAAGACATATTTAAAAGCTCAAAGTATAAAAAAATAAGAACACCCCCATTATCCTTCACTCACGTCACTTAGGAGGCGAGTCATAAACCCAATCTTTTTCTTATTATTACAGATGATACCTATTATACTACCTCTGAACTCAGAAGCCACACATTTGAAATGTATTTACCCATGCAGCATTTCTCATATTATACTACCAGTTTTCAGTATTAACATGAGTATGAGGACCAGGACTTAGTTACAGGTGGATGTGAGGAGCCACAGTGGGCACTGAGAGGGCACTTGACTTTTGTTACAACACCTTCTGTTATGAAAGACTCCACAAAGAATATGTTTATCTTGCCAGTCTTTGAACTTCTGTAACATTTCTTTTAAATCTTATTTATTAGAATTTAATATTCCTATATCTTAAATTACCTTTATTTTAATATTTTAGAACCTGAATAGTGTTTGTAGTACTTGTAGTAAGATCAATATCTGGCACAAGACACATGGGTAGGGTTTGACATTTAGGCTTGAGAGGAGCAGACGAAACATAAAAAATAATTGCAATTTTCAAAGTTGCAGATGTACTACTACATATTTATAACACATCCCACGTCAAATATCACAAATTGCAATTTAAAATTACAATATGAGGTAAGTCTCACATACATTAATACATATAAAACTTCAAATTTACAAAAAAGTACTGTATATAAATTCCGTTAATAATATCTAAATGACAGAAAACCTTTTAAGCTTGTTTGTCCAGGTAAGAACCAGTCTTAGAAAGTTAATGTTAATGTTAAATTCTCATCTAATTTCAGTAGCATATCGGTTTCTTAGATTATGGTATAGTCTTTTACCCCATGTAAGTTAACATGAAATAGAACTTTATTGGCTATATCTGTTAATACAGCTAGTTAGGAAATAGTCTCACTGCTAGCATGGAGTGTTAGATAAATTTGCAAATAGGATATTGACCTACAATTTTTTCTATGGAAAAATAAGCACTTTCACATTTTTAACAAGTTAGAAAAATAACGTGTTCTGGAACTTAGTTAACTGATTATTAATTGGAGCTTTTTCAATTTTTTATTTGCTTCATCAAAGAGACAGATGTCAGATTTTGTTTTTTAAATATTTTATAACAGGGGTTTGTGTAATGTATAATGGAGATTTGTACTGGCTGGTATACGGGCCTGGCATGCATGCACAGCATACCGAGGATACATTTTAGCAACAGGAGAAACTGGAAATACTGTAGATAAAATATATAAGTTGAAATAATTTCTGTCAAAGTAAGTTTAATACAGTAAACTAATCTGTAATAAAAAGAGAGTTACTTAGGGCAGGACAGAGTATAGTATTCATTGATGCATACATCCAATTTCTAAACTCACTTATCAAGGGCAGTTCCCAGCAAGCAATGGATGCCGCCCATCACAAGTTAAATACACACACAAAGAGGTCAGTTCAGCACCACTAATACATCTAACCTGCATACCTCTGGGAAGAAACCAGTATAAACTCAGCACAGGTCAGCAAACCCCATGTAGTAAGCACCCCAACACGAAACCTGGGACTTCAAGGCAGCAGCATTAACACTGCATCACCATGCTATGTATTCAAAGATTATTAATATTTAAATTAACTGTAGCCTTACAAAATCGTGGGGAAAAATACTCTTCATTTGAGACTTATTTTAGTAAAACAGAATCTGATAGAGGGGCGGCATGGTGGCGCAGTGGTAGCACTGCTGCCTCGCAGTAAAGAGACCTGGGTCCGCTTCCCATGTCCTCCCTGCGTGCAGTTTGCATGTTCTCCCTGTGTCTGCGTGGGTTTCCTCTGGGTACTCCAGTTTACTCTCGCAGTCCAAAGATATGCAGGTTAGGTGCTTGGCCATTTCTAAATTGTCCCTAGTGTGTGCTCGGTGTATGGGTGTGTGTGTGTGTGTCCTGCAGTGGGCTGGCGCCCTGCCCAGGATTTATTCCCTGCCTTGTGCCCTGTGTTGGCTGGGATTGGCTCCAGCAGACCCCTGTGACCCTGCAGTTAGGATATAGCGGGTTGGATAATGGATGGATGGATGGACAATCTGGTTGGGAGGCCAGCCCTTGCCATGGCAAGGTGAGAATCAACCCTGGACTTGACACTATTCTAACACAGGGCACACCAACACTGCATTCGCACTTCTTAATATATGGACAATTTCAGTGACCTACCCTCCATGTTCTTTTTGATATAAAAGGAAAACAGTAGTTAAATCCAACTAGGTGTAAAGAAAACCTGGAAACACAGAAAGTAATCCAATTGTGATTTGAACCCAGGACTGTGGAGCTGTGGCAGACATTTAACAGTGTCACTGTGGTGTCTCAGACAGATTATACAAACCCAAAAATTGCATGTCGGTAAATTGTCCTACTGCATTTTAAAAAGTTTAATCTGTATAAAAGTACTAAAAACAGCAGTGGCTTTGTAGATCAAATGCTCAATCTTTTGAAAAGACATTCACAGGCTGGATTTCACTAAAGACATGTTTAAAAAGAGCAGAGTGCAGTACCCACTAAAAAAGCTAAGTAGAACATCAAATTGTCACATCCAGCTTATTATGTCTTTCATTTTTCCCAGACTAGTTTATAGACCTTGCAATTAGTTTAATTTTGTGCAGTCTTTAAACAGCAGCTTCATTGTGTGTATTCCATTATGATCCCACTGAACAATACTTGCACATGTAAAAAAGCTATTACAAATTCTTCTGTGCTTGACAGTGAATAAATTACTTAAAATTTGCAGGAGTTTATGTGAATGCAAAATCATGGTTACATGTTATTTTTCCATAATACAAGCTCTCTCTCTAAGGTAATCAAAAATGAATCACTGCCACAAAGTGGAGTTCTCACTGACATTAATTTTGAATGGCTGTGATGACTTCTTTACTACTAAACCATCACTGTCTGTCAGATAAAAACAGAAAAGCAAGGTAATAAGGCAGTGGTATACTGCACAAGTAGTTATTTGAAACATTTAATATGCAGTACTTTGTCCATTGTATGCAAATAAAATATGCATACATTTTTATAGAATTATGAGATAGAGACACAATAATAGAAATATTTGTCAAAACAAATGCAATGTTTGCCCTGCGGTGGGCTGGAGCCCTGCCCGGGGTTTGTTTCCTGCCTTGCGCCCTGTGTTGGCTGGGATTGGCTCCAGCAAACCCTGTAGTTAGGATATAGCGGGTTGGATAATGGATGGATGGAATGCAATGTTTAACATTATATTGTAATCCTTTTTTAGCAAGGTCAGGCAGTTTCACTTTAAAATAGTGTCACAATGGGGTGAGTGTGAACCCAGTGTTCATTTCTCCATGACTGTTTTATGCCTTCTGAGATGAGTGCAGTATAACAAATACATTTCATTTTAGCATAATGTAGGTCTGTTAGCAAAAATAACCAAAAAAAAAAAACACTGCCCTGTGGGTTGTGTAAAACTCATATTAGTCTGTCTAGCAGAGAGAAAGCACTGATAATGCTGCTTATAGCTTCACTGTATGAGCAGCAAGGAACAATAAAGGAAGGAACTCTTTGTGTACAAATATGGCACTCAGAACAATTTTTGCTCAGTTTTGATGGTGTGATCATGCTGTTTAGAGGTGCAGCAAATCAGACCATTTTCCAGCAGAAAATAAGATTCATCTTAGGTGGTAAACAGTAATAGAAAGGTATACGTCTTTCACAAATATATTTGCAGTTATTTTCTTGAAAGTGCCAAAGCTCCTATATCTTTCAGAAGATGTAAGGTGCACAAGCCTACCCATATGCACATTTGTGTATAGCTGTCTTTTCCTACTATGTTTTGAGTCAGATGCATAATTCTGTTTTGGGGGTGCTTTACATTTTGTTTTTGTATGTGTTGTCTGCAGCTCCTGCTCAGTCAAAGCTGATAGGCAGCAAAACATGTGGATGTGAGAAGACAAGCTTTGTGAGAGAATGCAGTCATCTGGATTGATGTCAAAATGTTGTCATGTTATCTGTGTGCTTAAGTGCAGGTCTGCATAAGTGGAAGGTGACCTTTCGAAAACTGGACTGTTATGAAAAAAATAACCTGAAATAATACATGCATTTACATCAGATTTTTAAAGACTGTGATGCAAGAACTCTGTTTAAGCCTGCCTGGTGTTAAATAAATTGAATTATAATGTGAATTGTGCATAGATTGTATAGCATTTTAGTGTCTGTCGATGGCAAACTTGTCACTTTTTACCACTAGAATTAACAGAGCCTACGAGAAAATTCGTAAATCCAGCCCACCTTAAATCCTTTCTCACCTCTCCATCAGCGTCTTTTATCCTGTAAATGTGTCGATAAGCAGCAAGAAGCCTGGTGTCCCATACCCCCCGCCCACCACCGCAGTTCAATTCTCAAAGAAGTTTGTCAGTGCTTAGTGTTTATCTTTGAGTGCGCTTTATAGGGTAAAAAAGTACATCGTCATTTGGAATACATACATTTCATGAATGTTCAGTTTCATCAACGATCAATGTAAAAACGTTGTTAACACAGAAACGTTTTTCATGTTTTAATAATAATTGACAAAATGTAGACATGAAATGTATAATGTGTGAAGCCTGAAATACAAATATGAAATAAATACTTTCACAAAAGGTACAAGTATAACAAAACAAGTGCACTTTTAGTCAAGAATTTAACCGAAGAAAAAAGAAAGCAGGTTACGGTAGGCGGTTGATATGACAGCTTGCATGGTGCAGTGCTAAGAACTGCTGCATTCCAATCAAAAGGTCGTGGTTTCGGTATCAGCTGCTTCACAAATTTGTTATTTTGAGTATTGAGCTGCTCTTATTGTTAATATTATACAATAAACACATACATTTGATTTGCGTCTGTAAATTTATAGTACTTGTCAAAGTTAGCATTTTTTTTTCAGTTTTATTCTCAGTCAAGTTTTCACACCCCCCCCCCCCCCCCATCTGACACTGTTTTCAGATAAAGACATGGTATAACTTCTTTTGTTATACTCCCTCTTTATTTGAAAACCGTGTCAGATCTTGTGCGCAAACGAGACTTGGACTGGGAAAACTGTGGACGTGGATGTGAGTGGTGTGCCTGACCGAGAATGACTGTGGATGTGAATTTTTTTTATTCAGTTTTATTCTTGAGTGTTCCTGCTCACATTGAATTAGTATGCACCTTCTGATCCATGATGTCAAAGCCGCACTGACAAAAAAGAGAGACTTAGGTATATATGACATTTGGAATAATTAATTTTATGACCTTTATTGTACTGTACATTTTGGAAAATGTTGCACTAATGCAACATTATATTCATTTGCATACCTTCATGCGGTTGTAGTCAGTGACCGCGTTTGATTTTTTTTTCTGATCTTGGGCACTGTCCACATGTTGCTGCATGTTGGTATTTCTTTTGAACTCCAGGAGATGCAGAGGACAGAATAGCATAGAAAGGTCAGTTCCACGCTATATACAATCATCAGATTCAAATGTTAACAGTTCATACACACACCCAAAGACCGTCCTTCCTACATTTACAACATGTGTATAAGGTGTGAAGCCTTAAGTCCAAATATCTAATAAACACTTTCACAAAAGGTACAAGTATAACAATACAAGTGCACTTTTATTCAAGAATATAACCAAAGAAAAAAGAAAGCAGGTTACGGTAGGAGGTTGATACGACAGCTTGTGTGGTGCAATGCTAAGAACTGCTGATTCCCAATCAAGACCTTCTTGGTTCGATGCTGGTAGCGTCTCAAGTTTGCCATTTTGAGTAGAGAGCTGATCTTATTGTTAATATTATACAATAAAAACATACATTTGATGTGTGCCTGTAACAGCCGCTGTAGGATTATGATACTTGTAAAGGTTTGCTTTGTTTTTTGTTTTTTTTTTTATTCAGTTTTATTCTCTCAGTCCCGTTCACAATCCCCCCCCCATCTGCCACTGCTGTTTTCACATAAAGACACGCTATAACAAAGGTGAACTCAGATGATGACGACGCTGTACTTTGTATATGTACACGGGAAGCTCTACGGTCTACTTGTGACTTTACACTGTAGAAAGTAAGTAAATAAATAAAGGTAAATAAGTAAATAGCATTCGATCTGGCTCTTATATACAAAGTACAGCGACGGCAGCTTCCACCTTCAGCTATAGACTCTTCAGTATGCGAGCGACACTCCACGCTAGTGTTTAGATCTGGACGGTGCATGTGCCCAAAACATTAACATTTATCTGTTACTTACATAAAAGCCAGATCAAATGTTATTTACTGTGATTTTTTTCTTACTAACTTCCTACAGTGTAAAGTCACAAGTAGACTGCAGAGCTTCCTGTGTTTGATCAACACGGGCATGCTCTAAAAATACAGGTGTAATGCAAAGAAAAGTGCCTGCTGACACTTTAGTACGCGAGCAATGGTACGAGAATGCAGTCAGACTTTTCTTTGGGCACATGCACCATCCAGATCTAAATACTAGAATGGAGAGTTGCTTGTGTACTGAAGAGTCTATAGTTGAAGGTGGAAGCTGCCGTCGCTGTACTTTGTATATAAGAACCAGATCGAATGTTATTTACTTATTTACCTTTATTTATTTACTATACTTCTTACAGCGTAAAGTCACAAGTACACTGAAGAGCTTCCCATGTACATATAAAAAGTACAGCGACGGCAAAAGAGCAACATGCATTCTTTCTCCAATGTAGAGCCGTCGTCTTTATCTAAGTTCACCTCTGTTACAGCACATCTTTATGTGAAAACAGCAATGCCAGATGCGGGGGGTGGGATCGTGAACGCGACTGAGAGGATAAAACTGAAAAAAAAAACAAACAAAGCTAACCTTTACAAGCATCATAAATTTACAGTGGCTGTTGCAGACTGAAATCAAATGTATGTTTTTATTCTAAAATAGTAAGAATAAGAGCAGCTCACTTCTCAAAATGTACTCGTCCGGTGTCGAACCCATGAAATTTTGATTACCAGTCAACAGTTGATACCGTTGTGCCACTGAAGCGGTCATATCAAAGGGTTGTCAATGTTGCACCCTAACGTGGGTTCTTTTTCTGCAGTTATATTCTTGAATAGAAGTGCACTTTGTCTGTTATATTTGTATCTTTTGTGAAAGTATTTATTTGATATTTGGATTTCAGGTTTCACACATTATACACTTCATGTCTACATTTTGCCAATTATTACTAAAACATGAAAAATGTTTCTGTTTTAACGATGAGTTTGCATAGATTGTTGTAGACACGGAACACACATGAAATGAATGTGTTCCAAATAACGATATAGTATTAATTAAAGGTGTCATTTTGCTTGACTTCTCACTCTACACAATTCTAAGCAACTGACACGCAGATAAACAGACTTGAGCTGAGAAAACTGTGTGGCGGTGGGGGGATGTGATAGTAGGCTGCTTGCTGCTTATCGACTCATTTACAGGACAAAAGATGCTGACGGACAGGTGCGAAGCGATTTAAGGTGGGACATATCTACAAGTTTTTTCGTAGGCTTTGGTAATTCTAGTGTTAAGAACTGCAGTTATATTTCAAAATGTCATATTTCTTTTCTTAGTAAAATTGTATTACTCTGATCCAATTACTTCATTTACCTATTTTCTAATTATAGGACTTGAGGCCTATACTGGCAGCGTTGGGTCCAAGGCTGGAAAAAAAATGGTCCTGGGAAGGTGAAGTAGACCAAATAATTCTTTTTACCATTTATTTATAAAATGAATTAAATATTAATAGGTACAATACAATTTATTTTTTTCCAGAAATTGTTTTGAATTTGATGAGGTAAAAATTGAATTTCAAAAAGCAGTGATTTACCTAAATTGAAACCTTGGCAATTATCCTAATCAATGTAATAATACTGTAAGAGCCATTTATTAGTTAGTTAGGTTATTTTAAATGGATTTAAGTTTTATCCTAGTTATGTTAAAATTTTTGTATGTCTACTAGGACTAGATGTTTTAAGCCCTTTGTAATCAGGATAGCATTGATTTCTTAGGTAGGACTGGAGGTGTCTTCATGGGTTTTCATCCGGCAGTGTTACCGCCTCCAGTACGACACATCATCAGTTGTGTACCCCGGGGTCATTGGGTGTTTCGGCCTTTATCACAATACACCCTCGCCCGAGGATGGCTCACCACAGGCTGATTAGACCTGGGTGTGTGCCGCGATGGAGGCTCCATGAGCAGCCCATACGGTCTCGTTCCGCTTCAGCCACAACCAATGGCTGCTTCTTATGGCGGTATCTGCCAGCTCCTTGATGGTCTTCCGCTGAGCCTGCCCACTGACTCCTACCTCCCTCAGCAGCCTCGTGGTGGAACTAGCTACGAAACCCTTGCAGCCCACCTCCACTGGATGCACAGACACTTTCCAGCCCCGGTCCTCTGCCTCATCTGCCAAGTTTGCATATCGCAGCTTTTTCCTTTCGAATGCCTCATCGATGGCTTCCTCCCATGGAACTGTCAGCTCCACAATGAACACACGTCGACAGGATTTAGACCAAAGGACCAGGTGTGGCCGCAGGTTTGTTATTGCGATTTCAGGTGGGAAAGTTTGTCTTTGATTTCAATCCACTTGCATTTCCCACTCTCGGGCTGCATTCAGTGGACATGCGACTGGAGACGCTCTTTTGGCCGGCTGCTTCTCCCCCTCATGGACAAAAGATGTTCGTTGCCGAGAGGCAGTCTCAGCTTCCAAGGGTATGGCATTGGTAGTTACCCTCTTGATCTCCAGTGCAGCTGCCAAGCTCCTCAACACTTGGTTGTGGCGCCAGGTGTATCTGCCTTGGGTAAGGCTCGTCTTGCAACCCACCAGGATGTGTTTAAGAGTTGCTGGGGCAGCACACTGGAGACAGGCCGGATCCTCTCCAAACCAAAGATGCAAGTTTGTTGGAGAGGGCAGGACATCATATGTGGCTCTGATGGTAAAGCTCAGCATATTGGACTCCATGTTCCACAGCTTGCTCCAAGTGATCTTTCTCCTCTCTACATCATCCCACTTCATCCAGCGGCCTTGCTTGGCTTGTGACACAGCCTTAGCACATCTGTCTCCTTCCTCCTGGTGGCTCACCTCCTCTATCACCAGGCGTTGCCGTTCCAATGGGTTAGCCTTCTGCCATGTGGGTGCTGTACTCAGGCCTAGGCCCCCTCTGCTGGTTTGAACTTGTCCCACTATATCCTGATGTTTCAGGGCAGCCTTTGCCTGTGCCACTGCTGCTCCTGGCCTCCACCTCCTCCCTGTTACCAAGGTTGGAGCAGCGCCTCTGACCAAGGGATCCCTAGATTCCGTGAGGGTCATTTCAAGCCTTGCTTTGCAACATTTGTACTCTTCTACCAGGCTTGATATTGGAAGAGAGAGCGCTCCGTTGCCATATAGGCCTATGCTACTGAGGCATCTGGGTAATCCAAGCCACCTCCGCACCTGCACATTCACCAGCCTCTCCAGTCGCTTGGCATGGGATAGGGTGACTTCATAGATGGAATTTGGCCACATGAGGCGGGGCAACAATCCAAACTGAAAGCACCAGAGCTTCAGCTTCCCTGGGAGAGCAGTATGGTTTATTTGCTTTAGGCCGCTGATAGTGTCCTGCCTGAGTTGTTCCACCTGTCCGGAGTCTTTTAGCTCTGCATTGTACCAACGTCCGAGGCTTTTGATGGGCTTTTCCAGGATTGTTGGTATTGGCACATCATTAACATGGAATCTCTCGTTGACGAGCTGGCCCTTAACGATGGAGATGCTGCGGGATTTTTCTGGTTTAATCTCCATTCATGCCCATTTGATGTTACCCTGGAGTTTGTCCAGCAGGCGTCTGGTGCATGCCTTAGTTGATGTTATAATTGTCATGTCATCCATAAATGCCCTGATCGGAGGAAGACGCAGCCCACTCTTCACACGTTCCCCTCCAACCACCCACCGTGAAGCTCGAATAATTATTTCCATTGTCATGGTGAAGGCCAGTGGGGAGATGGTGCACCCCGCCATTATGCCAATCCACAGGGACTGCCAAGCAGTTGTTTTATCTTGTAGTGTAATGTATAACTGGAGGTCCTGGAAATAGGCTTTTACCAGCCTTGTGATGGTCTCTGGGACATGGAAAAAGTTGAAGGTTGTCCACAGTAACTCATGAGGCACTGATCCGAAGGCATTGGCCAGGTCTAAGAAGACCACATGCAGATTTTTATTTTCCTTCTTGGCCATTTGTACTTGGTTCCAAATCATACTTGCATGCTCCAGACATCCTGAGAATCCTCTTATCCCTGCCTTCTGCACAGTGGTGTCAACGTAGTTGTTCTTCAGCAGGAATGCTGATAGTCTTTGGGCTACAACACTGAACTAGTGCATAGTTAATGGAAGGTTCTAGTTTAACTTTTGCAAGCTATCTTGTAAATGGAATATTCTAATTATTTGTTGACAATCTGACTAGAGACTAGTTCAGTTTATGATCTGATTTGCAGTTGCTGTGTCATAAAAGACAATCAGTTTCAAACCATACTGAACACAGAGAACATAATAATAATGCACTTTATTTATATTTACTGAATGTATTGAAGTGAAGCCTATGTAAGTTTGCCATAGAAAAGTAACTTTTAAGTATAGAATGTGACTGAAATGTAACATGAGAAAGCTAAAATTGTAATGAAAAAGAGAAGAAAACATTTTTCCCTTTTTGCCATTTACTCTGTTTTTGTGATTTTTTTTTTTGTTTTAAATTTTCAAGGAACTTTTTCAAAACAAACTTTACTGGGCAGTGGATATTCTTTTGTTACATTTTTGCTTGATCCTACCTTGCCAACTCAGCAGCGGCTAAATTTTTGGAACCTGGACAGTACTCTGTAAGGGTGGATTTCCCAAAAGCATTGTGACACACAAAACATTGTATATTCCATTTAAGGTCAATCATTAATGTATAAGGGTTTTTCCTAAACTAACTGTAACTAAAATAACATGTTAAATCCTTTGCTATCTACTTTCTCACAACACAATTGTTAATGGCAAAGTTCTTCTTAAACTGGCCCTCTTGCATCAACCCCAGCAACAGACTGGCGGAGTCCCGAGAAAGAGCATATTAAACTCACTTAGGACAATTCTGTAAACATTTAGAATACATTTTGTACTTGAGATGAAATATTGTAACTCATTAATGCATTTGTATGATTATATTTTAAAGAAACATTTCTAAGTTATTTTAATTTTATTATTCCTGTGAATTAAGAATTATTAAATTATTCCTAATTATACACTCTCACATACACTGTTAGGAGGCAGTCAAAAAAATCACTTCCGGCCTCTATGGATGACTTCACTTCCGGGTCCGTTCAGAATGACATCACTTCCAGCTCCTGAATTTGACATCATTTCCTGCCAACCACTTCCTGCTTTCATTACCATTCTGTATATAAACACCATTTTGTTTCATGTACTTTGTCAATTGCTACCATTACAGTACTTTTGATCATTTCAACCGTTTTTTCTGCTTTATTTTTGTCCGTTGGACAATATACGGGGACGGTCCCCAAAAGTTTGTTTTTGTGGAGCTTCTTTTTCTTTATATTCCACAACACATATAAACTGATATTTTTATGTTTACGTAAAACTTTCAACAAATTTGTTTTCTCAGTTTACAGTTACTTGTACTTAGATGGAGACATTTTCTGTCTTGCAACTGGTTATGGAGATTATCAAATGAAAGAAAAAGAAAACATAAAACAGTTTGGGGAGAGGTAGTATAGTTCAGTAAAGAAAAGCTACTGAGAAGATATCTAATGAACTATGTATCTGCCTCTCCAATCACCAGCTCACACATACTCTTGGAGATACTGTAACTCACACCTGCAGCAAAGGTTATCTACTTAGGGCCAGGATGTACTTGACACTACGCAATATGGACGCTTGCATACGCTGCTGCTGTGCAAGCAGTGTACTGACTATTCTTGCAGGCATGTGTTATGTAATTCTGGAGGATTCCACCATGTTACTGTGTGAGATGCTGTTGTGAAGGTGCAAAAAAAGATGGTAACAGCGACACAGAAGATGGTATTGAGATTTTTAAATCTGACGATTGTATTGCCTATGCGAGAAATGGATGAAGGAAAGCACCATGAATACTTTTGTATGTCATCATTTAAGTTTGATGATTTTCTGAACCGCATGGACCAATCATCAAATATCAAAGCATGCACATTGATCCTGTTGTAGCTACAATGCAGCTTGCCATCACACTGCGTTATCATGCAACGACCAAATCCACAGTTCTTTTTTCAGACATTTTCTGCTTTGCATGGACATGTTTGTCCCGAATTTGCTTCTATTTCATCTTGCACGTTTCCACATCTACTTTCAAAGAGCAAGCAATGAGATGCCAGCTGCTCTGACAGGCTTGTTTTTCACTATGGAGATGTTGATAGTAAACAACGATGATGGCATCATGTACGAAAACTTTAAGACACACACCACCCAAATTTTTGCTGGTACTGCAACTTGCGCATACTTCATATTAATTTCTGATTATGTGCTTAGAGGATACATCAAAAGAGTGCAGAAACAGGTGGCAGCCGTGATGTGAATGCGTATAAGCATTCTGAGCATAAAGTATATCCTGACCTTAAGGGTGTAAACCACTAACCTACTAACAATATAAAACAGTATTGATACATGAAGAAACAATACAATACATTCATTTTCCCAGGAATTCTTCAAGGAATGATGCAATGTGATGCAATGCAATACGATACAATATGATAGAATATTGCTTGGTAAAACATAACATAGGACAATAAAATAAAAGACTCTCTTAATTACTCTGTTTTACTTAATATCTAAGCAATAATATTAATTGCAGTAACAACACATACCAGTTTTCAAACAATTCAAGGATTTTAAGTAAGTGACAATTAAAAGAAAAAAGTACTACTTGTTTCTGTTTACAGAAATAATCAAAAGAACTGTACAGTTAAATTCTAATATATATGCTTAGCATATTTCCCTAATGTAACATTATTTAGTATGAATACTATTTAATATGTTTTTGCAAAAGAACAACTGTGTGCCCAAAATGAACTATAGCATAAAGTCTGTTCTCTCCAGTGCTGCTCCTTAACAATTATTGTTTAATCTTCAGAACCTTTCTGACAAGGTCTTCTTTAAAACACTGGTTAGTATACATGCTCTGATGATAGAACATTTCAATGCACAGAAAGTATGTCACCTGTAGTGCTGGAAACACATTATGAGGGAACACTGGTTCCAGGTATGCAGAGATAACATTTTGCAAAACTTCCTAGAAGGGAAAATTCTGTCTGGTAAATTTTTCATTATTCTTAAACATTGCCGTCAAGTGCCAGGAAATCAGCATCTTTATACTTTACAAATTCAGCTTGTACTCTCTGTCTAGAAAACCTTAATGTTTGCATATAATCTTCATGTTCAGAGTAGTAGCTGAGCTTTCTTGATTCTAGTAGGATTCTGTAAATGAATAAACATTAAAAGCCATAAGCTTCATGTCCTTGATAGTAACATCAGAAACATTTTTCCTTATGATATTATTTATGTATATGTTGTAACAAAGGCACTTTATAGGTGCTGACCTGACACAGACTGACACTGGGGGCACGAATAAAACTCTTATTTTATTTTTCTTCACCTGTGGGGCACATCTTTTCCATGACCTATAGGCACAACACAGTCTAAAGCACACCAAAAAAAACCCACACAGAACTTCTTTGCACCACCACTCCTCCTGGCAAGCGTAGTCCTCCTCCTCCTCCTGACTCAGGCTCTTGGAATGGTGGCTGCTGGCCCCTTTTATAGTCCACCCGGAAGTGCTCCAGGTGCTTGATTGCCAAGTTCCGACTGCACTTCCGGGTGTGGCAAAAACACTGCCCATAAGGGCTCAGGGGTCCTAGCTGTAGCACCCCCTGGCTGTGCCTGCAGGACCCAACAGGGCTGCACCAAACTCCAATTCCCATGGAGCCCTGTGGGAAACCGAGGCACCACTCCAACCCGGGGGGGGGGGGTTGCCATCTGGCGTCCAGGGGGAGGTATTGAATGGCCCATGGCTGCTCCCCATGAACATACACAGAAGGAGCATCCCAGTCGTGCATGGGCTGCGGCCATCCGCCACAATGTATAAATATATATAGTATACCATTTTTGTATGTTTATTAATATAAATATGACTATAAATATGCTTAACGTTTTTTCAAATAATGTGGTGTTTTTTCAAATAATGTACTTTCACCTACCAAACTGTCAAAAGTGGCATTTCTCTCCTCACTGTTCATGTATTGCAGCATTTTGAATTGTGGATGTAATGCTGATTTTTTTATTTAACATGTACTGTGCATCTGAGTATCGATCTTTGAGATTGCTATCTATTGCCCCCTTCATCTCTTAAACAAGTAAACAGTCGCCTTCACTTATTTCCAAGTGTGCATTTTGTTTCGCTTGAAGTGGTTCAGTCACTGATACTATAGGTTGTTGCTCCTCTGACATGACTGTAGTGGAAACTTTGAAAGGACCAAGAACTTTCACAATGTCTTTAACTGTCATTATGTCTGCTTCATTTAAAGCATGCATATCTCTCCTCATATCTATATAGGAGAGCAACACATGTTGTACCCTGTTCCAGGAATCTTTCTAACATATCATAAAAGTTATTCTATCATATTTTATACTATGTCCTCTTTTAACTTATGATCAGGAATCCCACTCAGTTTCTTTTTCTGTTGCAGTTGTGCTCCAGTGAAAAAAAGGAAACAACTCTAGTACTCGACCTGACAAATGAACTGCATCAGCACATTTAAGTCCTTTCTGGGTAGTTAAATTAGTAGTGTGGACAAGGCCAGCTCTGGCATTTTTGTTGGCACCTATGTGATATTCTTTATATAATGTGGTAGTTCAAATGGATTATGAATTGATACATATATTCACATTCACATATGCATTTTTATGTGGACTATAGGGTTTTATTTGTTTTGATGAATTTTACAATTATTGTAATTGATGCCAAAGAATAGTAGCAGTTCACTACAGATATTAGATTCATAAAAGTACATTTGACTTATCATTTTAGTACCATGTATATTTCCAAAATGTGTAAACACAAGTAATATATAAGTATAATAAATTTTATACCATACCAATAAGTGGGATAATTGCTTGATGGTTGGTTTGTTTTACAAAGAGAAAATCAGTTTTCAATAGTAATAATAATATGTTTAAAGTCCTTTACAATTATAAAAATACAAATCCCTACAAATTCACATCATTGTCTACCTCCGTTTCCGCGTCTCTTTCACTAGTTTTAGATGTCTTCATTCCTATTTCTTCTTGGCTTTTTTAACATCTTGATTATCTTTCTTTTCATCCTCTAATAAAAAATTGATTTCAGTGAGTTCTTTAGTTCATAAGATCCTCCTAGTATCTCATTGGGAAAGCAAGACCAATGTCTAATAAATTCCTGCAGGAATCTTTTTTATAACTTGTTTCTTTTTGAACTTTTAGCTGATTGCATTCATTCCTCCTCTCCATCCACAATGTCATCTTTAGAAAAACGTGTTACACTTATTTTGTTCTACTTGGGATGTGTAGGGCATACTGCTAGCCAAACGAAATGGGGTAGGCTGTGTGGGTAGGTAGAGCACAAGTGGGATGGGGACTTTATCCTCTTTTTGATGTTGTACTTTTTTATCCTGTTATTCCCCATTTTTTTAATCTTGAAAAATAATACAAAAAATACAAATCCCTGATATTCAAAATTACTTTTTTTTATTAATTTCACTTAGAAAAAAAATTCAAATTTGCTGTTTCATCAAACTCTCTCTTCACTGATAAGGTTATGGAAAATTATATGAATCATATGTACAGTGTCCATTTTAGTACATCCTCCTCCCTCCGAGAAAACTCCATCATTCCTACTACCTCCGACAAAATATTCCTCCTCCCTGCGAGGAATCTCCCGTCACCCCTCCTCCCTCCCCTCTCCTCCCTCCTTCCACCACCGTCCGCTCTCAGTTCTCCGATGTCCGTTTTCCGTCATCCAGCCTCCTATCTCCGTCATCCCCCTTCAGCTCTCCGTCAACCCCCACACCACCCCCGCCCCCCCATCACGGCATTTTTGTTAATGAAGTGACGTAATACTTCAGCTCCACCTTCTTCACAAGTTCGTTCGCCGAATTATTTGTCAATTATATTTACAGTAAGAATTTACAGCACGACTCAAACGCGGGAACGAAGGTGAATTACGTTAATTGTTGAGTGTCTTTTAATACATATTAACACGTGTGCATTAAAATGTGTGTATTTATGGGGTGATTTCTCAGGCTTAAAAGCTCACCTTTTATTAAAAAGTTAAACGCAAACTTTTTTCATTCTGAAAGGCACAAACCACGTCGGATTTCAGCCGTTAAACACACGAAAATCTCGGTACACCAGATAAATAAGCGCAACATATTAACAGTTGTACTGTATGATTATAATACATATAGAAACGTGTTAATCGTTAACTAATAGTATGGGATAATGTTTTTTGACTCAGCTACAGATGCCGATGGAGACCAGAACTGCTTTGGAAAAATACGAACACCTTAAGGCCGATCTAGAAGAAGGTAGCGCAGCACCTTGATTTAAACGATTCCATGTCTTGGTGGGTTTGCGTAGCTGGTTGTCGATATCTTTACACCTGTTTTTAAGGCTTATTGACTTAAAGGGGCTTTCATGAAAAAAGTTAGGGCTTTGCTACAGGATACACCCTCCACAAGTCAAGGAAGTAAAAATAAAGGTGTATATTTCTGTTTTATTTAAACCTTTTAAGTTCGTATGCATAGCCCCATTTGGCCGTTTTTTTTTTTTTTTATTTCTTCAGTAATAGGCTATTTAATCTCCCTAAAGAAAAACAACATATGCATTTTACTTTTTTTGTATCTCTTTAGTAATATTTTAGTGTAAAAGGATAACCAATATTTAAACCTTTTATATTACTTTATGAAGTTATTTTACACAATGTTGAAAAATTAATAAGAGAGCTATATATTTTGGCAGTTGCTGCTTTAATTTTCAATCAAATGAAAAAAGCTCTCCAAGAGAAAACAGTTTGCACTATCTAAAAAGGAGAAACCCTCAAGGTTTGCTGCAGATGACTTAACTGAAAATAAATGATCCTATGTGTGTAATACTTATTTATTTATTTGACTTATGCCTTTATCCTAGCAACTTGCAACATCTGAGGTACAATTTGTTGCATTGCTTTTGTTTTTTGTAGCATAGGTAGGTGAAGTGACTTCCTCAGGGTCACACAGTGGTGTCAGTACCAGGATTTGAACTGACAAGCTCCGGGTTTGCTGAAATATTACTGAAGAAAGAAAAAAAAAAACTAAAACGGCCAAATGGGGCTATGCATACAAACTTCCAACCATCCATTATCCAACCCGCTATATCCTAAATACAGGAGCCAATCCCAGCCAACACAGGGCGCAAGGCAGGAAACAAACCCCACGCAAGGTGCCAGCCCACCGCAGGGCGCACACACCCACACACCAGGGACAATTTAGAATCGCCAATGCACCTAACCTGTATGTCTTTGGACTGTGCGAGGAAACCGGAGTACCCGGAGGAAACCCTCGCAGACACGGGGAGAACATGCAAACTCCACGCAGGGAAGCGAACCTGGGTCTCCTAACTGGCACCTTTCACTGCGCCACCGTGCCGCCCCCCAATTCAAACTTAAAAGGTTTAAATAAAACAGAAATATATACAGTAGCTTTATTTTTACTTCCTTGACTTGTGGAGGGTGTATCCTGTAGCAAAGCCCTAACTTTTTTCATGAAAGCCCCTTTCACTCAATAAGCCTTAAAAAACAGGTGTAAAGATATTGAGAACAAGCTATGCAAACCCACCAAGACATGGAATCGTTTAAATCAAGGCGCTGCGCTACCTTCTTCCAGATCGGCCTTAAGGCGTTCGTATTTTTCCAAAGCAGTTCTGGTTTCCATCGGCATCTGTAGCTGAGTCGAAAAACACCATCCCATACTATTAGTTAACGATTAACACATTTCTACATGTATTATAATCATATAATACAACTGTTAATATGTTGCACTTATTTATCTGGTGTACCGAAATTTTCTGTTTTTAACGGCTGAAATCCGACGTGGTTTGTGCCTTTCACAATTAAAAAAGTTTGCGTTTAACTTTTTAATAAAAGGCGAGCTTTTAATGCACACGTTTTAATGCACACGGGTTAATATATATGCTTACACAGTATTAAAAGACACTCAACAACATCATTTACCTTCGTTCTCACGTTTGAGTCGTGCTGTAAATTCTTACTGTAAATATAATTGACAAATAATTCGGTTAATGAACTTGTGAAGAAGGTGGAGCTGGAGTATTACGTCACTTCATTAATGAAAATGCCGTGATGTGCGGGGGGGCGGGGGGAGTGTGGGGGTTGATGGAGAGCTGAAGACGGATGACAGAGATAGGAGGGTGGATGACGGAAAACGGACATCGGAGAACTGAGAGCGGACGGTGGTGGAAGGAAGGAGGGAGGAGAGGGGAGAGGGGAGGGGGGAGGTAGGAGGGGTGACGGGGGATTCCTCGCAGGGAGGAGGAATATTTTGTCGGAGGTAGTAGGAATGATGGAGTTTTCTCGGAGGGAGGAGGATGTCCTAAAATGGACACTGTACATATGAACACACACATACATTAGTGCCTACAGCTGGACATTTTCCTCATTATAAAAGTACACTTTTACAAGTTAGTTATTTCAGATAAGGAAGTCAAATGTTTCGACGGAGGGTTGTTATATTCACTAATCATGGTGCCAGAGAGTGTTGACATGCTGCACATTGACTGGCACATGTATGGAGTTTGCATATTCTCCCCATGTACATGTAGATTTCCTCCCACATCCAAAGACATACAAGTTAATTGGACTAGTGATTGGCCTTTGTGTATTTGGGGTTGTGTGTGTTTACCTTGTAATGTGCTGGCACTCTGAGGCTTGCAAGGATAGGCCCAAGCTGCCCTAAAGATGGATGAATGGATGTGTATGTATATGGATAGACACAAAGATGATTCACGTTAATACTGTTAAAGTGTGACTATGCAAACTTCCTTGCAGTTTGTGACCACGGGGAACACCATCAAAACAGTAAATGTGCTGTTAAAAATGGGAACAACTTGATTTTCGTATTGTGTTGTTCCCCACAGAATGCTCCATCACGCTACTGATGACTTGTGGCCACCTCCCACATGTGAATCACCAGGGATCCTCACCCTCAAGTCCTGCTGCAGGAAACACCTGACCCACTTGACCTTGTGGCGCTCCTGTGCTCATAACTTAGATCTAGAAAGGTGTGGATGCTTCTAGAGGTTTTACTGTCAACCAGGTGGCTCACTATTTGGTGACACTGCAGATACTCAGTCTCACATAACTGATAAGAAATTCAGTCTGCTGATACAATAATAATAATAATTATACAATGCTGTAGTAATGTAAAACATGCAGGTCATCGACAATCTCTAGTGTGCAAACACAGTATAATCATGTTAACGGGAGCTGAACAGCCATATACAGTCCAGGTATTCATAGGCCTGTATTGTTTAAAAAAATGTTGCCCCCCAATTTTGCTGCCCAGGTAACTGCATAGTTCATCTAAATGGGCAGCACCAACACTGTATGTGGACAAACCTGTGCTCTGATGCAACAATCAACATGTTACTACTGTTATTCATTACTAATGCTGGGCTTTTGTTACTTATATTCCATTTGATACATGCCTGGACTCTAAAGAATGATTTAGCTCACAGAACCCTTTGTTTTCAACTATGCTATAAGGTCGTAGGTCTTTAGAAAGGAAGAAAGAAACTTCTGATTTTATATTAGCTGCTCCTTTTGTCTAGCAATTTAAATATAATGGGGAAAAGTTGCTGACTGAGTAATACTTCACTCACTCAGGAATTTACCTGATGAACGCCTATGCTAGGCTTTCTCTTCACGTGACATACAAGTTTGGTTGTGTTACCCGTGTATTCAATTTTAGCTTTGCAGATTTTACAGATTACATTTGTTTTATCAATATTGCCTGACCTTGTTTCAAACCAAAGTGTTCCCATACAATGGATTTATATCCATTAGGAGAAGAAATCTCACTCTACTGTTCACAAGTCATGCTTCACGTGACTTCTAAATGGAAGCAAAATGTTTCCGACTGCTCAAAAATAATACGTAGACATATCAAAAAAGATCAAAATCAGGTAAGATTCTATTAAAAATTATGTCCTATTATGCTTATGAAGCTCATTTGATTTTAATTTGGAATTAAAGCCAGAGACATAGTAATGTATAGGTTAACACTAGAATTACCAAAGCCTACAAAAAATCTCATAATTCCGGCCCACCTTAAATCCCTTCACATCTCTCCGTCAGCGTCTTTTGTCTTCTAAATGTGTCGATCAACAGAAGCAGCAAGCAGCCTGCTATACCATTTCTCCACCGCTGCAGAAAGGGGAAAAAGTTCTCCCAGCTTAAACCTTGATTATCTGGGAGTGAGATACCTTGAGCTGTACAGGGTAAATTTTTATATGTGTTCCATATCTACAACAATCTATGTAAACACATCGTTAAAACAGAAACATTTTCATTTTTAGCAATCAATAACAAAATGTAGACATGAACTGTATAGTGTGTGAAGCCTGAAGTCCAAATATCAAATAAACACTTTCACAAAAGGTACAAGTATAATACGACAGCTTCCGTGGTGCAGAGGTAAGAACTGCTGACTTGTAATCAAAAGGCTGTGGCTTCGATCCTGGGTGCCTCGCAAATTTACCGTTTTGAGTAGTGAGCTGCTCTTATTGTTAATATTCTCCTTACTGAGAGGCAGCAGCACTACCACTGCACCACCGTGCCGCCCCTATAAACATAAAATACTAGATAAAGTAGTCGCCAATCAGCTTCAGTCACACCTTACGCATTACAAGTTATTTGAGAAATTCCAGTCTGGTTTCCGCACTGGTCATAGTACAGAAACGGCACTAACGCGGGTTGTAAACGACATTCTGGTATCCTCTGATGAAGGAAACTCCACTGTAATTATGTTGTTAGACTTAAGTGCAACATTTCACACTATTGACCATTCTATTTTACTGCACAGGTTAGAAAATGATGTTGGGCTTACAGGCACTGTGCTCGCTTGGTTTAGTTCTTATTTGTCAAATCAATTCCAATATGTACAGAAATGTGCTGTCATTATACACAGAAGTGAGATATGGTGTCCCGCAGGGCTCAGTACTGGGATCTTTACTATTCTCATTTTACATGCTTCCACTGGGATCTATCATTAGAAAACATGATGTTAATTTTCACTTATATGCAGATGACACCCAGTTATACCTTTCATTTAGATCAAATGAAGTTTCTCCGATGTTGTCTTTAATTAGTTGTGTTAGTGAATTAAAGGAGTGGATGGATGAGAACTACTTGTCTTTAAACACAGAGAAAACATAGATGTTAATTGTTGGAGGGAATGACGCTGATCATAACAATATTCTGTCATCATTTAATTCAGTTGGAATCACCATTCATTTTACTGAATCAGCCCGCAATCTAGGAGTTATTTTTGACTCTAGTATGTCATTTAAAGTGCATATTACAAAGTTGTCCAAATCATGTTTCTTCCATCTTAAAAATGTTGGGAAATTAAGGCACTTTCTAAATAAACAGGATTCTGAGAAATTTATTCATGCATTTATTTCTAGTAGGATTGACTACTGCAATGCAGTGTTCACTGGATGTTCAAACCGTTCTTTGTACAGCCTCCAATTAATCCAAAATGCTGCTGCAAGAGTTATTACAAGAACAAGAAAATACGAACACATAACTCCAGTTCTTAAATCCTTACACTGGCTCCCGGTTAAGTTTAGGGCAGATTTCAAAATCCTCTTTTTAACAAATAAAGCAGTGGTTCTCAAACTGTGGGGCGGGCCCCCCTAGGGGTGCGCAAAGTAACAAAAAGTGAGCCTTGAAGATGTGAAAAAAAAGAAAACAAGAATCGAAATTATGAAAAATACATCTATTGAAACCAAAACAAATTAACTTAAACTACATTCTGATACTAGAAAAATAAATATAGAGTTAGATAAATATCGATAAAAGCTAAGTAGGTATAATAAAATATGCATCTATGATACATCATTAATTAAAAAAGAACAAATTGGTACTAGTGGGCGCCTTTCAAAAAAACCTTAGGGGGGGCGCGATTAAAACTGTTATGAAAACTCGGGTTGCAAATACTTAAAGGTTGAGAAACACTGATATAAAGCATTAAATGGCCAAGGTCTGGCTTACTTGTCTGAACTTATCATGACTTGCAAACCAGAGCGCACATTAAGATCTCAAGATGCCGGTCTGCTTATGATTCCAAGGATTAGTAAAATAATAGTAAGAGGTCGAGCTGTTAGTTACAGGGCCCCTAAACTATGGAATGGTCTGCCTGCTACTATAAGAGATGCCCCTTCAGTCTCAGCTTTTAAATCCCAGTTGAAGACTCACTACTTCAGTTTAGCATATCCTGACTAGAGCTGCTGATTAACTGTACAGACTGCATCTCTGTTGTTAGTCATTAGCACTAAAACATAAGTAACATGATAGTTATAATTGGATACTAACCCTCACCTATTCTGTTTCTCTTCTCGGTACTCAAATGTGGCACTTAAAGCCACGGCCCACCTGCCAAGTTGTTTTGCCTGCCTAAGGTAAAGTCATTCCTGATGGAGGATCGCAGGAATCGTAGGAAAGATGGGTCCTTTCAGCGGATTAGCGCTATTTCAGCTGTGGAATGGCCAAATGGGGGAGGCAGCTTGATGGATGAGGTCTCCAGGACACTAAACAAGTCCCAATCATATTATGTGATATCATCTACTGTTAAATTCTACTTCGTACTTGTAATTTTTTTATCTTTATACTGTATTGAGGATTTGTTCTGATCTGTGTATTGTATTATATTGGCTCCCTCCTTTTTGACACCCACTGCACGCCCAACCTACCTGGAAGGAGGTCTCTCTTTGAACTGCCTTTCCTAAGGTTTCTTCCATTTTTTCCCTACAAGGGTTTGTTTGGGAGTTTTTTTCTTGTTTTCTTAGAGAGTCAAGGCTGGGGGGCTGTCAAGAGGCAGGGCCTGTTAAATCCCATTGCGGCACTACTTGTGTGATTTTGGGCTATACAAAAATAAATTGTATTGTATTGTATTGTAATGTGCATTTTCCAAATTTATTGAATAAACTTAAGGATTTTGAAAAAAATTACAGATTACAGAAATTACAAAAAATTTACAGATTGCCACCAGGATGTCCAGGTGACGTCTAAATGTATAAAAAAAGAGTAAAGTCAGATTGTGATATGCAGGCAATAATTCTCTTCACTGAATCATTCAGCTTTTATTTCTTCATGTTTTTGAAAAGAGTGCCTTAATAATCAACAACACAGTGTTATCGTCAAATAGAAGGCAAGCTATTCTGCTATTCTTTAGAAAACTGCCTGTCATTTCTTTTGCATTTGTTCTTAGAAATAATAGGTGTCTGATGTTGTGCTATTTATACACTTTATCTTGTTTGTGTTTTCTTTGTATTACTTTTCATAATTTTATTTAATCTCACTGAAGGTCCAAAAACAAAACCATAAAATAAAAGTCAATTAATTATTTTTCAGTTGACTTCTGGGGAAGGATTAACAAAGCACTGTAGTATTTTATACTTTCTTATAAAGTGGCCGATTAAGTAAGCTTTTCAGAAACCTATGAAAAAGTACATCACATACTGTACATCCTGGTAAAGTTGCTTTTTAATCTCCAATATTCATCAATTTTGGGAAAACTCACCCCAGATAAATATTTTTTCTACAAGAAATGATTCATTTTAAAAATATTTGTTTTTAAACATTATCAACAATGACTGTTAAAATGCATTTTGAATTTTGAACCTCAAAACATTTAACCTTTAATCAAAACTGAAAGTGAAACAAAGAATCTATAGTAAAATTGTGTAAACACAGAAATTTTACAGACATTTTCAGGTTCTTAATAACCTTGTCAGTTTTAGAAAATAATCATAAAGTCACTGTTCTAGGTAACCAAGATAAAATGCTTGAATAACTACAACAAAATAGTACTCGCCACTGTAGGTATGGAGTGTCTGGAAAGTCAAAGAATGACTCCCTGCACCAACTCCAGTTTGCATATCACATTAACATGTCTGTAGAAGAGGCCATGTTTCTAGCCTTACATATTGCCCTTGAATACCATGACGGACGAGGCACATAATACCAATGTACTAACCTCCAGGTTTAATAATAAGTTAAATAATGTCTCTGAGCAGCAGATCCCATTTAAATTGCTACATCCACCAACCAATTTCAGCAATCCAAACTTATACATTTTAGTTAAAACCTCTGAAATAAGATCATAAGAAGTGATCAATCAAAATAAATAAATAAGTAAAGTTAAAAGTGAATACTCTTTCCAGTGAATTCTCAAGCATATAATATTAGATTAAATACTCTACCTTTTGTCATTGCAGAACAGTTTAAATACCTAGGGGTAAACATCACAAGTAAACATAAAGCTCTATATCAACAAAATTGCACCGTCTGCATGGAAAAAATTAAACAAGACTTGCATAGATGGTCAACCCTTCATCTCACACTAGCTGGAAGAATTAACACTGTTAAGATGAATATTCTTCCTAAGCTCCTTTTTTATTTCAAAACATTCCAATATACATTAATAAATCATTTTTTAGGCAATTAGATTCAACAATAACCTAATTTATTTGGAATTCAAAACATCCACGCATCAAAAGAGCGACTCTACAAAGACAAAAGGCAGAAGGCTCTACCTAACTTCCAGTTTTATTACTGGGCAGCAAATATACAGGCGATAAGAACCTGGACACAAATAGAAGAACTTACACAGGCTTGGACCGCAATAGAAGTAAAATCCTGAAGTACTTCTTTGTATTCCTTGCTCTGTGCTCCAATAAATACACGTTATCGGCAATATACAAATAACCCAATTGTGCTCCACTCACTTAGAATCTGGAACCAATGTAGAAAGCATTTTAAGACGGAGAAGCTTCTATCTGTGGCACCTCTGCAAGAGAACCACCTCTTTCAACCTTCACAAACATATGCAGTTTTTAATATCTGGAAAAAATTTGGAATTAACTTGCTTAGAGATCTTTATATAGACAACGTCTTTGCATCCTATGAACAATTACATTCCAAATTTAACATTCCAGCTACACATTTCTTTCACTATCTTCAAATCAGGAACTTTGTTAAACAGAACCTTCCAGATTTTCCTCATCTTGCACCCTCATCTATGCTGGAAAAAATATTGCTCAATCTCAAGGACTTAGACTCCATCTCTACAATATATAAAATCATTTTACAATCCCTCCCTTTCAAAGATCCAAGAGGACACTGGGAAAAAGATCTCTCAATTAATATATCAGAAAAGGAGTGGAAAGTAGCAATGCAGAGAATTCACTCGAGCTCCATATGCGCAAAGCATACAATTATACAATTCAAAATTATATATCGAGCACATCTGTCTCGACTAAAACTCTCCAAAATGTTTCCAGGGCAGGATCCAACCTGCGAACGTTGAAACCAAGTCCCAGCCTCACTGGGTCACATGTTTTGGTCTTGCACCAAATTAACATCATTCTGGACCAAAATTTTTAATTACCTTTCAGACATCCTTGGACTCACAATCCCTCCTAACCCATTAACAGCTGTGTTTGGGGTTCTTGCAGAGGGGCTTAAAGTGGAGAAAGACAAACAAATTGTGATTGCATTCACTACACTTTTGGCACACAGACTTATTCTGATAAACTGGAAGAACCCAAACTCTCCTCTTTTAAGTCAGTGGGAAACCGATGTGTTATATTATTTGAAATTGGAAAAAATCAAATACTCAGTTAGAGGATCCGTACAGACTTTTTTCAAAACATGGCAGGATCTAATCAGTAACATTTTAAAATAAGGTCATGAAGCACAGAGAATTTATTAATTTAGGTATGTTTACAAGCCTTAAATTTTACGCCATTTTGTTTGCTCTCTCTCAGGGGTGGGGAGCGATCTGTTCTTAACTCAATTTTTCTTTTTGTAAAAACTTGATTGCTTTGTATGGATTGCAATAAAATTAATAAAAATAAAAAAAAATAAAAAATAAAAGTGAATTCAGTCTCGTCTCAATATTAGTTTAACCTTGGTTGATTAGTTGATTGGTTGATTCAATGATTGACAGTCACCTGCCCACCAAAAGACTGACAGTCACCTGCCCACCAAAAGATTGAATTAATAGTCAATATTAATTCTGCTTACATTACCTTCAGTGAGGGAACAGGAGCCCTAAAGGATTCATTATTAATACTCTTAAGTGAGCAGCTCTAAGACAATTATATTATGAAAAAATAGAGGGAAAGAGTAGCAGTTTTGCAAGTTTTCATGCCTGAAGGTTAACAAGATTTTGGCAGTAGAAGTGGCCAAGAAAAAGAAAACTTGATAAAAGCATAAAGAAATTAATGAGTCATCATAAAAGAGAAATACTTAAAGTAGAGAACTAAGCAGAAAGGAAATTAAACCTGAAAAAACAAAGCTGTTTTTCTAGTTTCTTTCCATTTAGAGAAGTGGCATAACAAGATAAAATGTTTAACATTTTTCCAAAATTTTTCAAAATACACTACGTCCACTGCATGGTTCACAGGCTGCCATGGTTTATTCAGGGAGCATCAGGTGCTAGGGATAATGAACCATAATTGGATGGGATGCTTGTTCTTTTCAGTGTACACTCACTCACAAATCAGCGTAACATGCATATCTTTGGAACATTGGTGGAAACCAGAAAGCTCTCATGAATATGGAACATCAAGCAGACTCTGCATCCATGCTGATTAAAATTGTGTCTGCCATTCATTTAATTTTAATGGAACCCTTCCATCAGTGGCAAAATCTCACATTTTGATGCCATTCTGCAATTCTACAAAAGTTATAGGAGGGCCACAGTGGCTGAAGGTTTTCCTTCCTGTCACTTTCCTAGAGACAAGTTTCTACTGCTAATTGACTTTTTTTCCTTTCATTTTAATTGACTTGCTTTTTGAGAAAATAAGATGTGAAATTAGCTCAAATCTATTTCTTAATTAGACCCAGATTTTTGTTGTTAATTAAACCCGTTATTTAATACTGTGGCTTGTTGGCATTCTCATTCTGCCACTGAAGACATTACCAAAGAGAGGGAGAGAGAGAGAGAGAGAGAGAGAGAGAGAGTGAGTGAGTGTGAGGGAGGGGGATTAAAACTGTCTGTCTCAGACCTTAACCTTTCTCTATTTTCTAAAATATTATATGTAGGACACAGGATAGCTGGTCATCTGTTGGCTCACTTTGTAACTCATTATTGTTTTGATTGTGATTTTAAAGAAATAAAAAACAAGTAAATAGTCCTAAAAAGCTAATTAATTAAAATTAAGGCAAAAAAGTTGATTAGTAGTAAAAATTGACCACTAGTTAAGAAAACCTGGAGTCACTGCAGTGTGTCATTGGTAGTTATGTACCAAAATGAATAAGTGCAAAGATGACTCAAACAAAGGATGGTGTATCAAGAGTGCTCTGTGCATTTAATCAAATAAATCAGCAGTGTCCAAATAAGTAAATCAGTAGTGCAGTGCAAGTTACTTTTTAATAAATAAGTAAATAATCCAATAAAAACAAATGCTCAATGGAGAAATTAAGATCCAGTAAATAATGATTATTATTAATCTATTAAAATCAAGGATAAAATTTAATCAGAATCACCTTCAACTGAGTAGCCTTCTTCTCTGTCTCTCTCTCTCACTCTCATCCCGCTCCTGCATCTTCTAGATGTACTCACAGGGACTGGACGCTGGCAAAAAAGATCCTCAACCCACTTCTTGTCCCAGCCACCTTCTCTCAGAATCTGGTGAGACACAGTGAGCCCTATTCTGTTATCCTAGGAGCCTTTTGATCTCTCTTGCATTCTCAATGTTCAACAGGAGTGATCTGGTCCACCTCGGAGTGCCTCTCACTCTGTTCCTTCTTGGGGTTTCCCTTACTGCTTCATTGCTTTCTTTCTGCACTGCCTCCCTATCTGACTCTGTACTTTCTTATTCTTACTCAGTCTCCATTGATTTTTTTTTTCCAACTGTCTAACCTGCTTAGGCTCCTTTTATGCTTCATAGGTTCAGGTGTCTTAATTATGACGTGTGGAGCCGATGAAGAATACCTGAATTGACCACAACTGCACCCACAGTCACAGACCCCTAGTCACACTGTTTTTGTTTTAAAACTTGCATTGCCATGGACTTCATGCTTGCTTCACCATATGCGGCCATTCAGGATCTGACCAGGACCACCCTTCATTGAATCTAATTGATTTTACTGGTATTCCGCATATTTCCTGTGCTAAACAATTGCTAAAATATCACAGTGAATCTACAGAAGTGTGAATATGAACTCAGATGTTCATTTGGAGCATTTAAAGGCAGATCTGTGACTTGCTGCACAGACCTATTGAAATATGTATGTAAATTAAATGCAGAAATTGTGATGGGCAAACCAAACGTTCAAATATAGTGGGCTTAACCCCTAACATTAAGCTGTTTTTCTATTTCTCACTCTCAGTCTTTGCATTGTCTACTAATCATGACAGTTCCAGCATCAATCTATACTAATAAACGGCAAAGCCCTCACTCACTCACTCACTCACTCACTCACTCACTCACTGACTGACTGACTCATCACTAATTCTCCAACTTCCCGTGTAGGTAGAAGGCTGAAATTTGGCAGGCT
>JANRMT010062833.1:24602417-24620457 GCA_026402145.1 Polypterus bichir lapradei | reverse complement strand
CTTCTTTAACACACTACTTCTCCGCTGCGAAGCGCGGGTATTCTGCTAGTTGAGTCATATACCAAAAATAGCACACCTTTGTTGCCATCTAATTAGTTGTCAGCATTTTAAGAATAATTGACTAAAGATAAAATCTACTGAAAGAAAAAAAATCTCACTTTTGTGAGGATGTTGATGACATTGACCTTGTCTAAATGTATCCAGTTCATACTATCTCTTCCGGAGTAACGTGTTTGGAATTGTATAGGGTGAATCATATATCATTATTTGGAATACATACATTTCATGTGTGCTCTGTGTCTACAACGATCTGGGTAAATGTAGGATGACAGGAAATGCGAGGCAAGAAATGTTGAATGCATAGCTAAAACAGAACATTTTTTGTTTTACTGTAATAATGACAAGATGCTGTGTATAATGTGTGAGCACTGAAGTCCACATATCAAATAAACACTCACAAAAGGTATAACAAAACAAGTGTTCTTTTATTCAAGAATATTAACAAAGAAAAGGAAATCATTCAATTTGCATGGTGCTGTCAATGAGTAAAAACCCAAGCCCAGATAGCAGCCAGAGTGTCTGTTTGGTTGGTACAGGGGTAAGAACAGTTGCCTCATAATCAACAGGTTGTGAGTTCAGTCCGGGATATTCCTGTTTTGAGTAGTGAGCTGCTGTTATTGTTACTATTATATATATAATATATAAAACATACATTTGATTTGAGTCTGTAACAACCAGTGTACATTTTCACACACTCATTTTATGATGTATATTTCAAAAATCCAGTTTTTAATATTAATTTCAGACATTTAATTTTTTGATAATTTCATGTAGTTAATTTTTGGTGTTAATTTCATGCACCTGTTTTATGTTTTGATTTTAAATATAATGCATTGATTTTTTTTTGTCATTTAATTGAAGTGTTTTTTGTTTTGTTTAATGCATTTATTCTTTTTATAATTTTATGTACTCATTTTTTATATTAATTTTTACACAATTTTTTAAATTCTATGCATTGATTTTTTAAACTTACTAATTTAGTTATTTTTTGTTTTTTGCATTGTACACTTTGAGGCTACTGTATTGTCTTCTTTTTTGGCATACAGATCATCTCAGGACTGGCAAAACCCCAGTAAACATAAATGCCAGGTGCAGAAGGAAAGCCAGAATACCATGAAAAAAATCCACACTGTGATGATATGTAAACTTAGAACATAATATGATGTCATTTAGTTGGATCTATGAAGTAGCTGCACTAACATTTGCCCCATTGCATGGCCAAAATTACTGTAGACTAACATGTTTTCATGTTACAAAACAAATTCCTTTTTTATTCTGAACGAATCAAAATAGCAGTCTTGAAAAAGAAGGAAAATACTAAAGCATTTACATTTTACAGTTTATTTTTCACTGTAGATACACTCTGTCAATTTGATCAGATTTGCCTCTGGTATACAACAGATTCAATATTCATTACCAGCCAAGAAGATGTACAGCATGCATTGTGAATACATCTCATCTCCTAATAGTTTGAGGGAAGGCTACACTTGAATGATTAAACAGTGCTTATTAGAAAACACTAATACTATAATATCACAAGAAAGCTTTGAAAATACTTGTAGACAAGCAGAAATCCTGTTAATTATCTTGTTATCCTGTTTTAAATTGGTTAGAATTCATTTCTGATAGGAACATATGTTCAGTAATTAAAAAAAAATATTTTAAAGTAGTTCAAGTCTATTTAGGAAGATACGGTCTTGTGGATTTATTCACCAGTTAGTACATGGAAGAAATAACAAATGTTCTTGTCAGGAAGTTTTATTTCAGAATTTAACAAATAAGTTTCATTGTTCACCTGTAAACAGTGCCTACTGGTAACTTTTCACTAGGAGAGGTGTATGGATTGCTCTGGGGATTGTCTTTAATAAACAGCTGTGATGCTAGCTAGCTAGATAGACAGATAGATAGCACTTTACTAGTCCCCAGAGGGAAAATTAACAGAAGCTCAATAAAATAAATAAGTCCAGCCCCCTGTTTAAAGTGCCAAATTTCTATCTATCTATCTAGCTGTCTGTCTTTTCTGTGAATTATGAAAACTCCTTAAGAGTAAACTTTATTTATATACTAACAGTAGCAACCACATATCCATCCGTTTTTGTACTCTCAAGTGTGCTTAAGATGTTGTCTTGGTACCATGTTTCAATTCTTGTGTTGAACGTTTTCCAAAGTCACAATGTCAAGTTAGCACAGATATTACAATACTTGCATTCTGCTTCTATTGTGGAAAATATTCAAAAAATAAAGAACAGTCACAAGCCTCCATTTTAAATAAATTCTAACGTGGATGTCCTTTATGATAATATGATGTGCTTCATCAGCTGGTGCAATATGGCAGACTGAAAAAATCTAACAATGCACTGTGTTTTCATTAAGGTGCTTTACATAACAAATCTGGAAACATTTTAATTTTCACCAGTCAACATGCAGATAAATGGTATACTCCAGAAACAGCCCTTATCTCATTAAGCATTATGTAAAGTCCAATCGAGTTAAACATGGTAGTGTTTTGCCAGATGGATAAAGGTCAATGTCATTATCACAGTCACACACTGGATCTAATTATTACTTGTGAAGTTGAGATTCCAAATGAAATTACACTTAAAACGGTCCCTGATCACTACTTGTAATAGTGCATCCTCAAGACTGCAATACTACATAATAATTTGTAGATATTGTAAGTAACTCAAAACTTCATTTTGAAGAACACAATAGATTAGTTGACATGTAATTATAATATTTCTCTGGCTTTAAAGACAGTAGTTAAACTCAATTTGAATACAAACACAGAAACCGTTGGTTTAATGAGAGATGTTGTGTTCTTAATATAGAATTCCAAAAACTAAAGCATAGGTAGAGGGCATCCAAGTTACAGGTCCTTCAAAAAGGCATGGATAGTTTTAAAATGTATAAAAAGGCTCCTGTCTACCTCACTCTTGATTTTAAAATTGAATATACTGTTTGACTTAACTTAATTGAATGTTCGTGGAGCAGTTATTTTTTTATATACTAAAATTCCTTTATTAATGATTTTAAAGGAAAAAAAAATTTAAATCTAATATAAATTAATAAAATAGTAGATGTACTTATGCTAGTTTTTATTGGGGTAGCAGTGAAATAAAATAAAGCAATTTCTGACAACTGTTTCCACACACATTTCAAACTGTTAGGAAGTATACATTTGAAACTATGTTTTATTCTTTACTAATCTCTACTTTTCTCTGCTGTCTTTTCCAGTTCTTCTGTGGTGGCGTTTTGTACCAACACTACCTGATCAATGGACCATGAAGCCACCTGTGATGCTGGAATGAAGGCAGGTGCCCAAGCTGTCCATGTGACTGACTGCATTGAATCCTCTCAGATGAAGCGTGGAACTAAAGATGAAAGACAGGAACATTTATGTTAGTTAGAATGCCTAGGGGGGGGCTGGGCAGTCTTTTGGCCTTGGAACCCCTGCAGATTTTGTTTTTGTTTTTTTCTGTTCCCTTAGCCATCTGACCTTATCACATGATTCAATTTTAGAAACTTACATTATGAAATTGTATATAGGGATGTTGCCCTTCTACTCATTATATATCTATGTCTTATAAGATCACATAGGTTTATTTTTCTTTGTAACTTATTCATTAATATTCTTACCTAATCTTATTTCTTTGTTCTGTTTTTGTAACTTTCTCTTTGACATATTTAAAAGCACTTTGAGTAATATTGTTTGCATGAAAATATGCTATGTTGTTGTATGCAGCTGTTTCACTCTAAATTTACATAATAAGCTAAAACTCTTCTTGGTTTAGTGTGGTTGTCCAGTGATTAGTTCTGTTTTCTTATACCTCCAAAAGTCTGGACTTAAAACCCACTTTAGTCACTGCTGTGTGAGGTTTGTATATTTTGCTACAAAGTATTGTGGCTTTCCTCCCATATTCCAAACAAATGTGTATTATCGGATAAGGGTTTGAGGCAATTTAGTGATCCTCGTATAATTGTAAGATTGAAATTTGCAAAGAAAAAAAAGTTAGACTTCTTCAGACATAAGTGAAAAAATGAATGTTCCAAGATGGTGTCAGAGCCAGTTTTCAATGTTCTGAGGAGGAAAAGGCAGGTTCAGATGAGCAAAAGACGGAAGTGACATCATCTGTGATCTGGCTGTCAATCATCCGTTCTGCAGAGGAAAGAAGACAGAAAGCATTAAGAGACAGCTCCAACCTCTGGTTCGGAGGATAATTACCATCCAATGTGCCGTTAAGTTGTCTCCCATACGCACATGTGTGACTCAGTCAGAGGTTAGCAGGCTAAAATTCACCCCCCATGCTTCTGGTGTCCCTGCACTTTTATGTCTGCACCAAACCTGAAAGGGCTAGATTTTCTACTTACTTAAGAAGGGGACTATGATCCTACTTTAAGTCACAAACATTTTTTTTTTCTTCAGTGGGAACACAGACCATTACTGCTCACCTGACAGTCTTTTATGAACTCACTCTTGAATGTGAAGGTGGTTCCTCCTTCACCTACAAGCAACTAGGGCTTGGGCTACATTTCTGGCTGAAACATAACACAGATTTTGCTGCCTGCATCAATTTAAAAAAATTCAAACATTCAAAACCATGCCCTGCAATAACTAAACAGTTCCATTAATATTTAATTTTTTTACTATAAAGTGATACTAAAAACAAGAAATGTAATTTGAGCAAAGGATTCAAAAAGAGTATGACTAAAAGGCACACCAAACCAAGTTGTTGATCAAAAAATTTAAACTCCAAAAAAAGAGCAAGGTCTCTTTGTTAGACATTAACAAGAAAAGTACTTACAAAGGCCAAATCCATAGTCATAATCCAAAATCTAGCCATCCATAGGAAAGCTGAACCAATGAACCAATATCAATGCCTCAGCATTAGCATTAAGTCTATTGCAGTCTTACAAAGGTTCTTAGTCTCAATATAAAGAGCACAAGGTACATAATCTAAAAATATAATAAATACAGTATATACATGATACAACCAAACAATATTAATTAAATAATAACAACAACATATTCAGTAACATTAAGCACAACAAAATATATCATAAACAATACAACTAATGAACAAAAACAAAAGAGACTTGAGCCAGAGAGAATTCTGGACATCACAGGTCATAAACTCTATTGAAGGGTTTAGCAATATGGTTAGAGACCCTATATGCTGTTTAATAATTTTAAAATTTTCTTTGTGACCAGTTAAGATTACAGTGTAATAGTGACCACTCCAAATACTGTAACTTTAAAAATGAAGAAAAAACAATAATGAGAATTGTGCTATTCTTAAAGAAGAGTCATCGTTGTATTGTGTCTTGTAATGTGCGCTTTGGGTGACATTTTATCTATTGGTGCACATTTCATTTACAAAAGTGGCTTTTATCTCATATGCTCTTCTACTTGTTTAACTTTCAACCATGTTTAACACTGAATCTAAACTTTGCTATAATTTGTTTAATTCATTCAGTGATGCTTTATATTTTTCTGTAAAAATGCAAGGTACAAAAAAATTGAATTAAGAGAGTGTTCCTTACTTTCTACTTCTCTGGCTTGAACATGAGAGACTGGGGATGTTAAGGCCCCTTTCACCTAGGTCAGAAGTGGAGGAGGGTCCAGGATATCAGTGTGGCTACAAGTCTTAAAAGTTCATAAAAGCTATTCATATTGACATTCTTTCGTTATTTAGGAAGGGAATGTGTTTACAGAGATCTTAATTTTGTGAGTAACAAGAACACCTACTGAAATATACTAATATTTCAGTATCATAAATAGCTATGACAGAAACACTTAACTGTTGTAAGTAACCCACAGGAAAAAAACAACAGCTTTAGTAACTTGGCTGACATATAGTATATAAATCATAAGAAGGAGAAAATAAGTACAATGTAGTGTTCAATTTTCCAATTTCAATTATGCCACAGTGACAATGTGACAAGCTTTCTTAGTAAATCATGATTTAAATGTTTAAATTCAATTACATTTTATTCCTTTTTAAATATTATCGATTGCTTTTGTAATGAACTTTCTGACAGTGCTCACTATTAAAGGTGCTACTTAATTAAATGCTGTCTGTTTTAAATTAAAAAGTAATTGATAATACAGAAGAACCGAGAGTGGACTTACTGTGTTTGTAATGAAAAACAGTATACGAGTATGAACACACTTTATACATATATGTTCATTACTAAAGGCAGAGGCCTTCTGTGAATATTGTCTAAAAATAAATGGGTTTAAATCTAACAAAATGTAGTAAATATTCTTGGATTTCTATTCAAGTCTCATCACCCCCTCTGTACAAGACATCTCTTGAACACATGGTGGATTACTTTGCATCACAATGCCTTGTGCTAGGTGAACTAAGCGCTATTTGGAAGCCACTACGAAGGAAGTTGAGAATAATACATTTTTCACAGCTGGTTTTGCTCTTTTTTGAGAAGGAGATCAAAAGTGCACAGTAGGGACACCAGACATACAAGGTAGCCATTCCAGCACAATAAGGTTAGAAATGTGAAAGAGAAAAGTGCTTCTTCGACTTTTATAACCCGAAAGTAGAGTTACCATATGTCCAGGTTTCCCCAGAAACACTGTTCTTTTAGGTGCCTGTGTAGGCATCTGGGTGGATTTAAAAAAAAAAACTGTTTGTCTAGGTTATTTTTTTTTTTTACTTTTTTTCCATTTATGTCCCCTTTTTAAGTTTTACTTGGTCTGTAATTCTTAACAAGAATCAGATGAACCCGCAACAGTGATGCCGTAGATGAATGGTTCTCAAATGGTGCACCGCACACATTATGGGAGTGTCCTTACACTGAGAAAAACTCCAAGGGGTCATGCAGGACCCCCCCACCCAGCAGTCTTTTTTATTTTTGTGTCTGCTTTTATGGCTTGGGAAATGTAGTCATCCAACCCCAAAGAAAGACAAGGGGGTGAATGGAAACAGATGAGCAGTTCCACAACTGACAGCTTCTGTTCAAGACAATATATTATATGAATGGGACTTCGCTTTGCTATCTGAGAATGGACACTTAGACATTGGCTTGTGTGCTGGGAATGCTATTGATGCTAGAACCGGACACCATTGACAGAGGAAGGTAAAATGTATTCTTTTTTCAGGTTTGAGCTGTTAATAAAGGTTTCCAGCATGGCTGAGGTTGAAAGTCTATTCCAAAGTTTCATCTATTGGTTCTCTAAAGAACCACTAACAGTCACAATACGTTTGGGCTTGGCTTAGATTATCAGGTAAGAATTTTTTTCACATAGCAAATTTTAATAGTTCCTTCCACATTCAATTTCCATAGCTTAAATTTGGATTGTGCAGACTTTTTGATTGCCATATTGATCAGTTAAATGCGTTAGACACATGATCATAAAAATCAATAAAAATTTATTGTTGAAAAAAAATTTTTTTTATAAATACTAGAGAAAAAGGGTGGCACAAACAAGCAAGTGAGAATTCCACATGTGTTCTTATAAGGATTGCATTATAAGTTTATTCTGCAGCAACATGTCGAAACAAATTTCAATCCGTAAGAAAAATATTTTTCCTTTTGCATCTCAAATTATGCTAAAATATTACACAACAAAAATTGATATGTAGATTACTGTCATGCATGGCTACATTCAACAGCATGCAAAATATAGAAAAAAATTTAAATATTGCTCGTGGTTGTTTTTTAATGTATGTTTTAATAATATATTTTAATATGAAGTTTTTTTTGTCATTTTTATGCTTCATTGCCTTTCATTCCAGAGCAATCATCCTTGAAAATCTCTTTTCAAATTACCAACAGTGTAGAGAATGCAGTGAGAAGGGCAAATTATAATGACAGAGGCTATCACCAAGTACAAATCAGCAAGGGTAGTGAAAGACTAAAAACACTTTTTTCTGGAACGCTGAATATTTAAAATAGCTACAAAATCTTTCAGCCTCAGGACATGCAATTTGAAGCTTCCTAACTTTGTTTCTGTTAAATGCCATGATTCATCTAGTTAGACAGAGAAACTTTGATCCTGACAACTTTTGATATTAGGAAATGTTGTGAAATTATATTCAAATTTCCTGAACATTAGACTGCATTTTGTAGTATTTTTGAGTACGCTTAAGGTAATTTGTATCAACAAGTCAAATGCAATATAACAACAGGGTATAATTAGGAATAAATTAAATATCCCTTTTATATTCTATTTAGTCATCTTTTTTGAAGAAATTTAAAATTGTCTTTTACAAATTACATTAGTTTACTTTTTAAAACAGATGGATTTTGGGTTATGAAGGTGGATATCTAAATGCAGGGTATTGGTACTGTATTTTTCATAAAATAAATGTACTTTGAGATTGATACATAAGAAAAGAAAATATCTGCTTTCAAAGCAAAGTAATTCTGTCTGATTTTTATGTAAGAAATTTAAATATTTAAATGTACAGCAAATATGAAATATTTTCTGTGTACTGTGGTAAATAATTACTAATGCACTATTTCAGATTTACTTAAAGCTTTATTTTCCAGGTTGCTTAAAGACAGTAAAAAGAATACCAGTATATAGACAACTCTCCTTCTCCAAAGTTGGAAACTATAACTTATGTTTTTCTACATTTCAAAGTTAATTTAAACAAAAAAAGTAAAATGATTCAATGTTAAAATGAAGGGTAAATGTACAGTATATAGCATATGGTGCTGCAGTCACTTCTATGCCTAACCCTAACAGGATAACAATTCTTTTCATGTTCTCCTCCTGTGTATGTGATTTTTGCTCCCAAACTCCAGTTACTCTAAAATGACGCTGTATAAGTGTGTGTGTGTGCCTGCATGAGTGTGTACTTCAATAACGCCTCGCCTTGCCCAGACTAAATTCCTGTCTTGTATTTTGTTTGCTGTTATTATTCCTTAGTGATCAGATTTGAACAGCATATTTTGTTTTCCATTGGCACAGCCATTTTGTACAGTTCTTTTATGGTATCAAGTATTATGGTATGTAAATATCCCATCATGTGGTTTCTGTCACTCTGTGTCACAATCCTCACACCATGCACTGTAAGCTGGCATAGTACAGCCCTTAGTGTCGTAGTTTGGGGATATTTCTAAAAAAAAATGCAGAGACATATTGTCCTGGTATTTTCTTTTCTGGTTAGTAACTAAGACTTCTAGTTATAGTTTTGGACTTCTAAATGAAATGTCTTGACTATAAACTTTCTCTAACTTTTAGTCACTGCCATTTGTATAGTCCTGCTAGCAACTTTTCAAACTACTTTTTTTTTTTTTTACTTTTGTCCCAAACACCTCTTCTTTCTGATCCTTATTAACTTGTTCTTTTTGACTTAAATGTTTTCCATTTTAACTGTGACACCTGAAACCCAAAAATTTTATTAAGAGTGTTCAGAAAATATAGGGATGGTTGGGTGTACAGAATTGTGGCAAGTTAAGTACTTTTATTAACTGATTTCATTTCTTTGTATTCAATGTCATTCTATTCCAAGTGCTTGTAAAATGATTGTGTTGTTTTGTTGTAACTATCATAAATAGGTTGGTATACATAATTCTGTGTCCATGTGCACAATGACAAAAAATGTTGGGGAGTAAAACTCATGTACTATACTTCCGTGTAAGCAGAAGAAAAGTTCACTTATTTTGGGCAGAAACTAAATATCTCTCTCTCTCTCTGTGCCAGTTGTACAGCCATTTTCTAGATTCACCCTGATTGGATAGTTACACTCCACCCCATATTTTTAGGGTACTGGAGCAAACGTGTTTAGAGAGGAATGCCATTCCTGAAGCCATCCTCTTTCGGCAACCTTTAACAATACAAAAGAGGGATAGTGACCATACTCTAACCCTAAGTCATAGGGTAGGAAACTTTCTTTAGGAAAGCTTTAAAAGTGGATTTCTGGTAATTCTGGAAAACTGTTTGAGATCAGTATTACTCCAAAGAAGCATCAGTTTAGGTTTTTATTTACAACTTTATGTTTTTTGTAATTTGGACTTGGTTTCTTGTTGTGATAATGATTTTTCTTAGTAAATAATTAGCATGACCACTGCCATTAAAATATTATTTAGCAGTCTAGTAACCAAAAAAAAATGTATTTCTCCAATTAGAAAATTGTAGTGTTTTATGCATTGCTTGTAATAGTAAGATGAAAAGTTAAACCAAGGTTTATAAAGAAGCAAACATTGCTGATGTATGATGAATAAAGGCAACAAGAAGTATAAAGAAAAAGTGATGTAAGGGCTAGCATATGCAGTGAACCGAGGTTCCTAAATGCACAATGGGATAGCAACAGACAGACTTACCATTGTACCACTGTTCCTGTTTTAATAAACAGGCGTTTCACTTGGCTAGTTTTTAATATGTTTAACACATCTGTTTATCTGTGTCTTAAACTTACTTTATAAATCGAAGAGTCAGAATGAGCCTGTATCTATCTGCTGAGGAAAACTTCTGGCCTAGAAAAGGTTCTCCTGGCTTGACCAACTTAAATGGCATAATTAAATACAGTTTTATGCTTAAGGATTGTCTTGCATCTTGAGGATATCTTAACGGTGCATATTCACCATTTTTCAAAAATAACCCTTTTAAAATCTTGACTTCTTTCTAATCAAATCAAATCATCTGAAATGTCTTTATAACAAAACAGCAATACTTTTAACAATTAGAACACAAACATCTTGAAACTTTTTTTTAACGTGTTATGCTTCTGTTAAACGCAAAATAGTTTGGTAGATCCCCTGCCTGTCACAATGACTCAAAAAAAATAGAAGAATTTTCTGGACTTGGCTAGGATCTCTAAATTCTAAAATATAAGCACCGGTACCTAACAGTAAAGTTTTATTGTGGCGAGAGCTAACAACCCTTATAACATCAAGAAAACAAAGAACTGAAGGCACAAAACGGCCCACAGCAAACAACAAAAATTGGTAATTTTTTTATGTGTTAAAATATGCTTAAACCTCTGAAATCCTGACACCTGAAAGGTTCTAAAAGTTGATTTCATTATTAATAAAACTATAAAAAGTAATTTCAGCAAAAAGGAGCAATAATGTACATGAATCGAGTTTACTTTAGTACTTAGTCTATTTCTGTAACATTTTAAAAGGCATCAATTGATCCAATACACTTTTACTGAAAGACAACTTTGCAAAATATGGGGTGGGGGACATTTAAATAAAAAAAAATGTATTTCTTGAGAGAAGTGTGATGATAACATGAAACAAACTATTCACTCATGTAGCTGAATCCATTTTAGAACATCAGTCAAGACTATATGCCTAACATGTGAACCTGCCATGCATCAGTCTGTTTTTTTTTCTATAGGGTTGTACACCTTATGCAGATTTACAACTATAAACCAGCAACAGAAAATTGAAAAAAGTAGTACAGTAATCCCTCGCTATATCGCGCTTCGACTTTCGCGGCTTCACTCTATCGCGGATTTTATATGAAAGCATAACTAAATATATAACGCGGATTTTTCGCTGTTTCGCGGGTTCTGCGGACAATGTGTCTTTTTACTTCCTGTATATGCTTCCTCAGTTGGTTTGCCCAGTTGATTTCATACAAGGGACGCTATTGGCGGATGGCTGAGAAGCTAACCAATCAGAGCACGCAGTTAAGTTCTCCTGACTGAGAAGCTAACCAATCAGAGCACGCAGTTAAGCTCCTGCGTGCTAAATGCAGTGTTAACCAGGAAGTCTCATCTCGCTCATTCAGCATCAACGTGTTTCGCTGTGTAAAGAGTTGTGCTCTTTAGTGTTTATCTTTGTGCATAGTCAAGCCCTTCATTATGGCTCCAAAACAATCTGCTACTGCTTCAGGGGCCGTGCCCAAGCGCAAGAAGATGTTAACAATTGCCGAAAAGGTAAACGTTTTGGATTTGTTGAAGGCTACGATTCTTTTTATTTAAAAAGCAGGAAAGGAATATAAGATCTACGGCTGCAGTGTCCTTTTAACCAGGGTGCAAAACGAGTTGTAAGTGGACGTAATAAGGCAGTAGTCTGGATGGAATCTGCTTTAGGGATTTGGATTGAAGACTGCCAGAAGAAGAACAACAGCAGTGCTACACAATCGCCTGAAGTGGCTCCTTTACAAGGGCTGTAACGCTCTCCTTTGTTGTGCAGTAAAATTAAACTCATTGTTATCGGACAAGTCATCGTGTCATTGTTGGTGAGTAAACATAATTAATTTTCTTCTTACAGTGCTTAGTACATGTACGTACGTTTAGTGTCACTGTACACACATTTACTGTATACTATTTTCTTGCATTGTACGTATTTATTGCTGGTGGCCTGTCTATCGTAATGGCTGTAACATATGTGATATCGGAGACACTCAATATCTTTAAAATAATATTTAGGTTTTACTGTATATAAACAGTGTGTTTATATACATAATTTCAATGAATCTTACCTAATATCTAAGAGAATACAAAGGGATTATGCTGTATAACTCTGCGGGGAATATTTATAAACAGTGCGGGAGAGTTTATAAGGGCTTAAAATATATAAAAGTAACCATACAAACATATAGTTTCTACTTCGCGGATTTTCACCTATCGCGGGGGGGTCTGGAACACAACCCCCCGATCGAGGAGGGATTACTGTATTTACATATCTAAGCTCCCATGTACATTTGTTTTATTTCAATAGAAAAATATTGTACCAGTTTAAATTTACAGCTCTTTTATAAAGTGTGCAGAAGTTCCTAACATGTGATAAATGTTAAATAGATTTCAATGGGAGTAGTGACTTGTATATTTACAAGAACTGCTTTCTAGTAAGTGTCTTTTTATTCTTAATGGGATGAGTGGAATATAAATATTGCTTCACAACAGATGTAACAGAATAACAAAATGTTCACATATTTTCCATTTTGGAAGTACTGATGTTCCATGACCATGGCTATTGGTAATTTTATTTTTGTTTCTATACTGAAAAAATATAGTGTAAACACTTTATTGAAAAAAGATCAGTAACATTATAGTTTTATACTGTGCAAAAGTAGCATGTCAGATAAGCATTTACAGTATTACTGGGATGAAATTAAATGCGATGAATAACAAACTTCAAAAGGGGTTCAGCAGCATTAAATGCTTAAAACATATGCTCAGACCAGACCATTAATTTTCATTTCAGGCTGCAGATTATACTAAATAAAATGTCTTGCTGCTAGCATTCTCACCTAAATGTCACAACATTTTGACCCCTAAACTATATAATGATCTCCTACGCCTCCACAACTAAAACATAATCTTGTTATGCTTACTCCTGGTGGGGCTCACACTCTCAATAGTCTGACTTAACATTTACCTTCTCTCACAAACTTAACTTTGATTTCTGCTAAAACGTTTCTTCTGCGAACTTTTCCTTTGAAAGTGTTTGTTTTTGTGTTGAAGTATCTCAAATTCTGAGCACATTCTGACCATACTTTGTACTAATTGCCTCCTAAATGAATGAATGCTGGCTTCATTTCTTTCCTATTAGCTACATTCTGTTTGCTCAATATTGTATTTATTATGTCAATAATAGAAGTGTGCAGATCTTTACATTTCATTATACCATTTGTATAACATATGTTTGTGCATATATTTATATCAATGTTTTATGTCTTTGTACTTTTTTGGTAGTTTTTTAATTGAAAATTTGTGTATTTGCAGGCAGTCCTCCTAATATCAAATAAGACTAAATGATCAGTTTCTCTTTAAATTACTAATGTTGTAAGTGTCAAAGATCAAATACTTTGGTGCAAAATAAAATCTTATTTGGAAAGAAATTTTCATAAATATTTTAGGTAGGTGTTGTACAGCAGCTAAGATATGAAAAGAATACACAAGTACAGGGAAAGCTAAAAATGCTAAGTGTAATAGACAGATAAAAAGTGGTGTCACCTGTGACTTCATTTAATATAAAACACATAAGCAACAAAAGTACCCTTTGCTTCTCAGGAGGCATGATAATATGACTATGTACAAGTAAAAAAAAAAACACAGAACAGACTGCTAATGTTGCAGAAGAAAAACCATTGGTGACAACACATGCCAGCATACATAGACACATTCATTACTATTTGTAACGTGTAAGAGCATTTAATTTAACATGATAATGTATGAACAATCTCACTGTGTGATGTCATTTGGACATAGAAACATTCTTTGTGATGGTGGTCAAGGAATAAAAATAAATTAACATAACAAAACATTTTCAAATTTGCTTAATCCAAATTCATGGTCATGATGAATAAAAATCGGGAGTGGTCTCCCCTAGACTTACTTGCATATTCAAATATGGGGATGGATATTTGACAAGTAAACTGCAAGACAATTATTACATTTTTATAGTATGTACATTAAAGAATCATCAACAACAAATCAAATTAATAATATATCTCACAATTATTATAAAAGTATTTTATAAAATTATCACAATTATTATAAAAGTAAAGTTGAATAAATTGGACTGTGCAGCTGCATGAATAAAAGGTAAAGTACCATTTCTGGATAACAGAAATACCCCAAATGTTGATAGAAATCTATGTTTTGTATCTAATACCTGTATGCAAAACAGACAGATAGACACACAGACATATTTCCAAAAATGGTATTTTCAGACTCAGGGAGGTCTAAAACGCTGAGATTCATCAGAGTCTCGAAATTGAATTTTTGGAGGATTCCAATATTTTCCCCATACTTTGCAGACGAGAAAGTCAGGGAGGTCGAAAACGTCGAGATTCATCAAAATCTCGACATTGAATCATTGGACAGTTACAATACTTTCCCTATACTTTGAATACGAGAAAGTAAAAATGATGAGTTTTTAAAAATGATTCAGTTTTCAGTTATAAATGTACAAGTTGGCCAAAATGATCCTTTTAATCTACACTTTGCTGTTTACTGCTGTGTGACAGGTGCCTACCAGCCAATTTGAATACATAGGTCTCCAAATGATTGCATAGTAAAATTATTTGAGTTCATCTAAGTTTGAATTCTGCGGTGAGTAATATACTGCTCACTATTTACCTTACTATTTTGCAGTAGTATGTGATCATAGATGCAGCCTATAAGCAACACTGTTGACACCTCAGAGAGAGCTCTCATTTCTATGGTAAAAAATGCATTAAATATTCCCCACAACACCAACCTGTGAAACAGTCAAACTGAGGTGACTGACAAGCAAAGATATGTATAAGAAAGGGGAAGACAGAGGTGGGAGTGACATAGATAAGTTTGAGAGATGAAGGGAACATGGATCTACTAAATAAAAGAACTGGTGAGACACAAGGATGTAAAGATTTTGCTTTTTGGGTTTCAGGGGGGCAGGTGGTGTGACAGTATATTGCATTATATATGGTGCTGTAGAACTGTTTTATACTAAATGTTTCAGTGGTCATATGCAACTGGTCAGTGCCTCATTGCGGGTTTGCCAATATGGCATACATCAAAATCTGTATTAGCATCTGTACAGTCAACATCTGTAACAGAGGTGCAAATAATATTTTGTGTTAAATTTAATGTGCTTCAATAAGGACAAATTCCATCTCTTAATTCTATTTTAAAATGGTTTCATAAATTTCAACCAACAGGTAGTGGGAAGGACATGTTTATTGACCACTGAGAGCTTAAGAACACCAGACAATACCAAAGAGACAGGCTGTACAGCGAGCTTTGGCATTCAGCAGGACATCATTTGGCAGTATTAAACATTTCAGACCGGACTGTTCACCAAATTCTTTATTGAGATTTATTTTTTCACTCATATAAAATACAAATAGCTATTTTGGATTTTTTGTATTGAATTGTTAAGTGAAAACCGGGTTGTGGTGAACAATTTCCGAATTAATTTAGAAAGAGCTCATTTGAAATATTTACTTTAACAAAATGTTATTTAAGGCAAGGTAAAAAAAACAGCATAGATTAATTATTTTTGGACTTCTATATTGCTTTATTCAGTGCCATGAGTCAAGTGACTAAGTTAAGTGACAATCTGTACTATTCTTTCATCATATCCTCATGCTGCACCTATCATAATGAAAAACAGGTTTTCTTACAGATTAATTAAAATTTACACTAAGCATTTTATGCTAGCCGTGATAAACCTCAGAAATCTATTCCTTGTTCTGAATGATAGTTGTTGCTTTATTAATAAATAGCGACTGGGAGCCCGATCGAATCGGGCTACAAATTCTACGTTTGTGAAATCCATACGGGGCTGCAAGACGTGAACTCAGCTCTTCGGCGCGCCTCATTTGATTTTTTTCCGGCAAACACATTTTCAAAACAAACCGTATTTTACGACTCTAATCAAAGTCGGAGTAATAATTACATTGCCATAGTCATTTTAGATCTGAGATCGGCTAAAATTTAAACAATGACCGTTGTTAATACCCAGCCGCCATTACTCAGTTTGCCAATAGATGTCAGAAGGACGGATGCCAAAACCGAACTGCCCAAAGATAGATTTCGATGTATCAAGCAAATGGCGATACTTTCTAAATTACTTATGGTTCCGGAGCTGTCGAAGGGTTTAAGTCAGTCGACGATGTTAGTCCTGGAAAGTATGCCCCACCAAACCAATGTTCCAAAAACCAACCGAACTTACTGTTATCTGCTCGAACCAACACTGACTTACTATACTCGGCCGTCCAGCAGCGTCACTGTAGCATTCGAACATTTTTAGCCAATCATGCAATACTACGTCCGTGTTTGCCACGTTATGTTCTAACTACAGAGGCAGAGTCCCATTGCAAGGTTCTAACTTGTATTGAGTCGAGCTCTTGACGCGAACACCATACATACGGATAGTATCAAATTATATATAAGGATATGCTTGTTTTTCACTTTTCTTTTAGAAATATTCATGTGAGAAATACGCTTAAATGGAAACAAAAAACTTCCACTATTTTTATTATATGGGTATTGTTACTTGCGTATGTTCAGCTTTGTTGTCATTATGGTAATAATCCTAGTCTTGAGTCCTAGAATGGTGTCATTCTTTTGTTTGGATCTTAGAATAGAAAAGTTTAATAACTCTTGGAGCAATAAAAGAAAATTTTCATACATCGTTTTCCATTGTGGTGGATAAGTAAGTAGACAAACTAACTTTATTTTTTCATTCTAGCAATGTATTAACAGTGAGATATCAAATTTTACTAAGTTGTGCTCTGATAACTGCCACAAGACAAATGTGAAGAAAATAAAAGACATCATCATAGTTTTTAGAAGGAAAAAGAAAGTAGCCCCACTAATTCTGATAAAAAGAGAATTAGTTGAGACAGAGTCATAACCTAAAAATATTAAAGAATCAGGAATGATGATTAAATTGAGATTTTCTGATTGTGCCCCTGCTGCGGTTAAAAATTCAAACAGAGGGTGTTTTTCTTATGTAATGATTTCTGTAAACTGCTGTTTATAAAATGTTTTATTTATTCTGTTTTTTAAAATGTTCTCTCCTTTTGTTTTCTCTTTTTTTTTAATAAAGAAGCTTAACATAGTTCAACTGAAATGTGTGCCAAGAGCACCAAGAAAAGTCATACGGCAGATTAAAGTCTGTACAATAGATACTGTACAGGCTGACCTTGACATAAAAAAGGTTGAATGAAACCCTTAATAATGGTATTCATCATCTACAGTACAATATCAGTTTCAGCTATTTCACAAGTTATAGAATTATGCAATTAAGAATGAAACTAATGCAACATAACAAATCATTCTTGTAATGTAATGGAAAGCTCAAAAACAACATAATGGATTCTTCGCCTGTTTCTTGAGTGAGGAGTTTACTTATGAAATGGTTTGTGTATATATATATACTAGCAAAATACCCGCGCTTCGCAGCAGAGAAGTAGTGTGTTAAAGAAGTAATGAAAAATTAAAGGAAACATTTTGAAAATAACGTAATATGATTGTCAATGTAATTGTTTTGTCACTGTTATGAGTGTTGCAGTCATATATATATATATATATATATATATATATATATATATATATATATA
>JANRMT010062833.1:24557716-24600449 GCA_026402145.1 Polypterus bichir lapradei | reverse complement strand
GGAAGCCGCCTACCAAATTTCGTGAAGATGGGGCCATGAATAAGAAACTTCAACATGGCGGACGTTGTTGACTGTTATGCGTAGAATTTCGAAATGAAACCTGCCCAACTTTTGTAAGTGAGCTGTAAGGAATAAGCCTGCCAAATTTCAGCCTTCTACCTACACAAGAAGTTGGAGAATTAGTGATGAGTCAGGCAGTCAGTGAGGGCTTTGCCTTTTGTTAGTATAGATATATATATATATATATATATATATATATATATATATAGTGGACGCTAGAGGTGCTGTTTCCCAGTTGAACCCACCAGACAGACGTCCCAGACACACTTGTAAAAACACCAAGAAGCTTTTAATAATAATTTCTTCAATAATAGTGCCCAAAGCACCACACCTCCACAATTCTTCAATAATTAATACAATTAACAATCCTCCAACTCCCAGCAGCTCCATCACACTACCACCCAACTCCGGCTCAGTCTGCTGGAGTTTCCCACAGTCCTTTTAAAGTCTATGACCCAGAAGTATTTCTTCTCCGGGTCAACTCCACATCTTCCTTCATCAAGTGCCCCGGAAGTACTGCGGGCTTCCGTCCTCGTGACCCCGAAGCACTTCCAGGGTAGTGTAATCATAAAAGTCCCCGGGTTTTTGGTGAGCTCCCCCTGGCGGCACCCACGGCACCCAACAGGGCTTACCTTGAAAAAGCCCCTAAGTGCACATGTATGACCAATCAGACACAACATTAAAACAACTGACAGGTGAAATGAGTAACATTGATTATGTTGTTACAATGGCACTTGTCAAGGGGTGGGATATATTAGGCAAAAAGTGAACAGTCTATACTTGAAGGTGATGTCTTGGAAGCAGGAGAACTTTGACCAGGTCCAAGTTGTGATGGCTAGATGATTGGGTCAGAGTATCTCCAAAATGGCAGGTATTGTGGGGTGTTCGCTGTATACAACAGTACCTACTAAAAGTGGTCCATGGAAGGACAACCAGTGAACCAGCAACAGGGTCATGGGCACCCAAGTCTTACTGATGCTTGTGGGGAGTGAAAGCTAGTCCGTCTAGTCTGGTTCCACAGAAGAGCTACTATAGTACACACTACTGAAGAATTTAATACTGGTCATGAGAGAAAGGTGTCAGACCACAGAATACATTGCAACTTGCTGCATATGGGGCTGTGTAGCTGCAGACCAGTTAGAGCGCATATGCTGAACCCTGTCCACCTCCAAAAGCACCTGCAATGGCCATGTGAAAGTCAGCACTGAGCAATGGAAGAAGGTTATGTGGTCTGACCTTGGGTATTACAATAAATAACAATCCTGTACTTACTCACAGTTTTCTTGCACTTATTCTTCATTCTGTATCTATCAAAACAGTTCCTCAAGAAGGAAATCTATACCAAGAAGTTAATTTATTTTCTCCTGGAATCAGAATATTTTATTTACAAATTAAATTTAATAATATGGCAATCAGCATTTCTTAATAGAATTTCAGGAATAGCACCAGTAAACATCTTTTTCTGAACATTAGGTACACATTAATATCCTTAATATTACTGAATGTTAGAGATGGTGATGGAAGTACAAACCTATCATTTAAAATATATGCAGTGGTAAGTGCTGCTGCCTTACAACTCCAGGATTCTGGATTCAACTCCTAGTGTGGGAACTTCCAGTTTCCTCCTTTGCCCTAAAGATGTGCAGGAATGCTTGACTAGTCAATGTAAATTGGTCTACAAAGGAAAAGATTGGATTTATAATAATTATAATTTATAATACATTCTGGATTCAAGTTTAGGGTCAACTCAGTGAGCTGTGGTTCATCCTTCCTGTCAGGTCATTTCATATTAGCACCCTTACATGAAGATGGCCACCCAAAGATGTTTGAAGCACAATTCTCTTGAGCTGAATTATAAAAAGTAACAGGTTAAAGGAACATAATGTGTTGATATATCCAAAAAATGAATTTTTAAAAACGAATCATTTTCATCTTAAATTATGTAAAATGTGTGCTTTTATTTATCACTAGATGGCATTTGGGTGTTAAAATATGTCAAACTTAATAAAAAAGGATTATGTAATTTTTGAGAAAGTAAATCTGCATGGTTACGGATCCCACGCATTTCATGTTCTGTTTTAGCATACACTGAAGTGGAAATATATATGGAAGAGAATCTCTGTGTGATCAAATGGTAAAGTCTGGTTAAAAACTTGCTTTAATGAAAATTCTGTTCTGTACAGCCAACCAATTGTACGGGTGATGAGTATTTTTTTTTATTAATAGTACTATAGTATACACATTGTGGGATCTTATTCAACTCACTAGAAAAAATGAAACCCATTTTAATCACAAAAGAAAAAACCTTCAATAGAGCTTATGTAATGCTGTTAAACGATAATTTCCTCTAGCCAAGATTAACACAAGTGCTCATACAAGAATAATTCTGTAGATGGGATATGTCTCCACCAGCAGCACACAGAAACTCTTCATAAATAAGTACTGTTTACAGCTGATATCTTACACATTAGCTGGAAAGCTCTATAAGTATTAAGATAGGAAGCACCATGTAGCAGCAGGTCAGCCCCACAGCACTCCTCGAAACATGTGTTCTGATAATAAATAAATGGATTCTATCTGTTGCATACTGTCTCTGATCTGGATAACTGAATTTAGTAGAAACCTGCATTTTAAAGAGTTAAGTCATTTTTTTCCAGTTACCTACATGTGTATTGAAAACCAAAATGCTTTAATTCAGATTGGTGAATTACTAAGATCTGAGCAGTTATGTATGGTATTTTGTTATGCAAGTAGAGTATTTCAATTACATCTGAACAGCAACTTTTTTCTTTTTTGATATGCTAAAGAAACTTCAACTCACGAATGACCAGTGTACCTGTAATTCCAATGTCATATAGCTATTTTTTTTCTAATAGCATATAATATTCTTAAAGACAGATATGTGGAAGTGTCACTTTGACACCTAAACGTACTCTGTTTAAAATCTGGACGTAATTTTCTCTGCAATACATGCCATGAAATTAACCTTATTATTATTATATCATGGTTGGGGGGACAGCTGACCACCAAAGTCATTATTTTCTGCCATCCTTTTCCATGTAATACTTATTGATGGGATGCCCCTACATCACAAATTTGACTTATCAACAATGTGATGACCAGTAGAGGACCAGGAAAAACATATGCTGGTTTAAATGTGCATTTCAGTAATGAAGTAAAAATCCTATATTTAAAATTTTGTGGATCATAACTTTACATTTCAATTGCTCTTTTTTCTTTGGTTAAACATTAAATTGACTTTTTTTTCATGCAATCATGTATATATTAGAAAATAATAAAACAAGTTATATACACTCACCTAAAGGATTATTAGGAACACCTGTTCAATTTCTCATTAATGCAATTATCTAATCAACCAATCACATGGCAGTTGCTTCAATGCATTTAGGGGTGTGGTCCTGGTCAAGACAATCTCCTGAACTCCAAACTGAATGTCAGAATGGGAAAGAAAGGTGATTTAAGCAATTTTGAGCGTGGCATGGTTGTTGGTGCCAGACGGGCCGGTCTGAGTATTTCACAATCTGCTCAGTTACTGGGATTTTCACGCACAACCATTTCTAGGGTTTACAAAGAATGGTGTGAAAAGGGAAAAACATCCAGTATGCGGCAGCCCTGTGGGCGAAAATGCCTTGTTGATGGTAGAGGTCAGAGGAGAATGGGCCGACTGATTCAAGCTGATAGAAGAGCAACTTTGACTGAAATAACCACTCGTTACAACCGAGGTATGCAGCAAAGCATTTGTGAAGCCACAACACGCACAACCTTGAGGCGGATGGGCTACAACAGCAGAAGACCCCACTGGGTACCACTCATCTCCACTACAAATAGGAAAAAGAGGCTACAATTTGCACGAGCACACCAAAATTGGACAGTTGAAGACTGGAAAAATGTTGCCTGGTCTGATGAGACATTCAAATGATAGAGTCAGAATTTGGCGTAAACAGAATGAGAACATGGATCCATCATGCCTTGTTACCACTGTGCAGGCTGGTGGTGGTGGTGTAATGGTGTGGGGGATGTTTTCTTGGCACATTTTAGGCCCCTTAGTGCCAATTGGGCATCGTTTAAATGCCACAGGCTACCTGAGCATTGTTTCTGACCATGTCCATCCCTTCATGACCACCATGTACCCATCCTCTGATGGCTACTTCCAGCAGGATAATGCACCATGTCTCAAAGCTCGAATCATTTCAAATTAGTTTCTTGAACATGACAATGAGTTCACTGTACTAAAATGGCCCCCACAGTCACCAGATTTCAACCCAATAGATCATCTTTGGGATGTGGTGGAACGGGAGCTTCGTGCCCTGGATGTGCATCCCACAAATCTCCATCAACTGCAAGATGCTATCCTATCAATATGGGCCAACATTTCTAAAGAATGCTTTCAGCACCTTGTTGAATCAATGCCACGTAGAATTAAGGCAGTTCAAGGGGGTCAAACACCGTATTAGTATGGTGTTCCTAATAATCCTTTAGGTGAGTGTAGTAGGAAACTGGTTATATTTAATGTTAGATCTTAATGCTGTATGGGGGAGATTACAAGAAAAAGTAAATATAGTCATCACAGAGGATATTGTTCTCTTGAAGAGGCTCAAAATAAATGCCAGAGGTGCTTTTCATTTATAAGAAGGTGAAATTTAAAAAATGCAAAGCATTGCCCAGACAATCAGTTTGGAATTGAGAGAAAGTTAAAGTTGGCTGAAGTTTGGGTTGTACTATTTGACTGATCCAAAGATGTTACCACAACGAAGCACAAGATTATTTACATTGTGTCTGTGTCCAGCACTGGACAGTTAAACTCTGATTTCCTCAGATTAGTTGAATTAGGTGCTAAATAACAGCACAGGATATATTTGATAGGTCTTGAATCTTTTCCATGACTCAAAGTTGGTTGCAGTTTGACGGGGCTGCTATCAATGTCTGTATGTAAAAGGGAATTGTGCACAAACTACTTCAGATATCAGTGACTGTGGATTTCCCTTTTCATATTCTGTGCACTGCACACAACCTCAAAAACTGTGCAAAGTCATCTGATTGCATGGTTCAGTAATATGAGACATTTAATCATTCTTTTGTCAAATTGTTGACATTTTACTTATATAAATGTAAAAAATATGGACGTAACAAAGAAATGATGTGATGAAAATAGTATTGCCTTTGTGAAACTAGGAACATTTCACATTAGATGGTCAGCTTGAAGGCATTAGACTATTAAAATATTGAGGCTTTTTACTTGCCATTCAACTGCTACAAATGATGACACTGACATAGGAAATCTGCATAGAGCTCTTTCACTGTAGCTCACATCTCTCAGATTTCAACATGAAAAGCTGACAATTGGTGAGTCCAAAGACAAATTGAAAGTGGCCATTTTACCAGTTTACACTTTTGCTTGATGGTGAGGGCAAGTACAGGAAAGACACCAATGCTGGCAATGCTGGTGCTGGTGGAGGCAAGGTTCATGTACTGAGAAGTTTGATTCATGAATTTGAATCTAGATAGGAATCTCTTAAATCATGTGATCCATTTTTTTGATCCTTTAGTGCAAGGCCTCCATAGTTTAGGAACTGCAACACTTAGTATCATTCTTCAGAAATATGAGGCCATTGTGTCTCTTGACATAGAAACCACTGAAAGAGAATGGATGCTCTTAAAGCAAGCAGGAAAATGTCTGGCAGCCCCCTCTATGTATGACTTGGTTTACAAAGTGAAGACAAACAATCCAGATTGTTACTCCAATATCTACAGTGTGCTTAAATTGTCTCTTACACATCCTTTTAGCAGTGCATCTTTCAAGTTTTAATATAACAAACAAATAAGAACAGGTCCCACTTTTCACATACTCACGTCTCATCCCAGATGAACATACACTTCTCTAAGATGACCATGGAAACATTTAAACCAAATCATGCTGTTGAACTATGGATGTAAACAGCTCATCGCAAGATCAACCAGGGAGTGAATACATCTTCTGCTAACACAGAAGAGGCCAGTGGGGAAGGTAACGAATAGGAGGTGGTGTCAAAGGAAGTGAGGATAAAGATGATGCATAGTCAGATAATGCTGCATAAAGCATGAGTAACGAAACAACATATTCTTTTGCTCCATTGTGAACCTGACCAAAAAAAGTTATGTGCACCCCTAACTATAGATGCTTAAAAGAAGTGTTAGCCAGCAATACCTTTTATTTTGTTCCTGGTAAATCAGCACAATTTGTTTTAATAAAGCCAAATAAATGGAAAGCCAATATTCATAGACAGAAAGATAGTACTTTATTTAGGGGAATATAGCTTTTACCAGAAGCTCAATGAATAAATAAATATTATAGCAAACAACAACAATCCCCCTTAAATACACATGAAAATTACTAAGAAGGAAGGACAACTGATGCCTTGACTAAAGCTACAAAGAGCAGTCACAGTTAATGGGAGGCATGATGTAGGCATATTGCTGTTGAAACAAATGAGACCCAGTAGCATTTCTTGGCACACTTCTGATGAATAATTCATTGGCTGTAAGTACTCAGTGTTAGTGTGTCAGGAAAAGAATGTGTTGCATTGTTCATAATGACACTCAATTTTATCCTCATTCTCTCCTCCACCATTACATCCAGAAGGTTAAAAGTGCACACTAAGCATAGGAAATTGCACTGGCCACCTTACAGTTTTATAACATATAAAAGATGTTACTAAACCCACTAAAGGAGTGCAGTTTCCAAAGAAAAATTAGTCTGTCCTGCCCTTTCTTATATATGTGGTTCCTCTGTCACCTATAGCTGTGTACACTCACAATAAAAGTAACCAGTATCATATGGGCCAACAGGGTAAATTCAGTTTTTGAAATGACAAAATGAACTTGCTTTTTGCTTTGCATCAAACTTTGACAGTGGCATTGGCTGAAATAAAATGTTACAATATTCACGGACAGAACACTGACAATAAATCTGAATTAAAATCGTTTACTGTACGTTTGTTTGGTTTACATAATAGTAAGCACAACATAGTATTTTACTATAAATTAAATTTTTTGAAGCTATAGAGAAAAAATAACATTTCCTCTTGATTTGCATAAAAAATGACATCATATTGTTTAATGCATAGTTTTGTTGAAATCTTTTAAAGTGGCCCAAACCTTTTATGAAATTTCACTAACATTAGGCATAACACATGAATCAAATTTTACTGTACTCGTATCAGTGCCAGTCAAAGCCCATGTTAGAGCCCTAAGCGTTGTGGATAGACGTCGCCCTTCCTTTTTCATGTTAGGTAGTCAGTATTATTAGACTTCAATGACCTGTGATAGGTCACCCTCGGTGTCCGGAGTGGCACATACACCACCCCATTTTGTATATACAGTTGACTTTAAGGAGCTACTCCTTTATTGTACAAAGTGTGCATACTTTCACTTTCACAAAACAGAGACCACTCAGCATCATCAGAGTTCGACGTCTTTGGGTCGGTCCCCTCAATGTCTGGAGCACACTCCCCTTAATTTTCATAAATGGTGCTCCTCAGATGACAGTGTCCTAGGCAGTCGTCTGCATCACCTAATGATTAACCAGCTCTGACTCTCACGTTAGGTTTAAAATTTTTAAGAAATTAAACTACAGAGGTTGTATCTATCACTTTACTCAGTCTCTGTGGAAAATTCATACATTCTTAAAAATTTTACCGGATATACCTACTTTCTAGTACTAACTCAAGTGTTAGAGTATTTTGCTGACAATTTCAACCTTCTTCATTGCTGTAGGTCAGTTTTATAAATTTATGATCCTGTACATTGGGGTTTGTCATCATTTACTTATATATGCTGTTAGAATATGTGTGCTTTTACAATGAAGTGATTCTTTTCAATAGATTATACACTTCCCCTTCAACTTTTCCCCTCAACTTAACTTAGCAGCCTATTGATAGACTTGTCAGTCACTCAGTGAGCCATAATATAATTGTAGAGTTTGACATACTGTAAGTAATATCTTGAAGCGTCCAGTGTAGTGTACTGTGTTGTTAGTTTTTGTTGTTGATTTATCTTCTTTTTATAGTTTTGCAATAATTACTGAAAATGAAAAAGTAAAAACTGAATAAACAGTAGGTTTCCTAAATTGTAGTACCACATGATGGTTAACGTACTGTTTTCGTAATGGCCTTTGCACAAAATATAATTTTCACATGCTTACAATGACTACAAACTGAGAACTTTTGTAAAACACAGCGTGTTCATTAGTTCACCTATTAAGTTTGATTGATAATTAACAAAAGAAAAAAATCTTTTCATAGGGAAAATAAAGGCAAACCAAGAAAAGCAAGCAAAAGCTTTTCAATTTATTTGGAGCAGGTAGACTTGGGGATATATCACTTAAAGCTAACACATTAAATGCAACTATTATAATGGTTTGTGTTGCTATGAATGAACAAATGGTAATGGTAGTACTAATTGAAGGCACTGACAGCATAACAGCAATATACTTAAAGGCCATTGTTAAAATATATTGAGCCACATAGTGCTTGATTTGTTTGACAGTTAATTATACACAAAAGAACAGGACCCTCTTGATTACAGTATGTGAGGAATTCTATTAAAAAGACAAGCAAACAGATAAGATAGTTTTGCTTTTATCTCTGTATTTCTTTTCCCATCAGATAAGCATTTGTTGACAAATAACATAATGTGTGTATCTATCAAACACATTACAATAAAAATTAAATAAACTTAAATATTATATATTTCAGTGCCTTTATCTTTTAGGGATCTTCTGTACCTATTTGAAAATATGGAAAAAGAATATTTTACAGTTTTTCAAGGTTGTACAGTTCCCTTGTTTCAGTTGAGAATGCAAGCAATCTGCCGTCTGAGGAAAAACATCTCTAGTGTAAATTCCCTTCACACAGTGATGTCTGTGAGCAATTTTCATTGTTATTGGCACCTGCTGGTAAAAGTTAAGCTCTTTGTTGACAGGAAAGGTTGGCACCTACCTTTACCTTTTTATTGTGCTATACTGCTCATGACAGTCACAGTGTGAAAGAACTCTTTCATCAGATGACACTTGCTATATTGTTCTCAATGCTGGAAATCTAGAAGCAAACTTATGTTTTCTGTTCCCTGAACAAATTTTCACTTTGAGGGTTCTAACCTGTGTGACCAAAGTTTTAACACCTTCCCCAGCAACTGTTGAGTCTGTTTGTCATCTTATTATCTCCAGACAATGCTTCTGTTAAGCTGTATTTGTACCCTTAGATGACATTGAGCATACACATACTAAATAAATGTGAAAGCAAAAAGTTACTACCTATCAAAAATTATTTCTGTTATGATAATGAAATTTTTTCTTTTCCTGTTCAATCAAATTTGACATGAAATACCATTTTGGTATTGTATCTACATGGAAACAATGCTCAAAAGTGATTGTCCATTCAGTTTCTTGTTCTGCTTTTTACTTGAAAGGGTCACTGGAAATATAAGAATTGTTAACAATATATTTGCAAGCAAGTCTGACTAGGGGCCGTTTACTTTAAAATAAGATCAATAATTCATATACATTAAAAATTTAACATGTAGAAATACTACAATATGTGCAAAGAAGCCTCATTAGTCATGAAAATTATATTTTAAAATATTGCATGTGTTCTTAATTAATTCAGCAAAAACTAAATATATAAATAAACAGAATTAATAACTAGGAACATGGTATGGTACTGAACATACATACATGTATTGTAGAAAAATGAATGGCAAATAAAGAACAGAAAACAAAAGCTATTACACAGCTGCAGCATAAATACAGCTTCACTTAAAGGACAAGTTCTATATTTTTCAAAAAGAAGTTATTTCTTCATAATAATGGTATACTGTATATTAGACAGCCACATGAAATTGCATGCTAGAGTGAAGCATATTTTATAAATTTAAAAAAATAGCTAGCCTGTTTTTGCATCTTATAATGAAGCTTATAGATACCAGAGTCCCAATGTAAAGCAAAGCTTTAAAACTTGCTGAATACATTTATTTTCCAAGCCAAAAATGTTACTGACATACATATCGCAAAATAGAGCATCCATGTTGTCTGAAGAAGGTAAAAAAGCACAAAGGAAACCATGGTTGTGAGATTCAGACATTTTTAAAGGAGACCAGTTGTGCATTTCACTCCGCTAGCTAACCATTCGTCTTCCTTTGTGGTACACTTTAATCCAGAGGAGAATGGATTCACCCCAGAAAGTCACCATCAAGCGTCATCATTAACATTATTGAATGTTTATGCCTATCTGTGAATTGCTGGAAAAGGTGATCAGAACCACATCCAGTTGCTCAATATTTCTCAAATATAATTTCTCATTGTTTCTCATCATAACTAATTGATAATATCGACACACAGTCATTTATCTCTACTTATAATCAAACTTTATATTAAAATTATATTTTCACACTTGGGGGGAGGGGTCAAAAACAGTGGTGGAATTTTTTCATGATTACATATGCATTACCTAAATTACGTGCAAAGTAAAAATAGTTAATTATGATAATGATGGTGGAAATAAAAAAAATCTAAAATTAAATGTATTACCAGGAACACGACGGGGATGTAGCAGCTTATTGTTCTCATTACATCTTTATATTTACATGATATGTTCAATGTTTACATGTTATTGTTAAACCGATGTATATATTAAAATAAAATTAATAATAGTTATTAAAATAATGTGTTATATTTAATACAGTTATTAATATCATGTACACATTTATATTTCCATGATATAAAATCGGAAGGTTGTTTAAATAAAATACTACTTCTGGGTTGAGTAATTTTTCTCAAATTTCATATCTGTTTTTTATCATTATAAATATCTATACAAAATTTGAATTGTTTATCTGTAATTATAAACATAGTTTACTTGAAAATTCGCAAAAGTATTCAGTTAAAGTACCACTTCCAGTTGTCAGAACTGGCCCAAAAGTTGATAGGGTTTCTTATATTTGATATAAAGCAGGTGTACAAATCTCATTGACCTAGGTTAAAGCGTCTTTGAGTTATTATGTTTACACACAAACAGACATAATTTCAAAAATGGTATTTTCTGACTCAGGAAAGTCTAAAACTTGAGATTCATAAAAATCTCAAGGTCAAATTCTTTCACGATTCCTATATTTCTCTATAATATGTATACGAGAAAGAAAAAAACACAATTATGATTGTCATGTATTCTTTCACTGTACAGACGTTTATTTCTTTATTTCACAAATATATTGCCTGCTACTGCTAGAGTGATAAAACATGTATATGCTTTAGTGAGAGAGAATATCGAGCAGGCATGTAGCATGCAGTCAAGCGACAAGAAGTGAGCAGATGATACAGATCCATCTATTCTGAGCTTTCAGGATATCTTAAAATAAATATAGAGTCCCATTAAAAGATGAATGGATTTTACCAGAAATGATTTTCAGATATTTTGAAATGCGCAAAAGTTATACAGTATTAATATATCTTGTTAATTTAACTTGCCATGGTATGAAAAATACAGTATTTAAGTAAACTTTGGTTAAGTAATATGATTTAATGAAAGTTCTGTTCTGCCAGGATGCCCAATCAAGGGGAAGATGAGTAAAATTCTTTTCAATTAAATAAATAATGTTTGCTGTGATAATAATTAACATGTTTGCCATTCCCTCTCAAGCTATATTTGGAAAAATCTTGATTAGCCAAAAACAGTATATGGTTCTTTGTTTGAAAACTGTTTACATTGTGGATTATTATTCTAAATAATAGGAAAAAAATACATACTTAATCACAAAAAAAATACCAATAATGCTTGTATAATTCTATTCAAAAATAATTCCCTTATGCTGAATTTCAAAATTTTACACCAAATTTGTCAAAACAATTGAGAATTTTTTTTCTAGAGCAGTGGTTCTTAAACTTTTTTTTCTTGCAACCCAATTTTGCCAATCGCATGTCTTTGTAACCTGTAATTGCCAAAAAAAAAAAAAAAAGGCCAATCATAGTCCCGTTACCCCTTGGAGTATCTCCGCTCATCATCCTCCTGTAGTTCCCATTTGGAGTTTGTTTCCCCGTTCTCCAGGAGTTTGTTTCCCCATTGCAAGCAGTGACACATCGCAAGGCTTTCTACAAACTGTTTACAACCTTTTCTTATTTAGTACAATTGTAATTTACAACTTAGAGCAACCCAATTTTAGACATCATGCAACCCATAGTTTAAGAAACACTGTTATAGAGAATTTTTCATGCAGATCGTGGTCACACAGAAAAAAAAAAAAATTCTTTTATAAGACAGTAACTGTAAAGTTACCTATCTGTGCAACATAAACGCACATCTTTTAAAAGGAACTGTAAAGCGTTAAAAGTATTAAAAAGATCATTATGCTTTATCTTGACTGCTTCCACAGTAGGAATTTCGTTCAGGGGCAACTGGGTGACAGACAACTCGGCAAAAGGATATCTGGGTGACAGACAACTCGGCGACATCCTTTACCAGTTCGGTAATAGGGTCAAAGAGATTTTTTAATAATATTTAAATGGCAACGTAGGGCGCCGGAAAATCCACAGAATCACCTGCTTTTTGAGAGTTCCAATACGTTGAGAGTAAAGATATTCCTTAAGCTGTACTCGCAGGTCACCTTTTGTATTCTAAATAACGTTATCATACGATTACAATCAACACAATTTATATAAAGGATTAGCAATTTTGGTTGCAGAAGATAAGATAGAGTTTGTTCCATCTGCAGAATAAAGTTCGTCAATTATATAGATTTATTTTCAACATTTTAAATCACATTGTCATTTAAATGTAATTAAAAAGTCTCTTTTTGAACCTAACTATTACCTAACAAGTAAAGGATGTCGCCAAATTGTTTCTTCGCCGACTTTTGCAGAGTTGTCTTTTCGCCGAGTTGACTGTCGCCCAGTTGCCACCGAACCTAGGGATTTATGAAACATCAATAAACCATGTTTATGAATGCAAATATATCTTATGTCTGTATGTTATATTATGTCTGATTAAATATTGAATGAAAAGCAGTTATCCTTCTTACAAATTACATAAAACTTCAATATGCAATGTTATAATTTGATTACTATTGACATGATGTACATATTGGTAGGCTGTCAGAGGATAGCTAGCTGATATGTAGCAGACACAGAAAAAGTTACTTGTTATGCATATATTTGTTGCCTGTGTGGCAAGCAGCTAGAGGATGGCACCCAGCTGGGGTGCCCAGAAGGACCAGAGGAGCGATTGCGCCTCCTCCAGACCATGAGGTTGACCGCCCTGGTGGCTTTGGGGACCATGGGAACTGAGCATGGAAGCTCAACCCTATAGGGGCTCCTGGTCACTGCCAGGGGGTGCCCCAATGCCAGAGGAGCTCTGGTCCTCGGCACTTCCGCCACACCCAGAAGTGCCGGGGGAAGGAACACCAGGGACACCCAGAGTGCTTCCGGGTGCGCAGCCAGTACTTCCACCACACTGGAGAGTGCCGGCGGAAGATTATCGCGCCACCTGGTGCACATCCGGGTGATGATAAAAGGGGCCACCTCCCTCCATTCAGGAGCTGGAGTCGGGTGAGGAGAGGACCAAGTCTTGTTGGAGAGGAGTGGAGGTGGCCTGAAGAAAGAGGCATTGGATAGAGGCCTGGAATTTTGGGGAGTTGTTTGGGGTTGTGTGCACTGTTGTAAATAGTAAATTATGTATAATAAACGTGTGTGGGTTGAACCATCGCTGTCCGCCTGTCTGTGTCCGGGCTGTATTCCACACCTGATGTAACAGATCTTTAGTAGATATGTATTTCTATCAAGAATGATTAGGAAGTTCTGAAAGTACTACCAGGAACCCCTTAAACAGTCATAAAAGTGGAGGAGAGATGAGAGGAAAGAAGAAGAGAGCAGAGGATGGGATGACAAGCTGAAACGGTGTGTTGCCGCACCCACCACATGATAAACCACCTCAGGATCCCAAATTAGGACCAGAGCACAACCATTCAACAGGTGATACCTCAGCACCACACTAGTTCGAATGGAATGGAACAGTGTGAGGTTTTTTTTATAGTGGCTGGGGCCCCTGCAAAATATCACGATACAAGCAAATACGAGTAAGGTCCTTATATAAATAAAAATTAAAAACTACTTTCATAAATGAAAACTTTTTACATGTAATTACATGTTGTATGAACAATTAATTCTAAAAGCACTTTCAAATATTTTAACCACAGCCAGGACCCGATAATAAAAAATCGGTTTATCATCAAACTATGATTTCTTAATTTCTCAATGATGTGTCTTCTTCAAGTAATTTTCCATTTTTTTTGAGTAACTGAACTCTTTTTCCTTTTAAAAATGATAACTATTATTGACATTTACCTCAGGGAAGTTAGCACTATTTAATAATACCTAATGTCTTAATTTTGAAGCATGCCTGCAATTAATGTGGCAGCTTTTTAATCACCAGTTAAAGCCTTTGACGTATAAGACTTGCTTTCTGGCTTCTGTCTTAAATAAACTTTCCCTTAATCAGTTGTTTTGAGTATGTGATTTCACTGTTTAACTTAAATAATGCTCCTGCATCAATTCTATTGATGCCTTTGGAAATTTTAAGGACTTGGTCTCTGTTCAAGCCTAGAGCATAGTGTTTTCTGTCCAAGGGAGGTGTCTTCATATAATTTGCTGAAATAAACTCCTTTGGAACTGAACTATGTTTTTTACAGAAGATTAATTTCCTTTGCACTCTTATTTTTGGGCACTATGATAATCACTCATCCTTTCAAAAGTTCAGCGACTATGTTGCTATTAGCCAATGAAAGAACATCTGAAAAGTTCTTGATAATTTTTTTCCAACAGACTTTAATATGTAAAAGTACTGTATAGTGTTGATTGTCAAAATTCATCAAAGCTTTTTTACCAGTTAATATTAAAATATTTACCAAACATTTGCCTGGAAATGTGTGGTTCAACTGGCTTAGAGAATTTTTTTTCCTAGTGCCCCATGATGTTTTGTGAGGCAAGAGCTGTAGCTGCCAATGTTGGATAGGAAAGACCCATGAAAAAAATTGTGATTAGATCTATACACAGAATAGGCATGCACAAAAAATAGAAATGTATCAGTGAATAGACATGTATGTGACCTCTATATAACACATAAGCCAACTCCTTTAATAATACTACCCAGAGTGCTCTGCAGTTGATGCAAACAGGAAGGAGTAAAGAATCCACATGCTTTATTGTTGCTTTTATTTGTTAGCAGCAGTAACTGAGCAAAAGCAACAGGGAAAAAACTATTTTTCACTTCAAGAGAGGTGACTATCTGCTGTCAAACCTGTTTGGAGCATGACTTAGTGAATTCATGCTTCCTGGCTGCCACTGTCTGCAAGAAATTTTAATCTTTGGACAATTCTATTCATTTTATCTCAGGGAGACATAGTGGTACAGGTGTTAGCACTGCTGCGTCATAGCTCATGTCACATTTTTGGCCAGAATAATTTGTCCAGTAATGTTGGCTGGTATTTCCCTAGTCATAAGAGTCACACCCTGCACCATTATAGTACAGTCTAAGCTACAGTAGTTTAGTTTCTCCTTCCCCATTGACTTCAATGCATTCCACTGAGTTTGGCAAAGTTACCAAACATTTTGCCGAACTTGAGGGAAAGCAAATTCAACAGGGTTCACTCATCACTAGTACTGCTTAATTATAATGAAAAGAATACAGAAAGTCATTTCAAATAATATTTACAAGGAATACCAATGTAAGGTTTCTTTAAGCAAGTTTCTTTAAATCTTTCACCATAGAATATGTGAAACAAGGAAATATACAGTACAGTTTGATTAATTAATTTCAAAATTGAACTTTGAAAACCTATTATTGTACACAATGAAACTGTGAAAATGTAAAAAATATATGTATATATTTAGAACATCAAAATTATTAACTCCTTATTGCAGCATACAGTCAGCTTGTTATTCTATTCTTTCAGTTGCAAAGGCAACTGGGTCTTGTCACAACCACTTCTAATAAAATAATTTTTTTAAGGTTTTTTTTTTTACATTCAACATATTTCAGCTTGTTTGTATCTGCACCTAACTTGTGTTGTTGCCAGGATAAATTGGGATGTTGATATATTGGTGTCTAATACCTGTCTGGTATTAGATATTAGACAGCTATACCTAATGAAGTGGAATCAGAATGTAAATAGGCTGAGTTAAAATTTTTGTGAAGTTTTCTGTGTATGAGTGTGACCTATCATCTCATAAAGAGTTGATTCCTGCATTGAAGTCAACACAACTCGGATATGTTAAAGATTTCTGTATCATCTTACAAAATCAGAAACTTTAGAAAATGGATACAAAACTATAAAGACAGCAATCTCAAAATTCTACAATAATTACAAATCAGATGTCATAATATCGTGAAAACCACTAATGTTTTATTTTGTTTATCCCTTTCCCTTCTAGTATATACTGTTAGAGATGGCATCCAGCAACTGATATCCATGCAGGGAGTGTGCAACAATTCTTACCTGGCCGACAGGTGGAAGACAGTCCAGTTAGGTTATATTTTCCCCCAGGACACTAGGTGTCAGTGCCCCTGGGTTAGCGGTACCTTGACAGGTATCCATGGGGCATGTTGGGAGCTGTAGTCCCATGGAAAAGCCCTATTGAGTTTTGTGAGTGCCGCCAGGGGGTGCTGAAGGGATTTTCGATCTCTACCTTTTTGGACTTCTGTCAGTGCTTACTTCGGGCTAAATCAGTCTATATTTTGCCATAAAACAAAAATGAAAAAAAAAAATCTGCTTTTTCATATTATCAAGTCCTCATTAATATTCATAATTTAAGCATTATGGTAGATTTTCTTTATGGTTCTTTTTGTGAACACATTTAATTAGTTGTGTGCTCTCATCTGTTATCATTCTTATTTCCACGTAATTAGACTCACAAGTATAATTTGCTTTAATGACTTTTAATACCATTTAATTCTCACTTCCAGCATCTTCCATATGTGTGTGCATTGTAAGTGGGAGGTGTTAAAAAATGGATGTCATTTATTAATACTTTTTAATGCAACTATTAAAGCATATTAGAACGAAATCCATATATATACAATTTATATATATTGCCACACACATGCGCATAGGAGACAGTTTACAGGCTCAAATAGTGTTATTTCTTAGTCGGACCGGGGGTTGGCACTGTCAACCTGATCCTATTTCCTTTTGTTCCTCTGCAGACCAGTCAAAGAAAGCCTCTCAATAACATTACCACCAGTCTGGCCCTGTCAGCGTCACTTCAGGTACCCACTAATGATGCCATATCCGGTACCCAGAATCTGTCTTCCTGCCACGTAAGTCCCTATGTCAGTTCGGTTTTGGACTACTGTCTGTAAAGATGTGTTTATTTTTTCTCACTGTTTTTTTCAGGTATATGGAGTAACTATCGCCAAAATTTTTTTGACTCTTTATCGTTATTATTACATTGATATAGTTGGCAGGATTATTGCTTGAAAATGACTGAAGAGCAAGACCTGACTTTGTTGCTACACAGCCTGGCCACAGAAATACAGGGACATAAGCTTCAATTGGGGTGAAACCAGAACCCACCTTGCTGAGGCGGAAGCATGGGCTCAAGCACGTACCACCCTCCAACAGGATAATTCAAGGGCTCCCTCCCAGGTGCTGATGCTGCTATAAGAGAACTATGACATAGAATCACATCTCTTAATTTTTGAAAGTACGGCTATGAGATACCAATGGCAGCGCACTGAGTGGGCTAACATATTAGCGCTGTTACTGAAGGCAAAATGGAACCTATTATGACCTCAAGACTGAAGATGCCACCAACTTTGATACTCTCAAGGCCAAGATACCAAAAGGTATGGTGTTTCTTTGCCATAGGTGGAGGTTAGATCTAGAATAACCAACAAGACCTCAGACGTATGATCTGTTGGGAAAAGCAGAGCGCTGGCTAAGGCCAGACATTAACATCTCAAGACAAGTTGTAGAGCAAGTTGCCTGCAACCTACTGGTAAACGCCTTTCCCGACTTCCTTGCCCAGCCAGTCTGCAGGCAAGCCTAAAAAAACATGGAATGCCTAGATTGATACGTTGGAAAGACATAGGTTGGCAGCCAGGTCTGAGTGTGCAGAAAGGTCCTCATGCCAGTTCCAACAGGGACATAAAGCTAACCCTGAACATTCTCACTGGAGTGCCGAGTCTACGACCCTTCTTAAAGAGAAGAACCCCATGCTGTTTCAAATGCAGGGAGCCAGAGCACACCATCCCCAACTACTCACAACTCAGTGAGCCAATGAAATGCATTTGAGCTAAAGGTGAAAGTATTATGCTGTTTCTAACCCGTTATCTTTTCCTGGGACAGGAATGTTGGTGGTGAATGGCTATAGGGTTACTACACTCATAGACACCAGCAGCAACATCTCTATTATCGCTTGTCATTAATATCTTACTGCAACAGTGGCTTAAGGGAAAGACAAATCTGACTGGTATTCACAGTGATATGCATTGGTATCATTCCTCTACCTGTGTGACTAGCTATGAAAACTTTGTAAGAGCCATACAGGTAAGTGGTACTGTGAAATTTACCCTTTCCCATCATACTCAGCAGAGACTGGTCTAAGATGAAAAGCACAAAAGCCTCATGTTATGTCTTTGGGCCTAATAATAGACACAAATAATCCACCCCAAATCGTCTCCACACCATGTACACTGCAGGCAACATGCAGTCACGTGGCTACCCAGTGTGACATAGCAGAAATCACAATGATGACTCTGGAACCTACAGAGCCAGGTTCCATTGATGTCGCAGTCTGACGCTCCACCCACTGAAGTCAGTCCAGTCCCACTTACCACATTGCAGTTTCAGTTTAGGCAAACCTGGATGTCCTTTAAACAGGAACAGTGGAACGATAATTTCCTTAAGTTTGCCAAAAATACAGTAGTCTCAGTGAATGGTCAACGCACCTTAAATCCCATGCCATCTGGATCCCACTTTGTTGTTAACAATGATTTATTATATTGGGTAGCTGAGTATGAGGGGGAGATGAGGTCACTGTTGTTGGTACCGCAGACTTACTGGCGGCAGGTCTGTGAACTGGCACATACACATCCCCTAGGTGCCCATCTGGGAACCAACACAACACTAGAGAGGATTAAGCTCTGATTTTATTGGCTGAGAATCCATGAAGACGTCAGAGGTTTCTGCCCTTCCTGTCAGTTACGTCAGATTCCTAAAAAGGATCGTGCTCCGTTGGTTCCCCGTCCCCTAACTGATATCCCTTTTGAACATATAGGGCTTGATATTATAGGACCCCTTGACCCCTCAACATGAGGATATTAATACCTTCTCATCCTCTATGCCAGTGTTTCCCAACCTTTTTTGAGCCACGGCACATATTTTACATTAGAAAAATCCTACGGCACAGCACCAAACAAAAATGTCACAAAAAGTATATGTAATGAAATATAATGATCTTCTAGTTTCAATTTACTCACAATTTACTTACTCAGTGTGAAACCTGGGCCTGTTTAGTTGAACACGATGCTGATATACACGCAGGAATTGAAGAAAGACACACATGAAGATCTTCTTCAACAGCTCTGAGTCTCTCTCTTTTTTTAGTTTTTACAGCAGTCATGCTTGAAAAGCTAAGCTCGCATAGGTAGGTTGTGGAAAATGGGAGCAGGGCTGAAATAGAACTCCTTAGCAGCAGTCAGCCAAAAACTATCCAACAGCAGATCAGCAAAGCTCAGCTTTGGGAAATAAAATAACAACTTCTGTTCAAGAGTTTTCAAATGCTTGCCTATTGTCTCACACAGTGCAGCAATGTTGATACCTTGCCATTTCTGGATCTGTGGGGACATGTCAAGGTTGGCACTTTCCATATGTTGTTGCCAGAGCTGCACATTTGAAGGAAATCCATTAATTTTATCTGCTCTTGTGAGCAGCTTTTCATTTCGGCCTTGCATCCGTGTGTTCAGGTCATTGAAATGTTGAAATATATCCTCCAGACATGCTAGTCTTGCACACCACTCATCACTTGAGAGCAACTTAGCGTCGTCACACCTCTCATTTGTCAAAAACACTTTTAGTTCCTCCCGCAGCTCATACACATGGGCTAAAACTTTGCCACGGGACAACCACCGGACCTCCATATGCAGCAATAGCACTTTATGCTCCGCTCCCATTTCCTCACACAATGATGCAAACATGCGACTTTTTACAGGTCTTGTTTTCGCAAAGTTTATCATGCACACAACATCGTCCAATACAGGAGCAAGGTCTTCTGGTAATGTCTTGGCAATGAGTGCTTCATTGTGCAGAAAACATTGAGTCGCAATAAAATCTGGATGTTGCTCTTTCACTCTGCTTACAAATCCTTTGGTGCGCCCGAACATGGCGGCTGCTCCATCAGTGCAAACACTTATGCAGCTTTCCCATCTTAGTTCTCCTTGTTCAAGGTACTTTGATACAACTCGAAAAATTTCCTCTCCTGTTGTTCTTTCTGGCAATTCCTTGCAAAACAGGAAGTTTTCTCTGATGGTGTCTCCGTCTACAAAGCGCACAAAAGTTGTGCATGTCCACTGATATCCATAGATTCATCGACTTGCAATGCAAATTTTCCACTGGCATGCAACTTTTCCCAAACAATCCTTTCAATGTCTGCCGACATCTCATCAATACATCTGGAAATTGTATTATTTAAGAGAGGGACTTGGGCTATTTCTTTAAGAGCTCATTTACAATGATTTTGCAGGCAGGTAGTATTAATGTCTCTGCCACTGTGTGTGCCTGTTTTGATTTGGTGATGAGTTCAGCAACTTGGTAGCTAGCTTTGAGAGCGCTCTCATTTGTCTTTGTGGTTTTCCTCGCTAAAGCTGCCTGTTTCTTAGTCTGTTCACGAAGTTGAGCTTTCTTTTGACCACTACTCATACTAGGGCCTTCATCTGGGTCACAGTTTTCTCCAGGACCCAGTTCGGATTGTGTACTTTTTCTTTTCAGATATTTATCCATCGCTATCACTGCTGTCACAGACGAAGCATCACTAATTCTACTGTTTGAATGACAACAGGTAGATACACAGATTAATCAGCCATCTGCTGCTACCTAGCAGAAGAGTATTTAATTGTTCTGCCTGTCACTGTCCCATAGATGAACGAAGACAAATTATTTGCAGTAAATAAATAATCATTTTCAGACCAATTAAGTGAAATTGGATAATTTTCCACGGTACACTTGATGATCTCTCACGGCACACTAATGTGCCGAGGCACGGTGGTTGGGAATCACTGCTCTATGCTACCCGCTATCTTGAGGCTCTCATGTTGAGAGTAGCCAATTCCAAAGCAATAGCATAGAAACTCATAGGGGTCTTTGCATTGGTTGAAATCCAAAAAGAAGACTTAACAGACCAAGGGACACCTTTTACCTCAGAGATGTTCAGGAAAGTTGCTGAAGATCAAACATTTAAAGACCACAGTGTATCATTCTCAAACTGACTATCTTGTCGAGAGGTTCAATCAGACTCTCAAGCAAATGTTATGTAAGGTGGCCAGCGACGATGACATTAACTGGAATCAGCTCCCCACCCTCATACTTTTAGCCTATTGGGAGGTGCCTCATGTCTCTTCAAGCTTCTCTCCTTTTGAATTACTATATGGGCATCAACTCCATGGGATATTGGACATCCTAAAAGGATGGGAGGAGAAGGCCCTCCCTTTGACTAACATTTTGAAATATATAGCTCAGTTATGCAGTAGATTCACCAAAATTGGACCCACCTTAAAAGAAAATATGGAAAAGGCACAAGTAGTGCAGGCCAGATCTTGCGATCATGGGGCGGTACTTAGGAAATTCCGCCCGGGAGACTGTGTCATGGTACTGGTTCCTACCTCACACTCTAAATTAATGACACCTTTGCAGGGCCCATACAAAGTTAAGGAGCGAAAATGGCTTGTTGATTATCTGGTTAAACAACCAAATCGTTGACAGAGTGAATGGATTTATCATGTCAACCTGCTGAAGTCGTAGTGGGACAGGGATAGCCAGCCCCATTCTCTTTTCGCCTTTAAAAATTCCTTTAACTTTGGTCCTAATTTGACATTAGCACTATTGTGTTCTTATATTTGGATTGCATGGGGCACCTGACACCTTCCAACATCTGGTGGATAAAGTGCTACAGCCCCACAATTCCTGTAGTACTGACTACTTGGATGACATAGTCATCTATTTTGACACATGGAAGAAACACTTAGAGCAGGTTCAGGCTGTGCTCCAGGCACTTGGTAAAGCCGAACTTCGAATAAATCCTAAGAAATATTTCTTTTAAATTGCATTGTGTTGCTTTACTAATTTGTTTATTTATTTTCAGGTTCTTATTTTCATTGTTTAATATGATGTATTGTGTTTGGCATATCCATGTGAGTTGGTATATGATGTCACACAACACAAGTATGTAAGATTATCATTAATACTGTATTTATTAGAGTTTGACATTGTCATAGTCTTTCATAATGAAAATCTTTAATATTCATTAAGAACATTTTCTATCTGTGTCAGTATATTACGCCTGTTTATTTCATTTCTATGTTTGACCAAATGTTTTTTGTTCTCCCATTTATCAATTTATTTACAGTCTTCAGGGTTCACACATGATTCTTGAAGCAAGAATATATGTCTGGAGACAACTTACTAAAAAAACCTTAGTAGTGTAGTAGTGGCAAAATTCAGCACTAAAAAGGCTTTACCCACAAGGTTTTTTCTTAAAAATCTGTCTCCATGCAATATAAAAATGAAAATGCAAACAAAGGAACATTTTGATGGCTAGCAAAATGTATTTAGTTTGATAAAGCAACAGTAATGTTTCAAAATGGGAGTCTTAAAAACATTCTTTTTAGTACTGTGGTCTTCACAGTGTTCATTCTGACATGGCATGTTTGACATTTACATTTAGACAGTAATTGTAAACTACTACAGTTATTCATTTAAACATGCAGTTAGAATTTGAATGCTGTACAGCTTCATCTGTGGCTCTGCTGGACCAGAGTTGTTAGGCAAATGTACTGTTTTGGTTGTATTGACTATACAATTCTGTGTTTTCCGTGACTTTTCATTATTAACAGTAAGAAGAACTCGTAGGGCGGCACGGTGGTGCAGTGGTAGCGCTGCTGCCTTGCAGTTAGGAGACCCAGGTTCGCTTCCCGGGTCCTCCCTGCGTGGAGTTTGCATGTTCTCTCTGTGGGTTTCTTCCGGGTGCTCTGGTTTCCTCCCACAGTCCAAAGACATGGTGGATTGGTGATTCTAAATTGGCCCTAGGGTGTGTTTGTGTGTGTCCTGTGGTGGGTTGGCACCCTGCCTGGGATTGGATTCCTTCCCTGTGTTGGCTGGGATTGGCTCCAGCAGACCCCCGTGACCCTATGTTCAGATTCAGTGGGTTGGAAAATGGATGGATGAAGAAGAACTTGTTACTGGGAGTTATTTTCACCTCCTTTTTAACTGGGTATGACAACACGCTATTTAGTTCAAATGAGCATTCTGGATGTAGCTGTCAATTCTTTCAACTTCACATTTAATTTGACAGTATCATCTATAACATGTGTGCCTGGAGATTACTTCCCTGACTCTGTCAAGGCAAATAGTACCACCCTGAGACTAGAGGGGGCACAGCCACTAACACCGTCTTCTTTTTCACCCTCAATTCTGAAAAGCAGTCCAAGGAAGATACCTACTCCTCTACCTTCAGCCTTGAGCAGGAATGACCCTTTCTGTTTGGGACGCAACAAAAATGAGCAGTCCCAAGGAGATGGTGGTTCATTCTGGAACCAACAGGCAAACAAAATGGAGCTTCTGCTGACGGATGCTGCTATTATTACTTGACTTTTTTAAAAATATGCCTAACTATCTATTTGCAGCAATGTCTGGTGATTTTATTATCACTCCCTACCTTTTCTGGTAGGTTTGTGAGGATAAGTGTGTGGAGAGGGAGGTTTTGCAAGTTTGTTTGTTTGTTATCTACCATTTACAAAAAAATAATTTTTAAAGAGTAAATTCTTTTCTGAGAAATTATACGTAAGAGTAATTTAAATTTTGAGATTAGTATAAGGAAATTTATATATTGAAATTTCTGGGTATGTCATTTTTTATTTATTTATTTTTTTATTAATTTTATTACAATCCATACAAAGCAATCAAGTTTTTACAAAGATAAAAATTAAGAACAGATCGATCCCCAGCCCTGAGAGAGAGAGCAAGCCAAACGGCGTTAAATTTAAGGCTTGTAAACATACCTAAATTAATAAATTCTCTGTGCCTTATGAACTTATTTTAAAATATTACTGATTAGATCCTGCCATGTTTTGAAAAAAGTCTGTACGGATCCTCTAACTGAGTATTTGATTTTTTCCAACTTCAAATAATAAAACACATCGGTTTCCCACTGACTTAAAAGAGGAGAGTTTGGGTTCTTCCAGTTTATGAGAATAAGTCTACGTGCCAAAAGTGTAGTGAATGCAATCACAATTTGTTTGTCTTTCTCCGCTTTAAACCCATCTGGAAGAACACCAAATACAGCTGTTAATGGGTTTGGAGGGATTGTGAGTCCAAGGCTATCTGAAAGGTTATTAAAAATGTTTGTCCAGAATAATGTTAATTTGGTGCAAGACCAGAACATGTGACCTAGTGAGGCTGGGACTTGGTTGCAACGTTCGCAGGTTGGATCATGCCCTGGGAACATTTTGGAGAGTTTTAGTCGAGACAGATGTGCTCGATATATAATTTTGAGTTGTATAATTGTATGCTTTGCGCATATGGAGCTCGAGTGAATTCTCTACATTGCTACTTTCCACTCCTTTTCTGATATATTAATTGAGAGATCTTTTTTCCAGTGTCTTCTTGGATCTTTGAAAGGGAGGGATTGTAAAATGATTTTATATATTGAAGAGATGGAGTCTAAGTCCTTGAGATTGAGCAATATTTTTTCCAGCATGGATGAGGGTGCAAGATGAGGAAAATCTGGAAGGTTTTGTTTAACAAAGTTTCTGATTTGAAGATAGTGAAAGAAATGTGTAGCTGGAATGTTAAATTTGGAATGTAATTGTTCATAGGATGCAAAGACGTTGTCTATATAAAGATCTCTAAGCAAGTTAATTCCAAATTTTTTCCAAATATTAAAAACTGCATATGTTTGTGAAGGTTGAAAGAGGTGGTTCTCTTGCAGGGGTGCCACAGATAGAAGCTTCTCCGTCTTAAAATGCTTTCTACATTGGTTCCAGATTCTAAGTGAGTGGAGCACAATTGGGTTATTAGTATATTGCCGATAACGTGTGTTTATTGGAGCACAGAGCAAGGAATACAAAGAAGTACTGCAGGATTTTACTTCTATTGCGGACCAAGCCTGTGTATGTGGGTTTGTCATTTTTAATTATTATATAGTAATCTGCTGCAGTCTCACTGAAGAGCATTATATGGAATTAATATTTGTTTTTTAACAGTTTTAAATTAGCTAGTCTGGTGTCCTTCAATGCACCTTCTCTAAAAAGGTGTCTTATGATGAAGAAGTAAAAAAGTACAATACAGTTCAAGCAGAATGATGTAACAGATAAGGAAGGCATGCTACCTTAACTATTAGGATAAACTTTGCAATTTATTATGTAAAGATAGGTCACTTTAAAGTGATGGGAGGTTGGAAATTATCTGCAATATATTAAAGTGAGGTGGTGAAGTGGGTAGCGCTGCTGCCTCGCAGTAAGGAGACCCGGGTTCGCTTCCCAGGTCCTCCCTGCGTGGAGTTTGCATGTTCTCCCCGTGTCTGTGTGGGTTTCCTCCGGATACTCCGGTTTCCTCCCACAGTCCAAAGACATGCAGGTTAGGTGCACTGGCGATTCTGAATTTTCCCTAGTGTGTGCCGGGTGTGTGTGTGTGTACCCTGCGGTGGGCTGGTACCCTGCCTGGGGTTTGTTTCCTGCCTTGCACCCTATGTTGGCTGGGATTTGCTCCAGCAGACCCCCATGACCCTGTGGTTAAGATATAGCAGGATGGATATTAAAGTGATTTTGATATACAACTTTAATAAAAACTTGCCTTAATTTTTTCTTGTTTTCCTCTTGCTGGTTGTGTGTAATCTTTTTTTGCTGGTTTTGTTTGAAGGCCAGCTAAGCTTGTGCAAACATATTAAAAATTACATTTTGCATTACATCACACCACTTTTTTGTCTTTCAGACACGGTTTAGGTTATGATTCTTACCGATACAAGTTATTTGTAAAATGTATGGGTTAGACATGTAAGAGGTTAAGTATATAGCTGGTTTTATCATTTCTTCGTATCCCCCATTAGCAATGCCAAATTCCTAATGGCGTTTGCAGTTAAGATAATATTAATTAACAAAATTTTTTCACCTGACACTACCCAAAACTTAAATGTCTTTATTTTAAATGAAGGTGCCTAATATTTAAACTGCCAGGTCTTACCTGCAATGCAGTAAATTAATGCGTAAAGATATTAGGCAGTTACAACATAATGGTACTAATTTCTATACAAGATATAAATGTGCATATTATTTTAAGATATATATGGATATATATCTTAAAATAATATGTGCATTTATATCTTTTGTAATAAGAATGATAGGAGTCACAAAAATATTTGGGGATGGCCATCCCGTATACCTGAAAACTTGTCAAAAAAATAAACGCATTTACAGACTGGAGTCCAAAACAGAACTGATTAACAGGGTGAAAAGCTATTCTATAAATACTGTATGGCAGAATGGAGGAAGAGGTGGATTTAGGGAGGCCAGAACAGGAACTGATGTGGCAGGAAGAGTTGTTTTTGGTACGGAATATGATGTCATAAAAGAATGCTAGACATGACATCACCAGGGTTGGGACTGATGATGATGTCAATGGGAGGGAGATTCTTTGACTGATCTGCAGAGGGGCAAAACAAGAAAGGATTATGTGATAGCGCCAACCCCTGGTCGGACTAAGAAACAATTTGAGTCGGTAAACCATCTTCTATGTGCACATGTGTGAAACGTAGAAATTAGTGCTGTAGTAAAGCAGGCAGATTGCAGTATAAAGCAGCAGACTTTGTATGTATTTACTGAAATAGCTTGGACTTGATTTTTTCTCTCTTAGCTGTAATTTTTAAACACAGTAAATAAATTAGCACATTATGCAAGAAATATCTCATGACAAAATGTATATGGGACATACATTTATAACAGCATATTAAATACATTGTGATGGAACAACTGAATATAAACAAGAGCCATCCCTGGATAACAGGTGATATATTCATGTGTATGACAATAAAACAATCAATCAGACATCAAGTCTGTAGACTGAAAGAAGAAATGATGTTCAGCGTGATACAGTATATAAAATATTCTAATATTAATGAGTTATTAATACCATAATGACAGATTCTAGAATGGCAACATACTTGCAACTAATTAATTTATTCATTTGTCAGAAGCTGTTTTGTTTACTGAAATGTGCCTGAAAGGCATATAATTCTTTAAGTGCTGTAGCTGATATTCTAAACATTGAACAATTTCCATCAAATAAATATCAATTTGTTAAACAATATGTCTAGTTACCACAGTCTTCGTACAAAGCAGGGTTCGCAAAAGGTTAAAACAGCTTACTAGAGTGATTTACCATGAAGTAATTGACTATAGCTTTAAGCCACTGTTAATCAGTTCTCCAGTGTAAAATCAGCTTGTGACATTATTCTACTTTGAAACTGGACTAGTGGGCCAGAATTTAAAGCAGCACGCTGAAGAAACAGTGACTGTCATTGGAAGTAGGCTGGAATAAAAGAAATTTTGAATTACTTATCTGCACATTAACAACTATCCCTTAGGTCCTCAAAATCTATTTGTCATCATTGTTCATTTAACCTTTATGCGAAATGTACCTCCAAAATGCCCATGGGTTGTTTTTCCTCTTTCAAAACAGCTCTGAACACTTCTGAGACTTTTCTATTTAAGCAGTGCTTGAAGACTTTCAGTGAGATAAACATGCGAAGATTGATGTATTCTTGTGGGATAAGTTGCTAGATTTAACTTAAGTTAACAGGAATTTATTTATTTTTATACATGTGATTTCACAATTGTTCTAAGCAGATTGAATACACACACATTTATATAATGTTTTAGTAATGTCTTGACTCAACAGAAAGCACTTATCTTCCCAGCTTGAAATCAAGAAGAAGAATCATTTACACTGTCTGGAAAAAATTATTTGTCCTTTGTCCAGTTTTTTCATAGTGAATTTGGTCATTTTATTAAAAGGCAGAAGCCATTGTAAATATAAAGGAGAGTCTAAGAGAAATGACACTAAAATTTGGTGTACAATGTAACCAAACATAACATCCTCAGGTATGCCCCCTTGTATGGTGACAATAAATAATCCAATAAATCCTTGGATTTTTAAAAATTATGACTAATGGTCTTGCCAATTTAGGACCATTATTTATATAGTTCTGGCATTTTTATATATATTATAAAAGGAAATCCTCAGACAAACATTCGAAAAAGTCGGTTTATTTATTAGAGAGAAAGAAACGAAATTCATTCACGGGCAGTTATACGTTGCGTTGTCACGATGCAAATCCAAACACAGAATCAAAATTCAATGCGATATTGACGAAAATCTAATTGAAAAATTTTTTTTTACTGAAGTTTTACAGTAAACGAGTAAGTTTAAAAAGTATTTACGTGTTAATTTCAAATCCATACAGAATGATATCGTATAATGCAACAAATAACTCTAGCGCAACATGAAACATAATTTACTTACAAATTATTATGTTTTACTGTTTTTTAATATGGTTAATTACTTGTTGTAATGTAAAATAGTTCTATTATGCATATGTAAGAATTCCCATGAAAATAACAATAAATTGTACATCCACAACCCCATACGCGAGCAGCTGAACTGCAAACTGGCTAGTGTGTAGCGCCAGCACAGGGGTTGTCGAGTGAAGCAAGCAGGGGGAAAAGCCCCCTAGTATATATATTGACTCTTCTGATTGCTAGAGAAAAGTATATTTTACTGAGTGTAATTTGGGAAGTAATGAATCAATTCTTTGGATGTAGCACACATGGAGGATATGTAGCTATTTAAATATCTGGTATATCAATATATATATGTTAATTTAGTAAAGATTTTTACAGTAAATTGCTGCTAGAGTACATTATATAACAATTAACTTAATTTTTGTTTTTGTTGTTTGACTTTAATATGAATTTTTCCAACTAAAAGACAAAAAAAAAAAAATCTGAAGTATGCATCAGAGGCAAAAGTACAGTACCATGAATTTTTCATGTAGTGAATACATCACAATATAGCAGTATCTGGGAACTTTATGATTGATGCATCTGAATTTGAAATACCAGAACATAAACTGAAAATATTTTTCAAAAGGCAGCATTTTATATAATAATTGTTTGTTTTTGTAGTCATTTTCCTATACTATCAGATCTTTCTGTCTAGGAAATTTGTCTTTTATGATGAATAATTATTCTTATACAACCAATATGGAATGTTGAGACACTGTGAATTTAATCCAAGTCTATATATTTTATCATCTTAAATAATTAAATCATGTTCAGATTTTGCTATGATACTGTAAGTTCAATAAAAAATGTTGCCTTGTTTAATTTGGCAGATGGGAATTAAGTACTCGTACTTCATATCATACACTTATATTACATTATTTATTTACTTGCTCATTTTCATTCATTTTCTAAACCACTTTTTACAATACAGTGTCTTGTAAAGTTACTTAAGCAGCACTAGGCACAGGAAAGAAAGCAACCATGGATGGAAGAGAAGACCATTGCAGCATACACCCTCACACACTTCTACACTTACGTCAAGTTGAATACTAAGGTTTTTGTTAATGCACATCTGTACAATTCATCTCTTCATTCATTCATTTGGTACCACATTTTTTAAATTTAGTAAAATTGGGTCTTATCAAAATATTATACATGGCAGAACCACACCCTAGACAGTGTACTAGTTCTTCGAATGTCACACATATTTATACATCCACACTTGCACTCAGATATGTTTGGGATAAGGTCGATAAGTTGAAGCACCTTCAGGAAAGCAACACAAACAGTGGTAGAACATGCAAAACACAGGCAGCAACAACGGACAGATTTAAATCCTGGAACTGTTTCATTGCACCACTGTGCTTCTTTCTTTCTTTCATGGCAGTCTTTTCAAATGGTTTAATGTAAAATTGTGTACAGTAATGAGGAGAAACTATCCGAATATTAAAATTTAGTAAAGTTTACAGTATGAATGACATACAAACAGTAATTTAAATTCATTTTGAAATTCTTAGTTTTTAAACTCATGGGGGCTCAGCAATATGCTGTAGAATGACAACTCTCCAAGTGAATAAAACCTAAAGCCTGCCTAGATTTACATATGCCTCCTGAACTACTTGGACACTCCACAGCCGATCCTCTGCCACATTCATAATATACTAACCTGCACTAATTCTTTATTGCTATTTTGATTATCAGGTTTGGATTATGAAAATCTGTAGTTGCACATTTAATTAAATGTAAAAAGTTACTTTAGAAATTATTCCTTATGTAATACATTACCAAGGTGTGAAATTATATTACAACTTCAAGAAATGTTAATTAAAAAATGCATATATGTTATGATTACACATTTACAAATGTAAACTCAGTGTAGTAAAAATTAATTTGTTAAACTGTAATGTAGCTGTTTTAAGATGAAATAAGTAAATTATATATTAACAACTATTACCCTGCAAGCTAACAATAAAAAAGCAGAAAATGTATTTTTAAGCAGTATTATTTTATCAAAAGTCATATTTACTTTTGTTTTAAAATCCTGCTATGCCATCAGTTGTACCTTCAAGAAATAATTCTCACTTAGCTTAGAAAAAATGATATTCCTTCCAACAGTGCTATTTCTATAGAGCGATTTGGCATATTTCAGTTGACTTAATTATTTACAGTAGCATATTCTCACAATAACAATATCACCAGTGGTTTACTTTTACATATTTCAACTGATGGGAGCTCCAGCGTCAACTTCAAAATTCAATTAACTCCCTATAGCATATGTTTTGCAGTAAACCCGTCCCAAGCTAATTGTTAAAAGCCCAGGATACCCAATTTTCTTGATACTGCATTGCTCTTAGGCCGGGTTTATACTTTACGCGAAGCGACGCATGCTGCAGCGGATGCTCCTGCTACGCAAGCGTTTTACTATTTATATTTGTGCACATACTTTACGTAAATCTGAAGGAATCCAGCAGGTGGCAGTGTGAGATATTATCACGGTGAGAACATGTTCGGCTTCTTTGTGTTGTGAATTGCATGGAACACCCATTAAATTCTGATGAGACCTTACCGCAATATCTCTGAAAAGGATGTTTAATGAATAAATCCATCAATCCAGGGATGTGTCCATTCCAGAAAGCACTGGGCATGAGGCAGAAACAATCCCTGGACGGGGCCTCAGCTCATTGCAAGGTGAATAGAAGCACACACATACACTGGAGTCATTTTAGTGGCACAAAATCCCCAAATCTGCATATCTTTGGAAGGAAACCAGAGCACAGTGTGGGATCCAAGTAGGGAATACCAGCAACGTGACTGTCTGCGAGACAGCAGTGCTACCAAACTTCCACCGTGTCACCCCCATGTATGTAATTATTAACAGTATTCATTATTTAAACGAAATTAATGATTTACCTGTAAAATGTAACATACACACTTTAATGCTTTTCATCATGAAAGTGATATCAAGTATAAACCTAAAGATTCTAAATTTGCAGAGAGTTGGAATATCATACATTTAATGTGTTCTGTGTGGTGATCTATTGCTGCTTGATATAGCGATAAAAAACTGGGATGACATTTACTTCATTTGCTTTAATGATAAAGTAAACTATGAGGTTAAAGTGGACATTTCGAGATTAAAGCCGAAATTTCCACTTTAATCACAAAATACACATTTTCACTATGTCCTTAATTTTTTTTCTCAGTGGCTCAAATACAGAGCTGTACATTATGTTGCTGTTGTGAAGTTGCAAAAAGAAAAAGACGACATAAAAGATGGTATGTGAGACTTTTAAAATGCATCGTGTCATTGCGATCGTAAATATGCGACGCTTGAATATAAAAGCACCACAAATGCATCTATATGTCGGCATTTTGCTTCAGCACATTGAACCATTGATCAAACATCGAAGCGAGCACATCGATCCCGTAGGATCTGCATAGAGGCTTTCTGTCACATGTAGATAGTAAACAGAGACTTTGACGTCACGTTCTGACTTTTAGCACACTGTGCCCCCCGACCTTTTGCTGGTACTGCAACTTGCGTACGTGTCGCGTCAGTTTCTGAGGACCTGCTCAGAGGACGCATCAAATGAATTCTGGGAACGTGTGGCAGCCATGAGGCGGGTGCGTATGCATTCTGAGCATGAAGTATAAACAAGCCCTTAGTATTTTCATGCAACAGCAGTAGCAGCAGCAGAAGGTGAACTAGTCAGGATGAATAGCAGAGCCAACACATATGGCAGCCTTTGCAATATCTATGTGCCACAAGTGCATAAAATGGACTTGATTCTTTACAGAGACCAATCACAAAGAGACACTAAGATTTTCGTCTTTTTTTTCAGGAACTGGAGAATGCATTCCACATGTTTTATATCTGGTTGCAGGAACAGAGTGTTAATAAGAGTGTGAGGAAGATTCACCTTTCAAAGTATACTGGTCAGGTTAACAACTGTTTAATGTGAAGTATCTTTCAAGAGCGTCAAGAGGGTTTCTTTTATGATTTCTGCATGAAAGTAAATAAAGTTTGGCAACTTCTTAACAGGGTACATTTTTGACAGCATGACACTCACATCAGCAATAGTATGCATTTGTCCAATATCATACATATATTTTATTATTCTGTTATTCTATTACAAGCTTGAGCTGCTTAGCTTGACAAAGGCACATACAATGCCAGCCAAGAAAACAGTGCAGTACAACCTCTGCCTGAAGTATTTCACAAATGAGTGCATGTTCTTGCATGCACTGAATAAGAGACAAATATACAGTCTCCGTTTTGTGGCATTACACATGTATTTTTTGAGCATGTCTGTGCCAAATAAATAATGCTGTTCGTTTTCAAATAATATTGCATTTCTCTCTATGCTGTGGTTTCTATTACACACCTGAAAGAAAGTGACAATATATGTGAAAACATCATCGCACAAATGCAATATTATTTGAAAACAAACAGCGTCCGATCAGCTGTAAAAGTATGGCATTTCTAAATGTTTGCTTTTTTTCAGTTTGATTCTCTCAGTCAGACTGTATATTTGTCTCTTATTCAGTGCACGCAAGAACATGCAGGTAGCCAGATGCTGTATGCTACAACATGCTGGCGGTGATCAACGCACATTTTTAAAAAAGAAAGAGACAAATATATGTGACGTTTTGAAGAAATCATTTTATGACACGATTTACCTTTATTTATTTACTTACTTCCTAAAGCCTAAAGTCACAAGTAGTGTGCAGAGGGCATGCGCAAAAATGTGTGTAATGCCACGAAAAGTGCCTGCTGACACTTTAGTATACAAGCAATGGTATGTGCATTCTTGCTCCGATGTAGAAGGGAGCTGAGTTTACCTCTGTTACAGCACGTCTATGTGAAAACAGCAGTATCAGATGCGGGGGTGGGGTGTGTTTGGGCTCGTGAACGCGGCCGAGATAATAAAACTGACTAAAAAAAAAAAAATAAAAGCTAACCTTTACAAGTATCATAAATTACATTGGCTGTTACAGACTGAAATCAAATGTATGTTTTATTCTAAAATAGTAAGACTAAGAGCAGTTTACTTCTCAAAACGGAGTAGTGCAGGATCGAACTCTCGATTCCCAGGCAGCGACTGATTCTATTACGCTACGGAAGCAGTCATAATAAACATGTGTCAATGTCGCATGTTAAGGCGGCTTTTTGTTTCTGCAGTTATATTTTTGAATAAAAGCGCAATTGCTGTTTTAGATTTGTAGCTTTTGTGAAAGTATTTGTGTGATACTTCAGGCTTCATACATTATATAGTTTATGCCTACATTTTGTCATCTACTAGTAGAATATAAAAAACGTTTCTGTTTTAACAATGTGTTTACACAGATTACTGTAGAAACGGAACAGACATGAAGTGCGTGTGTTCCAAACAATGATCTATTATTTCCACTCTAAAACTCCACTTCACTCCCAGAAAATCAATCAAGGCATGAGCTGGGAGAAGTTTGTGCACGTTCTAAGTCAGTGGGGGGATGGAATAGCTGGCTGCTTGCAGCTTTTCTTTTATCAGCACATTTAGATTAACAAAAGACGCTGGCGGAGAGGTGAGAACGGTTTTAAGAAGCAATTTAAGGTGGGAGACGGATTTACGAGTTTTTTCGTAGGCTCTGGTAATTCTAGTGTTAATGTTTTTTTTGTTTTCTTTAAACACTTGCATTAGTTATCACAGTGAAAAATACTTATTTTTAGAAAACCTCTCTTTTGGAATTTCAATAGGGAACTGCCAATCAAATTAATATTTGTAATGATTTAATGATGCACTGGTTCAATAACAACAGATCAGAATGGTTTTTGCTCAAAATATGTGGTCAGCACATATCTTCTAGATTGCTAATGACATGTGCAGTACACCTTTAGGTATCCACAACTGTCAGTAAAGCAAATTAAACAATGTATGCTATGCTACTTTTTTAGATCTGTTCAAAGTCCCAGTGCTAGTAAACCTGCAGATAAAAAGATAACATTTACTTATTTGGCTGATGCCTTTGTTTTAGGTGACTTACAACATTTGATAGTCACATTTCTTTTGTTTTACCAATTGGGGCATTGTTTCCTGAAGAGGCATTGGCTCTCTTGGAAATGTGTTCTTTTAAAATTGTGGCATATTAAATAATTAAACAATATCATAATATACCAGAAACGTCGATATCCCTCCCTTCGTGATTACGGCGGTACAAGAATCACATGAGAAACAATATCTTTTAGCTTACATTTACTGACGGTTAACGCGGTTACAGACGGAGAGGCGCATGGACAGACTTTAACCAGGTGGGAAATCTGGATCAACACAGTCAGCCATTTTCTCGTCACCATGCTGGGAGGTTTTTCTTCGAGCTTTGTCGATTCCGCCTCTAAAGGTCTGGCTGTTGTCCAAGCCTCTATAATGTCTTGCTTCATTTGCTGGTCTTCTCTGTCTCCAAACAAGGGCTGAATTCCTCCTCCACAAAATACAGAAATATCATAGTGCTTACATGCCGATTCTCATTCTCCCAATAAGGAAAGAAGATTTGTGCTGACAGAGGACAGAAATACCCTAACCTGTGTTTAAGCTGACTATACAAGCCTCCAGTTGTCTTTGGCTATCTAATCCAATGCTTGGCTAGCAATTCTAACTGCTGAGCCCCTGTGTGCCACAGTTAACATGCACATGTGAATAAAACTCATAACAGTATTGTCCAGATATAGTGACATAAATAAAAATGTAGTATAACAGGCATAGACAGGCGAAGTGACTTACTCTTGGCCACACTGTGTCAGTAATGGGATTTGGACCCACTACCTCAGGTTTTGAAGCCTTAACCCCTATGCTACACTGCATGCCTAATTAATAAGTATAGTTTCTTTTATTTCCAATGTCTATGTCTCCATATATAAGTTTTTGGAATTTTCATAACTGGGTATTACTGGCTTTGTTATGTTTTATTTCTTAATCTTTACAAAGCATTGTTGACACGCCGTTCTGTGTTCAGCTTTAGTTAAAGGTTGTAGTTAATAGAATGCAAGAATTCTACAGCAACAGCATAGTTTCTATACATTCAGGTTCTAAAACATTAATAGTAAGATGATGTAATTGATATAATTGTTACATATATTTTTTACTACACTCATGCAGATACAGCATGATTTAGCAATTTATTATAACTTGTTCCAAGTAATTTATCTACAAAAATCCTTGCAATATTCTCATAAGGTTTTCATCCTCCCTTCTTTTTGACTTATTCTTTTGTCAGACTGTTTCTAATTGATTATTCTCTGCCAGTACCGCCTAAAAATAAGCTTTGCCACTGCTCTGTCTCTTTTTCTACCAGCACTGTTAAAAAAACATTAAGTGCCTTTAACTCCACCAGTACAATTGAAAAAAATCACAGAAGTGTTTTCATTTTAATAAAAATGTATGAGTTACATAAAAGGATAAAAGACTCAGTATCTTAACTCTCTTTTGTTAGCAAACGTTTGTATGTTTTCAGTGTTCATATGGGTTTTTCTTCTGGTTACACTACCATGTATGCAATTAGATTAACTTGCCACTCTAAATCTGTCCTTTTTGTGTCAGTGTAGGTGTGTGCATGGGTATGGTTTGTTTTACCCAATGGCTGGAATAGGTTTCAGTTTAACACAACTGTTGCCTGCCAATAGAGTTAGTTTCTAGGTGATTTTTGAAATTCATTTCTTCAAGAGTACATTTTTCCAAGAGAGGCTTACAGATCGACAATAACATACTGTGATTGAACCTCCTCCTTGACTTTCTGAAATTTCCAAACCACTCTTTTCCATCAAACACCATCCTATCTCATCTCCACCTTTCTCATGTACACCTTGATTCCAGTGTAGCCATTGTAAGCTCAGCAACCTCAGACTCTTGATTGAATTAAGATTGTTCAACTGTGAGTTTGTGTGTTTGTCCATGTGTTAAGTAGGTTGCATATACTAGAAAAGGTAGGTAAGCTTTAGGAAGATTCCATTTGTGTCTGTGTGTTAGTTAATAACACTTCACAGAAGAGGTGAGGGGCAGCATGTGAAACATTTTTTGTGATTCATTTAGCTGTAGTGAGTGAGACATAGAAAACTAGAATGTAATGTCAAAGCAAATGCACCTGAACAGAATATTTTCTCCATATTCATATGGGTTTCCTCTGGGCTCTGAAGTGTCCTCCCAAAGTCCAAAAATATGTAGGTTGAAAGGATTGGAGATACTAAATTGGCCTCAATGTATGTATGTGTGTGTGATCAACCTGTGATGGCTGGCGCCTTTTTCCAGTATTGCACCAAATGCTTTCTGGGATAGGCTGCAGACCCTGCTCTGAAGAAGTAGGTTTGGCAGAATCATAGATGGATTGATAATGTGCTACATCCTGACTTAAAATTGTTAACAGTGGAGGAGGACTGCAGCTCAAAATGGCAAGTCAGCTCAATTATTCTAAGTAGAGACTGATGCAGACTGGAGACATTATGGGTGTATCTGTATATAAAAACATTTGAACATAAGAAAAGAGCCACTCTACAAGACTCTCTTAAAAATAAAATCACAAACAAAGCAAAGCATCTCAGAAAGCAGGTAACAAGTGTACTGTAATAATGGACTTTCTTTTTTCCTTTTCTCTAATATGATGTAAACCGCTCCACAGATGTAAAAAAGAACATTTTTTGTGTAACAGTAAAATAAAGTTTACCTGTGAGTAACTTTCTGTTTAACCTGACAACATAATAGATAACTTTCAGTGATGGTGACAATATAAATATAATCTCACCTTGCAGCCCTTCATAAATTTAGAAATTAATGCAAGTCCCTGAAATAAACTGACTAGTCTAATATAATTACAAAGTTGCATGAAATCAATTTATAATGATGCATTAAACATGTACTCATGATTCCCATTTTCCATATCTTCAAGAGTATGCAAATAAGGCAGTATCACCATCCATTCAAAGAACAATGTCATGGAATACTTTGATTTAAATCAGCTTTTAGCAATGCAGTCAAAGCCTACAGCTCCATGCCATGTTGATCTTTTAATTTTATTTTACTTTACCTGTGCCTCCATTGTTGCACTAATCCATGATTATAGTTGTTGTTGCTGTCAATGTTTTATTTTTTACGTGGTAACTTCTAATTTTTTACTCTCCTCACCCCCAATATGTTTATGATAAGTCATAGCTCATGCTGCACACTGATCTGATACTCTTGTTTTGTTTTTGTGTACTTTATTGATTCTTTTGTAGCAATTACAGATATTTTCATCAAGTATTTTTAACCTACCTATTCATCTTTTGGAACCATTTAAGTCCAGCACAAGGGAAAACCTATTTGTTTAGTATTGAGCAAAAGGTGAGTTTCATTCTATACTTGTTTAATGCTCTATTCAGACACACAGCACAACATTCATTGAAACCACAATAACAGTCACAAATGGAAAGAAATTAAAATTTAAAAAAGCATTCAAAATAAGACACCATCTGCAGAAGGCAGGAGCCAAAAACCTTTTAGTATTATATACATGTTTTTGTTTAAGTGGAATGAAAGCCTCCTTTGTATGCAGAGAACATGCACACTCCACACAGACAATGACTGTGTTTGGACAGCTAGCCAGTGAACTTTGAACTTCCATTATGTCTGCTTTGTAGAGAATTTGCAAGTTTGCACAAAAAAGATCAAAAGGTAATAAACTGATCATCCCTTGATGCTCCTAGGTGCAATGTGTTATATTAGTCTATTAGACATTACTACTATAAGGACAATCATTTTTTTTTAATAAAATCCATCCATTATCCAATCCGCTATATCCTAACTACAGGCTCACGGGGGTCTGCTGGAACCGATCCCAGCCAACACAGGGCGCAAGGCAGGAAACAAACCCCGGGCAGGGTGCCAGCCCACTGCAGGGTGCGCACACACACACACCAAGCACACATTTGGGACAATTTAGAATCGCCAATGCACCTAACCTGCATGTCTTTGGGAGGAAACCCACGCAGACACAGGGAGAACATGCAAACTCCAAGCAGGGAGGACCTGGGAAGCGAACCCGGGTCACCTAACTGCGAGGCAGCAGCACTACCACTGCACCACCGTGCCACCCTTTGACTAAAATAAGAATATCAAAATTACATTCTGATATATTTTAGTTGATTAGATACTTTTTTATGTTAACATTACTATCAAATTTTAGTTGATTAGATACTTTTTTATGTTAACATTACTATCAAATAGAATTAGTGTCTTTCTTTTTTATTAATGGCAAGTGATGTTCCTACAACTGTATAGTATTTATTAAAAAATGATAGAACATTATACCATAACAATTTGATGCATAAATTATTGGAATTCATTTGTTAAGATTTTAATAGAATATTTATTGACATTATTGATACCATTGGACAGTTTTATCTGGTAATGTGCCCTTTGAATAGCATGAAAGACCAATTAAATACAATGTATTAATATTACTGTTTGCATTTTCTACAAACAAAAGTTACTTTGAATTTTGTCTGTGAAGATATAAGCTGAATCTGGAAAAAACAGTATACCCTTGAAAAAGCTCCACCACTTATATGATGTTTCCTGGCAAGCGTAATGACTTTTTTATTCAGACTTCTGTCACAAATACATTACAGGGTTACTGTTGAGTCACTGGGTCATTTTGTTGTTTTATTGAGCTTAGATTTCTTTTAACATCTGTCCTGTTTATAATCATTGTTTTGTGTCTTCAGCTGTTCAACTTTTAACCTTACTTGCCCGGATGATCTTGAGTTCAGCTCACTTTGTTTGGGCATAATGTCTATCTATATGGATTTTTATCTACTCAGTCATGTCACAGTACTATGGGTGCAATTCATAATCAAGTTTTTTTTTCTGGTACAGGTTTAGGTTCAGATTTCACAATCATCATGGTTGAGAGGAGAATAGAACATTGTGTCAGTATTTAGCAAGAATCTCAGAATGGGGAAAAAGCCCTAACTGGCTCAAAACTTTCAGATATTGTCCTACTATTAAAAGTAGGAGTAAAACCATTGTATAAGTTTCCGTGATTTAGGAAACTACTCCTAACTTTACGAGTATCTAGGAGAGCTCATCAGTTGTCCTAACTTGCTTGGAGCTGCCAAAAGATGACGCTAAGGTATAGGTTGACATGCATATTCTGGATAAAGGCAGAGTGTTTTGGAAATGCTGGATAACAATGAACTCATATTGATTTAATACAATTGTGATCATTCCATCTACATGGAGAAGCTATGACCTCTTTCACCTGAAATGAACGTTTTGGTTATGTTATGTTTTTTTGGCCACAGGGAAAATGCAGCTTTACAATAGTGATGACTTCACTGTGTTACAAGTAGCCGTTGCTTTTAAACCATACTTTTAAACTCCTTACAATGTGTGAGATAATACACAGATTTACACATTTCCTACCACCCCATGTGAGGCAATGTTAAAGCAAGTTGTATTCATGCAAATTGACATGCATAGAAAGATATTTACCCCAAACAATATTATAGTGTCAACATATAGGTATTAATGGATGCAAACTGTTCCATAGCATGCAGCATTTTCCCCGGGAGATAGGCAGGGCAAGATGGGTAACTGATAATGAAATGTCATACTGATGCGCTGAGCACTGCATTCAGCAAATCCCCGGAACATTTGCTTTACACTTTACAAACCTGGGAATGTTCAAGAAGGCAGGTAGTGACTTCTGGGACATTGGATCAATAGAGCCTTGCACAGTATAAGGGGATATCATGGAGATATTGTAGAAATATCATGCAGCATGGGGTGGATGAGTAGAAACACTGGAAGCTTGAATGCAACTTCAGTAACAGCACAATAAGAGCTGTAGCTACTGTAGTTTTAATATACTGTACTTTACAAGGCACGTCCTGTGGCCAAAGAAGTGGGGAGTTGATTATTCTGAAAATATTGCTGTGGATCATTAATTGTAAAATAAATTTGCATGGTATCAGGCTTTACTCTCATTCAGCCTATGTGTCTTAAGTCTTTCCATCTCACTACTGTATTATTCTTAATGATGTGGCAAAGTTACGAAAATTATGTGCAGCTTAGTGAAATATTCAAACTTTTTTTTTTTTGCCACTTCTTCTTCTTCTACTAGTGTGAATATTATTATGATATGTGTGGTTAAGGCTTAGCATTGAACTAGCATTAGACCTTCACTTTTTTCCTTCAAATAAGAAACAAGTAAGAGTTCTAAATAGTAAAACTAAAATGATGGCAAAAGAAGTGTGTGCCATTAGCAGCAATAATAGGCTACAAACAAAGACTGTAGTTGGGGCCAGTGTGGCCTCACAAGATCTGAGTTTAACACCCCTTGGCTAGACCAGGGACTTCTTTCCTTCTTTTGACAATATTCATGCGTACCATTTCTTTTTAGCAACAGTTTTCCTGACTTTTGAATTTGGCACTATAGTTCTCTAAGCATAGTCACATCTCCCAGTCTGATTAGCCACGGCATCATGGCTTCATTACTTTTATGTATTGGCAGAACAGCATTCATCTCCAAGAATCTAAGAAAAATGAAAATACGGTTAAAGTTTGCACATTTCACTAACTCTGATTATAGTGATAATATAGGCAGCATGGACTGTTGAATCCATGGGAAATAAAAACAGCACTGGTTGTATTAGTTAGATTTAAAACACCCAGATATTGTATTAATAAAAGCTCTCTAGTGCAAACAATATTCATTAATTCACTATAACATGATAATTCAACATGTTATAATATACTGTATTTCACTTCTCAGTGATAATTGGCCTACAGGTTATTTATTTTTGTGACATTGTCCCAGCTGTGAATATTAAAAACTAAAACAGCAATAAATTTAAACAAAGTTAAGTGCCAAATGGGTTATAAGAGAACACAGGGAACACAAAATTTAATACACAGTTTTGCATACTGTACACTTTGTTAAATAGCACTTCTAAAAATATTTAACAGTTCATGTATTAACTTTAGGATTAACACTTTCCAAAATACATTTGTAAATCCTGTGGGCTGTGGAAAAAAAACTTCCTGTGGTCTTATTATTTTCAAATAGGGACTTTTACAAAACATATTCAGATTTACACCACTTCATTAGTGTTTAATTCTAAACAGCTTTTCAAATTGCTTGAGCTGTATATAGCCCGTGTATTTTTACATTGTAGGACTTATTGTGTATGTATTTCGCTGTACAAACATTAAAGTGGAAGTAATGTACAAGCATTAAAGATATGAGATATTATTTTTGCTTTGCAATCCTCATCAAATTCTTTGGAAAAAAATGGTAGCAGTGAAGAAGCAGAAGCTTAAGAGAACACCAAGAATGTGCAATGGTGAAGGGCCTGCCTAATACTCTTCTTAATTACAATGTAATTCCACCTTGAAACAGTGAACACCAGTCATTTGTACTGGAACTGCTGCAGTGCAGACATAGGAGGGGATGGTCACCAAAAGGTACTGTGGTTCAAACTCAAAAATATGTGCAGGGCATGACAATTCTGACTGCAATTTAAGCCATGCTGACATAGCTGAAAGACCAGTGAAAAAAAAAATATTATAAAACATTTGAACAAAGAATTGTTTAGACAAAGCTAACTCAGATAATTTCATGATTACAAAAATGTGATATATTTAAACTCAGCATGGTAGGAAACTGCAGCAGTGATTATAATCAGGACTCCACAAACAGTAATACTTTGCAATTACAAGAATTTTTAAGTATTCACAAAGAAAAGAAAGAATCTTTAATTTGTAAAATTATATATATATATATATATATATATATAT
>JANRMT010062833.1:24496058-24532716 GCA_026402145.1 Polypterus bichir lapradei | reverse complement strand
TATATATATATGGTGTCTTGCAAACCATGATTACTTCAGAATAACTGATTACCTTTTTCATTAAATAAATCGCCACTTCTTCTGTTTAATTATTTTTCATTATAAAGTATACCCCAGAGCAAACTCATTAGTGCACTTGCAATTATGTTTTGGCCCATATCTACAGTGTTTACCAGGATTTATATCAGCACTGGCTGATTTTCTTGTTATTGTAAGTGTAAATAACAAAATGTCATGAAAATGCATGTAATGACTTTTAAATAATGTCTGTGCACTGATTAATCACAATGAAAAGAAAAACATCAAAAAGATTTTACACATATTAATTATTATTATTATTATAATTGTTGTTCCCTTCTTCTGGACATTTTCTAAAGCTGGCATCATCGAGTGGAAGGCAAAGACAGGAGCCAGTACCTTAGGTGTTTTACAAAAATTAGTATGCATATTATATTTTTAACTTGTAGTCTATGAGAACTGAATTAAAGGGAAAAATGATGAAGAATGCATTAAGTTATAGCATACAGACTATAAGTCATTTGACTTATGTCAATGCTATTCAGCTATACTGAGGTGTTAACTGATGATTTCAGTTTTTCAGTTTCTCCTACAGATATGAAAATAATTTATACTGGTAGAAATTGCTTATTTGACTTAATCTCTGTTTTGAAATGACTAATTTTCTTACATTCTTAGAATTACTGATCTCAAAATCATGTAGCTACCAGTGAGGGATGCATGCTAGTTTATTTCTTCTGACAATCATTTCCTCCCTGTCTCTGACAGTCATTTCTCAAAGTCTATTTATTTAACAATCTAAACATTTTATATGTATGGCTTGAGAATGTCCCAACATAAAGTGGTCAGTCCACTTAACAATGCCCTTTGTAACATCTGTAACTCTAGTAGAGATGCCACCATGGCTTTTTTATTTGAAGATAAGAAAAAAGTAGGTGGCTGACCAACTGATTGCTATGAAGGGCATCATGCACATCAGTTTACTAGAAAGACAAGAGCAGATTTTCAAAGATATTAATAAAGATATTAAGGATCCAAAAAAAATATTATAAAAAAAGTTTGTCTCACTGAGGGCTGCACTAAATTCACATGGCAATCCACCTTAGGCACTGCAGAACCAGGCACAGTTCTAACTTCCAAATTAGCAGGCTTATAGTAATGAGGAAAATGATTAATGCAAAACTGAAATGTCAATGAAACTTAAGAGTTTTGCTTTTTAAAAACATTGCCATGAATTTTAATGGTCACAAAACATCACTCACTCCATACAGACCGCTGATAATGAAACTCTTTGATTACACCAAACAGTAGACAGTCCTTCTGAAGGTCAGAGTTTTTTCAACTTAACTTTTGAGGGACAACATATTTATTTCTTTCCTAACTATTTTCCAGATATAATGAAAGACACAATGCTTGAATGCTTGTCTTACATGGGTGTAGAAATAATATCTTCAATGACCTAAGGCTGTCTTTCAATGCAATCAATAACTTTAACACTTCCTTTTAGATATTACTACTGCTGTCTTCTGCCACTCACACTTTATCACATCATCTTTTTTAGCACTTCCTGCAAATGTTTTAAGTTATTAATTGACTTTTATTTCTAATGGATGTTCCTTCTTGATTCTTAGTCCTTGAGGGTTATTCCACATTGTATTTCCATTGTTTTTCTCAAATTCACGGTGGTTCTGCTCTTACCAATACACACTATATAGCCAAAAGTATGTGGACACCCCTCTAAATTATTAGGTCTAAAGTACCCCATTGTTTATGGGTGCATAAAATCAAACACATAGCTGTGTAATCTAAGTTACTCTGCCATTAGACTCTTAAGTAGTGGAGACATGTTCTCTAGAATAGTAAATCACACTTCACTATCTGGCAGTCTAATAGCTTTAGCGGATGCGAATAGAAAGCTGCATTGTGCCTATTGTAAAGTTTGGTGGAGAACAGATAATGGTCTGGGGTTGTTTTTCAGGATGTAATGATCCAGCATACAAAGACATTTTAGACAACTGTGCACTTCCAGCTTTGTGGCAGCAGTTGGTAAAGGTCCTTTCTTGTTGTAGCATGGCTGCCACTGTGCACAAAGCCAGGTTCACAAAAGCATGGTATGACTTGTTTGGCATGGAGGAACTCAAGTGGCCTGCACATAACCCTGATCTCAACCTTACTGAACATCTTTAGGATGAATTGGAATGCCAATTGAGAGCCAGGTCTTCTCATCAAACATCAGAACCTGACCTCACAAATGCCCTTTTGGTTGAATGGGCACACATTCAGAAAGAAACACTGTGGAACCTTGTGGGAAGCCTTCCCAGAAGAGTGGAGCCTGTTATATTCCATATTAATGCCCATATGAATATCCATGGTTTTAGAATGGGTTATCCAGCAACATATAGTTGTGATGGTTAGGTGTCCACAAACATTTGGCCTGATAGTGTTTTTTGACCTAATCTATTCAGATTGTGAAACAGTATATTATTTCATTTTTATTTTGTCTAACTTTGCATTTGGATTCAGCCATCCACCTTAGTGGTGTTATGTGTTCAAACGACTAAAGTCTCTGGCCAGTTTATAGTTCTAAATACACAACACCTCAGAGTAGCTCTCAGGCACAGTGTGGACCGGACATACTGCTAGCATTACTACAGATTACTCTCTGCTATTTTTCTTTACCAGACAATGGACGTTCACTGGCGGCCACATTATATTCATTGCAGTTCCCTTTGGCTCTGGATAATATATGATACCACTGACATTAGCATCACCTCATTTTGGTTGACTGCATGATTAAAGTGTGGCTCTTCATCATGACACTGTGCAGGACCCAATTCTTTGCCCAACTGAAAGGTTGGTTTCTAATTCAAATTTTCAGTACAACCTTAAAATTGTGCTGCTAAATGCTGGATCCCATACTAATAAAGCTGCTCTTATCCATTAATTTATTACAGAAAAGTAACCAATCTCCATTGTGCTGCTGATGCGTGACTTCTTAGCTTTTTTTTTTTATTCTCCTTGATCTAAGCTCAGATTTCCACACAATTTCCCGGCCTTCTCCTGTGTGACAAATATAGGCTGTATCGCTCCCTTGAACCCTTGTCCACGACTCCAGACACCAGGAAAAAGTCCAAAGGTTGACTTTATTTAAATGCAACAGTGCACAAAGCACCCTCTCCTCCACTATACTCATACAAATAATCACAATAATACAATAACTCTCCATCACTCCCAGACACGTTGCCACCCTTCCACTCAGCTCAGCTCGCCGTCTGGGAGCTCCCACAGTCCTTTTATACACCCTGACCCAGAAGTGTTCCCAATCCCCAGTCTATGTGATTGTACAAGTCCTTTTCTTAACCCCGGAAGTGCGTCATAGAAAGAGCAACAACAGAAGTGATTATAGGGCACAAGTGATTCATCGGTCCTCCCTGCAGCTCCCTCTTGCAGCCCCTGTGGTATCCAGCAGGGTCTTGTATAAAAACTACATAGTCCATGATTCCCTGCTGGTCTTCGGGGCACCTCCATACTGAAGGGGGGGCTCCATCTGGCAGCCTGGGTTTATTAGCCGGGATGACAAGCCGGCCATATACCAGACCTGCTAGATCTTCACTTTTCTTTAAGAATTACAGGCACTTCTTATTTACGGTTTGAGTCTTATCTAAGTAACAGCTTCTGGTTTGTTCATTTTAAAAATAGATGACATTCCTCCCTTATTACTCATGGTGTTCTGCAAGGGTCCACATCAGTTATTTTGCCTTTCATTGTGTATTTTTAGGGTCAATTATTTTTTTGGAGATGATACTCAACTATACATCTCTGCTAAACCTCTGAAGCACTTCCTCCCCTCTTCTTTGATTTGTTGTCTCCATGATATTAATACTTTGATGACACACCACCTCCTTAAATTCAGCAGCAAGAAATTTGACATTCTTCTTACAGGCTCAAAATCCACTCTATTAAAATCTATTTTTCTCCTTATCTTATGCTTCACCTGAAATATTAATTCATGCCTTCATTATTTTCAGAATAGGTTACTGCAGGGCTTTTTAGTTTCATATTACTAACAAGCTACTGAACAGGCCTCAGTTGTTACAGAATGCAGCATCCATTTATTAACTTACACTAAAACCTACGGTCACATTTCACCTGTTCTCTACAAACTTCATGTGTCTGCCAGTTCAATATCTGATCAATTATAAGATATTATTATTTATGCAAACTTTGCCCCAGCTTAGTTTTTGGAATTTCTTCAAGATTATATCCCTTATCACTCAATCCATTCCTCCAATGCTGGCTCTCTTGTTGCCCTTTCTTTCAGATTTTCCACAATGGGAGGGCAAGCTTTTAACTATGCTGCACGCAAGCTTTGGAATTCACATTCCTTACATATTAGGTCTTCAGACTGAATTTTATTGTTTAAAAAGCAACTCAGTTATCTTTTTAAACTTGGCTTTTCTGTCTGTTAGACTTTTCCCTGTTATTTCCATATTTCTTGGCTGTTTTTTGTCATTTGAGAATGTTTAATATTTGTGTTGTTTTATCTCAAGTAATATAATGCTTTGTAATGTGACCTTGAGTGTTTTGAAAGGCACAAATAAATTAAATATATAAAAATAATAATAATAGCAAATTAAATGTAACATTTTAAATTCAAATAAACAACACATTCCCAGATATCAAAACCAAACAATTCTAAAACATTTTTGAGAGGTGGCAGCTGCTGTTATGTCTGTGACAGGCTTATATTGAACTTAAACTTTATATCAGAAATTTGAACAGATTGATAAGAAGTAATGGTGGAACAGTTCCGACTATATGGTCACTGGCTACTATTGAAATTAACAAATGTGTTGCCTATATTATTAATCATAAATTCACCACAATGACTTCTAGTCCTGCTAGGACTGTTTCTCAGGACATTTGAATTCCTAGAAAATCATGATGTAATAAAATGCGTTTTGTTCCAGCAGTTTTATAGTCAAGTATCATTATGATGGTCACTTGGTGGCTTTCACTGAAACCAGCTGAGGTCAACTTTTTATATAAAAACATAACTATTAATAAGCAATTCCAACTTAGTGTGATTTGAACTGATACTTCCATAAAAATGGGCAATGGGGCCTAATTTTCATATCAAATGTAAAGAATTCAATAAAATCTGTGCTTAGAAGAAAATGTAAAGTGTTATGTTGTAAGGAAGAGATTTAAACTTCAGCTCTAAAGTACCCTTATGTTTGCTATTTTGTTTTAATAAATGCCTTTATCCAATACTAGAATCTGTTTTTTGTTATTTTATGTCATTGCAAGATTTCAGCCCCCAACAATAGTAAGTAGGTAAGGGGAAGTGGGTTTTGGCTTCCTAAATGTCCTCTGTGGTTCCTTGACAACACACTATCACAGAGATTGAAAAGCATCAGCCGACATTAAGCAAATATCTATAAATTGGCAGAGGTAAACTCAACCCCACTGGATTTGTAAGCTCATCTGTGCAGCCGCTAACAAATACCCTTGAAAAGCCTCTGTTTATTACTTGACCTTTGAGCACAGTGTTAAATTTGAATTATAACCTAAACCCTACAAAATTTACAGCCATTGCTTATGAGACCACTTAAAGTTTGTTCACATTGTTGTTTGTATTTTAACAATGGCTTTTGGCGGCAGTACTAATTTTTTTTTTTCATTATAAACCTCAGGACTAAATCCTGAGTAGCACAGCAGCAGTTTAATCTTCAGAAGGTGTCAGTGGAATTATAATAGTGTTTTGGAAATTATAAAAGAACAGGGAGTCATCATTATAAGTTAACTAAGGCCTAAAGGCACAATAAATGGTTTTTCTGCAGTAACTTTATTTACCTTTAACTGCCTGAGCTGCTGAAGATGCCTGCATTCTTCATTTTCTTTCATTTATTTTCTGAACCAGCTAATTCGATATTCGAAGACAGTAAATGGCTTGAACTGACATAGGCAGTATCAAGTGTAAGTATCAGCCTCAAAAGTGGCATCAGTTGATTGCTTGGCACACCAACACATACTCATGCCTGCTCTTAGTAAATACCCTAACATAGGATTGTGAAAAGTACCTGGAGGAAACCCACTTAGCTGCAGCAAAAATGTACACAATAAATGCCTAGAGTGGGATTTGAATCCTGGAGTTGGGAGACATCAACACTAACAACGGTGCTAATGTGCTGCCCTCATTCTTCATTTTTGCCCTTTTTTAGATTCAAGAATGTACTTAGCTTGTCAAACAGGAAAAGACCAAAGGAATATTTATGTGCTGTTTTATAGTTAACTTAAGAGAGTGTTAGCCTTTTTGAGTCAGTTAGTCTCAAGAGAAATCAGCAAAAAAAGACCTATTTTACAGAACTGTGAGATTTTGGTTATTAATGCTGTATTCTCTACATGAAACTAATTAAGGGCTACATTTCTTCACAACTCTTTAGCAAACATTAATATGTGGAGGGAGCTGTATGTATTGTTGCCTGCTAAAAGGTCTTGTAACCTTGACAGTTCAGCTGGAACAAATTAGCTTTAAGCTTAGATGTGCATTGTGAAAAACTGAGAGAATATTAACCAGATTGCTTAAACATGGCCAGTATATAGATTGGAATAAAAATGTATTTAAACTCATTTTTTCCTGCTAGTGATGCTCACTTGTAAATTGTGCTGTAAGGAAACTTGAACTTGCAAAATATCTCAATTTTTGTGGACTTTACAGTTTTTTGTTCCTAAACACACATTTATTTATTTATTTGCATATGAGCATTCTGAAGGGGATGTTTAATGCTTTCAACAAATGATTTTGATTTTTAATTAGAAAATATATCTATTTTGTGCCTTTAGCCTTTTTCACTCAAAACCTTGAAATTACTTTTATTTTCCATTAACTCAGGAAGGTGAAAATAGTTAACTTGTGATTCATATTCACCACATAGTTTGTATCCTAAGCAGCATTCAAATTTCATATTTTCTAAAAGCATACAACTTCTTAAGAACCATGTTTATTCAAATATTTATATACATGTATATATTTTGTCTAAAATATCTCAAAGTCTGTATTTTCTGTAAAATTTATAATGTAAAAATACTGTACAAGATGATAAAAATGTGAACATTATAATTACTGTGTCTTACACACTTTCAAGAAAAATAGCAAACATAAGCATTTTTTTAAGAGCAAAGAAAAAAGATGTTATCCCTGATGATATGCCACAATGTTGCTTATTTTTTAATATTTCTATAAATAAGTAGAAATACAGAAAGAAATTGTAATATTGAATGGCATTTCTCTATGGAGTTTAATTTAAATCCTTGTCATTGTCTGTCAGGAATCTACAAATTCTCTTTGTTACCATATGATAGGTCACATTTCTATATTAGAACATTACATCAATTATGATGAGAACTGTCCATTTAGCTCAACGTCCTTGTCTATCCTATTTACCTATATTCTATAGATATGAAGGTTCCAAAAATCCTATTCTTTAACACACTTTGATAACCTTTGCGAAGAAAAACCTTATAACGTTTCTGCAAAGTCTACCCTTAACTATGTTCTATCTATATTACCATTGTCCTTTTGAAGAATTTGTTTAAAAATAACAGGCAGTATCCCCTGTACTAATTTCCATCAGCATTTTAAACAACTCAATCATGTCAAATGTTACTCTTTGTTTGCTTAAACTAAACATGACCAACTCCTTCCATCTTTGCTCATAGCTCATACCTTCCTGTTCTGAAATGTCCTGATACTGTATGTCTTATTTTGGAATTTCAAGTCAAAAACTGCACCCAGTGCTCCAGATGAGCCCTTACTAGTACATTATGCATCTTAATCATAACCGTCCTTAACTTGTACTCCACACACTTAGCAATATAACCTAACATATTTTAGTCCTCTTAATCGCTTCTTTTGTACACTGTCTGGATGTAGAAAGTGATGAGTCCATGACTCCTAGGTCTTTCTCATAAGGGGTACTTTCAAGTTTAGAACCTCCCATTATGCATTCTGATCTAACATTTTACTTCCTGTATATAATACTTCACATGTATTTACTTTATATTTAATCTGCCACTAATCTGCCTAAGCTTGTATTCTGCCCAGGTCTCAATGTAATGATTCAGCTGATTCTGTGTTAGCCACCATTCTGTGCAGTTTAGTATACTTTTGGGGGCATCAAACTGGTTTGGCATTCCCCACAGGAAAGCTATAAACCTACAGTAGCTGGTAAGCTTCAGCCCAACAAATCGTCTCCTGGGTGCAGGTATCAAAAGGCAGTGTGGGGGATGAAGTATCAGACCAGCTTGGCAAGAGTGACTGTATTTGGACTGAGAACCTAAAAGTCACCCACAAAGCCATATACAAAGCAACTGGCAGATGAGTTGCACCGGAATTCTATTGGTCTGAAGTTGGCTGTTTGGTATTGGTTTTGAGTCAGAGGCCATTCTGTACCACAATGCCCTACTGGTGTAAAGGTTTGGTCAGAGAATCTATATTTGGTCACTTTACCCATCCCTTCCTTTCACAACATGGCCATGAAGGGAAGAACACAAGCAGAAGGCACAACATGGCAGCAGCCAAGACAGGCACGCAGCCTGTCCTGAAGAAAGCTGACTAGAAATGATGACTTGACTAGAAACATTTAAGTACGGCACATACTTGCATTTAAGTTCTCCCACGGATAAGTCGGGGTTTGATTTTACCATATAATTTCCAGTATTTTATAATGTCGTTGTATAAGTCGAATGCGGAAAACTCACGCTATTGGTCCAAGAGATTATGATGTGCTAAAGCCCACCTGAGAGACTAACCACGGAGCACATTACCTTTTTTTTCCTATGTATTGTGCCTACATGACCACACTGTAATACTCAAACTATTCCAAAGCGACGTTTGCACTGTTTTGTGTATTTTGTATCTCACAATCTCATACACCTTTATCGTAACAGCATCCCTTATGTACGATGGAGTGTCTGATCAGATGAAATATGAAGCTGGTTTTAAATTAAAAGTCGTTGCAGTGGTGAAAAAAATTGGTAACTGCGCTGCTGCAACAAAATTCAATGTGTCTGAGAAACTGGTGCGAGACTGGAGGAAGCAAAAAAAAATGAAGTGTTGCATTCGTGAACGGGCATATAAATTAGGGTCTGATATTATGATCGATTTTTTGGATTTCAAGACCCGTCTTATACGTGAGTATATACGGTAACTACAAGTCTGTGTGCTGCCTAAAACTACACATCTAGCATTTATCAGGTTGTATGGTTGTCAATATTCACATGTACTTTGCTTATTGTTATTATTTTCTGAATATTATCAATAATACGTTATTTAAAGTTGTAACTTAACTCCTGCTTGTCCTTTTGCTCTATGTAATTTCCTGAGGTTATAGATGTAAAAAGGAAGATGATGAGAAATTATAAAATACAGTACCTTATAAACAGTGGTAAGTCTATGAGATTTGAGGCATTCTGATAAAGTCTACATAATAAAGAATGTAAAAGTGGAAAGTAGAGTAATATAGAATTCTACCAAGACAAAACAGTGTCAAATTAAAACATTCCCTTACTTTGAAATTGCTGCTAAACTAGGAGAAAAAACAGGTGCTCAGAGCAATAATTTTCAAATTTTTGTTTTCTGATCTCATGTACAAGTAATGCCATGGCAGTTTTTTCACCTCTGAGGTGTTTCTAGACATGTCAACTGTCTAACTGTTGATAACACAAAGAAATAAATAGTTGCATCATTTAGCACCATGGGTACCCCTCCCCTATACAAAACCTCTCCTAACGGATCCAGGTTCAGAATATTTTTATTGCACATAAAAATCATATAAAAACTCTGAACACTACTCCCTAATACACTCTTATTGTATTTTTTTCATTATACACACCCGGAGCAGTGTTTCATTATGTCCATATATGGACATCTACATATCGTTGGAGACGTCACCGTTGCTGCCATCCAATGTTTTGAGGTTTGTGAGTGTGTGACCTACTGAGTCACAGCTAAAGACCTGGAAATGTGAGGTGGAACTTGCCAAAGGTTGCATCGCAACTCCTCTTCTTTGAAGGATATCTCATGATTGATTCATCATACAATGATGGACTTGTTTTGATCAGAAGAGTCTACTGTATGTACTGATGTGCCACTTATAGATATTTTCTGTTGTTTTGTGAAGTAATATGCAAGAGGGAGAGGAGAGAGAGAGAAAGGTTGGAAGCATGCGCTAATAGCATGTTGCCGCACCCACCAGACAGCAGACCACCTGGATTGGGACATGAGTGCAGCGAGTGACACCTCAGGACCACACTAGAACAGTGTGAGGTTTTATTTTAGCTTGCAGGGCCGGATGCAGATTAAAATCATATCCTGGACTAAGCAAATGCAGGTTAAGATGAGAACACACTTAAAATCAGAAGAGTGGTGTAATGTTGTTTGTGCTTTTCAACCTATAGCTTGCGTCTGCTCGGTAGGTGGGAGGGTTCATTGCATTGGTTGAAATCTATTGGTTGAAACTTTTTGATGCATAACTCTTGGGTATTCCTTAGACTGAATAATTACTATAATTTTTTAAAATATTTTTTGTGACAATTTATGAAACACCACACATGATTTCATACCAGATTAGAAGTTAACCATAAATATTGTAACAATTTGATTATTATAAGTGTGAAGTCAACACCCTTCACTTGTAAACGAAGTAATGTTTGAGTCGGTATGTGACATACTTCGCCTGCATGAGACAGCAAAAGTTTTTTAAATGATCGGTTGGCCCAGTACCGAGTCGCTCAGGGTGTAAAATACCTAGCTTGTTTTTTATATTCTCTTCTGGATCATTTATGTTACAAAGAGCAGCAAATCCAGCACTAAACCCAAAGGGACATAACTTGTAGCCCTACCTTATTCTGAAACCCATCTACTGTACATACTGCACCTTGAATTCCCACTTCTTTTAATTTGATGTCTAGCCTGTCATGTGGTACCTTATCAAAAACCTTCTAAAAACAAGTTAAATTATATCATTTTTTGTGATCAAATTTCTATTAAGAATAAAGAAATGAAGAAAAGATTGAACAATTAGGAAATTAACGTAAAAGTAACAAAAAGTTATAAACTCCTCTCAGCCACTCATGATTCCCCTTCCCCTTCCCCTCAATCTATACAAAATCTACCCTGTATAAGAAAGTATTAACAATTAGTCAATTAAATGGTCATTTCCCCCAGTGTACAGAGCATAGCTATTCAACTTGTTTTCTGGAAGGGCGGGCAATAGTGGAGAGCTGGGAAATGACTAACTAGTAACCTGAATTTTGCATTGTTCAAGCTGCATGGATATGCATGGTATAGTATGCTATATGTATAGTACATCTTTGTAATGTAATTATAAAGATATACTATACATATAAAACAATCAAATTACATTTAAATACTTTAATCAAAATGCTTTAAACAATGGCCAATGTGGTCGCTGAAAGCTAGGAATGACAGGAGATGGACACCAATGTAAAGTAAAAAGCAATTTCTTTATTCTTGGTGAGCAGGAGGCCGCAGCAGCTGTCAGCTCAGTTAGCTACAGACAGCCTCTCGTCAGCAGGGAGTTTCCCTCTTTTTATACCAAGTTTGTTTACTAAACAAAAAGAGGAAGTATGGCATTTCATTTTGAGGTCACACATAGTTTGCATGTAGCTTAAGATGACACATTAGATCATTATGTGCAGAAGTACACAGTAGTCTTTAGATAAGAGGAACTGTCAGCACACCCACAGTCCTAGGCTTCCCACCCAACTTAGGCTATGCAATTCAGCTATGGCTAGTTTTGCAAGACAGTTACAGGGACAGCACTTTGCAAAATATGTACTTCCCTATTCTTCTGCACCATCAGGTTTACAACACTTCAACGTCTATGTGGCAGTTACAATTTAAGAATCTTATTTCAGCTTATAAAAGGATTAATTTTATACTGTCGGTTAATGCACAGCACATTCTTATTATAGCTTACATTTAGCACATACTGTAATCATCATCACACATAATAATTGGTTATACAATATCAAAAGCTACCTTAAAAGTTAGTTTAGTACATTTGTCTTACAAGAATACACTCTTACAGCTTAGCGTCTGTATTAGGTTACATTTGTTCGATTGGCTTAATTCAAATTATTCTTTCTCAATATGATAGTGGAGATCATACAATTTAGTTAAAGAGTAGTATTGCTCTGTCATATACTTTCGTCTGCTGGGCCCAGACCCTGGATTTTGTACATTTTTGCTAATCAGTATTAGATTTGAGTGCCCTTCTCATCCTCATAGCTAATAGCTCCAAAATCATTACATTAAAAAAGTAAGATTTTCAGTGAGTAAATGGGAGAAGATTAGTAGAAGTAATGTAATGCTATTGCTGTTTTTTTACCAACCATTGCCATAGCAAGTAGTCTTTACTGTATAATTATAAAGGATAGTGCAGAGAGATCTCATAAATTTAAAAAAAATGTGAGGGAGAAAAGTGACATTTATAAGAAGACCAGAATTCAGAAAGTTGGACGCTTTTAATCAGAAAGCTAATACCAGATGTCAGTGCCTGGGGCATTTATCTGGCAAAAATTATACTAAGGGGTCTTGAACAAAACCTATAGCATATCATCTACAAGGAGTAATAAATATATAAATGATATCTAAATGAAATTGTTTATGTTAATAAATGGGGTTTCTGCAGACTAAGGTAATATTTTTCAAAATTATGTTCCATGAAAAATCTTTTAGATTTTTTGAACAGGCAGCTGAGTACTTTGACTTTCAAAAAGTCTTTGATAGAGTTTCACACTGAATATTAATTCTGCAGGCATCAGAGGTAACTTACAAATCTGGATCTCAACTTGGTTAAGCGGCAGGAGGCAAACAGTACAGATAAGAGAAGAATAGTGCACTTGGAGTGAAGACATGAGTACAGTACCTTAGGGTTCTGTCCTTGGACTGTTACTTTTTCTGACTTAAATTTATAGCATTGATTCTGATGTAGTTAGTAAACTTGTGAAATTCGCAGATGATACTAAAAATGGAGGAATGACAGTGAGGAGGCAACAAAAAGCTATTCAAATAACCTGGACAAGCTTCAGAATTAAGTGAAGTTTAATGTAAAAAAGTGCAAAATGCTACACATGGGCAAAAGAAATGCCAATTATAAATACAAAATGGGAGACACTGTTATAGGAAAGCAACCTCTGAAAAGTGGTGTTGATGGGTAAGGGTTTATGTTTACACAATGTTTTCATTGTCTAAGCAATGTGCTAAAGGATTAAGAAGGAAAATACAATGTAATGTTACATCATAAAAACTGTAATCAAGGAACATTATGCTTAGACTATATCATGCATCAGTGAGGCAGCATCTTTAGTATGAAGTGCAATTCTGGTTACCACACTACGAAAAAGATATAGTAGCACTTTGAGCTGTACAGTGGAACCAGGTGCATCACATGACTACAGGACATGTTGTACTCTGTTAGACTCAGAGAATTGAACCTGTTTAGTCTGAAACAGAAGAGACTGTGTAATAAAAGTAAATCCAGCTGACTTTTTTCAATTTCAGGGTGAATCACATATTCAAGTACACCAGTGTAAATTACGGGGTACGGTGCAGCGTGTTAGGGGTCTGAGGCAGTATGTGAGTTTTTAAAATAAAAGCAGTGTATCTCATGCTCTGTGGGTGTGCACAACTGTGGAGCTTTGTGACAGTGGGGTTTTCAATGTGGAGACAAGTTATTTGGTTCTTATTCTGCATGATTTCCTCAGCTGTTAAACATTGACACTCTGTGGGTCCTAATAAGGGTGTCGTACTCACACAAGTATAAAAGAGAGCCTGAGGAGAGAGATCAGAAAAAGGAAAATAAAGAAATAATCATTAGTAAATGTTCTGCCCCACATCTTGTTAGTTGAGACTGTTATTTGTTGAACTGTGCTCCCCCTTCATCTTGTCATTTATTAACACACCTGTCAGTCACGTCCCACACTCACAGTGATACTATAAAAGTTTATGAAACTCACGTAAAGCATGTAGGTCCCTTAATAAACTTTTGAATACAATACACCCCATGTGTCTCACGTAGGCACCCCTTTATCTCTTGTTTCGGTCACGTCCAAAACGTATCCTTAGGGTATATAAATCCCTGTGTCTGGTTAGTTGTGGTACGCAGCAATTTGAACCTCTGTCTACGTGCTTCTCTTCGTCTTGATCCAAACGTGGAAATCACTCGCCTTGTAAGTGTCTTTTAAATCTCTATTGTTTAATGTACACTGTCTGCTATGTATTGCTTTGTAAATTATTCTTTATTGTCTTTGATTGTACACATGTAAATGCCTGTATGTTTCTTTTGTATATATTTCAGTTTACAACGAAGTACGTCCAGTAAAAGCCTTCAAGATAGCTCGCTCACCCCTTGTCGTTTTTTATGTGGATGTACCGAGCTGTTTAAGCTCTCTGCGGCCGCACTGCAGAAGGAGAGTGTGGAATGAGGCAGAAAAGTAAATATGCACAGAGTGAGGAGATCGGGAGCACGTGTAGGGGCGGAGGACAGGAGGCATGGTGGTCAGGTGCTGGCCCTGTGTGGAGTGAGAAGATGGTGCTCACGGGGTAGGCTCACTCCTGTTGAACATTCAGGAACAGGACTGACAAAAGGGCTGTGAAAATCGTTGTGCGGACTTGTGACAGAAGGTGGTGGGATGGTGGAGCCGGGCTGGGGATGTCCCAGCAATGACCATTCGAAATTGCTGAGGCATAAGCTGTTTTAAAAGGTGCATGTTAGTGTTTCAGCTTCTGACTGAGCATACCTAATGGATGGACATGGGCTGAGAAGATGAAGAGAGGCACTGATGCTCAAAGGGAAAGAAGAACGGCATCTGATTTTAAATTCCTAATTTTAATACTTTGTTTGGATTATTTATTTATTGATGAAGGGTTTTAACTCTCACAGAGCACTTGTTTTTAATAGAATATTATTTATTTATTTGAAGAATCCCGTACTGCACTTTTGCTTTGATCACTACATTGTTTAAGAATAAAAGCACATCTGAAGTCAGGAAGCACTTCTTTATGCAGAGTTGTGAGAATCTGGGACAAACTACCAAGACATGTATTTGTAGCAGAAACCTTGACCTTTAAAAAAATCTGGATGAGATATTGGGACAGCTTAGCTATTAGCTAAACAAACAAGCCTGAACTGCCAATATTCTTATGTTCTAAGCAGACAAAATTGTTGTAAAGTGCCACTGCCGTATTGTTGTTATAGACAAAGGGCAGTATGATGGTTTACTAAGAAATTTATACAACGCTGCAATTAGTTTCCCATCTGGGGTTACAAAGTGATAAAAATTAAGAAGTGAATGAGTAGGAAAAACAGTTGGAGAAAGAGAGAGAAAAAAGTGGAAGGTGGAAAAAATGAATTAAAGTGCCTGAAATATGTAGAGACCCAGATCTTCAAAGATTACTCCACAGGTAAAAACGTCCTGTTTTATCCAAGGATAAAAAAGATGGGATTTTCTCTGAGATGTATAGCATTATTGTGAAAGTTTAATATTTGCTCATTTTAGACCTGTGCCAATATGTTTTCCACTTTAAGACAAGTATTAAAAACATATTTGAATAATGAATTAAAAGTTAAACAGCATGCTTTCAATGTGAGATTCATGTGAGCAAAGATCACTATATGCAACCAGGCAGTGTGCTTTGTTGCAGTGATTTAGCAGAGAGTAGCCAATAACAATCCAGCTGTAGAACAAAAGACCAATGATATAATTGCAAATCTGCACATGCCAACATACCTTTGGATTTTTCATGAGTCAGAGTGAAATGTTTAAAGAATGACCTTCCCTTACCTCAAAAAAAGATTGAAAGGAGCACTTTAGTATTAGACTGGGGAACAACTGTCAAAGCTTAAGGTTACTGGGAGGCAAGACTAACATGTTATGGTCTATAACTTTTTTACAATTCCAAAGATAATTATTTGTAATAACATCCTCTAACAGAGTGAAGATATCAGGACCAAGGTGTTAAATTGACCTACAGTAGCTATCGGTATAGATAGAGGGAATGGACATTGCTTACAGGACTCATTCAGGGGCAGCAGGGTAGAATTAAACCAACAGATTTTATATTCTCAGAGATGTTTGAAAGAAGTTAAGCAAACTTAAAATCTGAGATATATAAGAATGGGCATTTCAAATTTTATCTGTTTGTGCAACAATAGGATTAAGTACCTTGAACTGAACAGCTACAGCCAGAGACTCTGGTGCAATGTTAAACATTTGGGGGAGAAGAAGGGGGCACCCCATCTAGTTCTAATTTATAAAGGATAGGATATGGTAGATGTAAGTGGGAATCACTCCCATAGGCACAGAATATAATGTCTCAAACACATTAATAGAAGTTTCCCTAGAGATCACTGTATGCATAACATGCCATATAAATGTGCATTTCATTCTATCAAATACTTTTTAATCAAAATGCATAATTTTAGTCATCGCAGACTGTAGTCTTAGGGTCAAAAGTTTTGCTAATAATTTTGCATCTGTATTCATCAAGAAAACAGACTGATCATTTGAGTGCTCTGCTGAGTGTTTACCTTGTTTTAAAAGCAGGATAATCAAAATTGAGCTTATTGTTGGGCTTAACTTAGTTTAAGCAACTTCTGTAAACATAGAGGTGCCCAAAAGGCAGAAAAAACAGAAAACAGCAGTGCCCGTCAAAATCAAAAGGGCATTTGAAAAATAATAGTAAAATTAAACATAACATTGACATTTACAAAACACAGTAAACATTCCCCAGGAATTCCAGACTACTATGACACTGGTGATGTCTATTGAGGCAACCAGTCAAAAGCTGGAAGGCTAGTATCAGTGAATATGCTAAAGTTGTTGGGTAAGTTCAAGGCCTGGATCTACCAGCATAATATTTTTTCATGGATCATGGGGCCTGCACTTGTCTATGACACCTCACTGTCCGTTGTTTACAGATTTGAAAAGAAGGTTAGCTGCTTTCTTCAATGCTCTGGAATGAAGAGAAAAACTAGATGAAGCTTCTCTTTACCAAAAGAAGAAAGTTTTCATAGATATGCAAGAGATGTATTGCAATAAAGAGAGCCCAGTGATATCAAGATTTCTTTGGCAGCAATTTAGAACTGTGAGAAATTTAAGTGAACAGTAGATAATGCAGCAGGCTAAACTACCAAGAATACAGTGAATTGTTTGTATCATTGGCATGTGGTGAAGCAGAACTTGGTAGAGTTTTGACAACGGTCTATTCTGCAGAACAAGTCAGAGACAAAGGCAAATTAGTCCAGTAAGATGTGCAAGGAAGTGTGCAGCATAGGTGAGTCAGCAAGACAAAGATGGGAGCAGACAATAGAGCAGAATGTATGTCTTAGTTTGCATTTTGAAAATCCAAGATTTAATGCAGAATGTAACATATATATTACAAGATGTCTTTCTGAATTCATCTTTTTTGTCTGAGTAAAGTAAAGCTATGACATCCTCATCTTACCTTTATTGCCTCAAAAGAAGACTCAGGATCGAAAGCACTATATGCAGGACAATTGGCAGTGTTTTGAATAAGTAATAAAAATGAATGCACCACCTTGAAATAAATAAATTACAGTCTATCTATCTATCTATCTATCTATCTATCTATCTATCTATCTATCTGTCTGTCTGTCTGTCTGTGTGTCTGTATGCGTGTGTGTGTGTGTGTGCAGGGATCATTCACATCAAGCACCAATACCATGCAAAAAGACTAATTGCATTTATTAGTTGAGAGAAAAGCCACAATGCCTGAAGAAGGAATCAGCAAGTTAATGATGAGTTATAGGCAACAAAGGTTTGATCTGGAAAAGCAACAAATATTTCCTCACAGCATTGCAGTAACTATACATACACTGATCAGCCACAACATTAAAACCACTGACAAGTGAAGTAAATAACATTGATTATTGTATTACTGTGGCACCTGTCAAGGGTTTTGATATATTAGGCACTCAAAAAGCAGGAAAAAAATGGGGCCAAAATATGATGGCTAGACAACTGGGTCAGAGCATCTCTAGAATGACAGGTCTTGTGAGATGTTACCCAATATGCAGTGGTTAACATCTACCAAAATTGGTCCAAGGGAGTACAACTGGTGAACCAGCAACAGGGTCATAGTTACCCAAGGCTCATTGATGCACATGGGGAGCAAAGGTTAGCCTGTGTGGTCCAGTCCCACAGAAGAGCTACTATAGCACACGTTGCTGAAAAACTTAATGCTGGCCATGATAGAAAGGTGTCAGAGTGCACAGTGCATTGCAGTTTGCTGTGAAAACATAGACCAGTCATAGCGCCTTAAATAAGCACATGAGCATCAGAACTGGACAATGCAGCAATGGAAGAAGGTAGCATGGTCTAATGAAACAGATTTTCTTTTAGATGATAAGGGTTTCCAAGACATCTGTGCAGTTTACCTGGGGAAGAAACCAGCAGGATACACTATTGTAAGAAGACAAGCCAGTGGATATAGAGTGATACATTAAGCAAAGTCCTGCTGGGAAACCTTGGGTCCTGGCATTCATGTGGATGTTACTTCGAAATGTACAGATTACCTAAAGATTGTTGCAGTCCACATACACTCCTTTATGGCAATGGTATTCTCTGGTAGCAGTGGCCTCTTTCAGCACAGTTCAAAAATTGTTCAGTAATGGTTTGAGGAACATGATAGAGTTTAAGGTGTTGATTTGATCTCCAAAATTTCTCAGATCACAATCCTATTGAGCATCTGAGGGATGTGCTGGAAAAACAAGTCTGATCCATGGAAGGCCCCACCTTGCAGCTTACAGGACTTAAAGGATCTGCTGCTAACGTCTTGGTGCCAGATACCACAAAACACCTTCAGAGGTCTTTTGGAGTCCGTGCCTCGACAGGTCAGAGCTGTTTTGGCAGCATGAGGGGGACTTAAAGAATATTAGGCAGTCGGTTTTAATGTTGTAGCTGATCAGTTTTTACCAGAATACAAATACAAATGTTTAACTGACTTTACCCTGCAAAGGACTATAAGGAACTAACACTTAATAAAAACTGTAAAACTTTGTATGTAAGCTTACATGTAATGTTAGCTTGCAAGATATTAGTATACTGTATATAAGAGGAGAGCCAAAAATATTATAACAGAATCTAGCAAGATCATTACCCCAAAAAAATTATCCATGGGTACCATGGGCAGTAGTAAGCACATGCTGAATATCCATTGCGGGTAAAGAAATGCAGGATTGCCTTCATGTTAAATTCTTAGCCATCTAAGGTTTACAGATACATATACAGTATTTGAAAGACTAAGTTGGCTTGTGCATTGAGAAGACTGTTTTGTGGTTGGCACATAATATTTAGACACAAGCCAGGGCCTTCCCTTGATAGAGGTTGTTTCCTTCTTCTCTTTAACTTTAAGAATTCACAATTTTTTGGAATACCTCTCTTTCTCATGTTGGAATTTGGATTATCTAGTTACTAATTCTGTTTTACTATGGTGATCAATTGCTTTTAAGTAGAGGCTTTGAGTTGAATATTTGTTGTTTAAAAGAAAGTTGACAAAAGTCTGTATCATGTGGATGTCTTTTGTAGTTTCACAGAAGCATGTACCTCTGCATAGAGCCATTGTTACTGCATACAAAACTAAAGTAGTTCTTAATTTCTTGTTTCATGTTTAAGTTCATCATTTTGGATTTGTTCCTGTCATTTTTTATTTATGAAATGGGATAGTTTACAAGAAAACAACTTAAGTACTGAGGACAACCAAAATGAAGTTTATGTGAGGATTGTTTTTTTTTCAAAATGTGTTTTTTCATGCCGGTCCCGAGCCCGGATATATGGGGAGGGTTACATCAGGAAGGTCATCCGGCGTAAAATTTTGGCAAATCAATATGCGGACAACAATTTTGGATGATCTGCTGTGGCAACAACCTAACGGAAGCAGCCAAAAGAAGAAGAAGAATTTTTGTGATTTTTATTTTATTACTTTTACAGAGAGAGTACATACTTTGGTCTGCGTAGGTTTGTCTTTAGGTATTCTGGTTTATCTCTCACAATCGAAACACATGCAGGTAAGATTAATTGACCATCTAAACTGGCTGTGAGTGTAGATATGTGAGTGTGTGTTCCGTGTGATAGACTTTCCCCATTCAGAAATAGTTTGTGCCTGCCACTTGATGCTATCAGGGTGTACACTTGCTCTCCAGCCTAAAACTGCAGAAAATTGTGCTAAAGTGTTCACTGCAGTGGTGACTTTTTGCTTTTAGGGTACAAATTCTTCTTGTCATGCATTTTCTCCAAGTTCCCCTGAAATTACAAGAAATTACATGTCAGGTTTAATCAGTCACTCTAGTTCAGTGGTTCTCAATCTGTGGGGCAGGCCCCCCTAGGGGGGCGCGAACATGTGAAAAAAAGGAAACAAGAATTGAAAATATGAAAAATACATCTATTGAAACCAAAACAAATTAACTTAAACTACATTTTGGTACTAGAAAAATAAATATAGAGTTAGATAAATGTCGTTAAAAGTTAAGTAGGTATAATAAAATATGCATCTATGATCTATCATTAAATAAAAAGGAACAAATTGGTATTAGCGGGCTCCTTTCAAAAAAACGTTGGGGGGGGCGCGATTAAATCTGTTATGAAAACTCGGATCACAAATACTTAAAGGTTGAGAAATGCTGCTCTAGTTTGTCTTTGTGTGAGTACTGCAGAAGTATGAGAGTGCCTTATAATGACCTGATGCTCTGTCCAGAGTTTTTTTGTTGCCTACTGATAAAGATTTTGTCTCCTTGCAAACCTAAAATTGGGTTAGCCTTGCCATAAGCACTGATTTAGTATTGTTGGCATTGCTTCATTGAGGTTTTTACTCTATCCTGGTTTTCTCACGCATTTTCTGTTAATACTTTAGTTTCCTTTAACATCCCAGAGATTTGCAACTGGACATGAGAGAATATGAGTATGTGCAAGAATGTACCCAGCATACTGTATACACTGGCATCCTGTGTAGGGTTAATTCACGCATCACCTGAGCCTGGTGGGACAGAATTCAGTTTACTGTGAGTGTGTAATGGAAAAGCAGATAGGATAATATTCTCTCAAACAAACTCTTTAGTCATGGTTATTCTCATGTTTGTTTTAAGTAATTTTTACCACACTAAGAATGTTTTAGCGCCAATAGCTAGTGCTTTTATGTACTGAAAAACACATAATTCATTAGTAATTAATTTTCACTTTGCTGAGCTCTCATGTTTGTTAATTTTGAAGTTACTAGATATGTCAATCCTCCTCTAATAACTTTAATACACTACTTGAATTAATCAATGACATATGATGAGATATGCAGAAAAGGCTAGTTCAGACCCATTATCATTTTAGCAAGTAACATTTTTAATACTTTTTATTTTAAGGGTTTTCAATAATTTATGGCTGGATAATCTATCAATGAATGTTAAATAAGCAGTAAGTCTCTCTGCCTTTTTGTTATCCTTGGGTAAAATAATTATATTTTATAATTGTGCTACTTCATTTATTATATTCATACATCAGACAAGTCACATGGTGTGTTCTTCTTAGTTGGCAAGGCTCTGTTTCCTTATTTAATTTTCATTTGAAATGCTTGTTAACATTGTAAGATCACATAAGATCAGATGTTAAATTTATATGGCACTTAAAGCAAATTAATGAGCTTAATTCATTGAGTGATTAGAAGCTTTGTTGCAGTGAAAGCAATAAGACTAGCCACCAGGATAAAGTCTGAGCCACACAGATATGGATGCATCACTGTCAACCTCCTTTTTACCATTTCCAAAAAGGGCTTATTCAACTGGATCATTTACAGTAGTTTGAATGGTATTTTGATTATACTAATTTCTAAAAGTTATGAATAGGCCTTAATTATGATGACTTTCATGCCAATGACCATTTTACATTGTATTAAGTAAATGCACAAGAAATGGATTGAGATGTCATTCTCTTATCTTAAACCTTGATTAGCTTCTGTCCCTGCTGGCTTTTTTCTGCTGCCAGACTTTTTTATATGTGCAGACATAAAGGCTACACTAGAAAAGATTTATTGACTGACAGACTGCAGTTCCCAGACTGTGACAACAGGATGCAGCTGAAAAGACAATGTGAAACAGTGTCATTTGCTCTGACAGACATTCACAGGACATTTTTTTCTTTGCAACTTTACAAGCAATTGAAGGGTATGGGGGTACTTATCATTTATGACATTCACATGGCAAATGGTTTTTAGCTCACTTCCAGTATTGTATAGGTAGCAAGCTGAATAGTATAATATATGAAGAAGAAAATCCAAATTTGTAAAATTAAAAACAGTTTAATATGATTTTTTGCCATACATTATGTATTCATGTGCGAGCAATGTAAAGTTTGATGTTCAAACTTTAGGTGATTACATTCTAATGAATCACCAAATTGACAAATCAGGAGTGCTGTGATGACCAGAAATATAAATTAAGCAATTCAGAAAAAAGAAGCTAATTATTATTGCATTGACCACTAAAAATGACCCTTATTTTAAAACATGTATACTTTCTCTGTGTTGTAGAAAAAAAAATAAATGCTGTAATTTGTTTTTTTTATAAAATGAAGTAAATAAAAAAACCCTAATTCATATCCATTCATAAACTTCTTTTAGTGACCCACTACCCATTCAATCAATACTTTTTCACAGTTTATCATACGAAAAGTGATTCACTATAAATTAGAAGAAGATATTCAACCCATTTCCCCATTTTTCGAAACTAATCTTTTTGTAACATGGTAGCAGGTAAGCCACAGGCAATTTCTCAATCTTCACATGAAAAACAGGAATTAACCATTGATGGGATGTCATTCCATTGTTGAGGACGCTCACACACACACACACACAAGTACCAGACCAGTTTAAAACCTTCAATTAGCTGAGTATGAACCACTTTAGACTGTGGAAAGAAATTGGAATGCCTGGAGAATACTCAGTCAAATGACACACTAACAGTGCTTGGCAGAAATGGTCTGTCTCTGAGCCCCCAAAAAATAAGACACTGACTGAGCAAAACATCACAGATTTCAAATTGTGCACAAAGTCAATACTGGAAGCATGCAAGAGGAATATACAGTAGTGGCAATGATATTTTTGGATGCCTCCAGGAAATGTACTTCCATATTGCCCATGCAGGTTACATTTTTCCTGCCCACAATGGCATGCAGCAGACTCTCCATCTGACAATGTGTATTTACCTTTAATGGACCTCCCTCACCTTGTGCCATTCTGGTGATATCTTTTCCAATCAGACAAACATCATTTGTAACCTTCATTCACTCAGTGATTATCCATGCCATTTTTGTTCTGTTTGGAGGGAACATAGTAATTATATTACTTTCTTAATAAGAGTAGGAAAAAATCATCTTTTCTTATTTGAAAAATCAATAAGTTCTAAACCTTTATATTCTCATCATATGATCAAATATGCTTATTTTCACACTGTCACATGAATTTTATTTACAGAAAAATATACAGAAAATCTGACAACTCCAAGTAATAAAAATTTCCAAAAGTAGCCTTTTTATTAATTTGGTATTATAGCTTAACATGGTTACTAAAAAAGGATAATGTATAAAGTCAAATTAATAATGATATCTCAAGCAATGCCAGAACACAGTTTTAAATATATCATGCTTTCATTTTAATATTAAATTACTGCTACACTGGGTTCACTTTATACTTCATCCTCACAAGATATGCAATCCACTGATGGTAATTTCATAGACTCTAAGAAATAGGAAGAGATGAACCTACTCTGTCTTCTCACAGAATTCTATTAGCACTGCAAAACATTTAGTCTACTTCATTAATATATATTACAAATTAATATTTTTGTGAGTTTCTTCTAGTTGGCTTTATAATGAACACAATTAATGCACTATAATATATAAAATGGTGTATATCTTGACATTTTCAGCTCTGATACTATTTGCTTACTAACTTTTTAAATTATATTGATTGGAACCGTGACTTGTGTTAGCTTTTTCAATATGACTTAAATCCTTTACTGCTCAATCAATTTAAAAATGTGATAACACAAAAAAGTGACAGTAAAAGGAGTTTTTGAGGCATCTTCAGTACTTCAGAGTGGATTTGCTGACTTTGGCAGTGAATGTGACTACTTAGATGACTAATTAAAATCAAGTAATGTAGCAGAATAGAAGGTTATAAACCAAATTTACCAATTAGGCAAAAGATAAAAAATCTTCACTTGTCAGTGGCTAAATTACATAAAATCTGTGAATATATGTATGCAGATTGTGCTTCTATGATTGATTGTTCCATCCTCATACATTGCATCACTGCAATTATACCTAAAAGCCACATCTACTGGAATTCTTCGGAAAGCTTTCTTGATACCAATGCTACTATTCTGCTACACTTTTTGCCTTAAAGAAATGCAGATATTTAACTATTTTTATGTTGTAGGACTTGAATTTATATTAAAATAAACTCTAAAGAAATTCACATTTGTTCTCATATACATTACTGGTCAAACGTTTTAGAATGTCTCTTTTTTTCCAGTTTTTTTTTTTTCAAATTTAATCAGTTGAAATGCAATGAATGAGCTAAAAAGGTGAAAAGGTAAGCAGTAAATTGGAAAAGGTTTAAATTTAAAGTTTAGGTTAGCATTGAAAATTGAAAAAAGAAATATCAAAATATTACAGAGGGGCCTTCTTCAGTGAATAACTAATAGATTAAAACCTACAGATGTTCTGCAGCAATTAAAGTAAATTAAGCATTGCAAATTGAAGAAGACAATTTGCACCAGGTGTCCCAACTTTTGTTGATTGCTTAAAACCCCTCTGTCTGTCTTAAAGCAGAGTTGGAACAATCTGTGTTACCAAACCCTCTGAAGTACTGGACTTTGTAAAGCACACCACCATTGGATTCTGGAGCAGTGGAAACTTGTTCTTGGGAGTGATGAAGCACGCATCACTATGTGGTAGTTTGAAGGATGCATATGGGTTTGGCGGATGCCTGGGGAACACTGCCTTTGGGACTGCATAGTAACTAATGTAAATTTTGGTAGAGGAGTGATACTGGTCTGGGGCTGTTTTTCAGAGTTTCAGCTTGGTTCCAGTGAAGGGTACTGGTAATACTACAGCATACAAAAACACTTAAAACAATTGTGGGCTTCCAACTTTGTGGTAACATTTTGGGGGAGACTGGTTTTTCATCCAGAATGGTTGTTCCCCTCTACACAAAGTCAGGTCCATAAAGACATGCTTTGACAAGTTTGATTTGGAGGAACTCAAGTGGCCTGCACAAATGCCCAACTTTGCCGATTGCGAGCCAGGCCTTTTCCTCCAAAATAAGTAACTGACCTCACAAATGTTCTTATAGCTGAAAAGGCACACATTACCACAGACACATTCCGTAATCTCTATAATCTTACGGAAAGTTTTCCCAGAAGAATGAAAGCTGTTATAGCTGCAAAGTGGGGGCCAACTTCATATGAAAGCCCATGGTTTGGCATGGAAAATTCAATAAGCTCATGGAGATGTGATGGCCAAGTATACACCAACCTTAGGCTTTATAGTGTATTTGTCAATAGTCATGCACTTTCCTTAATTTATTTCAAAAGATACCCTAAGGATCTCATTTGACAGTAAATCTTGAGATTGACATTGTGATGGGGTTAAATGCTGTTGCTTCACAACTCCAAAGAATTGGACATAAATTTTGATTTAGATCCTGTTTGGTGTTTTAGGTGGAGTTTGCATTTTCCCACATCCCTAAGATGTGTGTGTTACATTAACGTGTGACTGGTGTGTGTACATAAATATCTTCAGCAACAGATTGACACCCTGTCTATCGTTAGTTACTAATTTAAGAGAGGTTATGTAATGTAATACAATTTTGATGGTTTTGGAAAACCGATGGGTTCATTACTTTTGGATTGATTGTTTTAGCGGATGAAGTATGCTAAACATTAGTTAAATACTGTATACAGCATTTTATATATAGATTTTTTTTATTATTTTGAAGTGAGTGTTTTGTATATAAAGATTTCCAGAACTTCAGCTTATGATGATGCAGGCCTACTCCAGACTCTTTCTTGACATATGTGAACCTCTAGAACCCAAAACCTTTGATAGTTATGTCCATGCTGAGCTGACTAATGGGGACCAATCTCACATTTAGCAAGGGGATGGTGGAAAAGTGTCAAATTACTTTTATTAAAAACAATTCCAAATAAAACAAAAATAGTGTCCACAGTGCAAAATCCCAAATGTTCATAAATAAATCCATAAAAACCAAGAGTAAAGTGGGGAATAAAAACCATAATAAATAAATCCAATAAAATCAGAGGTTAAAATGCACTCACTAACTTATCCCGATCCTAGCCCACCTCCTTCTTTGTCTCTCCGGCTCACCCATTACTCGTGTAGCCAGCGGAGACTCAGCAGCCACAAACTTCTTTCATCCATCCTGCGTCTTGGCTGCGTTTAAAATGCGCAGCCAGATCATCCGAGGTTGGCTATCCTCCAGTCTTCCTTCGCACTCCCACAGTCGTACCTCGGATGCATAGGGAGGTCCATCAGTCATGCTCGTCCCACTCAAAACAAATATTCAGTGGGGCGTACCAGCCCCTAGAGTGCCACAGCCTACATTCCTCCGCGGGGCCCCATCTTGTTCTGCCTTCCCCTTCCAGGTAGCCAGATCATCCTCCCAAGACTGCTTCTTCAGTCATCTAACCTCAATTCTCTTTCTTGAACTTCGATCCTCCATTACAAACGCCAGCCCATACTTATATGGCTCTGTGGACGCAGCGCCTTAATCACAAGCCACAGGAAGCCGATGAAGCAAGTGAGAATGAAGGTGCAACTCACCCCAATTACCTCACTAACTCTAAGTGGTCGTGCCATCGTGCCCACATAGACTGACACGGATGTCTGGATTTAATACTGGCCCTTCTTTTAAAGCCGCGGACCACACAGCTACCCTTAGTTGTTTATTTAATCACTCTTGTGTAGTGCTCTATATTTTTAAGACCAGACTGCTATGTACATTTGTAAATACAGTAAAAAGGTTGGGAGCATGAACTGATACAGCATGTTTCCGCAACCACCACACAACAAACCACCTAAGGATTCCAATTTAGGACCTGAGTGCAGCCGTGCAGCGGGTGACACCTCAGCACCACACTATTTTGAATGGAACAGGATGGTGGGAGGTTATTTACAGTAGCTGGACTGCCAATCCTGCCACCATCCCCGAGTTTTCCCTGTAAGCTGGAGGACCTTCTTGCAATGCTGGATGCTGGTTAACGTCATACCCAGCAATCACAGGTAAAGGGCCTTGCTCAAGGGCCCAACAAAGTGGAATCACTTCTGGCATTTACAGAATTTGATTTGGCAACCCTCCAATTGCCGGCCCAGAACCCTTAAAATTCAAAATGCAAAAACACCACAGAGTATTTATGTAGAATTACAAAGTGTGCTTGTATATTTTAAAATCTTTCTTCAATTTACACTTTAATGTTTCTACAGTATATACATACCATAACATTCTCAGAACTTCTAACGGCAGCCAATTGAGAGCGTATCTGTATATGGAGCAAGGCAGGGACCAGCTCAGCAGGCTATGTATGCTGGTCAGCGGTTATCCACTGTTCCAATAGTCGTAGTATTTTTTTCCTAGTCTTACTGTTTGACATTTTGTCCTGTCATAGTCCTTAACACAATATGGAATTTTTCTCTTCATCTAGTAGGATATTATTCAACAAGTCTTTGACTCTAGTTTTTATTATGGGCAAAATGAATGGACCCTAATAGTTCATTTATTGCTTCTAGCTATATTTCTTGTTATAGTGCTACATAACTGTTATGTGTCTCTGTACCAGGTAAAGAATTTTATAGATTACTCCAGTGTGACATTCTAAAAGTCTGCTACATAATTTATTTTGAATTATATACAGTATTTCATATAGGCGAAAATAATACTTTTTTTAGCAGTTGAGTCCTTTAAAAAACGTATTGGAGGTCAAATGTATACTATATATAGATGTGTTTGTTTAATTTTTTTTCATTAAATAAAACCTATTTTTGAAGAGCATTTTAAAGAAAATGTTGCAGATAATATTTTGCCACTTTTTAGATTTTTTCATTATTTATTTTTAAATATGAAATCCTTCATCATAACAATCTTTTCTTTCCCCTTTTATAAAGTGAACTTGCTTGATAAAAGATTCATTAATAAATGTTTTTCAGTTTGACCTTGTTTTAATAGTGTTCCCTTGTTGAATGGCAGACAGATTTACTGTTGAGTTTAAATGAGAACACTTCTTGATTAATCTAGTATTAAATTAGGAATTTATAAAATGGGTCTTTGAATTCTATCTATATTTCCTTCTTGTACTCTTTGCACTTTGAATAAAAAATCTTTGGAGTCACTGATTAAAAATTAATAACTTTGAAAAATAGGGAATAATATTATGGATTATAATAAATGTACTGCTTTAAGTGTACTTGTTAAGATTATTCCTGTATTCATAAAATAGAATTGAAATAAAAAGGAAAAAGAGAATACTTCTAATTAGATTACAGCATAATCATTCTTGCTGTAACATAATATTTTCTCTTACACAGCAAAATGATAAATGTTACCACACCACGTAAGTCTGTGTATGCCAACAATGGCCTTATGTAAATGTTAATTTAAATTATACACATTATTTTAACATAGGTGATTTTGCTACATTTCTTAATAATTTTAATATAAGATAAATAAGACAGAGGGACTCGTTTATGAAATGGCCATAAATATATACTATTACATATAAAGACCTATAAATAAATAACCAAGGTGATGGGCTCAAATCTTAAGGTAATTGTGATGCAGTGTCAGGCCAACATAGGAACAGGAAAAAGAAGCAAGTTGTCAGCTCAGGAGAAAAACATCACATCACATCATCCTTGATTTAGTATTACATTTATGTCCTAGAAAAATCAAGCCTTATCTATATTGACCACTTACTGCTTCTGACTTTTGTGTGGGATTTGATTTTGAAATGTTGCTATGCAGAATTTACCTTCTTATTAATATTGTATTCTAAGTAAAGTGTAATTTTCTGATTGGTTTTCTCTTCTCTTCCTTAAGGATTTCTTTTGTTTTCTTTTTTAATTAGTTTTAATTGAGTTGTTTCTTAGTTTTTTTTATTTTACTGTATTTTGTTTTCTGGTGTCTTATTTTGTTTAATTGGTTATTTAGTTAAATAAACTGTTAATCTTCTAAGATGTTCTAATACTATCTGCTTACAGCCTTTCCTGAACCCTCCCTTTCATAACAATAATAGCTTGAAAAAGAAAGGTAAAAAAATCTCCCAGGAAAATGTTTATGTTCTGAACAGTGAACATCTGGGGAGCATGCTGGCTACTCTTGATCCACCCCATAAAATCCAGAATAATGTCTTGGAGACAAAATATAAACTGAAATACAGCAGGTGGCATGGTGGCACAATGGTAGCATTGGACCCTTGCAATGAAGAGGCTGTGATTCACACCTTTTCTTAACTGGAGTTGGCATATTCTCTGGGTATGCTGGTTTTCTCCCACGGTCCAAAATCATGTGTCTGTATGTTGACCCTATAATGCACTCGCCTTGTACCCTATGCTTGCTGGGATAGGCTCCAACTTCTCCATGACCCTGCTCAGGACATAGCAGGGTTAAAAAGATAGATATATTCATGGATGAAAACTGATATAAAGAGCCCAATAAATACACAAATCCACTTTGGGATGTTGTAATTGTGGTCTGGTATTTTTATCAGTTAGTTGGATGACTTGCTCACTTATCCACATCTCTTTATTGTGCCAAACCATTGAAACACTCCCCTGTTATCTCCTATCTCACTTTCTCTCTCTGGACTACTCTCTGCCTTGTACCAGCTAAGCTCTTGTTTGTCCACTCTGTGCAAATTTATCAGAACTAGCAATAAACAACCCACCCAGGTTTACTTCTGGACTAAACCCAAAATCACTTCCAGGGTCAGAGTGTGGTTTTATGATTCCTCCAGGAATATCAGTAGGGCCCTCGATTTACCGAGGCAAGAAATCATAAATTCCACGGCATGTTTTTTTAAATTCTGCGGCGTACTGCGGCGCGGCAAATGCAGTACCAGAACTCCATAAGACTAATTCGTAACCCAAGCAAAATAAATGCAATTTTTTTTTTATTCTTAATCCTTAATAATAATCAACCATAATTCGTAATACTAATCAAATAGGTATATCAAAGCGTTCACATCTGCACATTTTAATCCACAGATTTGCTTTAGGCAAACGATGCTGACACATATGTAGTCATAATATTATTCTCAACAAACTATCGAATAATGTTTCTAAAGTTATTGTTTATTTATTGTTGAAGAAAACGGCACTGTAAGCTCGTAGGTTTTCTTGTGACAGAGAATATCGCAGTGGTGACAACACTGGTCAATATTTTGAGAACGAACGTTCCACATCAACAGAAGAGATCGTCAACGCAATGTAAACTTTAGCAAGAGCTGCTAAGCGAGGCAGTCTGTCCTCTAAGGCACGCCAAAAAGCAGTGATATCAGCTGGAATTACTTCATGAGATGCTATGTCCAGATAAGCTTAACATTCATTTGCTGCAGCCATCATTGTTGGCACTGATGGTGCATGATCAGCAAAATTCTATGATAAGAGTGGTAGCTGTCGTGGATCAAATATTCTCACAGATCTGAATAGGACTATTGCCGGCTGTTTGGTTCCCACAAAATATTCTTCAAGTTTAGCAGCAGCATTCTGCTTTACATCTTCACAGCTTCTGGTTGCAATTGGAAATCCGGATGATTTCAGGCAAGACAATAAGTCAGACACTTTGTTGTAGACATCGACAGCCATGAATGACTGTGCCTCAAAAGAGGTCAGAGTGTTCATAATTGGCTGGCAGTGCACAGGTATGGCTTAACTTTTACACGTGAATTAGACTGAGGATTAATTTTTGGCTTGCCTTTCATCAAAAGTGGTGACTGAGGAGCTTCCCTCGTGTTTATGCTACGCAACCAGCTTCCAATGTGTTTCATAAATTCACCAAGCTATTACCCCATGAACACCTGCATCTTGACTTTTGTGCTCTGAAATTTATACATCTCACAATCCTTATTTATGTGTCTTTTACTGCCTCAATATTTTTATCATGATTCGTATTTCTGAATGTGACTTTTATTTCCTTTAACTTATTATTATGATCTGCTTCTGTAAGATATTTTCAGGTTAAAAATATTGTGACTCACAAAAAACAGACAGCAGCCAGACAGAGCCTGTCAATCCATTAGACTACATCACCCAAGGGGCAACATTTATGAAAGTTAAGGGGCGTGTATAATGGACACTGAGCAGTGCCATTTATATAACTCAAGTGGCGCATACTCCAGACACTGAGGGGATACCCGACTACTCAAGCCCTACACCTTGAAACCTAATAAGACTGACTGCATGCTATGAACACAAAGGAGCTCTGTTTAAAAAAAAAAGTTTGGAACTTCTCATTGCTAACAAAATCTCCATTATGACAAATTATTTTTTCAGTCCCAAGCACTTTGTTCTGATTTCATTTTCTCCGTATATATTGTTCTGGAAAACAATTAGTAAATAAAGAAGAGTATTGAACTATCATTATATATGAACTCCAAACATGGATGTACAGTATTTATTTACACCAGCTGAGAGACCCACTATGTACTTTGTTCTAAGCATAATGGCAAACTGATGAAATTTAGCACAAAACTTTAATCAGCTAGGTAAATTTAACATGTAATGAATACTAAGCATTTTAAACAAACCAATCAGCATACAAATAAATGGTATAGTATAGAAACATACCTCTGCTATTAAATGTTATGAAAAGTCACAAAATAGTTAATAATTAAGAGTCATGGATGAACACCTGGATATAAGAAATAAGACTTCTTATATCAGAGAACAAAATATAAAATTAAAGGTAATATCTTATTTTCTAATTTAAATGTACTGGTACAAATGTCAGGATAGCCTAGTTACACAGACAGGCAGTTTCAAGTATATTTTTTTCTCACGATATATTAACACATCTTTTTCAGAAATCAAAATCCAAAAATAACCATGCATTAAAAAGACCTAATGAATATGGTGGCATGGTGTTACCTATAAGTCTGCATAAGAAAGCAGAAATTACAGAAACCACACCTGCTAGGCTAGCAGGTGAAATTGTGTTCAAAACATTCTGTGTATGCCTTGCTACACTCTCTACTTAATTCTTACCAATGTTTATCTATCACCATTCACTTTAAATTAGGTACCATTTTAGAAGATATTTTAAGTCAAGGAAGGTTTTAGAAATGGCATATATAATAACCATATGAGACAACCTTCTATTAAGAATCCACCATTTTAGAATTACTTGGTATTTAGTCCTAAAGAGGTTTTAATAGAGATATTTTTGATTCTTTTGAACTATTTTCTTTTAAACATAATTTCCTACCAACACATTTTCTTTATACAAATTATAGAAATTTTGTAAAATATAATGTGCCTAATTTTCCAAATATTTCACTGGTTTCCATATCTGAAATAATGCTAGTTAGTGCTGATGAAGATACAGGTAGTATGTTTACGCCTCATCAACAAATTTTGAGTGGCCTTCAACAGGTAAAGGGGAAAAATATGTTTCTATTAGTATTTCAGATAAACTATAATACTCAGCTAATTAGAAACATACATCATCCTATTTCAATTTGTGAAAAGCTTAACAATTATATATTACAGTATATATATGTATATATATGTATATTAAATCCTAAGCCTAAAAATCCTAAGCCTAAAAATGCAACGACTTTATGTCACATTTATATGTCACTTTTTTGTCACACTTTAAATCTGGCTTATTTTAAAATGTACATATATATATATATTTGGTATCATTCTTTTCAGAATTTATTGAACTTTAATGTGATGTTGTTAGATTTTCAGATTCTTGTTCTGTTTTTAAATTCTAAACTAAAAAATATCAAGGACTCACATCCCGCGAGACAAGGCTTTTAACCACGCCCGGGGCTGGAAATAAAAGACAAAGAGTAGGACAGTTGCTGTACAGGCTTTTAAATGTTCAAAGTGCCGCATGAGATGCAGATCACGCAGCACAGCAGAAGTAGCAAGCCGGCAGTTGATTGAGCAAAGAGGAATTTAAAAAAAAACTATTTGTTTCCCATTGTATCACCGTTTAAAAGGGGGTTACGGAGGAGTGACTGCGTCTCCTTGGGGTGTGTTCAGCCCCCCTCTTACACAATATGAGCAGCAAAAATGTGAAGTGGCTGGCTGTTGTGGGGGTTGGCGAGCAAAGCAAGCAGGGGCATACCTCCTAGTACATATATATATATATATATATATAGCAAAATAACCGCGCTTGGCAGCAGAGAAGTAGTGTGTTAAAGAAGGAAAGAGAAACAAAAGGAAACATTTTGAAAATAACGTAACATGATTGTCAATGTAATTGTTTTGTCACTGTTATGAGTGTCGCTGTGATATATAAATATATAGCAAAATAACTGCACTTCGCAGCGATGTCGTGTGTTAAAGAAGTTATGAAAAAGAAAAGGAAACATTTGAAAAATAATGTAACATGATTGTGAAAGTAATTGTTTTGTGTATTTGGCGGCAGCGTCACAAAGTTGTTTTCGTCTAGCTGCATTAGAAAATGTACCACGACATCTGACACGCCTCCTTTTTACTGTTTTCTCACAGCTTGGATTGCTGCCATCATAATGGTTTTGAGTCTATATATATATATATATATATATCTTCATATCTTCATATCTATATAAATATATACATATGTATATACATTAGATATCTACATATACACACATATATATATATATATATATATATATATATATATCTACATCATACATACACACACACACATACATACACACACACAAATTATATATATGTGTGTGTGTGTGTGTATATATATATATATAAAATGTAGATAGGTGTGTGTGTATATATATATATACACATACATACAAACATACACACAGGTATATATATGTGTATATATATGTATGTGTCTATATGTGTGTGTATAGCTTTGGTCACTGAGTGCAAGGGAAAAATAATAAAATATAGTCTATTAGTTATTAAACAGTAAAACATTAACGTTTTAAGAAGTACAGGTACATTAAGCACTACTCGAGTGGTTGCGGGTAAACTACATTTTAAAGACGGTATAACAGAACAGGTAAGTAGTACTAACAGCAGCTAAATTGTATATGGATCATCTCTTGGTAGTTGATCCCTTTTGAAAGGCGCTACACGACGGCTGTGGTATAGAAATGACATTTTCTATGTGAAAGCATTTTTCTTTTATATAGTATAGAGCAGGGGTATTCAATTAAAAGTCACTGAGGTCCAGTTATTAAATTTCGTCCAAGTAGAAGGTCCAAACCAAACTCCATCTTGTGTCTTGTAGCCTTCCCCTTATAGCAAATAAATTCAAGGCCTTTATTTTAGATTAAAGAACAGAAACATAATAAAATAAATTTTAAAAAGTGCAAACAGAGTGGAATAACTCCTTTTCTCTTAAATTAAAGAGGTCCCAACCTGAAGAATTGAAGGCCTACACTTCAAGTAAAAAAGTCAGCTCAGAAAACAATAACTAAAAAGTGCAAACATAGCATTGACTTAACATTTTCTCTTCTTTGTTCTTAAAATAAGGAGATCCCAGCCTAAAAACAATTGAGGGCTTACTTTTCAAGAAAAAAAAATCCACATCTTCAACAAGTGGCTTTTTAGGGGGCGAAATGCAAACACAGCTTTGAACTTTTCTCTTTTAATTCTTCTTTTTTTTACTTTTCTTAATGAGAAAAATGGGCATGTGGCTGCCCTGCCAGTAATTTAAATCTTGGTTGGAATGGAGTTAGTGCCATTCTCATACAGATATGTAGGTGTTCATTGTTAAGCCTAGAACGGTACTTGTTTTTGATAATGTTCATAGTGGAAAAAGCTGACTCACAGCTGTAAGTTGATCCAAACATAGTCAAGGTGTGCAGTGCTACTTTGGTTAGACCAGGGAACACACTCTCAGGGTTGTAAATGTATGTGTGATGAGTCGGGTAGATCTGTCATACTGGGCTTGCAGTTCGGTTATTTTGCGTGCCCTCAGCTCGGACTTCAGGGGATAACTTTGCTCAAAAGAGCTGTGCTTTGTTTCGTAGTGGCGCTTCACGTTGCCGCTTTTAATTAATGCCACGTTTTCGGAGCATATGAGGCACACCGGTTTTGAACTGCTCGCCGGAAGAATGAACATATATTTCTCCGTCCATTCATCTTTAAAACAACGATTTTCATCATCTACTTTCCGCCTTTTGGAGCAAGCCATGTTGTCTCTTAACTTAACCCTCTTCCTCTCTGCTGTTGTAAACTAACGATTTTATTGGCTCAACTGAGTGAAGCTATTGTCGTATTAACTGGAGTAGCAGCGCCTGCTATCAATAGCCATGACCGTCCAAAATAATGCTCCATTTAATGTCGTGAATTTACCAGACTGGTCACGGGTCCGGACAGAACCACCACTCGGTCCGGATCTGGACCGAGGTCCGCCATTTGGTGATGCCTGGTATAGAGAGATGTGTTCGGTGACGTTATGATCGCCTTTTGGGGACAGTCGCGGTGGGTCTTGTGTAGACTGGTGAGACGTCTCTGCCATTAATCGGCTGTGATGGCACTGTCAGTCCTTCACTCGTGTGCGTGTCTTCATAATCCGAGCTGAGGAGTTTATAATCGTATACGTGCAAAAGAAAGTGTGAATCGCCTTAATATTATTTTGCCGTGGTGTAGAAAAGGGGTCCCGTGTTTGCAATTTTCTGGGCTATAGCTCAGGGGGAGGATGAAAAAAATTAAAAGTGCTCACTTTGATTTAAGGCAGAAGCGCGCCGGCTGCTCGACTTTTGCTGGGAAGGAGACCCCAGTTTTTGTACACACGTTCCACAAATGAGACACACGGGTTTACCGGCAATGTCAGTAAACATATACTCGGCCTCCCATCGGTTTTTAAAGGCTCTATTTTCAGAATCAACTTTTCTCTTCGGCATCGTGTGGGCTAGCTTCGTAATAATTTACAGTATCATAAGCTAGACTTGATTAACGTGTTAAGTGTTCGGCAAGGCAGCTGAAGCGCTGCATTATGGGATCTGTAGTTTATTGTGTTACCAGCGCTTCATATACCCGGGCCATTAATAACAATAATACAGTATATAAAATGATCTCGCGGGCCGGATATAATTACACGCCGGGCCGGATGTGGCCCGTGGGCCTTGAGTTTGACTCATATGGACTAAATAGAACTTGAAAAGAAATATTTTTTGGAATGTGATCGCGCAAGTCAGTACATCGAGCCCGCGTGCTATTGTGGTTTTGCTTGTGTGCTTCAGTAAGTTACCGTCCCCTCGCTCTTACTTTTTTACCGTTCATCTAATGAATACACTGAGTATGGCTTTACCAAAACAATCATTGATCGCGAATAAAGTAT
>JANRMT010062833.1:24472528-24491058 GCA_026402145.1 Polypterus bichir lapradei | reverse complement strand
ATGGGGCACCACTGAGACCCAAATCAAAACACAATACCAGGTTCAAATAAAACAGTGTTTATTTTACACCAACACTTTAAACACCTAAGCCAGCCAAAATACTTCCTAAAGCAAATAAATTTCTTCCTTCTTCTGGCTCCAGTAAGTGTCTTCTGCTGCCTACCAATGTGAGTTGGTGGGTTCCTTTTCAAGCCAGACCTGGGAATACTGGTTCCATAGTGTGTCTTCTAGGAATCACTTTCAGGTCATATGGAAAGTAGGGAAGTCCTCCCCCGATAACACCATCTAACGACATCCAGTGACCCCAAGAGGGTTACACTTCCGGACTCCAATTACCAAACACTCCTGCAGGTGTCTCAACTGGGATGCCACCAAAGGACCACTGCCTCCTCCTGTCTGGGGGATGAAACTGGTCCTAGCTCCCAGCTTCAATTTAGTTTCTCCCTTGTCTTATGTTCCTTGTTCTTTTAAGTAGAGCTCAGAGGAGTGGGACCAACAGGCACTGCAGTTGCATGTCTGCACTCATCCTATATCAGATCTGAGATCTTCTTTATGTGATTTAATGTGATTATTTCAGTTTTTGAAATTTGTTTCCAGTTCCACTTGCCACAAGAGATTTTTTATTGGTATTTTACCAGTTAACACATTCATTTTGTTTATTTGATTTATTTCATCTGGCTTACATGTACTCATCAGGCATGGTGTGGATAGCATAGCAAATTAAGCAACTTACTGGAACTTTACAACTGGTATTTGGTACACTGTATTGATCCCTGAGGGGAACTGTCCTTTAGCATGAGCTTTGGAGGTCACAGCACAGGGCCAGCCATTATACAGAATCCCTTGAGCAATTTTCAGGTTAAGGGTCTTGCTCAAGGTCCAAACAGGGTAGGATATCTTTTGGCAGTAGTGGAATCTAAACCGGCATCCTTCCAAATATCAATGCAGTTCCTTAGCATCAGAGTCACCACTCCTGAACTATTGATCCAAACATATACCAATTATCATCATTAAAGGTAACTTTGCAAACACTATAAACAACTGGTGCATCACCTAGGGTTTGGTACTATCTTGCAATAAGTGGTACTGGGATAAGCTTTGCAATCCAGTGACCCTAATTAAGCAGGTATAATAATGTTGCATTATGTTATGTTATGGTTCATTAATCTATCATAAAGAAGAGTTAAGTTTGTTACTGAATGAACTACTTTAAAATCTTTATACAACCCTACAAAAATACTAATCTGGGGAAAACACTGCTTGTCAAAAAAATTTATTTGCTTTGAAAAAATAAGGAAAGGCAAGAATTGTGGAAATATGAGTTTTGATGTTCCTTGTTAGCAAAGCTTTAGAAGTGTTTGAGGATGGGTGTCAATTTGCAAACTTATTGAGCTTGACATTTTTTCCAAGGACTATTCGTTTGTTTGTGAAAAAACAAAAACAAAGGAAAGAAATGTGTCTAGTAGTAAAAACATATAAAGGATAACTTTAGTGGGATCTAGCAGCCAATGAGAATTTTAGATCTCACTAAGAAAAAAAAATGAAATAATGTTATTTCAATGTAAAATTTTGGTGTATTGAATGGGAAAAAAAATCAATCTATTGTTTTAACCAGGGGGTTCGCATTTTAAAAGAAAAAAAACAACAAAGAATGTTGTGGTGCTTAATGTTATGGTGCAGTGCAGAGGTACTCCTGAGATGAAGTAATGGAGGCTTGGCGATATGAGTAAACAACAGGGCTCAGATGGAATGCACACTAAGAAATCAGTTATAGTAGGTAGCTGAATTGAACTTTGATTAAGAGATTGGAAAGATTCAGTTGAGAAAAATGAGAGCTGTTCCTTTGATCTTGATTCTCTCACATTGCAACTAAATTTATCCTTATAAATTAGTTTGGGTTTCTGTTTCCACAAACACACTGATAACAAAGAGAAAAGAAATTTAATCGCATTAACCTTAGCCTGTCCCAGATTAAAAATGTTGGCGTACGGACAAAAATGTAAATGCGCGTATGCACAAAAAAATTCAGATGCACAAAAAACATGCGTACGCCAACTTCCACGCATTTCAGCTCCATAAATCCCGGTTACCGTGAAAAGTAATGCACATGTGCATGCCTGCCATCCCACCCCATCTCTTCCCATAATTTTTCATATTTTAATATGCAAATCAATATAAATATCACCTTCCGTTCAGACAATGGCAAAAACATGTGAAAAAAAGAATGTGAAGTGGAGGCAAGGAAAAACGTATTATTTGTTGGCTTAAGCAGTGGTATAAGGTAAAAAAGGAAGTTGATCAAATGTAACAGAGTGTTGGAGAAACTCGAAAGTTCAAGTTCAATGCCCAAAATAAAAAAGAAGTGGTCAGATATCAAAGTCACCATGAAAAGGGGCATAGCCCACCGTCTGAGTGTCATATGCAAGTATATTAGGGTACAGAGAAAAGAAAAAAAATTGGGCAAAAAATTCAAATGTATCCATTCAAAATGACATCAACAACAAAATAAAGTGTGCAGCAAGTGAAGGGGCCTGAGTACTGTCTGAATCAACTGTATATTTGTACTAAACTATTCAATGTCAAATCATATTCTGAAACAACTTGATTTCTTGCTCTGTATATATACAGTATGTGTGTATAACTTTTATTAAAATAAACCAATTTAACCATTAAAGTAGGAAATCAAAAATGTTATTACACAAGAAATTTCATATTTCATATACCTGAATTGCTACTCAAACCCTATTACTAACAGAACTTAGAAAGGCCAATAAATTGAATATTTAAAAAAAAAGTATTCATTCTAACATAATTTCTATGGTTTAATATCTTTATTAATGAAATATGTGTTTGTCAAAGTTTCAATAATTTCCAACCTTGTTTGGTAAAGTGTAACAGCTTTTTTATCTGCCACCGACCCCAGCTTGATAAATATATGATTTAAAAAGCTGTCTCTTAAAGCAAGTTTCTAAAGAAATATGTTATGCCCTAATGGACTCTAGCAGCTTCTTTAATTGGACTCCCTATGCTTTTCTAGTTCTGCAGATTAAGCCATTTCTCTTCAATGGGCACACATATAAACACATTTATAAGGACAACAGTTTAAATGCCTGCAGTATCTTCAGATTCTCTTAAGGTAAGCCAGTGAAGCAGTGCTTGTTTTAAGTCTGTTACTGCTCAAATCTTATTTGGCAGTCTTTTTATAGGTAGTCTCGTTGAAGTTTAATTTTGTGTTAAGCAGTATTTTATAGTTTACTAATTTTAATTACTAATTTTAAACATTTTACTATATCAATGACTTTAGAAACTACAGAATTTATTTCCGGCCTGGAGGTGGGGCCCGATGGCGAGCGCCTGGTGGCCGGGCCTGCACCCATGGGGCTCGGCCGGGCACAGCCCGAAGAGGTAACGTGGGTCCTCCTTCCCATGGGCTCACCACCTATAGGAGGGGCCAAGGAAGTTGGGTGCAGTGTGAGTTGGGTGGTGGCCGAAGGCGGGGACCTTTGCGGTCTGATCCTCGGCTACAGAAACTGGCTCTTGGGACGTGGAATGTCACCCCTCTGAAGGGGAAGGAGCCTGAGCTGGTGCGTGAGGTCGAGAGGTTCCGGCTAGATATAGTCGGACTCACCTCAACACACAGCTTGGACTCTGGAACCAATCTCCTTGAGAGGGGCTGGACTCTGTACCACTCTGGAGTTGCCCCTGGTGAGAGGCGCCGAGCAGGTGTGGGCATACTTGTTGCCCCCCGACTTGGAGTCTGTGCATTGGGGTTTACCCCGGTGGACGAGAGGGTGGCCTCCCTCCGCCTTCGGGTGGGGGAAGGGGCCTGACTGTTTGTGCGTATGCGCCTAACAGCAATTTGGAGTATCCACCCTTTTTGGAGTCTCTGGAGGGGGTGCTAGAGGGCATACCTTCTGGGGATTCCCTCGTTTTGCTGGGAGACTTTAATGCTCACGTGGGCAATGACAGTGAGACCTGGAAGGGCGTGATTGGGAGGAATGGCCCCCCTGATCTGAACCCGAGCAGTGTTTTGTTATTGGACTTCTGTGCTCGTCCCGGATTGTCCATAACGAACACCGTGTTCAAGCATAAGGGTGTTCATATGTGCACTTGGCACCAGGACACCCTAGGCCTCAGGTTGATGATCGACTTTGTGGTCGTGTCATCGGACTTGCGGCCATATGTCTTGGACACTCGGGTGAAGAGATGGGCGGAGCTGTCAACTGATCACCACCTGGTGGTGAGTTGGCTTCGATGGTGGGGGAAGATGCCGGTCAGACCTGGTAGGCCCAAACGTGTTGTGAGGGTCTGCTGGGAACGGCTGGCAGAGTCCTCTGTCAGAAGTAGCTTCAACTCCCACCTCCGGCAGAACTTCAACCACGTCCCAAGGGAGGTGGGGGACATTGAGTCCGAATGGGCCATGTTCCGTGCCTCTATTGTTGAGGCGGCTGACCAGAGCTGTGGCCGCAAGGTGGTCGGTGCCTGTCGTGGTGGCAATCCCCGAACCCGTTGGTGGACACTGGCGGTGAGGGATGCCGTCAAGCTGAAGAAGGAGTCCTATAGGACCTTTTTGTCCTGTGGGTCTCTGGAGGCAGCTGATAAGTACCGGCAGGCCAAGCGGAATGTGGCTTCGGTTGTTGCTGAGGCAAAAACTCGGGCGTGGGAGGAGTTTGGAGAGGCCATGGAGAAAGACTTTCAGATGTCTTCGAGGAGATTCTGGTCCACCGTCCAGCATCTCAGGAGGGGGAAGCAGTGCAGTGTCAACACCGTATATGGTGGGGATGGTGCGCTGCTGACCTCAACTCGGGACGTTGTGGGTCGGTGGGGGGAGTACTTCGAAGACCTCCTCAATCCCACTAACATGCCTTCCAATGAGGAAGCAGAGCCTGGGGACTCTGAGGTGGGCTTTCCCATCTCTGGGACTGAAGTCACCGAGGTGGTCAAAAAACTCCTTGGTGGCAGGGCCCCAGGGGTGGATGAGATACGCTCGGAGTTCCTTAAGGCTCTGGATGTTGTAGGACTGTCTTGGTTGACACGTCTCTGCAACATCGCATGGACATCGGGGACAGTGCCTCTGGATTGGCAGACCAGGGTGGTGGTCCCCCTCTTTAAAAAGGGGGACCGGAGGGTGTGTTCCAACTACAGAGGGATCACACTCCTCAGCCTCCCTGGAAAAGTCTATTCGGGGGTTTTGGAGAGGAGGGTCCGTCGGATAGTTGAACCTTGGATTCAGGAGGAACAGTGTGGTTTTCGTCCTGGTCTCGGAACAGTGGACCAGCTCTACACCCTTAGCAGAATCCTGGAGGGTGCATGGGAGTTTGCCCAACCAGTCTACATGTGTTTTGTGGACTTGGAAAAGGTGTTCGACCGTGTCCCTCGGGGAATCCTGTGGGGGGTGCTCCGGGAGTATGGGGTACCGGACTCCCTGATAAGGGCTGTTCGGTCCCTGTACAACTGGTGTCAGAGCTTGGTCCGCATTGCCGGCAGTAAGTCGAGCCCGTTTCCAGTGAGAGTTGGACTCCGCCAGGGCTGCCCTTTGTCACTTTTATGGACAGAATTTCTAGGCGCAGCCAGGGTGTTGAAGGGGCCCGGTTTGGTGGACTCAGGATTGGGTCACTGCTTTTTGTAGATGATGTTGTCCTGTTTGCTTCATCAGGCCGTGATCTTCAGCTCTCTCTGGATCAGTTCGCAGCTGAGTGTGAAGCAGCTGGGATGAGAATCAGCACCTCCAAATCCGAGACCATGGTCCTCAACCGGAAAAGGGTGGAGTGCCCTCTCAGGGTTGGGGGAGAGATCCTGCCCCAAGTGGAGGAGTTTAAGTATCTCGGGGTCTTGTTCACGAGTGAGGGAAGAATGGAGCGTGAGATCGACAGGCGGATCGGTGCGGCATCTGCAGTGATGCGGGCTCTGCATCGGTCTGTCGTGGTGAAAAAAGGAGCTGAGCCGTAAGGCAAAGCTCTCAATTTACCAGTCGATCTGCGTTCCAACCCTCACCTATGGTCATGAGCTATGGGTAGTGACCGAAAGAGCGAGATCGCGAATACAAGCGGCTGAAATGAGTTTCCTCCGCAGGGTGTCTGGGCTTTCCCTTAAAGATAGCGTGAGAAGCTCAGTCATCCGGGAGGGGCTCAGAGTAGAGCCGCTGCTCCTCCGCATCGAGAGGAGTCAGATGAGGTGGCTCGGGCATCTGATCAGGATGCCTCCTGGACGCCTCCCTGGTGAGGTGTTCCGGGCACGTCCAACCGGGAGGAGGCCCCGGGGAAGACCCAGGACACGCTGGAGGGACTATGTCTCCCGGCTGGCCTGGGAACGCCTTGGGATTCTCCTGTAAGAGCTGGAAGAAGTGGCTGGGGAGAGGGAAGTCTGGGCCTCTTTGCTTAAGCTGCTGCCCCCGCGACCCGACCTCGGATAAGCGGAAGAGGATGAATGGATGGATGGATGGATGAGAATTTATTTCCTAACAGACCTGTCCTAGTATAGTCCATTTCCTATTTTTTATATCATATATTCATATATTCTCTTATGATATGTTTAAAAATAATAACTATTATATGCTATTTAAAAGAATGGATTGCAAATCATAGTAAAGAATTACATTGCAAACCCATTGATATTTCATTGTCGTTTGATTTCAAAAAAGTAACATTAGTTTTCCATCAGATTAGACAGTATATGGGCTTAATTATAAACTAATAAGATAAGATAAAAACTTCAAGTCACTGTGGTGCTGTTTTAACGGCATGATAGTTTAAGAATTTTTTTTCTTACATCTGTAAAGCTACCTTCAGTAAAACCTGCAGGAGATGCAATATAGTAGGCATAAATCATCTTTTAATTAAAAAGTGTTTAAATATGATTGGTGGAATGCAGAAAGCAATAAAGTTTCAGCACTGGAAAGTTTGAGGCTTAAAGTAAATGTTGTACTGACTGAGAGGCAGCTTCTATTCGATCCATGATTGCAATAATACCAGATTATAGGTAACAACCAACAAGACTCTTTTGCACACTCTTAGGTTAGATGTTTTAACTGAAAGTTTAACTAAAAGTTTTTATTTGTAGCACATATGCCTGAAAATTTGTGGAGTTTTTGTTTACATTATATTTCAGACTGCATGTTCATTAATGAAAGTGGGCTTTTATGTAAGCTCTTTCAAGAATTCAGACATTATGATGGCATATTGCTGTTGGTATGAAGGAGCCCCAGTAGCATTTCTTGACACAGTTAAGATGAAAAATGTGTTGCCTTAAAATCCTCATTGTGTCAGAGAGAGGATATGCAGCATTGCTCATAATGGTGCTCAGTTTGTTTTTAATTCTCTCCTTTGCTACGACCACCAGGGCGTCCAGAGTTTGTCCTATAACAGAGCTTGCCCTTTTAATTAACAGGTTGATTCAGTGGGCCTCTCCTGAAGTGATTTTACCAGCCCAGTGAACCACAGTGTAGAAAATCACACTGGCCATTGTAGAGTTGCAGAAGATATGAAAGATGTCACTTCACATATTAAAGAAACACAGTCTCATAAGGAAAAAAGAGAATGCTCTGCCTTTTCTTATATAGTTCCTGTGTGTTCCAAAATAGTTCAGCCAGTCATTAATGTGGACCCCAAGTACTTGTAGGAGTGGACCACCTCTACATTCACTCTCTGAATAATGACCAGACTTAGAATATCTTTGGTGCGGCAAAAGCCTATAACTAGATACTTGGTTATGTTGAGGTTAGGATGCACATTACATAGGCATTCTAGTCCTTCAAGTCAGTATTTAGTACGTACATCTCTGGCAGCTATAACGGCCTTTAGTCTGTGTGCACAGGTCTCTCTGTCACCTTTGCACGTCTGTGTAAAACTGCTGAAGTTTTGTCAGACTGCATGGAGATCATGAGAACTGAACTCTAACTCAAGCACTCCAGAGGCCTCAAGTATAAATGGTGCGTATGCACAAAAATGTTGTGTACGCCCATTTCCACGCTCACATCGCGATGTATAAAAACTAAACTTTCTGTAAAGCCACGCACATTTTCACACCAGCTTAATCCATACCACATGCAAGCTCTTCACTCAGTTTTGCAACTGGTGGCACCCAGAGTCAATGCAGTGCTTTTGTTCCAGTGTGGTTTTTTAGATTCACATCCCTGGCACGGCTTTATCAAATACACTGAAATTAAACACATATTGTTTATTATTTTAAGGCATTTGATTGTAATTAACCTGAAACTATTTAATGGTCCACGAAATAGCCAAACTATTCCAAATACCATAGCTGCTTTAGCATTGTTACTCTCAAGTATTTATTCCACTGTATCTCAGTGTGGAATCACCACTCTACAGCAGCTGATTGGAAAGAGAATTATCGGTATACAGCATCAAGCACACCGCTGCCTCAGCCATGCTGTCTATTGAACTGCTCTCATGTGCCAAAGGCTTCAGAGCCTTTCTTGTAGGTACATTGCAGTTCAAAAACAGTTTCAACCCAAGAACTATAAACACACTCAATCAGTTCATCAAGTGCTCCTTGTAGAACTGTTTGTACTTATAATTACTTTACTGTAAACTTGCGATACAGTTATAATATTGCACAACCTGAGCCAATGTATAAAACACATATTTACATACGATGACGATATCATTTTTAAGATGAAATGCAGCAAAATATGTATATTACATTATACAGATAAAATGTTAACATCATTTAAATAATCCATCCATCCATCCATTTTCCAACCCGTTGAATCCAAACACGGGGTCACGGGGGTCTGCTGGAGCCAATCCCAGCCAACACAGGGCACAAGGCAGGAACCAATCCTGGGCAGGGTGCCAACCCACTGCAGGACACACACAAACTAGGGCCAAGTTGCGCAGGTAGCATTTTGCAGGAGACAGGGACAATCTCTGGACAGGGTGCCAGCTTGTCACTTTCACTGCACCACCATGTTCCCATGTTTAATAAAATGCTTTAATTCCTATCATCATGAAAGTGATATCAAGTATACTGCACATCTTAGTATTTAAATTATTCAGAGAACTGTAATATTGCGAATGTAATGGATTCTGTCGGAGGAAGAGAAAGCCTGTTTAAGAATCATGTAGTGATTCACACACATAGAACACAGAAGAACACATACAATACAAAGCATTTAACATGCTACTTTAGTTACAATGGTATTTGAGAAACTAGTAAATTAAAGATTTTAAGGTGAAGTTTATGATGTTCTACTTTAATGACAAAATAAACTACATGATTAAAGTGGAAATTTCTAGATTAAAGTTCTTTGCTTTTTTCCCACTGTGTGCCTATTTTTTTTTCTTTTCTCTGTACCCTTATAAGCTTTTATCACTCTCAGACGGTGGACTGCGACATGCCTTTCAATGGCAACTTTGATATCTGACAACTTCTTATTTACTTCAGGCACTGTTTTTGTGAAATTGAAATTTTGAGTTTCTCCGACACTCTATGTCACTCGATCAACTTCCTTTTGTTGTTTATATCACTGTTTAAACCAACGAATAGCACGTTTTTCCTTGCCTCCACTTGGTATTCGCTGAAATTCTTCTATTTTCCCCCAAGGTTTTGCCATTGTCTTTCCACAGAATGCTGAGCTTAAGGGTTATTTATATTGATTTGCATATTCAAAGAGGCGTAATTCAGGGAGGAGTTGGGAGTGGTGGCAGGTGTGTTCATGTGCGTTACTTTTCATGCAGACCGGGATTTATGTAGCGAAAGAATGTGGAAGTTGGCATATGCACAGATTTATGAATCTGGATTTTTTTGTGCGTATGCACATTTCTGCTTTTGTCCATATGCCATGTTTTAGTGTGAATTCTATGCACAGCATTATGCATGAGGCCCCAGGACATTCGCATCAATGTTTTAAGGCATTACTGTGTAGTTACTAGTGTAGTAACTGTGTAGTTCTATGCTTGGGGTTCTTTCCTTGCTGGAAAACCAATGACACAGGTTTCTTGAAAACTGTATCAGTTTTTCCTCCAGTATGTAGGGTGAAATGGGTGGAGAAGAGTGTCAAGAGTAATTTTGTGACACCCTGTGTAGTGGGAATTAGGATCACCAGCCTACACTCTAGGTGTCTAGTATGTGAGAACGAGCGTGACCAGGATGATGGTGTAAGACAGGGAGACATGGACACAAAAAGGGTTGGGTTTTTGAAAAATAAAGTGAGGTTTTATTTACAGGTGCATTTAAAGAAAACAAAAATAATGTCCTGCAGAATTTATATACCGATACACAGTCCAATACCGCAAAGGACACACAACAACAGTAATCAAATGGAGCCCCAAAAATGACTATATACAGTATTTACAGTGCTGCCTGAAAGTCCCAAATGGAAAAGTAAAATACACCCAAACTAGTGAAAACCATATATACACAAACCAAAATGAAGCTGTCTTCCTCCACAGTGCTCCAAGTTAGGAAGCTGCTCCTTCAAACAGTGCATACAGGATTCACCAAAACAAAAATATTCAAAATACAGAAAAAGTGTGTATATGCAAAAATAAACAGTGCACCAATAACCACAACGCTATATATACAAGAAAAAAAATATTTACAATTAGCAATGCACATGCCGTGATGCTTGGTAAATTTGAAATGCAGTTTTACCAAGTACCTTTCTCAAAGAAGATCTAGTCAGAAGAACCCCCTCTAGAGGTCAGGATTCCCTTTTGTATTCGGTGCCCCTGCGCTGACCAATTAAACTGCCGTATGTCATCCCTCCGTGGGCACGTGATGACGTGAACACATCTGCGAAAGGAGGCGTTTTCTGTCCCACACAATTACTATAAACATTCGAGCAGTCGGCGCGTGCATGCGCGCGCATAGCTGTGCCGGCATATCCGATGCGGACTGCGCTTCTCCCAAAAGTGAAAGTAAGCATTTTAAAATTTTTTCCTCCTTCCCTGAGCTACCACTCAGACAACTACAAACACGGGATCCCTTTTCTAAACCGCGGTAAACAAAGACTATGACGCTTCACACTTTCTTTTACTCCTTTAGTGTTATGAGGTCGCGGGAGACACGTGCAGGAGTGGAGGACCGACAATGCCATCCCGGCCGGTCAATGGCAAGGCTGTCTCTCCAGTCTACACAAGACCCACCGCGACACTCCCCAAAAGGCGCTAATATGGTCAGTGAAGACGTCTGTCTGCATTATATAAAAACGAGAAAGGCAAGTTTCCTTTCTTTATACTTTATTAACGTTTTTTTCTCAAACAAATGCCTCTCTCAACACCATGCAGAGGACACTTAACTAATTTTATTTAATTACTGGTAATGCCAGTAAGGCACATTTCCACAAATTTGTGACAGACAGTTATCAGCAAGAGTGAAAGGGAAGGTCTACAGGATGGTAGTGAGGCCAGCTATGTTAAAAATGGTTGGAGACGGTGGCACTGACAGAAAAACAGGAGACAGAACTGGAGGTGGCAGACTTAAAGATGCTAAGATTTGCATTGGATGTGATGAGTATGGACAGGATTAGAAATGAGTACATTAGAGGGTCAGCGAAGGTTGGAAGAGAGGCGAGACTGAGATGGTTTGGACATGTGCAGAGCAGAGATGCTGGATATATTGGGAGAAGGATGCTAAGGATAGAGCTGCCAGGCAAGAGAAAAAGAGGAAGGCCGAACAGAAGATTTAAGGATGGGGTGAGAGAGGACATGCAGGTGATGGGTGTGACAGAACAAGATGCAGAGGACAGAAAGATATGGAAGAAGATGATCTGCTGTGGCAACCCCTAACGGGAGCAGCCGAAAGCAGATTTAGCTCTTCTTTATTGGATTTATTTTACACTCTACCCTCCCAAGCCTTACAGGACCTGCTGCAAAGAAACACCCCCACAGCATAAAGGTTCATGGTGTGGATGGTGTTTTTCTGATAATGTGCAGTGTTTGGCTTACGCTAAACATGGTATTTAGACTGATGGCCAAAAAGCTCAATTTTGGTCTCATCAGACCATAGTACCTTTTCCCAGCTGACATCAGAGTGTCCCATGTGTCTTCTGCGCATTTTTTAACAGTGGCTTTCTTTTTGCCACTTTCCCATAAAGCTGAAATTGTTTAAGCACCAGAGATGTATGAATATTTCCAAACACAGACAATGCAACTTGTATATTCTTCAGAGTTATCATAGGTTTCTGGGTGGTCTCCCTGACTAGTGTTTGATCACTCAGTTTTTGTGGATGGCCGGTTCTATATAGCTTTACAGCTGTGTCTTACTCTTCCAATTCCTAATGGCTGATTTAACTGTACTCAAGGGGTATGCATTGACGTGAATATTTTCTTGTCTCCATCGACTGACTTGTGTATTTCAGTCAACTTTTCACAGAGTTGCTTGTGTAGCGGAAGGTAAGTAGCCTTCCATTCACTGCCAGCCATCCATTATTTTCTTTTTAGTTATTTTAATTACATTTTAAGGACTAAAAGCCCTGGGATATCTTGTTAAGTTCCATTTCAATAGGAAGCAGTGCCACTGTAGAACTAAGAGGTAGTTTAAACTGACACCCCCACAATGTAAATAGGACCTCATGAAGGGAGAAGAGCATATTTGTTTCAGCACACCCTCGGTTCTTTAATGGTCACTTGGCTGTGAGTTTTTTCTTTTGGTTTCTTATAAGGTTTCATTAGTTAATTTAATAATATTTATTTTAATACTAAATGTAAATATATTTTGTATTACAGAGCATACAAGTGATGAGACTCTGTGCTCAATGTTTTGTTGTTGTCGTCATTGTGTAGGTTAGACCACAATACTGCCTCACCACAATATGGAACTTCCAAAAGCTGTTTTTACCACAAGCAACTGAATGATGAATTAGGCTGTTGTATTAAAGGTATTAGGATACTTATTTGATCCGTTATTTTGTATTTTATATTTGTAACTTGCAGAGGTTTATTTTCATTTGAACATTAAGGAGTCATTTTCTGCTGATCAGTGTCAAGATTTGCATTGGGTGTGACAAGGATGGATAGGATTAGAAATGAGTACATTAGAAGGTCAGCTCAAGTTGGATGGTTGGGAGACAAAGTCAGTGAGGCGAGATTGCTTTGGATTGGACATGTGCAGAGGAGAGATGCTGGGTATATTGGGAGAAGGATGCTAAGGATAGAGCTGCCAGGGAAGAGAAAAAGAGGAAGGCCTTAGAGAAGGTTTATGGATGTGGTGAGAGAGGACATGCAGGTGATGGGGGTAACAGAACAAGATGCAGAGGACAGAAAGATATGGAAGAAGATGACCCACTGTGGCAACCCCTAACGGAAGCAGCCAAAAGAAGAAGAAGTGTCAAAAAAACCGAGTTCAATAGTGTGGGGGGTGAATACTTTTTATAGACACTATAATTCTAATTGGTTTAAAAAATAAGAAAAAAATATATGTGCTGCTTTATACAGTATATTGGTATTTATCTACTGTAATTTAAAACAAAGAATGTTTCACATAGAAAATGCACATCTTTATACTTTGTGCTTGCACTTCATCACATTAACACCTTTTTATGCTAGCTTACAATTCTGGGTACATTACAAATGCTTAGTATTAATGTAGTTCATATCATATTGCTGACTCACCATGCAGGTGAAAAGATCATGAAAAACAGCAATTTCTTTTGCATAGGTCAAATACGAAACTTTTCAATCAATTTTATTTTCTTTTTGCACAGCAAATCTCAAAGGCTACATAGTAACTGTCTTCACTAATTCCTCTGTGAGAGAGCTACAGGACCAGAAACAATTACATTTAAAATAATTATTTTTACACCTTTCTTTGCAGCTTTGTTGATGTCTTGTAGTGTCACCTCTTTTGGGTGATTATTCCTCCACAGTTTGTATGTCAATTCCACATTTGTAGCAGATAACACATCCAAGTCTAAATCACAGCGCATAAACAACAACTAATTGATTCAGTGCAATGCTGAAAGTACAGCAGTTCTAATTTAAAATAATTCCAGATAAGAGTGTAAATGAAAAATAATAAAAAAAACTTCACAATTATAAATATGTTACGTATACTAAAATACACATTATTTTTGGCATAATAACAGAACAATACTACCTTAATATTTTAGGGAAAATCTTTTGAGTTTTTTTAGCTCCTTTGGAGTGCTGAAGAATTCTTTTTCAAGTCAGTTGTCTGTTTATTTCTTTTTCATATTCAGCTTCTTGACTCACATAAGGCACAGAACTGACAGGCATAGCTGAGATTTAAAAAAAATATATATATATATATTGCAGTTTCTGTGAAGATAGCTTGCATGTGTACCTCTATCATGTTTTGCTACAGGTGATGGGTGATGCATTCATCCTGTAAAAATATGGAAACTGAAATAAAATCTTGCTTTTTTTGCCAGGCCATACAAACTGATTTCCTATCTTTGAACCATGTCTCCAGGGCAGTAAAAAGACTGCAGGAAATTGATTAGAGAGTATCACATAAAAAGTGGTTTTGTTTTGCAACGATCATACTATTTAACAAATACATTTACTTGTGTTAGGATCCTTTTTTGGTGTATGCTTGATTTTTGTAGAAAAGTCCACACACTTAGTTACTTTTGTTTTTCATTTTGCATTTAAACATTACATTACTGACTAGAGTAAATGTGATAAATTTAATTAATTTGTTTTTCACTTTTTTAAAATGTGGGACTAAACCTTTCTTGGCCACACCAGGTGCAAGTCAGGAACCCACCCTGAAGGGGCATCATGTCATCATGCTCACACACATACATACACACGACCAGTTTAGTGTTACAAATTAATCTAATACCTGTACATCTGTAGAAAGTGACAGTATACCAACGCACCGTGAAAAAACCCATGCAAAGTGGAAGAGAACATACGGACTCAACACAGGCAGTGCCAGAGCCAAGATTTAAAACCAGAGCTATGAAGCAGCATCATGTTGCCCAAGTAGTACCATAGCTAGACAAAATTCTGTTTTGACAGTGAGACATAACTAATTACATAGTGCATTTTTAAACAGAATAGTGCTGAAAAATGGTCTCAGGCGTAATTTATGTAGGTGTCCAAGTAAAGTGGCACTCCCAATGTTGACAAAGCAAATAAATACACTCACACTTAAGGTATGTTAAGTTACCATAATCAGTGACATCTGCACATTCAACTACTGAGTTATTTCTTGAAGAACATGAGAAAGTTATTTTTTAATCAGTTGCATATACTTAATGCACAGTATAAATTACTTTCAATCTACAATTGAAAGAAGCATGAACAGAATTACAAGAAAGAAAACCTTATTTAATAATTAACATTAACAATCAACAATATATAATAGTATTTTCTTTGACAAAAGATGACACTCCAGTTATCTTACTTTCTGGCAAACTATCTTAATAACTTCACATAATAAACATATATTATTACAGAGAATCCATCATTTGCATTGAAAAAGAGCAAATGTCAAACTTTTCCAGAAGAGCTATTGTTCCAAAAGCATATCCAATGGTGGGCCATTCAACAACTCTTAAAAAGTGGACAACTTATGGAAATCAGTGATCTAGAAAAAATGCCATTATATATATATATGCTTATTTTTAAACAATACTGTGTGGGGTTAATATGTTTTTGTTATTATGTGTTGTTTCGTAGTTGTGCTCTGATATGTACAAATGCAGAATTAAATGATTCCCTCTGAAAGATTCCATCAAGACTTCGATATCATACCAAATCTTTCACTATACTGAGATTGCCGTATGACCACTTGACATCAACCATCTCCTAAAATAAAAAAATAAATTTTTTCATCATCTGAACTGGAGTTAAACAAGGATTTGTCATTTCACTGTCCCATCATGGTATTCTGCTTTTGATCACTTACCATTATGCTTGTCAAATTTTTATATCGAATCCTATCAGTCTTACCTTCTATAATTTTCAGTCAGAGGATCATAATACCAATTTATTCTGTACTAGCATCAAAGCCATGATAATACAGAATGAACTTCTGGCCACTCTGTCAGGTTTCCCAGAATAAAGGAGGAAGCAATCCAAGGACATTTTCAAGACCTGCCTTACAAAAGGTAGGAGAATTTATTGACATATTAGACTGTGTGTGTGAGTGTGTGTATAGTGGTCCACAAACGAGCTGATGTTTGTAGAATTATTTCTCAACAAGGCTTATTTTTGTCTATTAGGGATGGTTGGTTATCTGTGAAATTACGACCAAATTATGAAACACCTGGAGGTCACTCCATTCTACACATTTTATTGGTATTGTTACTATGGACATACAAAGAACATGCTAGTACTATGGTGGAGGTGCAGAACATTCATATAGTAAATGAAAGTTTCCACAGCATTCCAAAATTAAGTAGAAGTTTCAAAAACATTCTAATACTAAGTAGGAGTTTCTATTTTAGCTCTTTTTGACGACAGATTCTCAGGAGAAACTAAGGAAAAGATGATGCAAAGTCTGCAGCAGCCACCATTACCAGACATTACTTGCCATCTTAAGCAGGAAAATGAATCTAAACAGCTAAAGTTGGAGAATCTTATAAGAGAAGGAACAACATCATCCTTTGATGTCCTTATGGAAAAAGACAAAGGAAGGTCTCATTCCTTTCTCAAGAAATAGAATAGTGGGCAAGTGATCCTATCTTCAATGAACTTTGCAATCTGCCTGCATGCATGATGGTTGTGAATGCCATAGCTGAAGGAGGAATAAGTCTCATCAAAAAGTACAATGACATTTTGACAAAGGACAAGGAACAGAAAAAGTTTATTCTTTGACTGTTTGCAAATTTGAGCAAGAATTCAAGCAGTTCTAACATTGTAGACCTACAAGTGTGGAACAATTCTCTGTTGTTCAGTTCAGATGACATAGAAACTGTCAAATGAAGTGACCTTCAAGTATTGTTTATTTTCATTAAAAGTATATGTGATTGTTATTAATATGATAAAGAATAAAACTAGCCATGTGGAGAACTTGAAACTGTTATTCATTTATTTTTTGGTCTCCTGTTGTTTTGCCAAGAAAATATGCCATGTATAATATTGAAGTGGAACAACAGTAGGTGGCAGATGGTATAGGGTGTGTATATGAAAAACAGCAAACCTGCAAAAATTCTCATGCATGATAGTGTCATGAAGGTATCAAGAATGCGCCAACACTCAAAAACAATCCAGTCTATGGTGGACCTATCACATGAAAAGGGTCCGATGTAAGCTGGCACAGCTTATACAGAATATCAGCTAAAAAAAATAATGTTAAGCGAGGCATATTCAAATGTAAATCTTGATATAATTTGCTTCAGATGATGCTTAGCAAAAGAATATCATACTATGTTTTTTTAATGAGCACTAATTTATGGTAATCTGTAGTTTTATGTGTGTACATAATATAATTTGTAAAATTTACATTATGTCTTTAAATTTGTTACAGCACCAATTACTCAAGGTAGAGAGAAGGAAAGTGTAGAGAATGCATTTGGGACATGAACTCAAATTCATTTTTAAAGTATTATTATTGTAACATTTTGTCCTTTTTCATCAGTTTTGAATCAGTTCAATATTTCTTACATTTACTGAAGTTTAAATTCTTTGAATGGGCTAGGTGTTGTGAAAAGAACACACATAAAAAGGTTTGGGGCAACCACCAATATTATTGTTCCTGGCTGAAAAAGGGTATTTTGTGATAGAGCACTGATGTGCACAGTTAGAGTTTCATAATGAATGGATCTGGTTTGAGAAATATGGTGACTTTAAAGGCCAAAATCAGAAGTAATGTCATCTATAGCCAGAAACAGAAGTGACCTCATTTCTTGGTGCCAGGACCAGAAGTGGCATTGTTCTTGGCAATGGAACCAGAAAAGTGACGCCATCCATAGCCGTATTTGGCTTTCAGAAACAACAGAAGCAGGTTTAGCATAACCCGCCACCCCCTGGCCTGGCAGGTAATTACCTTCACTTGGTCTATTCAGCTTCCTCCTAACCGCGCGTGTGTGACAGTGTCTACAAACAAATGACACAAGGCAGGCACAAATGCAATAAACAGGGTTATCTGCTCACACAATTTAACTGTTCTGTGTCAGATACAGTCCTAAATCTCATTTGTTTTAGATAAACTCAACAAAACTAGATTTTGTTAAGACATATATTCTGTACATACCCTTCCAAACATTGAATTCCTTTATCCATCCTTTTCCAAACTGCTTTGTGTGGGAGCAAGCATGAACCTTAATATTCAGATAAAACCTGGTTGATTTCTGTCATCATACTACACATTAAAGAATACTGGCCCAAGTTAAAATCACTTTGGGATATGAAAGGTATAGCCGGAGAAGATTCCAAATAGGCAGTGATGACCTGTTTGGGATATAATATAAAGTCACAGCAATTGTAAGGTTGCACTAACCACTCTTCTACAAAATCCATAAAGTGGATGTTTTTACTTTATCATCATGGGTTACTGGCTTTAGATTAATTGGCAAAATTACATCTACAACAAAAGTAAGTGTACAAAAATGATCCATTTTGTATATATATATATATATATATATATATATATAT
>JANRMT010062833.1:24451231-24472128 GCA_026402145.1 Polypterus bichir lapradei | reverse complement strand
ATATATATATATATATATATATATATATATATATATATATATATACAAAATCTGAATACTTTATGAATCCATTTTGTGTATATATACAGTATATATATAAGTATATATATAATCTTGGTGATTAGCAAAAACAATATATAAGCCATCATTAGCCTGCTGCAAAAGATAACCGATGTCGAATCACTTACACATATTAATCATCTTTCGAAATACAAGAGTAAATCAAAACTAAAGGCATTTTGAAAATTATGAGGTAACCACAATGAATAGAAAATGATGGATTACAACACATTCGCAGTGGCTTATGGGTAGTTCAGACACACACAGTACAGTGCTCAGCTCTTATTCTAGTTGAAGCCAAAGTCAAATGAACATGGACACTCCGCTGTGGGATTGCATGATTGTTCAACAATGCGCCGTAGTGAGATTTCTTTGGGCTGAGAGAGTGAAACCTACTGAAACTCACCAAAGGATGTTGGCTCAGTATGGAAATGAAAATGGTATGAGTCAGCAAAAAGTTTATGAATGGGCAGAAAACTTTAAAGTGGGAAGAACAGATGAAGCTCAATCTGGTCGACCATCAAAGTTGTGCATTCAACCCCATATTGTCATGGCCTTCAAAAGAGAAGATAGAAGGATGATATTGTCTGCTGTTGCTGCACATTTTGGATGTCAGCTATAGATCTGCACACACCATAATGCATGATTACTTATGGTAACTATACATTTTGTGCAAGATGAGTATCCAAACAACTTCAGTGAATTTCACCAAGGATCACTTCCTCTGCTGAAAGAAATCTCACTATAGGGCTTTGTTCAACAATAATGCAATCCCACAGCGGAGTGTCCATGTTTATTTGACTTTGGCTTCAGTTTCACTAACAGCGAGTGCTGAGCTGTGCATGTATGAACTACCCATAAGCCACTCTAAATATGTTGTATTGCTTCTACTTTTTGTTACAGTTAACATTTTCAAATTGGCTTTACTTTTTTATTTACCCTCACATATGCACAAAATAAGTTAATGATAAACTCAGTCACTTGCCTGATCTCATTTCTTGAGTTTCTTGTGGCCTATAAACTAAAACTAACATTGGCCAAAAAGCAAAGGAATCAAAAACTGGAGGAAGAAACTTTTCCTGGGCATCTATAATTATGTCCATGAGTGCATTTGGTCTTTCTTTGTAAAGCCACAAAACTAGTTAGTTTCTGTCAACTTGGTCCCAGACATGAATCACTGCAATGTTCAACTACTATATAGTATAACTTGCTAATTTCTCCACTCCTGTGGTGGTCTTCCACATTTATAGGGGGTCTTTGTTGCTCTGCAAACCCTTATGGTAGGGGTGTCAAAGTCCCGGAGGGCCACAGGGGCTGCAGGTTTTCATTCCCACCACTTTCTTAATTAGTTACCAGTTACTGCTGTTAATTTAGCAGAATTCTTTTTCTTTAATTATAATTAAGTTGTTTAATTGTTTTTCTTTTACCGGCAGCCAAACAATAAAGAGATGCAAAGCAAGTCAACAGATGGCTAGCTAACTCAGGGGACTCAAACAAGCCTGGAGGGACACCGTTTTCACATCAAACAATCTCCTATTTATCTGCTAATGAAAGCCGTTATTTAATTCTATGACTTGTTGTGTTCTTATTCTGCCACCGCAGTCTTCTCCAAAAATAAGTTTCTTTTTTTCAAAGATAATCGTCCAAATAGTTTTCATACCAAAGTAGATCAATATTTCCCAGACCTTTCAGATTTTCTTTTCAAATATTTTATTGAGACAAATGTTCTATGAAAGACACAGGTAGAAATTTAGCCTGGTCATCTATGTCCGTACTTTGCATCTTATTGTTGTTTACCTGCTTATTAATGAAATAAACTAGGTAAGTCAAATGCAATTTAAATCATCAGAGTATTTTCCATTAGTATTAGTGATTGTGTAGTTCTGGACACACGACTCTAAGACTTTATGTATTGAGTTGGCATTAACCCTGGAATGTTGTCTGGGCACATGTACCAACTTCTGCTGGTGAAAACAAATAGTCTAATTGGTTATTGTACTTCTTTTGTACCTGGACTATCTGCAAAGTTCATGCAAAACTGTGTTGTGATGAATGGCAGCTTCATCCTCTTCATGCAGTATCTCTGTGAAAACATCCTGGGTGACTCCCTACACCTGTAAGTGTATGTAGGGTCACTTTTCTTCCTCACTTTGCACCATTTGTGCAGAGAGCTTAAACAACTCAGCACATTCACATAAAAACAACAAAGGTGAACTTTCTTGAAGGCTTTTACTGGATGTACCTCATTGTAAGCTGAAATATATACAAAAGAAACAGGTGTTTACAGGGGTACAATCAAAGACAATAAATATTGATTTTCAAAGCAAAACATATCAGACTTTTTACATCTATATATATATAATTGACTAAGTCACCCGACCATGGGATACGCACGACAGAGCCCCGCCTGCCAAGTCTAGCCCGCCTCCCACGTCATGGGATATGCATGACAGAGCCCCGCCCGCCAACTCTAACCCTCCTCCCACATCCACCCTCACTCTCAAGTCATGCGCACTGCCTGCTCATGTGCCCATATGCAACACCTCACCAAACACAGCCTCAGTCGCTTTCGTCTCTGCTACAGTCCACATGCACCTCTGAGCCACGTTGACTTTTCATTGTTCTTTTCAGTTCCGGCTACTTTCCTATGTATATAATCGACCAAGTCGCCTGACAATGGGGTACACACAACAGAGCCCCACCCGCCAACTCTAACCCTCCTCCCGCGTCCACCCTCGCTCTTGGGGCATGCACACTGCTTGCTCATGTGCCTGCCCCCAACACCTCACCAAACACATGTTTACACGCTGCATACAGCGATTCCCATCCGCGATAAACATGCTTCTTCTTAGATGGTCCTGCAGGAACAGGGAAAACCTTTCTACCAAACCCTGATTCAGACCATCAGAGCTAGGAAGCTAGGACCATCGTACTGCTTCCACCTTGAAACCAGTCCCGCCCACACGCAGCCAACACGGCATTTCTCGATTCCTATTTGTCCTCTTCCAAACCACTCCCCATGCTGCCAGCGGCTCCTCTTCAAAACCTGCCCACACGCAGCCGACATGGCATTTCTCGCCAAGCTTCTCAAGTACACTTACAAAATAAAGCAAACTCTACATGCAGTGAAAATTTATTTCTCCAGCTAGATTTTATGCTCAAAAACCATCAAACCCTTTGCTAAATCATACAAACACATGCATGAAATTGCTCAGTCCAATCCAATAGCATCTGCATGAATGCTTTTCGAGGAAAACCCTAGGCAGGATTTACGACGATACAATGCTCCGACATGTCACACCAATGTTGCAGCGATTTTCGTTGGAGAAGATGGCAAATCGCCTGCCGAAAGGGATATTTGCATCTGTCCCATAGGCAACTCCTGTAAACAGATTTCCACGCTCAATATGAATTGCGATCCTATGGCTTACCCACTTTTATTCCCTTTTGGAGACATTGGCTGGCACAAAGATTTACAACATGTTCCCGATAAAAGAACCGCCAAGCGAAGAAGGCTTACTTAATGCCAATTTTACACGTACAGATTAGCAATGAGGAATACATTTAGTATTTTGCACTTCAGCGGCGAACTATTCCAACAGTACGTTGTAGATGCGTATGTTAAAACAGAGGGCGTGCGTCTCAGCTATCTCAGATTGGATCAACAAGATTTGCGCGTGGAACAATACAAAGGACTGTTGGACGTACTGCAAGCAAACGCTGAAAATAACAACGTACATGTAGACAAAATGATCATATTACCGTCCACATTTCCAGGAAGTCCAAGATACATGCAACAAAACTATCAGGATGCCATGGCCATAGTACGTAAATTCGGACAGCCTCATTTATTTATCATTTTCACATGTAATCCTGCTTGGCCGGAAATTCTACGTGCACTGTCGGATGCCCAAAGACCGGAGCACAGACCTGATATTGTAGTACGAGTCTTTTGGATTAAACTGCAGGAATTACTTAGAGACATTCTACAACAACATATTTTTGAGGTTGTTATTGATTATATTTATGTAATCAAATTTCAGAAGCGTGGCCTTCCTCATACCCACATGCTGTTTAACTCTTCACAATAATTCTAACAACCAGTCTTTAGCCACGGTCAGTTGTACGTGGTTTTTTCAAGGGTTAGATCTTTCAACTCATTATCTGTCGTCACCACTAAAACACCTATTCACAACTGCGTCTTTCAAGAAGTATTTATTTCTTCTTGATTTCTGAATTCCTTTCTCACCGTTTTCCGTTCCTATTCTTACACCGCCGTATGCTAAGGCGGGCTTCGGCTAGTTAAAAAATAAATCTTTAAAACACACTTACAAGGCGAGTGATTTTTACTGTCGGATAGTGAAAAGAGATGCGCGTAGACAGATTTAAATTGGTGCATACCACAGCTTACAAGACACAGGGGTTTAAATGACATAAAGATACATTTCAGATGTGACCCAAACAAGAGATAAAGTGGTGCCTACATAAGACACAAGGGTTACATTGCATTTAAATGTTTATTATGGGACCTGTGTGCTTTAAGTTAGTTTCACACATTTCTAACACCACTGTGAGTGTGGGACGTAACTGACAAGTGTATTAATAAAAGACAAGACAAAGGGCGGAGCACAGTTCGACAAATAACAGTAACAGCTAACAGCACATCGGGCAGAATAGTCACACATGATACAAACTGTCCTCTAGTGCAAAAATCTCTAAAGAGAAACTTTTTAAGTGTTATATCCAGACACTGCCAGTTCTTAATTGTGCCTATCCTATTTATATTGAAATCAAAATGCATTCCTCCATCCGTCCATCCTTATATTCATCAAACCAATGTTCCTGGAGCTGTGAAGCAGCAATACTAACCACTATGCTAGTGGTTCCCAAACTCTACAAAATGTTTTGATTTATGTTAGCTTCCCCTATAGAAGCTCACATTTGAAGATGAAGACATCAAATTTCACATTTGTGGACCACAAACTGAACCACATACAATAATGTGGGTAAAAAAATTGAATAAAAAAAAAAGCTTTTAACTCGGTGCATAAAATTTAAACATGAATTGAGCAGTTTACCTTTATAAATCTCAATAATCTTTCTGGTGTATGGACGGCCGTTCATCCTGGCCAATACCCCCAAGCCGCCAGGTGGAGCCCTCCCTGCAGTATGGAGGTTTCCCGAAGACCAGCAGGGCATCATGGACATTGGAGTTTTTATACACAGCCCTGCTGGATACCATGGGAGGTCTCTAGGAGACGCTGCAGGGAGAAACAGTGTTTATTTACCCTACGCCCCGGAAGTACGTCCGAGTCACATGGACAAGGGGAATGACGTGCTTCCGGGGTGAAGAAAAGGACTTTTGATCTGACCCGGAAGTGATAGAAGATCACATGGACTGGGGATTGGAACACTTCTGTGTCAGGGACTATAAAAGAATTGTTGGAGCTCCCAGACAGCGAGCTGAGCTGGGTGGTAAGAGGGCAACGCATCTGGGAGTGGTGGAGAGTATTATTGTATTTATTATTGGTTTGTTTATGAGTATTGTGGAGGAGAGGGTGCTTTGTGCACTGTGCATAATTAATAAAGTCAACTTGTGGACTTTTATCTGTTGCCTAGAGTCGTGGGCAAGGGTTCAAGGGAGCGATAGCGCCCCCTATCTGTCACATCTTGTAAATGTGTCACTCATGAAGCTTAGATGCTTGAGTGATGAGCTGGGGGTTGGAATTTCAAGCGATATGCCATGACATATGCCACGATGAGAGGACATACGATCAACGATCTAGGGGTTTGATCGATTGGAAACACACGTTAAGCAATGGGTGCCAGCAATCAAACTGTCAGTCAGGTTTGTTTCCCAAGCATATCTGCATTGCAGTTCAAAAACAGATCGTTGCTAAGTTAAAATTGCTGTGCTACTGATAGGACTGCCAGCAAGAGAGATGGATTAAGTGTAAGCAGCAGGTGTTACATCCAATTCAAACCCCCTTGTCCCTCCCCCAGTGAAAATGTCAATCAAACCTCAAAATCAATGACGTTTCATGATCCTGGCCTGCATAGTTATCAAAGCTAGACCTTGCCCTTCTCCATGGATCATTGCAAGGTCCAAATTCCATTCTCTTAAAAACAGTTATTCGCCTTTATGAATGCTCCACCTGCAGCAAGGAAACTGCAAGAACGTGTATTTATGCAGCTCATTCACAGGTGACAACTGCGTGTGCAGTGCTCAATTCTTTTCATATCTTAGAACAAGAGTACTAACTAATACATGACGTACAATGATGGCACACTGCAAGACTCTAACTACAGAATGATAAACTTGCACAATGCACCTTAGTCAATTTTAGCAAATCACAACACAACCTTCCTCTTTATTGCACCCAATAAAATACAATCATTCACCCTCTGGGGTTGCGGAAACCCCAGGTTGGAAACCCCTGCATTATGCTAATGTACCACTTTATACTATATACACCTTTGGCATTAAATGTGCTTACTGTAAATTAATATATTATTGACTTCACCTAACACGGGATATGTATACTAAAGAATTTAGAGCTTGTAACATCAGTACTCAATAAATATTTACATTATTCCTCATGCACGTGTCTAAGAGTCTTACTTAATGAATACATGTTTCATTGTCATTTCAGTTTTAGCAAGCAGCATTTTCCCCCCTAATCCAGCGAGTCATACAAACTGTTTAGATCATTTTACATAGTAAATGTTGAAAGATATACAAACTGTTTAGATCATTTTACATAGTAAATGTTGAAAGTGTCCTGGCATAAATGGTAGAGGAAAAAGGACAGGGCAATTACTATAGTGTCAATACTAAAGAGATTTAATCTTCAAAAGATTGGAGGACACTGTTGAAGCATTAATCCCCCTGCAACTGTTAGTGTTATTTGAGACTGAAAGCAGTAGCTATTTATTTATTCATCTCACACCAATGTGAAATGTATTGATCTATAGTTATTGCTGACACAATCAAACTGGCTGGAAAGTAAACTATAGTTGCTGCAAACACTGCACAGTAACAAACCTAGAAGTAATTTATATCTGGCACTCCCACAATTGCTTATATTTTACATGTAAAATTACAAAATAATTTCTTGTACAGTACTTGCAAAAAGGTATTGGTTTCCACAAGGTCACATTTAGTTTTTCAAACTTTATTTTTTCCCTATGAAAACTGAACTCTTGAGCCTGTATAATAAAATAAAAAAAATGTCCAAGGAAGTGTAGGGGAATTAGTATTAGTAAATACAATAATAATAATAACCATTTACATAGCAACATATCATACATTCACATTCAACACAAGAGGCTTTCCACAGATTAATCAACAAAAACAATAAAGGTACACCATAGTGATATTTATATTATCATTAATTAACATTACAATAATTTCTAATTCATGGAAGTGTACTAAATAGAAAACAACAACCAGGGTATTGATAAACAAAATAAAGTACAACTGATGAGAATACTGATTTTGTATGAGTCTGAATTGATACTGTATGATTTAATTAATATTCTAGAAATTACAAAGTTTGACAATTTAATTCACGGAATGGCTGCGTAGTGCCACCCGTGACATAACTGTATTGAAATCACATGAGTATTCATGTTTGAACATGTTTGAACTAATATGTGCGTAAATTGCAAGCTGATAGAGGCAGTTGTTAGTTAGCTGTTGGGAAGATAATAGATATCTGCGTGTACACTTTGCTCTAAATTACGATCACACATTTTTACGCCAAAGTATTAATATTAAATTTTGTGTGAAAATTGGCTAATGCGCTACTGAAATGAAACTGTTGCAACTGGCATATGGTGAAGATGCTATGAAAAAGTCGAGTGTGTTTGAGTGGCATAAGATGTTCAAAGATGGGAGAGAAAATGTGACAGAGCATGCAATGGAAATCCCCGGGTTCACCTCGTGTCGCGCTCACAGTTTAAGACCATGCTGATGTGTTTCTTCGATAACAGAGAAATAGACCATAATTTATTGAACAGGAACAAATAATCAACCAACCATGCTCTTTAGAGGTAGTGAAGAGATTACAAGATTCTGTTCGAAGAAAAGAACCCCAATTGTGGCCTGACAAGTGGATCCAGCTCAGTGCCAGTCACACAAGGAGTTCCGCAGGGCTCTGTCCTCGGCCCTCTTCTCTTCTGTAGTTATATGCTTTCCCTTGGCCATATTATTCGTAGCTATGGACTGGGTTATCATTTTTATGCAGATGCCATTCAACTCTATGTCAAAAGTATAACTTCATCAGAGTTTTCTCAGCTCACAACTTGTCTCAGTGAAATTAAAACCTGGATGGAGCAGAACTCTTTAAAATTAAATTGCAACAAAACTGAACTCCTGCAAATTGGCACTAAAGCGATACTTAAGAAAATGAGGTCCTTTTCAGTCACTCTTGACAGTGATCTCATCAGACCTTCTTCTGATGCAAGGAATCTTGGTGTCATTTTTGATTCCTCACATTCTTATTCCACCCATTTAAACCACATTAAGAAACTTTCTTACTTTCACCTCCGTAACATATCCTGTGTTCGCTCATTCCTCTCCTTTTCTAATGCTGAGAAACTTGTCCATGCTTTTATCACATCCCACATTGATTATTGTAACTCGCTGCTGGCAGGGGTGCCACTTCTAATCTTATATCACAGCTCCAGTTGATTCAAAACTCTGCTGTACAAGTACTTACACGAACCAGCATATCACACCCATCCTGCTTCACCTTCACTGGCTCCCTGTGTCTTACAGGATTGAATATAAAATTCTATTAATAAACTACAAAGCATTAAATGGCCTTGCACCAGACTACTTCAGTGACCTTCTAAATCACTATGCTCCTGTTCGCCTACTAAGGTCCTCTGATTCTGGTAATCTTGTTGTGCCTCACACTAACCTGCACTCTATGGGTGACAGGGCCTTCAGCTCCATAGCACCCAGATTTTGGAATGACATCCCGGAATTAATTAGATCAGCTGACTCCATTCATTCTTTTAAAAAACAACTTAAAACTCATCTATTTAGGAAGGCATTTAACTTAACTTAACATTCTGCCCTTTCTTTCAGTTTACCTCTCTGTCCAGGTGCTCAGGATAATTTGTGTGTCTGTTATATCACAAATTAGGTTATCTGTTAGGTCTTTCTTTTAGTATCGAATTTAGCATTTTACTCTGGTTTATTGTCCTTTATTCTGTTTAATACTTTTGTATCTGTTTCATTGTTCTATTCAGGAAAACATTTGTATCCAATGTTACATATACCCTGCTGTTTTCTTTCTAAGACTCTGTGAAGCGCCTTGAGCATGGGAAAGGTGCCATATAAATAAAATGTATTATTATTATTATTATCATTCTTCCTGACAATGCACCAAGTCACACTGTGCACACTGTAAGGGACTTTCTGACCAAAAAAGCAATTACTCAATTAGATCATCCTGCCTAGTCACCTGACTTAGCTCCCTGTGATTTCTGGCTATTTCCTAAATTAAAAGCTGCACTGAAAGGATGAAGACTTTCTAATATTAACTGATATCCAACAGAATGTAAGACAGCTCCTCAAATGTATTCCGTACAATGAGTTCTAGGCCTGCTTCCAGAAATGGGAATGACATTTAAGTCAGTGTATAGATGAAAAGGAGTACTTTGAAGGCAACAGTAGCCACTAGTGTACAGTTCCACATGTATATTTTTTAAAGTTGCATTCCTGGAATTAAATTGTCACACTTCGTATATCATCTAGAAGTGGTTACTGCAGTAACAATGACAGCAAAACCATTGTAAAAGGCTTGAACATCCAATGAGATTCTGAAGAAGTTACAACTGAAAAGGTCCATTCTGTTAAAGCTAAAAGTGCCAGCAAAGCTAGTGCCTCTGGATTTTGGGAATGGCACATTAACACATTTAACTACTTAAACATACAGGACACCACCATATTTCAAAGTTGTTTGGGTATTTTGCGTTAAACCCACAACTCAAATCCATGCATTATCCAAGCCGCTATATCCTAACTAAAGGGTCACGGGGGTCTTCTGGAGCGAATCCCAGCCAACACAGGGTGCAAGGCAGGAATCAAACCCCGGGCAGGGCACCAGCCCACCACAGGGCACACACACACACACAAAACACACACTGGGGACAATTTAGAATCGCCAGTGCACCAGACCTGCATGTTTTTGGACTGTGGGAGGAAACCGGAGTACCCGGAGGAAACCCAGGCAGACACGGGGAGAACTTGCAAACTCCACGCAGGGAGGACCCGGGAAGCGAAACCAGGCCTCCTAACTGCGAGACAGCAGCGCCGCCCCAACCCAACTCAAAAGCAATAATAGTATTTTTAAATAAAAATGCTGTTTAATATTTTCTTTTTGCTCTCATTCATTAATAAAATATGCGATTTGCACATGTATATGCCAAGTACACGCAGTGCGTCACAGCTGAGTGAGAGGGCAGAGGTTGAAGTAAGCGCATTGCTGAAGCGAATGCAATTAGAATCAATGACATGTTGGATTTAAATGTGAACAGGTCCTGGTTCTTGTAATATAGTGGTTATGGGCATTTTAGATGAATTAATAAACAATACTCCTGTTATTGGGTGGGGGGGGGCATGTAGCATCATGGAGTGCTACTGGAGGCAGATGTGGGAGTGGGCAGTTTCAAATGCACATGTGTGGGATTGATGTGTTCCCTCATTAGTGATTGGTGCATCTGTGTCCCAAAGGGGTATTAAAAGGGAACTGAGGTGAGAGATGAGAGAAAAGGAAACAATGAGAAAGAAGGCACTGAAGTGAAAGGAAAGTGAAACTAAAGAAGGGCAGGAACGAGAAGGTGCCGGTGCAGTATGAAAGGGGAAGCAGGTGTTTTGGAAGTGAGTTTTGTGTGAACAGCGTATGGCCAGACTAAGCACTTGTATCACTTCTTGCTGACTGTGTGTGTCCTCCTTTTCCCAGCTCATCCTCTTGTATGTTATGGGTTCATTTGGTTACCAGAACTTGAGAAGGAGTGTGAGGCTGATCCAGACTGATACTTAGTTTATTCCATACATAAAATGCAAAAAAAAAACAAACAACAAAAATAAATAAATGAAAACACACTAAAGTTCTGTGGGGCAACTGCAACAGAAGGCATTAGAAGATGTGTGAATTGCAGAACAACAACCCAAATCTGTTCTACAAAATGAAAGGTATTGTGTCTCTGTGTCTAGGGGTAAAGAGAAAATATTTTAAGGACTGGCATGAAAACAATTTGGAAAGTAAAGGTTTGGATTAGTACATAATTATATGTACATAGTTTCAAATTGTTTACTTGTTTCTTCACAGTGATATATCATGTCTCTGTGTGTACATTTTTTTTCTAAAAAGATTAAATTTAGATGCAAGAGAGTAAATGTTTCCAAAAATTGGAGCACCTTGTGCCAAACAGTATGGCTTTACAATGCTATAGGATTAGACATTTAAACTTAGTACAATGATAGCTGATATCCTGGGGCAAAAAAAAAAAAAAATTGATCACAGAGTTGTGCATCATAAATTGTCTTGATTATGTGCTGTAAAATCAAGTTTTTCAGACAGAAATCCCTGAAGCACCAAATTTGTTTTGTGTTTTATTTAGCAGATATTTTAATAATAAGATTTAAGATTTTTAATCACGTACATACTTTCTTTTAAACATTTGGAGTGCTATATTCACTATTCTTAAGCCATAAGCAGAATAATAGCTATCCAGTTTTGGGTATATAACTTAGGTACAATAAGGTGTTTCAATTAACACTTAAAGAAGTTTTTATGACACATTAACAGCATAAAAGTTAACACTGGTGATGTTGCTACACAGAATGACTATATGGATTAGGGGGTCATTACCAAAATATATGACTAGCCCCTTAAATAAAAGTTTAATGACATGCAAAAGGATAAATAAAATGTTGTTTTGGCAGTTAGTAGCTTATTTCAGATGGATAGTAGGAATTCCTGCATCTGTCTCAGTACAGATCTGGTTACAATATGAAATGAAAATTCCTTTTTAGAGGGTTTACGAATTGGAGTCAACTTCAATGCCATGGGGGTAATGGAGACTGAAGAATTATGATAAATATGCTAAAATTAGTTACATTTACAGTAAGCTTATGAATAACAAACTTCATTTCAACATTCATCACAACTCATCACAATTAATTAACTAACTACATAGGTAAACAATGTTCCACGGTAATACATCATAGACAGTTTAAGCCAGTAAGAAACTGATATGTGGTAAAATATACTTACGTTTATGTTTTTCATTTCAGTTGAAATAATGTATTTCACATGCAATTTCTACTACTTTCATTCTCCATAATATCAGAATGTCTTTAATAGCTTTCTCTTTGTAAATCATCTGTTTTTCAATAAACTTTAAACACAATTCTGATCTTGAGTATTTTCTCATTAGTTCAGATATTCCTCTTGTTATGGAATATAACAGTTTAATTAAAAGAAAAAACATTTTTAACATATGTTCAGTTACAAAAACTTTCAGTTAATCTGGACCATATGGTATGTCATAGCAAGGAAAAGTCTAACAATAATTTGCTTTGCTAATTTGTAATTGTGGATAGTAAAACATACATCAATTTAAATATCAGTTCTGTATGATACAAATAACAGATTTATTTAATTTACATTTCATATTCATTTGTATACTTTGCCTTAACATTGTCCTTGTAGAGTTTGCAAAATGTGTACTTTTTACATTTCTTTTTATTGATATTATAAATCAAATCATAATGAATGAGGCAAAGATCATTCGAGGATTCATTCAGTACTGCTTCTCACACATTTTTGTTTCATATCAGTCTCAACACCCTTTTCTGCCAAATTCAAAAAGTATTTAAACAGGGAGCAAAATATGAAGTAATTTTTCATTTTTAGTGAGACATAAGAAAAATAACAGCTTTTTAATTTTAGATAGCATAAATTATTTTTTTATCAAATTTTGAAAAAGCTTTGGACCATACCTTGTGGTGAAAATCTGACCTTTTTTAAAGCAAGTCATTCTTTCCTCATGAAGATATGTAGGGTGGATTAATATTCTTTAAATGTAAGACAAGATGAGAAGAAAGCAGTTCAGTGTAAGTTATTATGGTACATTTTTTGTAGAAAATTCTTGTTGTAACTGCAAAGCTATCTGACAAATAAACAAGTGTCTTTTTCCAATATAATAATTGCATTAGGCATTCCCAGAACATATGACATTGCAAGGCAGTTGCCTGATGATATTGTTCACAATTCATGTCTTATTTTGGCTATATTTTGAATAATCTAGTCAAGATAGGTATGTCTACTGCAGATATATTTTATTAATTATACCATGCTTTCCACAAATTAATGGAAAATGTATCTTGTTTGTTGCTGAATTCCATTCTAATTGGAACTTTCTATTTCACACATTGTCTTAGATCATCTAAGCGTGTTCTTTGAGATAAATTGAAAATGCTGCCTACTGTATATAGATGATAGATTTACACTGTAGGTTAAGAAATTGAGCTGTGTTACATTGTACTGAAATAAATAGTTTCAAGGTGGGTTCAGTGAAAACAAAAATAATATGTGTATACAGTACATTACTTTAAATATGACTACAAGATTATAGTGTGGCTACATTTGATAAACTTTGTTAAATTATGTTAAATAATATAAAGTAGGAAATTTCAATTCCATTTATATGAACCTTGTTACTACCTTGATTCAGTGTCCGCAATTGAAATTGGCTTGTAAGATTAACTTGAGTGACTTTTAATTTTTGAAAACATGGATATACAGTAGGTATATGGCAGATATCATTATTGCCAGCTGTTTCACTTTTGTTCTGAAGTGCTTAGAAAACATTTTATTTGCTTTTTGAAATGTTTACCTTTATTTGTTTTCACAGTTATTTGGTTGCGGTGTGATGATTTCCCCTAATATTTGTGTTGCACCTCCTGCATAAAAAAAGCTCACCGTTATATTAACAAGCACCAGTTTATTTAAGGGTGAGAGTTCATGACAGTTTCATTGACTGAACCTTACTGTAAAATAAGGTAAGATAATGAAAAACAGCAAAACTATCTCTAATTAATTGCTTCAGGTGTCTAATTTAAGCACATTCTCAAAAACTGACTTTTTATTTTTCTCCTTTTTTGAACACTTGCATGATAGACTGACCCATATTTGTTTTTGGGATTTTAACTTTTCTGGTTAATGTATTCAACCTCTGCCATTATTAAACAGCAAACAATGGCAAACAAAACATCTTTTTCACAGAAAATGCAATTTTATGTTGGGACTACATATATTTGACTTTAAGGAACTATAATGGCAGTAGTCTAGAAGATCTTTGTTTCAAGTTTCATCAGTTATATTATACCAGTAATGGCGCACTGCACGATAACATGCAGTGAATACACTTGACTTAAGTATTCATAGTTTTCATACTCTTTCTCTGTACGCTTAACATTCGAAGGTGATTTAGATGAGAATGGCGCCTATACACATGTGCCACAGGGCCGCCCTGCTGGCCGCTGCTGAAAGTTGATTCAACAATAAAATAAAAAGAGGAATAACCTTGGAGGTCAATCATCACCCCGAAAGCAGATAGTAGATGTCACGTAGTATATGTTTACCAAATTTATGGTCAATAGTTCAAACGGTTTGCGAACTACAGGTGATTTAAAATCCTGGACAGACAAACAGACAGCCACGGTAGCGTATTATACATAAAGACTATATATAGTCTATGCTTGCCGCTTTACCTCAGATGGATGTGTTGTGTGTAAGGAAATGATAAGAAAGCTGATGCCAAGTTATGAGAAAGGTTTGGTGTGGAGGCGTTAGGTGGAATGTTAAGGACAAATGGACTAAGGTGGTTTGTACATGTGGAGTGAAATGGAGGGCGAAAGGGATGAGGCCAGAGGGAATCAAAAAAAGATGTGGTTGGAGGTGGTGCCAGGTGATATGAAAGAATAGGTACAGGGCAATCTATCTATCTATCTCTAATCCTGTCCATCCTCGTCACACCCAATGCAAATCTTAGCATCTTTAACTCTGCCACCTCCAGCTCTGTGTCCTGTTTTTCAGTCAGCGCCACCGTCTCCAACCCATATAACATAGCTGGTCTCATTACCGTCCTGTAGACCTTCACTTTCACTCATGCTGATATCCGTCTGTTACAAATTACTTCTGACACTCTTCTCCACCCATTCCACCCTATATACTGGAGGAAAAACTGATACAGTTTTCAAGAAACCTATGTCATTGGTTTTCCATCAAGGAAAGAACCCCAAGCATAGAACCACACAGTTACTATACTAGTAACTACACTGTAATGCCTTAAGACATTGATGCAAATGTCCTTTTCAAAATCTGGCTCTTTTGGGATGACTGAAATTTGGACTTAACATTCAGTGTATGGTAAATGCATAAATATACAAGTAGTCTGAAAATCTTGTACACACTGTATAATCTTTATCAGTTTATGGTTTGCCATATTGTTTTTATACTGCATTTCTTTTTATTATAATATGTTTGTAATTAAAGTATAGTGCACTAAGCTCATAAATGGAAGCTTGTGTAGTAAAAATAAACTAAATTGCATATTAAATAAAAAAAGAATCAATCCCTGCAAAACATGAATGTATGCTAAGTAAAACATGTCCATTAACACAATGACACACAAGTACGAAAAATATTCACTGGATAAGAAACTCAAACATGTCTTTTTGTGTTCAGTTCAGAGTGAGTAGAATGTGTGCCAAAACTCCCCCTTATGATGGAGAGCTTAGTTATGGTCACTGGGTTAAAAAATAATGTTTCAGATTAATATTTTACTTAATCATATCAGCCGAAAAATTGCTTCCTTAACTATAAAAAGCATACCCATATACTACCCCTTGTTCTATTTTGCTCTGTGAGCATGTGAATTTCTTCTAGGGGATCAATAATGTCCTATCTATCGACCCGTTTCATACCTGATTTGTGCAAGCTCCTTTCTTTTTTGTGAACAGTTGTTTATCGAACATTTATCAAAGATAACAAATTAAACCATAAACGGAACAATGCAGCACAGTTGCAACAATCCACTACCTTCATTGTGCCAGAGACAGATACATACTGTGAGTCCAGGAGGAGAAATCAGAGAGCTGGAGCTAGAACACAAGGGCAAAGCTGTCAGAGAATGAATCATAGACCTTCAGGCAATATTTGAAGACGGCTCCCGTGAGCAATATAGCAGTAATAAGTTGGTAACACTTTAAAATTGTGGCTATGTAGGTGAATCTGTTTCTTTGTTACTTCAATATAACATACCAATTTTTTGTCTTAATAAGACTCATAAAGCACCAATATCACTTTAAAACAGGTCTACCTACAATGCATCAATTACTCATTTATTTCTACATACAAGAGAGTAACAAAAAGGCTTTATTTGAGTTGAACAGCAATTACTGACTACCAGATGCTTTAAAGCAAGCCATTAAGGCATCTCTTCCATAATGTTACGTGTAAGTCAAAAAACATGTTAAATACATCTTGGTTCAAATTTATATTTCAGCATTTTTATTGTAAATAAATTTTAGAATTCAAAATGAAAAAGGCAAACAGACAATAACTGGGAAATGAAGTTTACAGTTCTTTTTAAAAAATAAGGAAGTTGTAGAGGGAGCAAATGGCAGTAATAAAAAAGTAGAATAGCTTACTGTGTGAACTACGTAAGAGTCATGGCACTGGAAAAAAAAAAAAGATTGGGATAGAGGTTCATAGTGAGACGGTTTGATGGGCGGCTTAATGAGAAATAAGACTGCAGGGTGGTGTCTCCAGCACGTGACAAGGGCCAAGGCCATATAAAGTAGCGGAAAGCAGCTACTGCCACTAAGGACGCATATTGTCTGGTCAGAGCAGAAAGACCAACACTACTTGGAAGTATGAATTTCCTGAAAAGAAAATAAGTTATGGAAAATATAGAATAATATGGAAGTAATAGTTTGGGTAGTGGTATGTAATGTTTCCTTGGGATGCCAATGAGGAGTTTCCATGGATGCCATTTTATAACAATTTAAGTAAAATCGGGAAAGATGACAAGAGATTGCACCACCTTTGGGATGAGGAGGGACAGGACCTGATCCCAACCAATTATAAATACAAAAATATTTACATTTTATAAACCCTTCACACTTACTGTCAACGTTAACAATTTTTATATGTTTTCCCAAAAATGTCCATTTTAGGAAATTCACTACCCTCTGAACAAATCTCCATCATTCCTCATCCATATCTCCATCCTGCCTCTTTCAAAATGGTATTTGTTATCTGATCTATGGTTAAAAACAGCCTCTACATTCTGCTGTCTGATATAGTGTTATCCCCCCTCCTACTTCCTCACTCCTACCTAAGACACAAAAACACGAGAAACAGAGGCTGGGCGCTTTGGAGGGTGACCTGGTATCTATCAATCATGTTTACATGGCCAGGAATATATTTTAGAGTGCCTATTGCAACACGTTTTTCCCCATTAAACCTTCTTTAAAGCTTCTCAATGCTGCAGGTTCATTAAGCATTATTCCAATTTGTTTACGTAACGTTATTTGTAATGTGCATTTCTACAAACTGCTTTTCCCACATTACAAATGATTTAAACTGTAAAGCAATTGTGTTTACTTCCTAGATTTTCAAATCAATATTTTTCTTTTTCCTATCATTTAAAGTTGAAGTATTACATCGAGCATTTTAGTGATGCATTTTTCTATTTTAATCGTTTAGAAAAAAACTATTCCCATATTTCAATAAAAAAGGCGCATCCCTTACATGTTTTAAAATTTAGCTAAGCAAATACCTGCTGTAAGAGGGAGTGTTTAAAATAGTTTCTTATAAAGTAAACACGATTATAAACTGTACCCTTTCACAACATGCTGCAATAACTTACACTTGTACAGGAGAATGTTAAATGAATACAAGTTAATCGATCAATCCATTTTCTAACTTAATTATGAAATTTATGATTGTGGGACAGTGACAACCATCACATTTTAAAAGAGAGTAATATTCTCATGCCCACTTTGCCCAACAGAGGGTGGACTACTGGGGTAGTTGGAACCCTTCCTCCTATCATCAGGCGTGACTCTGAACAGGGTGCTTGTGCATCATCGAGCCCAATCACGCAAACACTCCCAAATCATACAATGTAGAATTTATGATGTGGGAGGCTATTAGACAAGCAGGTTGGTAAAATGGACAGATTGACTTTTATTCATTTGGCATTCTCTTGTAAATTTTTCCATTACACTGTGAGGGGTGTGTTTTATGCTCTTTTAAAATGTGTCACCTGTTACTTTCAGGCTACCCTCAATTTGATAATTGGGTTTGGAATTGAATGTCATTTTGAAAGAAGCAAGAGGGAGGATGGAGTTTTTAATGAGGAATGATGGAGTTTGGTTGAAGGGAGGAGGAAGTCCTAAAATGGACACTGTATGGATGTAAACTGTCACAATTCAAAAAACAGAGTATGACAAAACCTTGTGATTTCTTTGTATAACAAAATTCTGGGCCCATCTGATGAATTGTACAATAAAGAGTAGTGATCACTGCGTATTTTTAGTTAATGCTGGAAAAATGGCAAGCATTTTTTCCTCTCCAGGTTGTCAGCTATTGATGTATTTCTTTTTAAACTGTCACTTGTTTTAATTTATCTCATCTACCCTTGTTTTATTTTTAAAGCCTTGCATTTACAAGTTATGTAATTTACCAAATGGCATCTATTTAAAATTATTAAAATCTTTAAAAGTTTAAATTTATAATAATGAAAAATGTGTTGAACTTTGGAATATGAAGACAGTAAAAAAAAATATATACATAAATCATATCGTATACTCGTGAATTTTAATTGCTCTGCAGCTGTCAACACATTACCCAAAATGAACCAGACAATAGAAAAAATGGTCAGCTTCAGCTAAATTTAGAATCGTCGCCTCAGGCTACATATTCCGTGCTGAGAAAGCCATAAAATACTGAGGTACATGAATAAGCAAAAAAGACATGTCGGTTTTAGAGCATCATTTAGAGTTTCAAGAACATGAAAATGTTTTTACCATCTTTCCTTAAAAAAGGACAGTTTATGAACAATTAAGTTTGACCTGCATTTAGTTTTATAAAAAAGCTGATCAGCTTCTCTGCACAACTCTGATTAAACAACTGAACTCGAATTGAAATGTCAATCAATTTTTGAAATAAAGTCCCATGATCGGGTAGACTGAAGAGAATAAATTATTTTTAACTGTTTTACTTTATGTTGGTATGAACACTTCAGAAAACTGTTATCATTAGTAAAAGGCAACACCTCTTTGAGAACTGCACGCAAACAAATACTAGTAATTGTAGATACTCCAACCTGATCAATAAAAGTCTTAAAAGTTAAATTGTTAAAAAAATAATCCAGAACTGTTTAAGAACAGAACACTGCAGTACAGAAAGTACTTAAAATACAAGACAACCAACAGATCAGCTCAGGCTAAAATAAATACTGTAAATAAACAAAGTAGAATATTGCAAGCAATTTGAAAACATTAATCATTTATTACGTTTCAGCACAGCTAAAGTTGCTGAATAAACACTTAACCTTTCTTACTGTATTATTTTCAATCATGAAATAATTCATCCATCAGTATGTACTGTATGATGCTGTGTTTTAAATGATGGTTATAGATAGAAAGAAAGAAAGTTGCAAAGAAATTGTTCTGCTATTTAATAACAGAAATGTTGCAAATCTGATGCAATGCTGCTGTGTAATTTCTAAAGTTAATATCTATATTACACCTTCAGCTCACCTCTGTGAAGGCTTTAGTATCAACTATCAGAAATGGAGAAAACTAAGTGATACTCTTCAATGTATGATGGATTACTGAATAAACATTTTTTCTTTATTATATATTCAGTGCTTTTCAAAATGGAAGAGTATTAAAATTTTCTTAATTAAAACGGAGTAGTCTCAAATATTCTGTAAAAGAACACTTCCTAACCCCCTGCATTAACCAAGGTGTTACTGGATTCTTCCAATTCAACAAAATTAGGTGGTAATCTATCAATGTAACCAAAGCAAATAATATGGAATGATGGATTTTCAATCAGGGAAAACGCCAAGAAGTTAAGTAAGAAGATAACAGTTTAGCAATGTGGCCTTTGACAGCACAGTATGTGCATTGATATCCAGTAAAGTCTGACTCAAGAGCAAAGCCAAACCTTATGAGTAACAAAGTCTGGTGCTTTAATGCAAGGAGTCAATACTAGATTTAGAAACTCTCAGCTTTTTCAAATTGTATTAATCTATGTTTATCATAGATTGTGAAGGAACATATTTTTTAAAAAGTGGCTCTCAACTCATTGGCTATAACTTCAAACATTAGGACACTGGTTTGTAAACATTGATATAATAAAATTTCTTCTGTTAAAATAATTAAATGTTTAAACTAGATAATAATAACTAATAACAGTGTTTCCTATTATATAAAATAGTAGCTTTGAAAGCTGAGGTATACAGAAGTTTACAAAATCTAATCTATAAGTAATAGGAAAAAAATTGTGACTACTATGTTTCAATTAGAATTTTATCTCTGCTAAACTATGTTGTTTGTTTATTCAATCTTTGTGTTGCTTTTCAAATATTATTTTGTGCATTTCTTTTTTAATTGCTTTTCAATTTTATATTTAGTTAAGAATATATATATATATATATATATATATATATACATAAATAAATATATATATATATATATATATTTTTTTTTTTTGTTGAGATGTGTTGATTTTTTT
>JANRMT010062833.1:24353209-24450831 GCA_026402145.1 Polypterus bichir lapradei | reverse complement strand
TTTTATTTGTCCTGAACTGTGTTGCTTTTATGTAGAGCCTAAAATTGCAGTTCAATATGCAGGTTCAGCATCGTGTTTTACAGTTCCCAATTTCTTTTTTCTTGTTTTTGATTATTGATTTTTGTAGCTTTTGAAGCCTTCATTTGTCTAAGGTTCTTTTGTTTGATTTTGCGATTTGCTGTATGCATTCACTTTTAGGTTTGCCTTTTCTGTAAAGCAATTTTTGCTTCTTTACTCTGCTTTGTTATTTTTGCTCTTTTTCCATCCCTTCAATAAATATCTTATTAAAGAAATTTAGTGTGATTTGTCATAGGTGAGATGTTTACAGTTTCCCATTCCTCTTTTCTGGAGACTTTGAACCATTTAAATCCTGTGCCCAGGATGCCTATTCTTTTTTGGGCAAGCCTGCCTGGGGTGAGGCCTATCCACTGGATCCAAACTTGTTTAAGAGGCCAGGGGGGTATTTTCCTTACCTTTCCTTTCCTTAAATCATCCGAGATCAGATGCCTCATCTTGGATGAGTGAATGCCGGTGAAACTCATCCGGGAAAAATCGGTTTTTCAAATGCAGCTGTGTAGTAGATTAGTCTAGATGGATCCAGTCATCTGAGATGAGTTCGCACCCCCGTGCTGATTGAAAAGCCCATATATATTGAGTCTAGAAAACATGATCAGCAAGTCTTTGATAGGCTGCAACAAAATGACAAAAGAACGGGCACATTTTTTTCACACAAGCGGAGCAGGACCTTTTACTCGAAGGATATGAAGAATTTCAAGATTTAAAATGCACAAGGGGTAAGACTGCAAAAGCAGCCCAAACCAGAAAAGACGGCTGGCAAAAAGTGGCCGACAAATTAAACGCGTAAGTAGTGTGCATTGTACTTACTGAATGCAGCGTTTCATTTCCTATGTGTCAGATTAATTATTATTTAATATGTCATAATTCCAGATCAAATGTGAGCACAAGGAGAACATAGGAACAGGTTAAAGTGAAGTACAAGAATATATTTCAAAAAGGGTAAATATTGGTATATAACTATTTAAAGAATTGTTGACATAAAGAATCATATATAATATAAAAAACATTAATTTTAAAGCTAATAAGAAGAAGGCAGACAAGCAAAAAACAGGTGGAGGTCCACGCGGTCCAGACCTAACCCCTCCAGAAGAGTTGGCTCTCCAGCAAAATGCTCATCGCCCTGTTTCTGATGGCATTCCAGTGGAAGCTCCTCCTCAGAACCAGTGGCAGGATGCAGTGGTCACTTCATTTCAGGTAAAGGATGGTCATTGCATATATTTGTCCTCAGTGTGTGCCATAGGTATGTTCCATATAGCCCTCTTTTTTGTCGGGTCAGTTGCAGGGAATGTCATATCCCTAGAACCTGTGTCTGACCAACAAGATATTGACGAAGGTCAAATATTTGATGAAGACACTGTGTCTGATTATTCATCAGGAGGAGAGTTAAATTTCCCAAATAATTTTTGAACAAACTCAACTCTGATCAGTCCCATGTGCTAATCATGATAAAACTGTTTTGCAAGAGCCTGTAGCCAGCACACATGTCCCTTTTGGAACAAAGTCCACATAAAAAAAAGGAAATGGTGAGGTTGGTTGAGCCATTTGTTGTACTTTATACAAAATGATTCAAAATGATATAACGTGTATACAATATAGAGGAAAAAGAAAGGCATTTGTAATTGTGTATTTATTTGCAGAAAAATGTGAGGGCTGTATACAAGTGATATCTTCAACAGAAAATCGCATACTGAAAACTAAATATGAGAAAAATACAGCAGGACATAGAACTTCATGAACTGAGGACAACCAAAATGAAGTTGCAGATACAAATACTAGAAAAACAATTGGTAACAAAATTTTCTTATCTCTTTCCCATTGGTATATGTGTATGCGTGAGTGCATCCTTAATTATGTTCTCCTCCTTACAGGCTGAAGGGCCGTAATATACAATAAATAACTTTTGTGTGAAACAACTGTTATCTTTTTCATTGAAAATATTAGGCCACAGTTCTGTCTCTGGCAGCTCTGCCACTGGTTTGCTCAAGGTGCACTAGGTCAAGGTCTTCATCAGGCTGCACCAAAACCTCAGGGACTCTCTCTTTTCTGATGGTCGCTATGTTTGTTATGTAAGACAGAGCATGCAACAATTATGTCACATGCTCTCTCAGGTGCAACCCTCAGCCTTTTTAGACATTGAAATCTCTCCTTTAGGTGGCCAAAGGTCATTTCAATTTGTGCCCTTGTCCTAGACAGAGCTGCATTATATCGATTTTGTGGCCCAGGGTTGGGGTTAGGAAACGGGGTCATTAGAAAATGCCTACAGGCATATCCCCTATCCCCAAGCAGGATTCCATCATGATGACCTGTGGAATATGTAATAATTGTGAATACAATACACATATCACCATGATTTATAATTAGATTATTACCTTGTTCAAATGTCCAATACAGGTATGACTCCTTAAAAATTCTTGAGTCATGAACAGACCCTGGCCATTTAGCCTCCATATTTAATACAAGGTAGGATACATCACAGATCATCTGAGAATTTATAGCATGTAGGTCAAACAATTTTACTGTATGTCAACATGCCTATTGGCTATTTTCAACTCTTACAAAAATTCACATTACCTGCACGTTAATACTGTGGAAGCCTTTTCTATTTATGTAATTTGGCTCATTTGGACCTGATGGGGCCTTTATTCAGATATGCATACAATCCAGTGCCCCAACCGCATTTGGAAATCCTGGGTAATGAGAATGTTAGGCTGTTTGTGAGATTCTTTATGGAACTGTGGGTGTTTTTGCCTGTGTATTACCTACCTGCAATGGCATGAAACACTTCTTTTATTGTCTGCATATGCAGGTGTCCAGGAAACACTATGAAAACCCGAAGGAAATATTTCAGAGCCAAACAGACTTTACGAATTGCCTGGCAAACTGCACTTTTAGATAGATTTTCTGCATCGCCTACAGTATATAAAAAAGTGCCACTTGCAAAAAAACTCAAAGCAATGCATACAGTCTGTGTGGTTGTGAAAGCCCGACTTCGCCTAGTTAGACTTTAAATATAGGGTGCTAATAATACCGCTAAAGCGGATCTTTCGAAAAAAATTTCCTCCGGGAGCAATAAAGGATCTTGCCGATCGCGCAAAACCCTCTCTATATGAAATTCTCTTCTTATAATTTGCACACCGATATCGATTGGTTGCTCATTAATGAACAGCGAAGCCATGACTGAGTGAATTCCATGCACGGAAACTGATTAAGTGTGTGAGCTAATCCTTGTTTACATAGAACAAACCTGCTCCAAGCAGGTTTGAGGATTTGGATGTGCTGCTATGACAACACATCCAGCAAGAGTTTTGAAAAACTGACAGATCCAGGATCATGCAAAATCGTCAACAATTACATCCGGCTAAACGAGTAATCCATGTACGAAAAATACCCCCCTGATATGGCTGGGTTTTTTTTGTTTGGTTTTTTTTTGTGTGTGTGGCCTATATAACCTATTTGAGATTTTCCAAACAGTGGCCACACAGAGCTAATTGAATTTTATAGAAACAGCTACTTCTACATGTAAATTTACCAGAGCCTTTAGCTCATTTTTCTGCCCTTAATGACTCAGAGTTAAGACAGAATATATTTAATGAATAAGCCAAGGAGAAAAACATAGATCAAGATCAATAAGCCAGAAATCAAAACAGTCAGAAGGATTAAATTGAAATTGCAAACAAAAATTCTAAGACCAGTAACAAAAGAATCTAAATATCTGGAGGATGAAGAAACTATTGGAGAAGGAGGGATGCCCCTGCCAACCTGAATATGGCTGCACTGATGAACTCAAATGAGTTACGCTTCTCTGAGAATTCTGGGAGATGATTGGCATGAGAACACCCAGGTAGCTCCAAAATGTCAGTGCCCAAAACAAATACAAAAATGGGTCCTGGCATAATGATAATAATTTTCCATTTTTTAAATCATCGTCAAATGGGAAACTAATGTTATTGTTAGAATTATTTATCGTAAAAAACACCAGAGATGAATATAGGCAATGTTCTTATATGTTCAATGGAAACAGCAACAAAATCATTAAAAAAAATCATAATAGTTCCAAAAGCTAAATACAGAATGAGGAAGTGTGTAATTGGTCTTTATGGGTCAATGCAGCAGCAATGACGCCAGATCAAAATTCTCCTTGTAATGTTACAATATTTACAATATGTTCTAAACTCATGGATTTGTGCTGCTGCATATATACTGCAAAAAGGAGAATAATAATAATATTAGGCTTCCTTTTCATAGAATTCCACTATCATATGTTTGCTGCCCAGTAGGACATGTTAAAGTCCAACAATGCAAATTCTTACTTTGTCTTACATTTTTGGTTTTCTAACTCCCTGAGTTAAAAGCGTTTCTTATTTTACATAATTGAGGATATACCCATACCCACACATTTAATATATGACTCATATCTGTGAGCAGGCATGTTTGTTTATGTATATATAAATATATATGTTATTTATTTTTAGCTGCATTTATTCCCTACATCAGTAAAAATATGATTTAGTCCAGTTGTAAAAGACTTATTTTCTAAAAATGTGTTTGAATATATGTATTTTTTTAAATCACACAACTGTAACTTCTAAATATGTCAATTTGTATAACATAGTGAAAGGTCTCTGTTCAAATATAGTATACCATTCTTTCCAGGGAACCATATGTTTTGATTTAAATTTGTTGCCACTTTCTTCCAATATTGCTCAATTTATCTGTAGAATATATTGAATTGGAGAGTCAGAGTTGAATTACAGAGCAAAAAATCATATCCATAAAACTTCCCCCTCTGAATTCTCTGATTGTGCACACAAAGCGACTGATGTTTAGTAGCAATTGCAAAAACAGAAGTGAAAGAGAAGCGTAGTTAATCATAATATCAAAACAAAAAATCTGTGAGAACATTTATTTATCATGGGTTAAAAATTCCAAGAGCAAATGTGGAGAAGATATACTGTAATTCTTATTTCCATTATTATTGGCACATGGTGCAAGATTCTAGTAAGTTCATAATTACATGACTTCACAGAGAAGAGTATAGTATTTTAAATACAGAGTGAAATTGTGAGTAACTGTGATGCAGTAGAGAGAAATAATGTCAGAGCATCAGTGAAAAAGATGTCAATTTGTCTTGTGGTTTGAAATATTTAATATTTATATAATATTAAATATTAAATATATGATAGAGAATATTTAAGCTTTCCCCCTAATTTATGTTTAAATTCTGTGCTTTTCCAGTTGAATAAAATCAGCTGAGTTCGGTAACATGTTAATATTTCCAAAGGTTTAATAAGTGAATATAGAGTGAAATATCATTCCTATTGATCACTTCTTTTACTGAAATTCCTTACTGTTGAGATGTGTTAGTATCCTATTGCACTTCCTGATTCGGGCTTTGACATTCCAACTGATACATATTAATGAATAAGAAGGCATACTATGCTTAATTTTTAGACATCATTGATCTGTGTATTTTAATGTAATACAGAAAATTGAAAGATACTCCTCCTGGTCAGGTTTCCCAAAAATGATGCATCCTAATGAAGAACAGACAAACTAACAAAGGACATAAGAAAAGTATTTGCAACTTTTGCAGCTGTTGTCTGAAATTCTTTATTATCTGATATTTAGCTTTCACTTTAGTTCTTCTTTGTTGATATGCCACCTCCATCAGCATAGAAGGGCGCCTTATCAGTTGAAAGATTAAACAGTCAATACACTAAATGTCAAAACTGTTTTCCACTATTACACTCAAATATTTCAAATAAACATTTAGACAGGTATAAAATTTTTAATTATACATACAGCAAAACACAAAAATTACATTTTAATAAGTTACAAATTCTATTATCTAAACAATCATTCAGACACTAGCATATGAATGTTGAACATTTCCACTTTAATAAAAGGATGTGTGTCTGGCCAGTTGCTTTGTCTCTATCATTCCAAAAGATGGCACATTACAAAGATTTTTAGTTAGTAAATGCATTGCATTTGTCATTCCAATAGATGGTGCTTCACAAACAGTTATACTGCTTTTACAAATCCCATTTCAAATAGCATATAATAGAGATGAATGCATTGCATGGTGCACTGTAAACATTAACGCCGAAGTCTTCATTAATTACTTAGATTTCAACTCATCTAAGATAGGTAGCACAGCTAGTCTTCCCGTCAATGAGTAAAGCAGACAGTGGCTGTAAAAGATAGAAGAAAGGCAAATCCTGATGAGTTATAATATAACATAGTGTACAGTCACAGAAAGACAGATAGAAAAGAAAAAACTGAAAAATTGAAAGCATTCAGGATCTTACTTCCCTCGGCATCTGTTCCTCCAAAACAGTCCCAGACTAAGCTAGTGTACTGTAACTTGTTTTAACTGACATAAAGTTGTAAGGAGCCAAAGAGAAGTAAACCATTGATTAATTAATTAACTCAATTTGAGTTGTTCAGTATGTTGTGATAAAAGGAAGAAACTAACCATGGTGGCAAGAATGCATTGCAAAGCTCATTTATGCATAAGCCCACTCTCACTCACACAGCAGTCAATATACAGTTGCTGAAAACCTGAATGAGAACTGCCTGAAGTGGTTCTCCAAGATGGAAGTTACGGGGGATAAAGCCAAGAGAGAGGCCAAACAAAAAGCAGTCGGATGTTCTGTCAAATGATATAACAAAAGATTGGGCTTTATCCCAAAGTATGCCTAAGACCACACAGAGCAGAGGGAAAAGGTTTGAGGGGTAACCAGTGCAACCCAGTGATAATGATTAGGCAATACTAATGTGAAAATATTAACAATAGCAACTGAATTACTTTGGTACACTTACTTGAGTTGTCTCCATGTCTAATGTATCTGGCTTTGACTCCACAACCCAGAAAAAGTGTGCACTGATAATGGATGGATGAGTGGATGGATTCAATTTAACATACTGAGTCAACTAGCAATCTGACTCAACACCAGAAAAGTCAACTAACTCTTCCTTTCATCAACACGGCTCACATATATACGCAATTACAGAATATCAGACTGAACTAGCCACATAGAAAGCAAGATTCAGAAGCTTAAGACAAATTAGAAAAACTCTTATTGAAGTCTTTGTATTGAGGTTTGACAGCCCATTTTCAGAACATTTTAAAACCTTGCATGAGAAAACATCAGTGGGAATTTAACAACAAAATAACGCTATTTCCAAAAACACTAGTGATTTTTTTTTCAACATCTTCATCACAACTCTGAGACAAATTCTTCCAAGATTTTTCTGAAATAGTACTATGAATGGGGGTGCTGAAGTATAGTATTGAAAAACAGTATTTCATTGCAGTGAGTAGACATTTCAATAGGCTATAACAGGGATGCTAAAACAACAGCTACAGCAAAAATAATATCCATTTCTCCAGCCCAGCCAACTAGATTGCTTGTGTGTCCACTCCACAGAGGAGCTGTTAGCAGGACGACAGAAATTCAATTTTAGGTGGAGAACAAGCCACAGATGGCACCAACAAAGAACATGATCACAAAATCTTTCACTAGTGTAAAAGAGACGCAATATTTGTTTCCCTGACTGCTGTATCTGTAAAGTGACTCAGAGCAGTTTGCTGTGTGGGCACCGCATTAGACAGCCCTGTGAATTCCTTTGCACATTCATTCGATAATGTCTGGCTGCAGACACCATTCATTTACCGTGTGACTAGGCCCAAGAGGTTGCACAATTACCATATGCTTTAAAAATGCATGTGTGGGCGAGTGCAAGTTATGTCAGGATGGGATCAATAAGCCAGTAAATGCAAGATTGATAACACTTACTCTCTGTCTCCAGCCTCATTCTTTCAGTTAAGTTATACTATAAAAATGAGAAGTCAATGGACAAGCACAGCTTATGTTTCACTGCTAATATAAAATGGTAATCCCTTACTGGTTAGTTAACCTCCTTAAAAAATAGCTTGTTTGATTCTAAGAGAAAAATCTAAAATCGATAGGTATACTGCCCTACTGATCAATAATTTAAAATCATCATATATGAACACTGTCAATTAAAAAAGAGCATTTTCAGCAAAGGAAATGTTTACTCCAAAATTCAACAACAGACTCACAATGCTGATTGACAGATTTAAAGAGAAGAGAGCAAGTGAAGGAGAAATGACAAAAAGCCGTCTTTAATGCAAACAAATGGGAAACTGTTAGAGTGTTGTTTTCTTTCAGAAATGTATTAATTTATTGTGTTGAATCTATTAAATAACAACAGAATCTGGGTGTACCATTTTATTTCTCTAACTGATATGACCAGCATCAGTACATATTTTACAGTTTAATTTGCTGGAGAAAAGTTTTTGAATCTAGATTTTGATTTGTATTCTGATTGTTTGTTTGTTTGTTATTTATTGTTGTGATGGTCCTTTTTGTCTCCACGGTCCTTGACAACATTTGAACCAGGAACCATCAATAGTCATGAACCAAGATGAGCCAGGACACAAGCACAAGTTGGGGGTGATTCAAAGTGCTTCAGTTCTTTTATTTGAAACAAACAGTGTTCCAAAAGTGCAGTGCTCTAACCATTAAATAAATAGCTAATAAATAACCTAAAAAACAGGTGCTCTTCTGTGAAAGTTAAAATTAGTCATAAAATCACTATTCCATGTGCAGACTCTTAATTACCCAGCCTCCAGCTCTAAGCACAATGGCATCGATCAGAGTTTGTCATGACGCTCTGATCCAGACCCTATCTTCCTCTTGCCCTTCTGGCTCCTTCTGGCTCCCTAGGAGGGCTGCTCTTTCGTCTTCTGCTCCTTCTAGTGTTCAGCAGGAGACACTCAGCCCAAATCGTCAGTTGCTCTTTCACGGAGGCACCAACCACTTGCTTCCCATTACTGCACTGACTTGAACTCCCTGATTCTGACTTCTTTTCTTTACTTTCTCAGTTTTACTTTCCTTGCAGTTCTTTTCAGGTTATCCCCTTAAAATGCCTGTAAGGTGTGGCGCCCTAATTGTAATCCGTGGCAGGCCAATGTGGGACAGCTGACTTAAGTGAACAGTCAGCTCGCCATCACATAGAATACCCCACGTCTTCCAAGCTTCTCAACCATGCAAGCACCTACAGAGTCCAAGTCACACTATTTTTAAAAAAATAAACTGCCTATAGCCACGGACATTAACATGCATCACCACAATTGTATTTTCATCTAGTGTCTAACTAATATCATTATTTTTCCCTACCCTAGAGGTACTGCTTAAAATTTTTTAACAGCTTTGTGTCACTTGTAAATATAAACGTTTAATATTAGGTAGTGATATTGTCATGCACCTGGTAGACTAGTTGGGATTAGTCTGTACAAATTACTATATGGTCCAAAAAATAATGTTTAACATGTGATTTGAAATAGATAAATGTTTCTGCCAGGTGTAGAAATTCAAATAATGTCAAATGTACAGTGAAATTCTTACTTGCATTTGGTAATCAATGCTCCTGATTAGTATTTCTGATAACTTGGTGTTTGTTGAATCAATGTCAATTTTCTTCATGTCTGGAGTTAATAATACATTTTTAAAATGAATATGAAAGCTGTGCTATGGTGAATTTTGTGTCCTTCTGTGATCCTTTTTCCAAATGTCCTGAAATAAGTCCATTTAGAAGATTGAGGGGACATCTTCTTGTTTATTTATATATTTATTTTTGGGGTACTTGTACTGAATTAGGGTTGTCAAGATTAGCCTTACAGAGCTGCAGTTGCAGTTGTTCTGACCCAAATTCTTAATTGGAAACCAAACCTTAGCTGATAGGAGAACTTGTAATTTATTCTATGCCATTCATTCTACCACATCAGGTCATTTTTATCGGATTTTTTTCTTTTCTGAAAATATCATCTAAATAATATATCTTCCATTTCTTTCCAAATATTCTATTAAAACAGTTACTTCATGATGAATATGTACGGGTTTAGACAGGCCCAAGTTAAATGCTGTATCAAGCTGCCATGTATTTTATCATCTTCATCTCATTGTTAAAGTGTGTATTTTATATTTGGACTTCAGTCTTCACACATTATATACTTAATGTCAAAATTTTGTCGCGATGTATGAAACCTACACTTGGCGTAAAGCCACGCACTTTTCCACGGTACCTCATACCTTGTCGTATGCAAGTTCTCCGCTCGGTTTTGCAGACTGGCGGCACACAGCGTCAAAGCAGTGCTACTGTTCCTGTGTGGTTACCCTTTATTTGTTAGAACCAAATTTCTGACGTGGCTTTATAAACACAATGAAACTAACCGCATACTGTTTATTAGTGTAATGCATCTGAATGTAATTAACCTGTAACAATATAATGGCCCAGGGAATAGCCATAGTATTCCAAATACCATAACTGCTTTAGTGTTATAACTCTCACTGCACCTTTTTTTTCCTTCTTTCAGCTGTTCCCGTTAAGGGTTGCCACAACGGATCATCTTTTTCCATATTACTCTCACTGCATCACTCGGAGTATTTATATCACTGAGTGGGGAATCACAGCAGCAGCTGATTGGAAAGAGAATTATCGGTAAACAGCATCAAGCCCACTCTGCCTCAGCCACGGCAAAATGTTTCAAAGCCTTTCCTGTACGGACCTCGCGGTTCAGAAACAGTTTCATCCCAAGAACTATAAACGCACTTAATCAATTACTCCTTGTAGAACTGTTTGCACTTATAATTACAATCACCCCACTGTAAACTTGCACTACAGTCATAATATTGCACAACCTGCGCCACTTTATAAGGCATGTATTTACATATGATGATGATATCATTTTTAAGATGAAATGCAGCAAAATATGTTGATTATATTATACAGATACAACTTTAACTTCATTTAAATAATCTGTATTGTTAATATTTAAATATGTGAAGACACTGTTCCGCTGCACTAGCAAGCTCACGTATTGTTCCTGCCTCGCGCTGTATATTTGCTGAGGATGGCGCGACACTGGAAGGATAGACGAATAGAATAATTAAACACGTACTATGAAGATATTTCAATGTTCCTTAAAAGTTTTGAAGAATCATCGCTGTAAGCTTACAGTTGGCTTAAAGTTTATTACAGAGCTGATTGTGTGGTGATTGGGTATTTGGAGAAAGAAAAGTAAGGACAGGAATTGGAGGATAGTACGTTTGAAAGAGACAGTACTGCTACAGTAATTTCATCAAAGGTCGCGCACAATCACGTACCGTGTTCCCCTGTTTAATAACGTGCTTTAACTCCTATCATCATGAAAATGATATCACGTATACATCTCAGTATTTTAATTATTCAGAGAGCTGTAATATCACGAATGTAATAGATTTTGTGTCCTGTCGGAGAAAGAGAAAGAACGGAAGCACATACTGATTCATACACATAGAACACATTGAAGATCAAATACAAAACAAATCATTTAACGTGCTACTTTAGTTACGATGGCATTTGAGAAACTAGTAAATTAAATGATTTTAAGATGAAGTTTATGTTCTACTTTAATGACAAAATAAACTACGTGATTAAACTGGAAATTTCAAGATTGAAGTTAACAATCCGTGTTTTTTTACTACTCTGTGCCTTTTTGTTTCACTGTACTCTAATAAGCTTCCATATGACACTTGGATGGTGGGCTGCGTCTCGCCTTTTCACAGAGACTTTGATATGTGACAACTATTTTTTTATGTCGGGCACTGTGCAACTTTGTGAACTTCAGCTTGTTTCTCCAACACATTATGTAACTCGATCAACTTCCTTTTGTTGATTATACCACTGTATAAACCAACAAATAATACGTTTTTCTTTGACTCCACTTGGAATTCTTATATTTTCCCTCTTGCTTTTGCCATCGCCTTTTCACACAACGCTGAGCTTAAGGTCTATTTATATTGATTTGCATATTCAAAGAGGCGTAATTCTGGGAGGAGACGGGGCGGGACAGAAGGTGCATGTACGTGCGTTAGTTTTCACGTGGATCGGGATTTATGGAGCAGAAGATCGCGGAAGTTGGAATACGCACAGATTCCTGCATCTGGAATTTTCTGTACGTAAGCACATTTCGGCTTTTGTGCTTACGTCATGTTATAGTGCGAATTCTACGCACGCCGTTATACATGAGGCTCCAGGTGCCTCACACCCAAATAAACAGACTTGAGCTGGGAGAACTTTTTGACCAACTTGAGCAGCGGTGGTGGGGTGATGGGATAGCAGGCTGCTTGCTGCTTGTACTGATCAACACATTTACAACACAGAAGATGCTGAGGGAGAGGTGTGAAAGAATTTAAGGTGATTATGAATTTTTTCGTAGGCATCAGTGATTCTAGTGTTAATTGGCTGTTGGGTAATAAAACAAGAACCAATTGAAACAGTAAATACAGCTGTTTAAGACTAACAAAGACAATTAAGAGTTGGGAATCTGAACAAGTGAAGCAACCAATGTGAATCATAATAGTTTTGCTTGTGCAATAATTAGTTCACCAAAAATAATATGCTCTACTTTTGTACAAAACCTCAACAAGCAACCCTAATGCCTTCCTTACTGCTTTTTACAGCTTCACAAACAGTCATATAGAAGCTATCTCCTTCTTTTCTTAAAAGAGGGCTGTGAAGACATCAGAATAAAAACATGTCTTCTAGAGACCAAAATGGACATCAACATGACTAGAAAAAAATATTTTAAAATGTTTAAAATTGTGGTATTTACTAGTATGAAAGCATTAGCAAATCAGAGAAGGAAGTCATTAGTTTACATTTGTTTACAGATCACCTCCCCCATCCAGTAAAGAATCACCATGGCTATGATTTTGGAGGACCACCCCCACCCCCACCCCTCCACTCTCGCTCTCTTTGTCCCACTTCAATCTTGCAAAAGGTTCTGCAGCATCCTAACTAGTTCTATCAGGTTCTGTAACAGCTTCTACCCCATAGCTCTCTGGATCCAGATCTGCTGCTAATACTTTTGTTACGTTTGCTACTACACAGTAAAATAAGCAGTGTTAACATAACACTTAAAGAGTTATTTTTAACACTTCTTTGGAGCACATATGGTCCCAAATCTATCGAGAGTAAAAATAACACTGACTGTAATGTTATAGTGTAAATAAAGCACCATAAAGTGTTAAAAAACAACACTGAGAGAGTATTTATTTACACTTGTTATTGTACTATAAGTTTAACACTGTGGGGCACGTAACACCTCTGGTGTTATTTTTTTACTTAGATTACTCTGTTAAGTGTTATTCATAGTGTTCTTATTTGGTGCAAAATATGTATTAAAAAATACATTCAAATATTTAAAAAAATTCTTTACACAGATGTAAACATTCAAATGTTTATTTACAAAATGGGCAAAGTGGCTAATTTAAAACATGTACAGTTCCACATGTCATAAAATTACATATAAAATGATAAAATATAAATTTGAAATAAAACCTGCATTGACAGCTAAGTGTTAACAAGACTGCAGTAAGGTACAACAAACCAAAAGAAATTATCAGACCCATAAGACATTTGCATATCAAAAGGTTTGTAATAAATTAGTTCAGTGACATTGAACACTTTCAAGGATTCACAGTGTCTTGGTTCAATTCTGTAGGCATAATGATGATCATCAAAGCAAACAGTTTTGAGCGGTGATGCAACCAGTACCACAAATTCATTTCTAACAACAATATCTTTGATTTTATAAAACACTGGCAAATTAATGTCTACTTCACCACAAATAATTAAACCAGAACGGTATTCAGTTCCATTATGCTTCACCCATTTAACTGAGAGAACATCTGTTTGAGGAGGAATATTCAACTTGGATGCAATTTGGTCATTTTCACTTAAGTCACAGAGAGAAACCGTCTTTCCTGGTCCAAGCACTATTCTGTCATGATTGAAGGTTTCCCATGTATATGACATGCTATTCTGGTGTTTTTTTGAGTCAGAGTAATGTTTTTAAAACACTTTTGCTGTGTCTTAAAAAAATTATGCTTTGACTCAAAGCGCATTGACCACATGTGAACAATGGGCCCAATATTGCGTATACACCGGGGGTAATGCATCATTAGGTGATGCTTAAGGCAGGAGGTTTCTGTCTGGAAACAAGCACTTGAAAAGCCTGTGATGCTCAGCAATTAAGTGTTTCAAATACACAGTAAGGCCCTCAGTTAAAACAGGAGAAAATACAATGTTTACAATTTGTAGTAACAGTAATAGTAGCTGCCAGTGTTCATCATCTTGGGGCACAATGTCACCAAAAATGAGTGGCACATTACGGAATAGACACCAACACTGTATTGCATTTATGCCCAAATCATTGCTCTCATCATCAAGTTTTACAGCAGGAGGCCGATTTCTCCTATCCATGTACCCATAATTAAATGAATGCAATCTTCCATCAAACTCTTTTGCTGTCAAAAAATGAGCTTGTACATAACGCAAAACAAGAGGATGATGTAGTATCCATGAATGCTGCTTTTCTTTGTCCTGACAGCAAGCAGGTAGGGCTGGGTGCTCTCCTTAATTGAATCAAGATGTTCCTGTATGTTACTCCCTGCCTAAAAATAAAACAAAAGACAATCCTTAACAACGCTCCAATTGCTTGTTTCTACATTAGTTTTACAATGAATACAACTAGGTTGAAGTTGAAGCAGACAGGTCATACAGAAAATGCCAAATTTACCTTTTTGAAGATCACAATGTGTTTCTCAGCTTGAGATGCCGACATTTTCCCAGGTCTCTTGCGACCTTGTGCTGATGGTGGAATTAGGTGAAGTAAAAGAAGAATCGAAGCAAGACCGCTACCCCATCCTAAGAGATATGGTTATTTTAGGGGGGAAAAAACATAATTAGTAAGGTACATAAATATGTTATTAACTTGTTAAAAAACAGCTTACCATCTTCATCTGATTCAGTGTCCACAGCTGATTCTGCACAGTGAATCAGATCCTGAAGTTCTTGGGAGGAGTTAAGCCCCTTGCTCTGCTGAATGACTTTCTGCATAAATGTAGTTGGCCACCTCTCTAAAAATTTAGCTGCTGTCTTTTTACCAAAAAGACAAGCAAAATCCAACTCAATCTGTAAAACCCACCAAAGCAGAAAAAAAGCAATTAAGTGCAAATTTATTATCTTTACAATATATAGTCAAACTTTAAATCCCCACAGATATCCTCTATTGTCCTTATTTCACAGAAAAATAATCTAAATCACATTAATAACTCAAATGTTCTTACCAGGCCTTTGATATCCAAATAACGTGGAAATTCAGTTAGCACATCAGTGCATCTGCTTGGGTCATGAATTATCTTGCGACGATACTGAAATGTCTCCCTCATCTTGACCTTTACTGTCGCCTCCTCTGAAGTATGCTTCATAAGAGAAACAGCTTCCCTATACTGTTCTTCAGTTAGGATAACTTCTGTGCTGGATGAAGCTTCTCTCTGCGCAGATGGGCCACTACTAAAAGACTGGGGGACACATCTATGGGTCTCTAATGGTGCACTGTTCCTCTGAATGTTCTTAATTTTCCATGACAAGTACCCTTGTCCACTTTGAGGGTCATAATAATGTTCCTTAAAAAAATGTTTAAAGTAAAACAAGACATCCATCTGCCACATAATTATTTAACTAATTTAATTAATTGACTTACATATCCAAGCTTTGCATATGGATCCCTAAGATATGGAAACAGGGCAATGATTCCTTGAGCATACAGTTCTCTTACTTGTTTGGGTGGAGATGAGCTGTAATATTATAGAGAAACAATCATATATGAATTGAAATGTAAATAATTAAATGTTATTAACTTTTAAAATTCACTTTTCCCAGCAGTTAACACATTACACTTTATAAAATTGCATCAATAAGATGAGAATTTGAGTGTCACAGGCATTTGCTACAGAAGAAATGTCACATTAAATTTTGTCCTGACACCTTTGTAAAAGTGCTCGTTCACCAAAAATTCAGTTTTGTATTTTTCCACACCTGGAAGATCTTTATAAATTTTTGATTGCATCCAAGAGCTTTCTAAACCCCTATAAACAGAAACGTGACTACAACTTTCAAGATCCGTGTCTTGCATGACCCATGTAATGTAGTATAACCATTGTGATAATATTCCATGTGGCTATAGTGGTTCAACCTAAACTTCATGAAACTTTAAATCTTTAGTATGTGTAAAAACAGACTATTAATATTGTTATTTTTTGCACAAACTACTTTTCTTGCTCTTTAAGAACCATTATAGTCACAAGGACTATTTCAAAGACGTTTTACTAACATTCTTGGCCTTGAAGTGGCAGTTGTTTTTCCTGTCTATGAGGGGGACTTTATCAAAAATATGTTCATTTGTTTTCTGAACATGAGAAAGATCTTACTCTGTGGAATGACACAGAGTTGAGTAATTAATGAAAGAATTAGCATTTTCACTGAATTAACCTTTTAATGACCTTAATGATCTTTTAAAAATCATGTCCTTTAACAAATTTTGCTTTGGGCTAGGAAATAATGACCACTGGAATAAAGAATACTTAAAATATAAGTTACCTGTGCTTTTCAGTCATATCTGCAGTAAGAATATTGACCATCTTTCTCCTGTTGCTGTCAGACAAGCATTTGGTTTTGTTGTACTCTCTGATGATTCCATCCCCACCAGGTTTAGTCTGCAGAATTTTTTTGACCATCTGCAAAGTTACAAAGCACAATAAACAACCCATGTCAGAAAACATTCTGTGAACATGATTGTGTAGTCACATTGTGATTCTGCACCTGGATCAAATCTCCAACACATGAATTTGGTAAACTCGACTTAACTTTTGCACTTTAGTTTCACACATTAACACAAATGACACAGTGTGATATTGTCAGAAATCAGAAAGGCACTTTCTTCAAAATGTTAATTTCTTTAAAACATAATTTAAAAAAATAAGTGACTAAATTCTAAATTCTTACTGAATAACATCCAAGGCACAGACACACACTCACAATTCCTGCTTCATCTTCAGCTCTCCTCCTTCTTGTAGGGCTGTCATCACTTAGAAGAATGGTGTCATCAGATTCATTGCTTGAAATCTCAGCTGAGCTTTCTTCACTTGGCACTGGAGGAACATGGGTCAATTCCGTTGACCAAGAATTAAAAAACCTACAATTAGTTTTAGTCGAGTTAATTTGACTGTTAATTTGACAAACAACTGTCAAACCCTGGTACTGCTAACAAACTTTTTTAAATTTACAAAATTAAATACCCGTTTGCGATCGCAATGTTATATATTATTTATTAATTATTATTTATTAATTTATGAAAAGGAAGAAACTAGAAAATTGGATGAAATTTTGTACTTTCACTTCACTGAATAACACCCCACTATTAGGAAGTCTTATATTTAGTAAGTAAGTGCAGAAAGAAAAGAAACAAAAAGGACAATGTGGAAAGCAATTATATGGCAAGAATTTGGATATTTACACATTGCAGGAATTTTTTTGATTCCTTTCCCAGTTTTGTAAACAATGCAGAAAAGCTATGTGAAATAACCAGTTGCTATATACCTGATAATTATTATACTTTGTGAGCTATTATGTGCACTTCATATTATAATAACATTAATAAACCAATCATCACCATATAATGTCTTGTCAGATGTTGGACAATGTTCATAAAGAATGTTGAATCCGAACATGAACTGTACATATGAGAATTAGATCTGTACAATCCATATTTTGGAAAATTTACACCTGCAAAGAGGGTGCTTCCACAGAAGGAATGCAGCTTGACGACTCTTACAATACGCACTTTACAAACTGGTGGCTTGGCAGCGTTACCATCTTCGAGAATCTAGGGAAGAAGTCAAAAATGGGAGGTCAAAAGGCACTGACATTAACATTGAAAGAACATGTATCAAAGGAACATAAGACATAGGCTGTTGCTGAACAGCTGTGATCATTGGAGGTGCAGCTGGTGCAGTCGCTCACCAATTTAGGAACCTTCTTTGACAGTGCCATTGACACTCACCTGGTTGGTGTCCCACAAGGTATTGTTGGGATCAGAGCTTGAAATAGCAGCCTGACATCCCGATTATACTGAATGTGGGATGTGGGTGGAGTTGTCGGTGTTTGGGGGGTGGAGTTTTTGAATTTAGAGGTTGTTGACGGCGTGGTGGGGCTCTCGTTTTGGTCTCTGTTAAGTTAAAAACAGGCACCTTAAAAGAAGGAGATAATAAAGTCAACCATTGAGCAGTCAAGCCTTGTGTGTCACTCTCTGCGGTAAATTAGAAGAAGGGAACTCAGGGACAGGGTTTTACCCCAGAGCACGTTGCTCTGGCACTGGAGCTTCACACCACTGGACACGAAGAAGGAGAAGCTCCCCTGCATCACCCCGACCACGGTCCGGAGACAGGCAGGAAAGATAACAGTATGCACACAGCCTCACACATCTGGAACACCCGGAAACAATGTTACATGTAAATGGATTGTGAACACAGACTATTTGACATTTTGCTGATGAATAATTGTGTCTGTTGGTAAATGCTGTTCTCTTTGCAGTTCCGTGAAAATACAGTCTTACATGTACAGTATGTAATAACATCAATGTTTCTGGTGTGTATGAACAATTGTGGAATGCAGATGCTATGTTATGATGCGCATGGTCATGTGGCATGATAATATAGCAGTTATTAGCATACTGGCAAGAATTTGACAGCTCTATGGATTAAAACACTATATTTTGATGTATACATGTCAGAATGCTAATATAATGATAAAATGACTCAGGTGCTAACAACCAAATTGTGAAAAGGACTGCTTATTAAAATATATCTTATGATTTACATTATTCATAAGAGCTCCAATTAATATTTTGCATATGCATGGTTTTTCATGCTCATAACAGTATGTATAATTCATGTCGATATTCATTTTATTACACTAGCCTTCATAGTAAATTGGGTAGAACTGTTCATATGGTGTTTTACACCACTTTGCTCTACTTTGTCAGCTTAAAGATGTATAATGCCATAGCAGTTTGTCGTAGTACTCTGCTAGGATTGCTCTGCTGCTGATACGCAACTTAAGTGCACACTGCAACAGTGCTAAACCTGACAGACTGTCTTGCGTGAATACTTACTAAGATTAGACTACTTCAGAACAATCTCCCAACTAAATTCACATTGCAACAGACCACTTGGTTTTACATTTGAATTTGTTGCTCTGTAAATATTGTGGTTTACAGTCTCTGAATTTGTTTAACTTACAGGTTTCAATTCTTCTGTTATCTTAGAGTAAATGAAACAGCAATTGAGTGACAACAAGGCAAAATTGTTATTGTTTTTATTCTTCCAGGTAATTAGGTTGTGACAAAAGAGTAATAAAAATACACATAAAAGATAATAGTACATGCTAAAAACTCACATTTTTGTTAGAGTTGTTATCTCTGATTGATGTGGAAATTAGAAAAGCAAAGGGCCTCTGTGATGAACAAGCTAAAAAGAAATAAATCACATAAACAAGACAGTTTATTTCAAACAGATTAAGCAAGTTGCATGTAAACCCATATTATGTATTTTTATAAATAACAATATACAAGGATAAAAATGTCTCATTATATTACAAAAGTTGATTGGAAGTACCCATGTAACATTTGGCTTAATTTACATCAAAAGACAGTGGAGTTTAGCAAATGGCTTATGCAGAAACATAAAAAAGCAGAAACAATATTATTGAACAATGACACTGAAATATATAACAAAAATATTATTGAACAGGTAACATTGTCAGAATAGAAATAAATATGTATTGTGACATGTTTGACATTAGTGCACCTCTTGTGGAGACCTATATAAAGAGGAGACTGCAGCAGGATTGATGTGCTTACAAATTTTCCTTTTCTTTTTTTAGACAAGTTTACCCACAAGGAGAACCGCGTGTCCAGAGAGAGCTGTGTCTCTAATCCTATTGCTGAAGTGTCCAATATAGGTGGCTAGCACTGTTACCTCAGGGTTTCAGAATCCAGGGTTCAAATCCTACCCAGATCACTAATTTTGTGGAATCTCTCTCTGTGTTTGAGTGGCTCTTTACAGGTTTCACATACACAAACACATATATTTGAAAGACACACAGCTGATGCTGATTAAATGTGAATGTGGGTATGTTATTAAGACAAGCAGCTTTAAAATCAATTAATAAATGTTCGATTCAAAATCCTGCACTCAGGGAGCAGAGTCTTATTTTCTATCAACAGGTTCATCATCTCTGTTCTTGTCCAGAGATTACAGGCTAAATCAACAAAAGCAAACACAGCAAGTCAGCAATATCCTTAGGAAATACCACAATTCTTTTGCAAAATAATGCAACTATATTTTTTTTCTAGTGGGAATAAGCTTCTGTAGTAAATACACACTAGATATTGCTCAGAACAACTTTAGCTCCAGCTGCAGGAGAGCCTATAAAAGGGCAAGCCTGCCACAGTCGCACAATCTCAATTCTAGTGTGGCTAAAGCAAGCCATTCTTTTAAGGCTAGTGAACTAAATAAGGGTGAGAGAAAGAGCATGAATCCAAACTCAGCCATTAAAACTGATAGCCAGAGCCAGTAATCAGAGACTATGATGTAAATATACTGCTAAAAAAAAAAAGTGAGCACAAAAATCATACATTGGATCTTGATGAACAAAATATTCAAGTGGAAAATCTTTGCTGAGTAATACTATGTATTCTGTTGAAAACAAAATGATGTAACAGTGGTCAATGGAAACCAAAATCACCAACCCATTGTCAAAGCTGGATTCAACATCACAACGAAAATCAAAAATTGAAATCACAGGCTGATCCAACTTGCATGAATTTCATCATGGCAACTCATTATGTGACTCAATAGTGCGTATGACCCCCACGTGCCTATATGCACTCCTGATAACGTCTGGGCATGCTTCTGATGAGATGGAGGATGATGTCCTGGAGGATCTCCTCCCTGACATAGATCATGGCATCTGTGAGCTCCTGGAGAGTCTGTGGTACTACTAGGTGGCATTGGATGCACTGATACATACATTAGATTCAAGTCTAGGGAATGTGCAGGCCAGTCTGTGGCATCAATGCTTCATCATCCAGGAACTGCCTACACACTCTGGTCACATGAGGCCAGGCATTGTCCAGGAGGAACCCAGGGCCCACTGCACCAGTGTAAGGCCCAACAATGGCTCATCCCTATGATTTCATCTCAGTACCTAATAGCAGCAACGGTAACGTTGCCTAGCATGTGAACCAACAAGGATATGCCTGCCCAGATCCACCGTCCCACCGCCAAACTGGTCATGCTGGATGATGTTGCAGGCTGCATAACATTCAATATGGCATCTCCAGACTCTTTCACGCCTGTCACATGTGCTGGGGTGCCAATATCAGAGCTGCAAATTATGATATTCTCTGGTGACTGCTAATCAATTTTCATGGTGATGTGCTGTGAGCACAGGTCCCACTTGAGGACATCAGGCCCTCATGCCACCCTCATGGAGTGTGTTTCTGACAGTTTGATCAGAAACGTGCACACCAGTAACCAGCTGGAGGTCATTTTGTAGGGCTCTAGTAGTGCCCCTCCTGTTCCTAATCACACAAAGGCGCAGATACTGGTCCTGCTGTTGGGTTGATGCCCTTCTATAGCCCTGTCCAGCTGTCCTTGTGTAATGGCACATCTCCTGGCATCTCCTCCATGCTCTTGAGACTGTGCTGGGAGACAAAGCAAACCTTCTTGCAATGACATGTATGGATGTGTGCACCTGGATGAGCTGGACTACACGTGCAAACAAAATGGGCTGCATGCACTGCCTCATGCTACCAGTAGTGAAAAGGACACTAGCAAAATGCAAAACTAGAGATGAATCACTAAGGATGGATAAGTAGAAAACAATTGTCTGCAGCCACCACCTTTCCCTTTTTAGAGGTTGTGTTGCTGCTGCCCTCTCCAGTGCACTTGTTGTCACTTTCATTTGCACCAAAGCAGGTGATGTTGATTGACAATCACTTATGCTTCCTAACTGGACAGATTGATATCCCTTAACCTTAACTGAGTTGGTGTTAGACTGTGATGATTAAGTGTTCTCTTAATTTATTTGAGCAGTGTATTATATAAATGCCATAAAGCATCCTGAGAGTTACATCTCATTATTCAAAAAATGCTACTTCCACATATAATAATCTGTTTGCCACAGTTACTTTTAAATGATATTAGTATTAAATAAAATAAAAAAAAACTGAAATAAGGATAAATGTTTTCTGTTTGAAGTACAAAAGATGTATTCTAAGATGCTGCCTTTGTGGGGAGTGGCAAAGTTTTACAGTTACTGAGAATGCACTTAAAATGTATACACATTAATGGAGGCATTGACACTTAAAAGGTCAATAGTGTTCTTAACAATGCAACATTCCAAACCCTCAGACATCCACACAGGCAATTAGACAGACTAATGAAATGTATCTATTATAAATGCAGTATCACTAATTGGCTTCGGACAGCACTGCTATAAATGTATGCATGGTCCACCATACAGAAGAAGCAATGCCTGAAGCAGTGTTGATGGCCACCTGAACTAAACAATAATGTGGGTGGTCAGAGAGCAAAATGTCATAATGTGAAAATGGACATGTTCCTCTATAAAGGATATTTATTACAAAGAAACAGGGTGATTTTCTTGCTGTCTTTCAAGAGAACTGAGCCTCTGGCCAAACCAGTCTGAGTCTGAGAAGGAATCACTATATGAGGTATAGCAGTCTGGGTAATCACTGAAAAGAAAGAGGAGTCGAAGCTGTACTCTGAAGATTGTATTTGGAGTTTCTTTTTGTTTTCTATATATAGTGGAATAAAGTTTTTTATTGTTAAGCTGACAGTGCCTATTTTTTGTAGTCAAGGTATTCACACTGCTGAAATTATCAGTCTTCAAAGAAGACAGTGTGGTGTAGTGGTTAAGTCTCAGGACTTTGGACTTCAAACCCTGAGGTTAAGGGTACAAATCCCACTCTTGACACTGTGTGACCATAAGCAGGTATGTATTTTGAATATTGTAAGTTGCCTTGGATAAAGGTGTCAGCTAAACTGGTAAATGCAAATGTAAATTATCCATTAAGTTTGTGAGCTTGGGTTTGTAGGGGGCTGAAACATATCCTGACAGTATAAGGGTGCAAGATAGAAGTGCTATCTTGCAAGTGCTAATAGGCACATTTAACATATGCATCTGTAATCACACATGCTGGGCCAGTTTACAGTTAAAGAACTAATCTAACACATAAAACTCTGGCAAAAACTGAAGTACAAGAAGAAAAATCTCACACAGACATAGGGAAAATATACAAATGCTGAAACACAGTCTCCTGCACTATGGGAAAGCAGGAATGATTAAAATATTATGGTTCTTTCTTTCTAAAACTACAATATACAGTAGAATTTTTTTCTAAATGTTTATAGCTAAATATTTAGGATATGTAAATTCCTAAGCAGCATGGGCAGGTCAACTGCTTTTCAATGGAAACATATATAGATAGATAGATAGATATTTAGTCAGGTCACGGTTCTTTCTTTATTAAGGATACTTTTTAATTTCTTTACTCTTGAGCCACTGTACTATATACTGTATAAAAATCTGGTGAGAAAAGTTATTAAAGAAAAGTGTGTTTTTCCTCATGTTATAATTATATATGGTGAAGTAGATCAGAGTACCTTCTGAAAGCACGCATAGCCAGCATTTCATGGACAATGTCGTTCTGAGTTGAAATATTAGTCTGCTAGTTCATTGTGATGGTATTGACTGAATCTCATTCCCCTACACATATGACACACATCACTTGAGGGGGGCCCAATGGACATTAGGAGTCTGACAGAATATTTTTGTTCCTTAAATGTGAAATCATAATATTCCGTAAAATGAATGACAGGTTCTTAAAAGCTATGATGAATGGGCAATATTATCAAATTTCATTTGAGTAACTGTCAATTAAATGTCTGCTTCAATCTGTCAATCAATACGAATTTTAAAAATTTAGATAAGATGGATTGGAACCTCTGACAGTCTTTTCGAAGCGATAATGTATAATTAATATACTCTGAATGTCTGCAGAGTAAGTGAAACAGCTGCTAGTGATTATTTGCTGTAGAATATATTTTAGAAATTTTAAAATACTCTTCATTGTAATTATTTTTTTTTGGTGAATGTGTCAACAAAATGTTTTATGTGATATACCTTTCATAAAATTGGACACAGGGGACCTACAGATTGTTTTTGGCATACAACAGTGATGCTAGCTATGTGTTTATTGCAGAAGTAAATGCAGTTGCATTAGCAGATTGCATTTCTGATGTCAATAACATTTTATCATCAAGAGTTTTTTTCATAATAAACTGACATTTTCAGGAAGATATAGTTGCATAAGATGATAGATATATAGTTCACGCTTCACAAAAAAGTTAATTAGAGAAAACAAAAAGAAAGTATTTTTTTGTGATTCTAGTTTACATCAGAAAAGCTACTTTAATACATACAGTACAGTATATCAGAAATGTAAATATAGGATAATTAAAAACAAATATGATCGATTTGCTAAAAATAAATTACTAAACAACTGATAAACATGTTATGAATAGCAACATAATATGAAGGTATTGTTCATGCATTTAGTTTTCCACAACTAAGTGAATGAAAAGTATTCAAAATTTGTTTTGTATAACATCTTTTAATAAATGTTTTGCATTAGCTTAATTTTATGAATCATTCTGTTCTTTATTTAGGGATAATAAAGTGCTGTGTTAACCAGTAATAATATCTAGATGATGTTTTATTCACACTGATTGAAAAAGTTAAACAGAAAGCTAAATTTTCTATTTTTTCCTTAATAACATAATACTGACTATGCATTTAACAGTTACAGATTTAACATTTACAGACTCTGCATGTTCAGTTTGATTGTTTTTTTACAAAGTAAATTACTGTTTTGCAGATTTTTAATATACATTTTAAATTAGACATATTTGAAGTATAAATGTTTTAAACCAGCGTTAAGCTTACTATTTTGATTCTGAGTTTTTAAAATAATTGGTACAATACACACTACAGTGTTTTGATTTTTTCTTTTTAATATTACAGAGTTACAGTGTAATATATATGCAGAAGTGCTGGAAATTTTTTAAAGCGTTTCATAACTTAACACCATGAGAAGAGAATTCTAGAACATTTGGGAAAAAGAGCTTGCCTGCCTTTCATAACCTCAGTACCTAAGTTACTAGGTTTAAAATGTGTATTGCGTCATTACTCAATGAGTTGCTAAATCTCATAATTCTTGAGTGTATGTAGTTTCTCAAGTAAACACTGACTTTGTTGCATGCCATGGTTTTTACAGGTTGAAAAAAGTGACAATGGATTTAAACGATAAATTAGTATTTATCACTGCAGAGGACAGAAAGATATGGAAAAAGATGATGATCCGCTGTGGCAAACCCCTACTGGGAGCAGCCGAAAAAAGAAGAAGAACTAGTCACTGTCACTGCGGGGGGAACTGTGTGTCTTGGCCGTTTTATGAGGCATGGCATGTCACAGAATCAGGACTCTAAAGTGTTTGGTCTGAGCCTCATTTGGAGAGGCAGGATTGGGATGGGTGAAGTACTGAGGGGCACTGAAAGAGTTGCAAGCTTTACACATTCCTGTCAATGCCCATTTCATTAAGAATATTTAGCTGAATGCTTTATTGTTGGTAGTGGGAAATGGAGTTTTAAACTTTCAGCTAAGTTGTACAAAGAGGTGTTTTTTTTTCTTTTGTTTTGGAGATGAGTTCTAAAAAACAATGATCACATTATAATGACTGTTTGTTAAAGTTTCTACCCTGGAGTGTTAAAGTTCTCAATAATGAGCTCAAAAAAGAAGCTCTTGCATCATGGTGCCTTGAGAACAGAAAATAATTTTTCTGGAGACTCACTTGAAGACCTAGGGCCAGTTTCGACCTCTAGGAAGACCACCTGAGGAATGGGAATTCTGATCCTCGGGTCAGTCAGCCTAGTGCCAGTGCTCACCGATACACTATAAAATGTTGAAATTGGAAGAGGTGCCAGTACTGTGTACCAGTGAGTATCAATCCACTTCAAGCACTGACCATCTATGAATTGCAAATATGATGCAATCATCATCTCGGTCCATGCTCCTTTTATTTTAGAATTTGAATCACTATGCTCTCATAATTGACAACTAAACCATTTAATTTCAGTGGATGGAAATTTCATGGAGACCAGTGTAACTATTCATGGGAACACTTAGGGGAACATTCAAAGCAAACCTTAGGGAATACTTTATTTCATATGTCTGCCATAAAAGCAAATTGCAAATTAGAATGACGTTAAATCTCATTCCTGATATCTCTGAGTAATTAAGAATATTCAGACTCACTTAATGATATCATATACACAAAAATGTTACTACAAGCAGAATTTAATCTTTTGCTAGCAAGAGAAATGGAGAAACTCAATTTAAGTCACGCCACTCTTATTATGAGCAGGTACAAAAGGCTAATAATATCCTATCTCAACAAATACATAAAAAGCAAGCACAGAATGCAATTACAAAGCAGCCTGAACCAAAATTAGTGAACGTTTAAAGGACATCTAATATATTTCAGGAAAATTACTGGTCTGTATACATGCCAGTTTGTAATGAAGGAGATGTTCATGCCAACTTCTTCAATAAATTAGAACTGTTGTAGTTCAATACATTGCTCACTGAGAAAATTGACCAACCACTGAAGCTTGTCAAACTTCAAGGTACTATAAATACTCTATGAAATAAGAAGGCCTCTGGTGCAGTGGAATTTTATAAAAAGCTATCAGTTAAATTAGACTCATTATTGCTAGCTATAGAATATAATATCTGACTGTGTTTTTTATGCCAGACATAAACTACGGCTATTCCAAAAAACAGAAAAGACCCCTTTATATTAAAAAATATTGATGTCGAGGTACTGGCAAAACATTTTAGCAAGCGACAAATGGGCTCAGTTCAATAATATGACCAAATCAACCCGAATTTGTTAAAAGCTGACATCTTCTGCAAGAATACATTTTGTTATGTGAGAATTTGGGTTAGGACCCAATCTTTCTGTTTGGATCAACTTATATTCAGCTTTGCACCATTCTGTAGGCTGCAGCAAGGCATATTGTAATGACTGCAAAGTTGGTTGAATGTTAACACTAGAAGCACACATTTGAAAATATTTCCAGACCACAAAAAGGCAGCTTGATCATGGTTCATAAAAGGAGAAAGGGTATTAAATCACATTCTTCATATACATGGATTTTTGTACAGTGGATGTTTGTAATTCAGGGGAAGTTTGCATTAAGCAGCATAATCACAATGGCTTTTAAATGTCTTAAATTCACTTTTGCAACAAGACAGAAAGCATCAAACAAGATGTTCATAGGTGGTCCACTCTGCTGTTTTCTTTAGGTGGAATATTTAATATAGTCTAAATGACTATCCTTCTATAATGTGTATATATCTTTTACAGGATTCACATATACTATATATTTGACAAATCCATTTTTAAAAAGCTTAACTTAGTTGTAACCTCATTTATATGAAAGGAGCACATATTGAAAGGGTGATACTTCAAAGATTAAAAGTAAAGGATAGCTGTTACCTGACTAACAGCTTTACTACTCGGTTGTAAATACCTGTAATTTAAAACAATGGAAAGAAGTAGAAAGTAATGGAAATGCAGCTATATGGTTACCCTTAGAAAGAAAATCTTGCTCAAATAACTTTCTATGAGCCTTTTTCTAATCCATTCATCAATACTTACAATATTGTCATTTTATGAAAAAGCCAAGTTTGCAGCTCCATTGCAAAATAATTTGATATTTTAATCCTACTTAACTTACAGTATTTAACTTAAAGAAGTCATTAGGTATATGAACCTTCATAGATATTGTGATTGCAAACTTTTATTAACTACTAGCCGTCCCCCGCGACTCCGCCTGCGTATTCATGAAACAGGATAGTGAGGAGGGCCCTGCCTGGCTCCCCATTCCTAATCTCACGTTTTCCCCTCCCATTGGCCCACAGCCGCTGTCTCAGTTTAGAGCAAATATATTGCTCCTGCAAGCGAACTATGATTCTTAGTGTGATGAGAGAAGTTGTAAAATTAACTGTAATGCTCAAGCAAATTATAGGAAAAAAACCTGATTTAAATCCGTTAAGAAGTTCTCTAATTCGCTAGCTAAGCGGAGCTAAGCTACAGGCTGAGGCTGACACATGAGTAAGGAGGGGCCCGCCCCCCTCCCCTCGGCCCGCTGCGTCTTTCTCGGATTTGTGCAAATAAATCGGTACCACAAGTGAACTATGATACATAGTGCAATGACAGAAGTCGAAAAATCAACTGTAATGTTTAAGCAAATTATAGAAAAAAAAAAACAATCTAAATCCGTTAAGTAGTTCTCTGGTGAAAAGCGGACAGACAGACGTTGGATTTTATATATAGAGATGCCCAAATTATGGAATTCCTTCAATACATCATCATTTCTTCTTATAAGTAGGACACATTGTTAAAAGAAACATGTCTAACTGCCTTAATTTTATGTCAGCATTCACAGTTGAATATATTTTAGTTAGCAACAAGGAAAGTATTGGGAGTATTTCTACACTTTATTGATTAATGATAGAGTGAACATCTCTAGGCTTAAGCAATGCTTGGAAAGACACTTCTCTATTAACCTCAGGCAGGTAAGGAAATTATTCATAATGTGTATTTTTCATGAATGTGTGTAAAACATGTTGTAATTCATCTTAGAACTATGCATCATATATGTCTTTCTAGAGTAAAATTATACAAAATGTATTGGAGACCAGGTTTTAATTATCACCAGAATTTGGCAACATTTATTAATGCAATTCTGAAATAAGTCTGCCAGGCTCCTGTCTTTGTTTCCATTACACTGTTTTAATCAATATGAGAAACTTTAATGAGGAAAAAAAAGTTTATTTTTCTTTTCAAAGAGCTCAAACTGGGTTGCAGTAGGATTTAATAATCTAATGTATTGTAACATTCTCTTTGAAAAGTTGGCCTAGTTGTATTTTTGATTGGCCTCTGCATTACTGTATATAAATATAAAACGACTTGCATAGAGTTGTGATTCTGAATACTTGACTACTCTTATATTGTATATATATGTATATATGACACTTAAAGAAGAAATGGAATGAAGAAATGGTGAGAATGAATAGTTTTGACAGTCAGTATTTAATAGACATTCCATGTAACAGGTATCTGTACTCTGGCTGCCACTTTATGGTTCAGCACTACTTAGTATACTACTCGATGGTTTACAGTTTGTGTATTGACCTAACAGCAGTCAACACAAAATACGTCATATGGCTAACAAAAAGAGAAAAGTAGTGGGGACAGTGAAAGTAGGGTTTTATATAATCTGTGTTTTCTGAATGTGATTAGTACAATTAATAGTGCATTTATCTAAATCAAATCCCTTAGGAAAATGGCCAAATTGTGATACTAAGCACCTGGGGAATTTTGTGTTGCTGGATTCTTGTGATAAAAGCATCATCCTTATCCGAGTAGCTCCTCAATCTGGATCATGCAATGGTAAAATATGTGTAGAATAATAATGAAAACTTTACTCTGAGAAAGGATGTGTAGCCTTATTCATAATGGTCATCAGTTTTGTCTTCATAAAACTTCCTTAGTATGTGTTTGATGTGGATGAGTGTGTGTTTGTCCTGCAAAGGACCAGCACCCTATATAGGGTTTGTTCCTGTCTTGCCCTCTGTGCTAGCTGCAATAGGCTCCACCCTTACTGAAACTTCTGGATTAAGCAGGTTAAAAAATGACATGATATTGGGCAGAGAGATGATCAACAGAAATAATAATTTAATATTGCAACATTCAATAGCCTGCCATTGGCAATACTTCTTGCTTGAATTCAGAGATTGATTACTGGTAGGAATAGATTCTACAACAGGAGGACCATCTTGATGCATGCTCAATAATCCAGGTAAGAAAATTCTAGAAAGGTTTTTCTGTTCATCTGGACGTAGTTTTTTTTCTGATACGTTTCATCACTCATCCAAGTGACTTCCTCAGTCTCAGTTGACTGCAGGTTTCTCCAACTTTATAAACCGTACCTTAGCCTAATGACCGAACTAGCACCATTGAGTAACAATGAGCCGTGTGATCAATGATATGCAAATTGTCCATTGATCAATGACCATGAGTACCATTCATAGAGAGTTGGGGAATGGCTGCAATCACCACAGTTAAATGGCAAGAGGATTGCTGTGAATCATACATCAGGGAAACCAAACAACCACTGGTGAAGTGGCTGGCACAACACAGAAGAGCTGCTTTGTCAGGCCAGGACTCCGCAGTCTATTTACATCTACAGGACAGTGGTCACTCTTTCAGTGACGAAGATGTGCACATCCTGGACAGGGAGGAACGCTGGTTTAAGCAAGGAGTGAAGGAGGCCATTTACATGAAAAGGAACGACAATCTCTGAACCGAGTGGGGGGGGCCTAAGGGTACATCTTTCACCATCTTACAATGCGATGATTGCAGCCATTTCCCAACTCTCTGTGGATGGACAATTTGCATATCATTGATCACACAGGCCATTGTTAGTCAATGGTGCTAGTTCGGTAATTAGGCCAAGGTACTGTTTATAAGGTTGGAGAAACCTGCAGTCAACTGAGACTGAGGAAGTCACTGAGATGAGTGATGAAACGTATCGGAAAAAAAAACCTATGTCCAGATGAACAGAATCAACTTTCTAGAACAAGAGGACTACCTTCCATTCAGACTCAACACTTTTCAGTAGGCTGTCACGCACGAGCGCATCGGAAGCAGTTGACGGATCCGACGCGCATCACCGAACAGCCGGCCGGGGGACGAAGGCGGCATACTAATCTTTCTCTCTCTTGTCTCATAGAAAAGACGAAGCGACGCCGCCATAAACCAGCCCGGAGTGAAAACAGAACAGTACTTCTGGGTTCCCTTCTTCCCTCTGGTCCCCCAATGATGATGTCAATCTCCCATACAACACCACGCCTACCCAGCAGCCATCACGCCTGATTTCCGGTCCCTCCCTTTAAAACTGTCCCTCCAACCCTCCACTTTTGTCTTGTATTTTGGTTCATGATTTATTCGTCTGAAACTACAAAAAGACCTTATTATTTGACAGTATATGGGGCTCACAACCCCAAACCTTTATGCGATCTGTTCTGTCGTTCTTTACAAGGCTTAACACATAACAGAGCAGAGGGTTTGAATACTTGTTAAAAGGCATTGTAGGCTACTCTGGAGGTTTGCATTTTTGATTTATCAAGAATATTTGTGTTATTTGGGATAACAAAAAGATCAAAGTAAATTCTTTTTTGAGATTTGGCTTGTTTCATTTTCATGTTTCATCACTGGCTGAATGGAGACAGACATCATAGTGATTTTAGAAGAGAGACCTGTGCAGTGACTGAGGTTGACTGGACTGGACAGGGACTGATGTTAGAGAAATGGTGCATGTATGAGGAGAGAGAGAGAGAGAGAGAGAGAGAGAGAGGTTAGTTTGAGAGAAGCAAACACAACAAGCAAACAATCAGAGAATGAATGTGTGGAACTAAAGCAAATGTTGTTACCGTTCACAAGAAAGGTGTATGGTGTTCTCTATTTTAGACGCACTTCTCATGCATCTAAGTATATTGATTTAGTACAGATAATGTCAGCTAACAGCCTTGATTGTTACAAAGAAATTCTTATGTTAGAATATTACAGACTAATGTATCTAAGTGATTTAAGAGTCACTTTACCCTGAAGAATATCATCTTTCAAACCACTTGACTTTCACTTTGAGAACCACTGCTTTAGAGTGAGTGTATCATCAAATCAAATGAAAAACATTGCAGTAGATACAGTAAACAGCAATTATGGGTAAAAGTTTAAAGGCTTGTGATTATATTGAGCTAGTCAGTTTATCTCAGAGACCTACATTACATTTATATGTGCTTATGATCTGTGGGGTTGCTTTGGTAAGATCAAGATATTTTTTCTGTCACCATCACCTTATTCCACCATGTTACCTGTGGCAACACAAAGAACCAAATCCATCTGGTATGGAATTTTAAAACTCAGGTTTGCCATCATAACTTTTTCTAGCATCATCTGAGAGTGAATAATCCAAAGCTTCCATAGACTGCACCTGTGTATATTAAAGTATTATCTAATTGTTTTTATACCGTAACCCCATCACGAAGATGCCTAGCCACAATATCCCCTTTTGCTGGTGATTTGATCCATATGTGTGACTTCTTATTTCTCACACTGTCTATATATATACATTTTAATTATGCAACTTAGGTACAAAGGCTTTTTTTCCCAAAATACCATGTGTATTTGTTGCATGTTATATACAGTCATATGTAAACAAGTACATTTCTTTCAGTTTCATACATTTAAATATCAGTCTATAACTAACTATCCATCACCTTCTTTTAAAATTAGGCAAATGTAACCTCAGGTGATGGTCAACATAAAACAGTGCATACTGTTGACAGTGCAGGTAACTCAGACATCCAGGAAAACTTCTTCAGAATTACTTCTGGTCAGTTGTGTTGTAGGAGTGGACTGAAAATATTGTGATTTATTGCTATATTTTTAGAAAGTAGGATTCTTCCTTTGTAACGACTAAAACATACAAAGGTATACTGTATATGCGTGGCGGTGACAATATTCTGGTTTTACTTAAAGTGCCTAAAAAGGTTCCTGAATCAAAATATTGACTAAGACTTGTTAAAGACAAGTTGATTCTAGGACTGGAAAATAATTTTGAATTTGCATAACTAACAAGTGTTAATATGCATATACAGTATGCATAAGCACATGTTAAACTAATTAGGAAAACATGTGAAAACTAATCTAATTAGCAGAAAGAAGACTAAGGATGACAACTACCCAAGTATTTTAGCTAGTTAGCAGTAAACAACCAAATAGTTTTAAGTGTGACTCAATACAAACATTAAAAAAGAGCTTGCTAACAAAAACGATTTTTTTGTGATCAAATTTTTATTGATAAAATAAAAAAATGAATGCAGTAAAAGGAAACTAACAATAAGAATTGATTCTTAGCATATGTAAGAATAAAAACAAACACATACTGGCACTCTCCCACTTAACCATACTCACCCACCCAACTCCACCTCAGACAGTTAATTAAACAGAAACTCAATAAAAAACATAACACACACACTCTACATAGGAGCGTATGATGAAGTTAGGGAAAGAAAAAAAAATACAAGGAAAGATAAACAGAAGAAACTGCCTCATGGACCAACTCCCAACTAGCTCTTTACTAACTGAACAGCATGAAGCCAGCTGTGTATAGCAGAGCTGGAAGAGTTATTGATTGGCAGTGCAGAAATTACAAAAAAAGTAAGATTGTAAAATGAAGACTCCCAGATTGCACGAGAGGAAAAGGCAGAACATTTCCCATGAGAGTCTAAAAGCAACTTAGCTGCTACAATTGCAGTCATTAAAAGCCTCAGAGAGAGAAAAGGAAAGTGAGGAAAGAGAAGGAATGTCCAGGAGGAGAACTTTAAGGAACAAAGCAATAGAGAAAGAAAGAATTGTAGAGAGGGATTCAGCCACATCTCACCTAAGATCTGCAGCCAGAGGACAGTCCCAGAACATGTGGAGAAAAGTTCCAGGGACTTAAAGAGGAAAAAGGTGACATAGGGAATCTAATTCTAGTCCTATTAGACAACATCTACAGGAGGTAGGGTACAGTCTATGAACAAATTTAAACTGTGTGCACTGGTGATTAGGATATTTAGAGCATTTTTTGATATGTAGGAAGATGGTTTTCCAGCATAATGTAGAGGATTTGGAGAGGTCTTTTAGCCATTTAGACCTTATTGGTAGAGTTTTGAGAGGAGCTTTGTGAATGAGGGAATACTGTAGAGACAAGACAGCTGTTCAGAATTATGAGAAAGCGATGAAGCAAATGAGTGCAGGGGATGAATTGGAAGAGGGGAACTCCATATGTCCTGAGCACAGACGTCAACTGCAGATACAAAAGTAGGAAGTGGAAGGGATAGGATGCCTGGATCGAACAGAAAGGAACATTTCCAGCCCTAACTCATTAAGTAACAGTAAATAATGAGGGAATGTTTAGAGTAGACTGATATCAAAAAGACATTTTTTATATTCTTGAGACTGAAGCTTTCAAGGTGTACTCCTTGTTTTAAACATTTAGCTAGATGTTTTAAAGCAAATGGTTGCAAATATGCTGCATCTTTAACCAAAAGGTTAGTAGAAATTAGAGGTAATCACAAGTAACATGTATTTTGAACATAACTTTTTGCACTAAATAAAAAAGTAATCAAATAATGTAGTGTTTTACATAATAGAAATTAGGGAAGCCCTTTGGGCCATTTAAAATTACTATTTTAATTTAACAGCTGTGTTTTACAAAGACTGAAAAAACTAATTTCCAGGAATTCCAGACAAAAGGTCTTATTGCAAAGTCTACAGTACTAATTTAAGACTTGCCCATGAAATAGTCAAGAATTACACTAATTTATGAAGATGCCCATTAAGAAGCTGAATATATAATTAACATCTGAACATTTTAAATATTCAAATTTATAGCATATGGAGTAATGCACTGTAATTGTCCAGCTGTCAAAAATTAATGTGTGTGAAAGTATTAAAGTGCATTTAACAGTATCTTGAAGAGAAAAGTTTGAATATATTTCATAGCAAATTACTGTTTATTCACAAATTTTAACTTCACAAGCCAATAAGAAGCACTTTGAACATCCATCCAACCATCAATAAATTTTATTGAATTTGTGTAATCCAAGTTCCCAGTTTATCCAATTTATAAAGAATCTTATGGCGCTTTCCTAGCTGCATTGAGACAAGTTAGGAATCAACTGTCAAAGGGGCACCTGTCGATCACAAAGCATGCTATAGCATACATCCATATTAGATTAGGCCAGTTTAGAATCACAGGTCAACATAACTTGGATATGCATGGGATGTGGGACACAGACAGTGCCTGGTGAAAGATTTCAACCGTGGTCTGAGGAGTTGTAAGGCTGCTACAACATCACAGTGTTCTTCTAATTCTGGATTAAAGGGTACAAGGTGAGAACCATCCCTCTGCAGATAACCAATACATTATATCCTTCAACTACACTCACCCACATTCACACTAACACTGGACCAGTTTCTAATCCACAATTACCCTAATATGCACTTTTTGGAGATCTGAGAAATTTATGGAAGAACTGTATGGTAATATGATAGGAAAACCAATGCAGACACATGAACTGAGAAGACACAGGACTCAAACTATTGATACTGGATATGTGAGGCAGCAATGTTAACCTCTACATCACCATGACACCTAACATAAAAAGATTTGTTTTATAACTTTAGCAGTATACTCCAGCATATTGTTACAAATAACGAGGTTTAAGAATACCGACTTGAATACAGATATTGAAATAAATGGACTTATATGTGAATAGTATCTGGCATGCAGATAGGTGGTTAATAGTATCAGTGTGACACACTGCATTTGCACGCCGAATATAGAGCTACTTACTGCCGGACCTGGTCCATACTATCAGCTGCATGAGTTTAATCAAATATTTGTTACATAGTTTACGTACCAATACATGCTGATGTAGGAGCTGTAGCTGAAATGATTTTGGAAGCTGTTCAGAAACTGAAAACCAAATCACCTGGCTCATTCCAACTCGTGATGGGTGATTTCAATTTATGCAAACTGGAATCATTACTGCCACATGAATATTAATACTAGAGAGGACAACAGACCGGACAATTGTTTTGGAAAGATCTCTGGCACCTACATATCCTGTTGCAGAGAAGCCCTTGGGTGCATCTGATCACACTGTTGTCCACTTAGTACCAAAATACAAGCAGAAACTGAAACAATATTAAACAGCCTTAACTGAAAATGTAGAACGTGTGCAATGACAGTGTAGCAGAACTGCAGGAATGCTTCTCATGTGCTGAAATCCTCACAGACACCAGATGAGGCCACTTATACTGTCAATGACTATGTCAAAATTCTGTGAATCTATGATCATTAATAAAGGAACTGTTTAAGTGTAGCCACATAGTATGTCATGGATTACTAAACATATAAAAGCTCTGCTTTTGGATAAAAACATTCTCATCGGGAAAACAAGGTAGAAGAAAAGCGAGTTTTATAGCTAAAGATTAATTGGTCAATTAAACAAAGTAAAATGATGTACAGGGTTAAAAATCAACAGGTGGTTTAATGATAGGAATCCAAAGCAGGTTTGGAAAGATCTGAACATGATTAAAGGATTGCCATCTAAAAACATGTGACCTTTGCAACAGACAATGACCATAAGCTTCTAGCTGGTGAACTAAATAACTTGAATTTGAAAACATTATGTACAAGTAAGGGAGGTGCTTGGTAAAAGTGCCAGAAATATTACTGGGATGGAGGTTACTATGCCATCAGTAAATCAAGAAGGAGAGTCGCTTTAAAGGCCCCGTTCCCACAAACCACTCCAGAAAATCCTTTTATCCCAGTGTCATATGTCATTCTAATAAGAAATACAAGAGATGATAAAAATTCTAGAAGTGTACAGTTTTTCATATGTATTATGTAGCCGTTTTAGGTAATAGACAGAAGTAGTCAGCAAAAAAATTGTTTACAAACATTGTAAATATTTTAGAATTTCTATATAAGTTTTAATTGTTTTTACTCTTTTTTTAAATTTTATTTCTGTCTGCTATTGGTTGAAACTAAGAAGGCAAATTTTATATTTTCTTGTATAAAATGGCATACAATAATGCCTCATGTTTACTAGTTCCACTAAGATTAAAACCATGTTGCCTGAAAAAGATGTGTGCCCATGCATCCTTTAAATTTAGAACCAAATCACTGTAATATAACAAATATCAAAGCCATAGCAGAAAAATTTATGGTAACCTTCAGCACGCCAGTAACTAATATTACAGTCCTCCATTTATGCTTAACTAAGAATACTCCTTCTGCTGCATCTGGTATCTTTTCCATTGTGACATGATCAACACATCATCAAATTTTAGCTGTGGACGTAATATTTTTCAGCTTAAGGGGATGTATGCAACTTGTTAATGTTAATGCATTTCAGGATTCTTCACTGTGGTTGAAATTATAATGTTTTTGCCTCCAGACAACAACAAAGCATATTTCAGAAAGCTGCATTTTTAGACAAAATGCTTTTTTATGTGCACATGGATTGCAGCAACTGTGCTTTAAGGCAGGAGATGTGATAGTCTAGTATAGATTTCAATTAATTTAACAGATGTGAATACAGTAATGGCCCCCCCCCCCCCAAAGTAAACTTTAAATGTTATAATAACATACAGTAAAAACAACTGAGAAAAAGAATTACCAGCGTTGACATGGGAGGTATTTTTAATTAAAACAGTCTACCTTTTATTAAATCTACCCTAGTATGATCCAGTGTCAATTCTAATTAATAAAGTGTATACATAAATTCTTAATCCTGTTCTCAGTTCTTGTTGAACCTTATTCTCACACCATAAAGTTTTGTTTGCCATGAGGCACTAGTTGTTTAGTTAGGGATTCCATTCCATTTTATTACTACTGCTATGAAAAAGAAGAATATGTGACCAGTAGGTACTGACTCCTGAACCTCTTTCTGATAAACAAAAAAAAAAAAAAAACTTTTATAAAAACCACAAATATAAATGTCCAGAAGAAGGGCAATGAAAACATACAGGAGGCAAAACATAAAGAGTAGATAAACATGTGACCATTGCTTTGTCCTTAGACTTTGAAGTTACAATCCTAGGAGGGACATCCTAGGAGATAATTGACAAGGCGAGCTGGTAAAATGTCTAGGAGACCCTTCAGTAGACAGTGATGAGGCAGATGCAAATTTAGGCGGCTAAGTCACAAAAAATACTCGATGAACAACCTCAGACAAAATGGGAGTTCACTTCAATTCAGGTACTGGCTTATTTAGCATAAAACATGTTTTTATGTGGTCAGACAACAAATGTTTGAGCACAGGTGGCTATCGAAGTACTTGAGACACATATTGGCTCCCTTTATATCTAAAGAGGTTATATGGGCACACTTTCATTTCAATGAGGAACTTGCTGGAGATTGCAATGTTTTAAAAAAAATAAATACTTACATGATACAGCATAATAGCAAGCAGTCATCATAGGAAATGGTGTGAGTGGCACTATGACTCAGTACATTGTGTTCCAGTACATGACTGAACAGAAATAAAAGTGCCATTTCTGTCCAGAATTCTGTCACTACTGGGTCATGAGTAATCCCTGTGAATACAGGAATGGGGTGGGCAAAAGGGACACACTCTGCATGGGGTAGGCTGTACTTCAAAAAATGCATATAAGGTTAGTGTGACTCAGTATGACATCAACCTAACAAACACCTTTGATGTCATATCCCCATAGGATGCTGCTAGGTAGCACAGTTTAACGCAATTTCCACCAGGCTGAAGCTGAGGTAGTAACCAAACACTGAAATTATGGCTCCCACAAGAAAATTCTGTGGTTTCTTTAAAACATCAGCCAATATTAGAAATAATTCCACAAGGTTTTTATTTAGTGATGTTACTGGACTCAGGCCTAGGGGAACCTGGGCCAGGTACAAGCCCGTGTTGCTACAGGGTATAGTCATAGCTATATAGTGAAAAGCATGAAAGAAGCAGGCAGCTGTCATGAGTCTCAGACCATATATCTCTGTTCTCCTTTATTCTCATTTACCCAGAAATATATAAATGCTTCATTCTCTACATAGATCAACATGACACTCAGTGAAACAATGGTGCATGCCAATTTCCTCTGCGGAACAAATATTGTAAACACATTGTAAACACATTTACTTTGGTTCAACAGTAGTATTGAAACCAATGTCCCCAGAACTCATTCATTTTCAAAGGAAACAGGCAGTTCTGTATCTCCACATTGTGTGTGAATAAGATACTAATCAATGCAGTCTGACTATTCAAAGTTGGTGACTCTTTTGCAAGACAGGTAAATATTTATGTCCTGTAGATATTCATCAACAATAACCTGTAGCTGAATTTTCTTTAAAACACTGAATTCTAGGCCATTACAGTGACACCTCAGCACCACACTAGTGATATATGATGACTTGTATTAGTGGGTAGTGTATCATCAGGACAACTACTAGTCTTAAGCCTATACTGTGTTAAGATATTCAAGTTGATGCACATCCATATCATTTCACACACAGACACCTGAAAGCACCCAATGTGCCTTTGTCTCTCAATTATATTCCCTTCAAATGGATTGCTGTCAATATTAAAGGACCATTTGAGTTGTCCATTAGTGAGTACAAGGATACAGTATATTATGCTTCTTAATATCCCTAAATCATTCTACAGTAATTAGCAAATTTTATGACAATTCCCCAGGAAATAGTGCAGGTGTTTGCATGGATTTACATCCCTAAATACATTCTTAAATGGCTTTAAACAGATGACTTAACTATTAAGTGTCAGACATGTTGAAACATCTGTATATCATCCTGCTTCAGATGAATGCTTTATCCAAACACTAAACCCTCTGATATCATGGACAAGAAAATTCCCCTGTTGCTTGTATGTGTGTGTGACTTTGTCTACTGTAACCGAATTAGGACTCCCAGGAGGTTTTTTTCTGCAGTAATGCTTGTGACAGGAGGTTTTAGCTTTCCTCTTTTCCACTGTCAAATGTATAAAATTGAACGGAATTAATAAGTTTAGGAAGCAGACATAAAAAGTGTTTAACAATTCCAATACAATCTTTTTTGTTGTTGATTTTGTCCTGTCATATTTGTCCTACTAATTTATATAGCCTGTTTATTAATGTTAATGATCATGCTTCCTTTTTTCACTGTGTGTTACTGCATTAAAAGTAAAAGTAAAAATATAGGTTAACTCTATCTTGTAGTAAAAAGGAAATGATGGTAAATGTTTCTGTTTGAACTTTTCCTTTTATTTTTAACAAAGTTTATTTTTCAAATATGTTAATAAGCCCATTTTATTGTTATAACACTGAAAACACTTTTTTATCTCAAGCAGTTATATGTAGCTTGTTATTCTCTGCTTCCACAGTTTCAATTCATCTTCTTATTTAACTGTTCATTTGCCTTTTCTCTCTCTTTAGGAGGCTAGGATAGCATGGTGCTAGTAATAATTTGTTAATACAACCTTTCTGAACATTTCTGCGTTACTCATTCCTTTTTATCTTCGTCTACTACTGTATATACAATAAAAATGATTATTTGTATCTGATTTTGCAGCTGTCAGAAACTGAATGTCATTATTTTAAACTGTTGGTCTTTATAACCACATGAATGGAATTCCTGAAAAATGATTAATGTATAAAATATTCTTCTTATTTACTAAGGACTTGCTTTTGCTTACCCATCCTTAGATCAAAACACATTAACACTAGAATTACCAGAGCCTATGAAAAAATTTGTAGACTCGTCCCACCTTAAATCGCTTCTCACCTCTCTGTCAGTGTCTTTTGTCCTTTAAATGTGTTGATAAGCAGCAAACAGCAAGCAACCTGCCTATCACATCCCCCACCCCACACAGTTTTCTCAGCTCAAGTCTTTTTTACCTGCGTGTTTACCTGCGTGTCAGTTGCTTAGAGTTGTATAGAGTGAGAAGTCAAGCAAAATGACACCTTTTATAAATACTATATCATTATTTGGAACACTTGAATTTCATGTGTGTTCCGTGTCTACAACGATCTATGCATAGTAAACACAGAAATGTTTTTCATGTTTTAGTAATAATTGACAAAATGTAGACATGAAGTGTATAATGTGTGAAGCCTGAATTCCAAATATCAAAAAAAACTTTCACAAAAGGTACAAATATAATAAAACAAATGCGCTTCCATTAAAAAATATAACTGCAGAAAAACAACCCACGTTAGGGTGTGACATGCTGTTGCTATGACAGCTTCGGTGGCACAACATTATCAGCTGTTGACTGGTAATCAAAGCTTCACGGGTTCGATCCCGGAGGAGTCCGTTTTGTGAAGTGAGCTGCTTGTATTCTTACTATTTTAGAATAAAAACATCCATTTGATTTCAGTCTGTAACAGCCAATGTAATTTTGATACTCGTAAAGTTTAGCTTAGTTTTTTTTTATTCAGTTTTATTCTCTCAGCCGCGTTCACGATCCCAGCCCCCACCCCACCCCGAATTTGACACTGCTATTTTCACATAGACGCGCTATAACAAACAAGTTTATTTTGTTATAACTCCTCTTTATTTGAAAACGGCATCAGATCTTGTGTGTGAACAAGACTGGGACTGGGAAAACTGTGGATGTGGATGTGAGTGGTGTGCGTGACTGAGAATGACTGTGGATGTCAATTTGTTTTTATTCAGTTTTATTCTTGAGTGCTCCTGCTCACACTGAATTAGTATGCACCTTCTGATCCATGATGTCAAAGCCGCACTGACAAAAAAGAGAGACTTAGGTATATATAACATTTGGAATAATTCATTTTATGACCTGTATTGTACATTTCAGAAAACGTTGTTGCACTAATGCAACATTATATTCATTTGCATACCTTCATGCAGTTGTAATCATGATGTGACTGTATAATGTGTGAAGCCTGAAGTCCAAATATCAAATAAAAACTTTCACAAAAGGTACAAGTATAACAAAACAAGTGCACTTTTATTCAAGAATATAAATGAAGAAAAAAGATAGCAGGTCACGGTAGGCGGTTGATACGATAGCTTGCGTGGTGCAGTGCTAAGAACTGCTGATTCCCAATCAAGAGCTTCTGGGATGGATGCTGGCAGCTTCTCAACTTTACCGTTTTGAGTAGAGAGCTGCTCTTATTGTTAATATTATACAATAAAAACATACATTTTATTTGTGTCTATAACAGCCACTGTAAATGTATAGTACTTGTCAAAGTTAGCATCTTTTTTTTAGTTTTATTCTCACTCACGTTCATGCTCCCACAACAGCTCCCTGCCCCCCATAAAACCCCCGATCTGATGCTGTTTTACAGGGAATTCTCAAATGTCATATATACCTAAGTCTCTCTTTTTTTGTCAGTACGGCTTTGACATCATGGATCAGAAGGCACATACTAATTCAGCGTGAGCAGGAACACTCAAGAATAAAACTGAATAAAAAAAATTCACATCCACAGTCATTCTCAGTCACGCACAACACTCACATCCACATCCACAGTTTTCCCAGTTTCATTCGCGCACAAGATCTGACACGGTTTTCAAATAAGGAGGGGGTGTAACACAACAAGTTTGTACCACGTCTTTATCTGAAAACGGTGTCAGATTGGAAGGGGGGGTGTATGTCTGGAAGCTTAAACGTGAGTCAGACAATAAAACTGGGGGGCTGCACTGAATAAGCTCCAGTTTTATTATCTCAGTCATGATCACGCTCTAACACCCCCCCCCCACCTCTCCAGATCTGAGTCTAAGTAAATAGTGTAAATTCACACCTGATTTGACACTGTTCATTTTCAAATAATATTTCATTAGTGCGATGATGTTTTCTGATTCATTTTATACCCAATGTCCCATATATTTGTCTCTTTCTTTTTTTTCTCCATGCTGCGTCGACATCGTGCACCAGAAGGTGTGAGCTTATTCAGTGCAGCAGGGACACTCGATAAAACTGAATAAAAAAAATAAAGTGACGGTGAGATACGAAGAAGGCAGATTCATCAGCTTTTATCCCTCCAGATCAGAGAATGCCCAGTTCCATTGCCTCAAAACACTACTTGCATCTACAGTTATTCCCAGTTTCAAATAAAACCTAAAAGCGTCAGATCCTTAGGACGGTGTATGTATGGTGGTCATGACTGAGAGAATAAAAGTGAAAAACAAAAAAAACAAATGTATGTGTACTGTATAATATTAACAATAAGAGCAGCTCACTACTGAAAACAGCAGATACAGGAGACAGTCAGGATCAAACCGGGGACTTTTGATTCCAAGTCAGCAAATCTTACCACTACACCACGGAAGCTGTTGTATTGTCCTTGAACCTTTTGTGAAAGTGTTTATTTGATCTTTGGAAATCAGGCTTAACACATTATACACTTAATGTCAACAATTTGTCAATTATTACTAAAACATGAAAAACGTTTCTGTTTTAACAATGTGTTTACTGTTGTTGTAGACACGGAACACACATGAAATGCATGCGTTCCAAATAACAATATAGAATTTATAAAAGGTGTGTTTTTGCTTGACTTCTCACTCTATACAACTCCAAGCAACTGACACACAGGTAAACAGATTTGAGCTGAGAAAACTGTGCACCATTTGGGGATGTGATAGCAGGCTGCTTGCTGTTTGCTGCTTATCAACACAATTACAGGACAATTAAGATGCTGATGGCGAGGTGGGAAGCGATTTAAGGTGGGACGGATCTGCGAGTTTTTTCATAGGCTCTGGTAATTCTAGTGTTAATCTAAACTTTCTTATCAAGAATAGATGCAAAATCTGAGCAGTTTCCAAAGCAGAATTTCATGTTTCCTGGACCCAAACATTAAACCAGCGTTTCTCAACCTTTAAGTATTTGCGACCCGAGTTTTCATAACAGTTTTAATCACGCCTCCTAACGTTTTTTTGATACCCTAATAAAATGTATTCCTATGTTTTTTGCTGCCGATACACCGCTACAAGTTTTATTATGCCTCTATATTTATTTTTCTAGTATCACAATGTAGTTTAAGTTAATTTGTTTTGGTTTCAATAGATGTATTTTTAATATTTTTGATTCTTGTTTTCTTTTTTTCACATCTTCACTACCCCTTTTTTGTTACTTCCTCACAGGTTATGAACCGCCGCTTTAAACAATCATGTGGCTGTGGAATGTAGCAACAAATGATAATGGTAATGAAGGTGCTATGCCTTGACTGAAGAGGGAAGACTGAATCCTTCGCTGTTCAGTTATTAATAGTCAGGTTTCTACAAAAATACATGTTCTCTTTGATAATGTGCATCTTAATTCCAATTAAGTATAACATATACTGAATTTTGAAAGTATTTTGACCCCTTCACTTTTTACATTTTGTAGTGTTGCCATCTTATGCTAAAACCATTTAAATTCACTTTGGTCCCCACATCAAACAATACGCAATACCGCAGAAGTACAAAGGAAAAACAGGATTTTAGAAATTTGTGTAAATTTACCAAAAATAAAAAAACTCACATTGACACAGATGTTTAGATGTTCTACTCAGAACTTAGTTGAAGCACCTTTGACTGTGATTACTGCCTGGAGTATTCTTGGATGTGATGCAAAAAACATTGCATACCTGGATTTGGGGATTTTCTTCCAATCTTCTCTCTGGATATTCTTAAGCACTGCCAGGCTTTATTTAGCACAAGACTGCAATATAGCAAAATGTGAAAAAATGAGGGGACTTTCTTAATTAACTGTAATCACAAATTTGGTAAAACCTAAGAATCACTGGCAATACCTCTGAATTTTACATATTGTATTTCAATGAGGTTCTGGTACCTTCTTGTATGAGGTGTTAACAAACCATCTCATGTTTCCTGTGGTTACTACCAGTATTGATGGTTTGCTTATTAATCACCATTGTTGATGTGATTAATCACGTAGCTTATTATTCACCACTGTTGATGTGACTAATTACGTAGACTTACCAGAACAGACTTACAAGTCATTAAGCAGTAAAATTCCATGTCCTAAACAAAAGCAAACAACAGAAACTGACAGCAATGGCAAGCAACACCATTCTCTTTCTAAAGTGAAACACACTGGCTAGAAAGAGCTGCCTGCTGTCAGCCTACCTCAAAAGCAGGCACTTCCGTCATCTTTAAGATAACACAAAACACTGTGTTCTACAATCTTTAAAAAAGTTTTAAAATCTGCCTTTAGAATTTTCCCATTCTATTACTATAACACTTCATTATATTTTATAATGTGAACAAAAAAACAAAAAAAATAGATCTTTTGAAATTAATAATGAAATAATACAAGATGTATACATGTTCAGACCAACTCTCTCAAGGATAGAATATAGACCTATGAATCATGTTGCCAGATTACAGGATAGAACCCTGAGGTGGATGTCTCATGTTTTGAGCTTTATGCTGTTTTTGATCTAAAGGTCTTTTAGCACAGGTAACTGCCCTTTGTTCCTTCCAAAATAAACTCCAAACATTACATATACTAATAAGACATTTAGCAAAACTACATATTGAGGAGGATAGAGAGTCTAATTGCAACAAAACAGGTTTGAAACCATAGGAGCACTGAAACATTACGAGGGAAGAATGTAAAAAGAGCATCTCATGCATTTTCAGCTGTGTAACATAGCATTCCACTTATCCTGAAATGAGTCTACAGCACAACTTGGTGACTTTTCCAGGTATCTATTCACCCTTTGAATCTGTCAATTTGATTCTGTATGAAAGAGATTAACTTTACCATTAAACTAGACACAAACTTCCAAAATCAGGATATAAATTGAGGTCCTTCATCAGTAATGACAGAACTCATAAACCTATGAAGGCAAACTCAGAAATGAAGAAATCTTTCAATAAAATGAGCACACTTGGTAAATCAGTCCACAATTACCAATATTGTAGTGTACTACCAAAATGGGGGAAGATCAGTGAAAAAACCTATGTTAAGAGATTCCCATAGTCTACTTGCTGGAAGAAGAGGTGGTAATAATCCAATAGCTAAGCCTTGTGCGACTTTTGCTCTGCCAAACACTTAATAACCTAGCATGTAATTTCTTACATCCTGCGAAATAAGCTGCAAAAACAGAAAAAAAGAGTTGGTGCTCCAAGGGACATCCTATTTAATGTCCAAGATGAAGGAAATGAAAAAAATAACAAAACAAAATAGTAACCAGTTTCAGAGAAAGTTTTACTGCTCCTCAAGCAGTCAAGATGCTCCATTATGGAAGAGCGTTGTGTCTTGGTCTATTTTTATAGTAGAGGAAGTGGAAAGGATGGAGGAAATGACATTCGAAAGCATTAATGACATCAGATGGACATCAGATGGACACTGTGAGAGTGCTGGTATGACACCCAAAACCTTTCCCACATTCTTAGACAAATCAACACCCAGGAGACACTCCCGAAACTTATGTGTTGACAATTCTTACAGATGTTTTGCCACTGCAACTACTGCTTAAGAATGAATACAGTGCATTTATTACCAGGGTGTTCAAAGAATCTTATTTGATGACCCCGGGTTAATACTTCCACACATTAAATAGCTGGAACAAAAAGTTTACAAGTTGACAATTGTTAATCAGGTCTGAAAGATAGATGATCACTGTGGTTGCCAAAAAATGCTTAGGGAGCAAAATATCCTCCAGGAGTTGGTTCATCTGGATCAAATTTTCCAGAAAGGGCACCAGCCTTCCTATTTTTATTGCCAGGTCTGTAAGATATTACAAAATTGTAATAACTAAAAAATAATGCCTATTTAGCTTGTCTTGTATTGAAATCCTAGTTGCTAATTAAATGCAAAACTTGGTTGCCCTAACAAACATTAAAGTTTGTAGAAAGTTATCCACAACCATGGTTGTTCTAGTATGATGCTGGCTTAAATAGCAATAAAATGTCTTGATTGAGCCAACCACAAAATATTCATTCAAAACATAAGTGAAACTAACTTTGATATGACTAAATTTTGACGTGGACTTTGTAAGCAGTTGGTAGTTATGTGTAGAAAGGATTTAAAGACTAACAGGATTTTTGGCTTTCTTTTCTTTGCACATGAGTTTTTGACTAGCATTTTGTGTTTTGATGATTTTCCATGACCTGATTTAAACACTTTGCTTTTGCTTTACCATTTATGCCTCTATCTCGCAGTCCTTTTCACAAATGTTATTCCTTCAGAATGTGATTTCTCCCACCTAATTACAAAATATCTAATTTAATTGATTTTGTGTAATATGGATTTTAGGTTTGCTTTTTGGATTTTTAAAGGACAATCAATATTAGTTGTAAACATTTAGATTTTGTACTGGACCATAATAAAGCAGAAAACATCAAGCAAATTACTACTTTTTATGCAGTGTCAATGAAAATTGCAACCACACTACAGACACATAGGAAAAAAAGGGCAACTAGATGAGTAAATAAAATAAGTTTTACTCAATTTTGCCTTTGTGAATAATTTCTAGTCTTTTGTGTGTCAAACATCTTTAAAGTCAGTGTGAGAGCACAATGGTTAGTGCTATTCACACCTCCAGGAACTAAAGTTCAAACTCCAGCCCATTACCATCCAACCTCTGCTCCTTAGGGACAAGCTGACAGAGATGGGAGTAGATTCATACATGGTGGCATGGATCGTGAACTATCTTACAGACAGACCGTAGTATGTGCGTCTTGGGAACTGCAGGTTTGACATTGTGGTCAGCAACACAGGAGCGCTGCAGGGGACTGTGCTTTCTCCGGTCCTGTTCAGCCTATATACGTCAGACTTCCAATACAACTCGGAGTCCTGCCATGTGCAAAAGTTCGCTGACAACACTGCTAGGAGTAGGCAGGAGGAGGAGTATAGAAACCTAATCAAGGACTTTATTAAATGGTGCGACTCAAACCACCTACAACTGAACACCAGCAAAACCAAGAAGCTGGTGGTGTATTTTAGGAGGCCCAGGCCCCTCGTGGACCCCATGATTATCAGAGGTGACTGTGTGCAGAGAGTGCAGACCTATAAATACCTGGGAGTGCAGCTGGATGATAAATTGGACTGGAATGCCATTACTGATGCTCTGTGCAAGAGAGGACAGAGCTGACTATACTTCCTTAGAAGGCTGGCATCCTTCAACATCTGCAATAAGATGCTACAGATGTTCTATCAGACGGTTGTGGCGCGCGCCCTCTTCTATGCGGTGGTGTGCTGGGGAGGCAGCATAAAGAAGAGGGACGCCTCACACCTGGACAAACTGGTGAGGATGGCAGGCTTTATTGTAGGCACAGAGCTGGACAGTTTGACATCTGTGGCAGAGTGACGGGCGCTGAGCAGGCTCCTGTCAATCATGGAGAATCCACTGCATCCACTGAACAGACAGAGGAGCAGCTTCAGCGACAGACTGCTGTCACTGTCCTGCTCCACTGACAGACTGAGGAGATCATTCCTCCCCCACACTATGCGACTCTTTAATTCCACCTGGGGGGTTGTCGGGTAAACGTTAACATTATACAATTATATTGTCTGTTATACCTGCATTTTTTTAACTTGCACTGCATTTTTGTCACTATTACTTGTGTAACGATTGTTGTGGAAATACTGACTGGGCCATTCACAGGATTTACATACCCGGTCAGCGGTTTGAGAGGGTGTGTAGCAGGGGATATAGTTCTATGATTCACGTCTGGCCGACCTCCAGACATTTTTCCAGGAAAGCCATAAGCCCTATAAATCGTAGTAGCTGATTTTTAGATATAGTGGGTTTAAATGAGGTCCTCTGTCTTCATACAGTCTGGAACCTATTTTAATAGGCACATACAGTATGTGCTATTGTTTTTCAGGATTAAGACAAAAATGACCAATAGTTCTAACTTTCATTTTTTCAAAATGATAGCTCCTGCTCCAGATGACAATATCTGTGTTTTAAATAGCAACAGAATGCAGTCTCTTCATTTAGTCACATCTACAGGCACTCCTAAAATCAAGAAGTGATTTTGAAGGGACAAGGTTTGACACTAATAATGCTAGGGAGGAGTTGGTACAAATGAAATGAGCAATGAAGGGAATTCCAAGAATTTATGTTGCATGAGTCACTAGAAACTAAGCTCAATTTCTCTTTTATTTCAAATTTAATAAATGATTCTTCAGTGAGTCATTGTATACCTGTATTCAATCACAAAGAAAAATGTGAGCATTGCCCCATTTTGCTAGACTTTCAGTGGCACACAAGGCCTGTTAAGAATGACTAAAACACAACTATACCAACAGTTTGGTCAACTCTGTACTTCTTCTGATAACAAAGGTCTAAATAAAGGATGACCTGACATGTTTGCAGAGACCCCTTTAGATGAAAAAATGCCCAAATACAAACGTGCATTTTAAGATTATAACTGCAATCTGAACTCTAACATAATGTGCCTATAAGCGGACACTTAAATTGTAATTGGAAAAGACCTCGATCCAATCACTAGAGGTTACTACTTCCTTTAAATCCAGGTGCATGCATCCCAACAACAATATTCCTAGGTTTGGAACTAAAACTAAGCCCAAAAAGAGAAAAGCAGATCTCATTAAAAAATGTCTTCTGGTAGAGTAGAGAAAAATGGTTTTGAGGCATCTGGAACATTTTGAATCCTGCAATCTGAACTGTAAATTCTCGGTTTTATGCAGTCTATCTCTTCACAGAGGGATTTTATTTTTTTTAACATACGATTTGTTATTCATCAGTTACAACAAGCAGTTAACCTTTATACTATGATTTCAATAAAACCTGAAACCAAGTCACTGAAGTGGTAATTTTCTGTTGAGCGTGAATACATTTTAGCTACTGCTGTAACACAATGAAAGTTAATAAAAGCATAATTCCTTTGCCTTTGATGATTTCTTTATTGCATTGGATTCATAATTCATCCTGAAATGAAACACAAGGGAAGTTATTTTTTTTCTAATAACCTCTGCAACATAATTTTAAAATCCTATTAACCTTCCTTCATGTTTGTTTGTAATCAATTTTCGTATTTTCATATAATATCACAATACATCACAGTTTCTGAAAAAAGGCACTGTCTAATGTCAAATTCATCAGTATCCAATTCCTTTAGCTTTTATTTTTGCTCTCACAATAAGTTTTCATGAGTTTACTGTTGAGCTTTATGACTTTCACTGTTTTGCTTTTTACATTGAAGCTTAGGCCATTCTCTTTGAGTCAAGTTTTTCTAGTTTCCTATTTTAATACTCTGAAATTAGGCAAGGTTTCATGTCACATATTTTTTGCTTAACTATATAGTAGCAGATGCATAAATAAATCATTACAATAACATGCATATAATAAGGCAAGTTATTCTATATATTTTTCTTTTACTATACAGTATATAACCTCACACTGTTCCACTCCATCTGAACTAGTGTGGTGCTGAGGTATCACCCGTTGCATGGCTGCACTTCTGTCCGAATCTGGATCCTGAGCTTGTGTGGTGGGTGCAGCAATGCACTGTATCAGTGCGTGCTCCTAACCCCTCTCTCTATATATACAGTTAGGTCCATAAATATTTGGACAGAGACAACTTTTTTCTAATTTTGGTTCTATACATTACCACAATGAATTTTAAATGAAACAACTCAGATGCAGTTGAAGTGCAGACTTTCAGCTTTAATTCAGTGGGGTGTACAAAACAATTGCATAAAAATGTGAGGCAACTAAAGTATTTTTTAACACAATCCCTTCATGTCAGAGGCTCAAAAGTAATTGGACAACTGACTCGAAGGCTATTTCATGGGCAGGTGTGGGCAAGTCCGTCGTTATGTCATTATCAATTAAGCAGATAAAAGGCCTGGAGTTGATTTGAGCTGTGGTGCTTGCATGTGGAAGATTTTGCTGTGAACAGACAACATGCGGTCAAAGGAGCTCTCCATGCAGGTGAAAGAAGCCATCCTTAAGCTGCAAAAACAGAAAAAAAAACAATCTGAGAAATTGCTACAATATTATGAATGGCAAAATCTAAATTTTTGGTACATCCTGAGAAAGAAAGCAAGCACTGGTGAACTCAGTAACGCAAAAAGACCTGGACATCCACGGAAGACAACAGTGGTGGATGATCGCAGAATCATTTCCATGGTGAAGAGAAACCCCTTCACAACAGCCGACCAAGTGAACAACGCTCTCCAGGGGGTAGGCGTATCGATATCGAAGTCTACCATAAAGGGAAGACTGCATGAAAGTAAATGCAGAGGGTGCACTGCAAGGTGCAAGCCTCTCATAAGCCTCAAGAATAGAAAGGCTAGATTGGACTTTGCTAAAGAACATCTAAATAAGCCAGCACAGTTCTGGAAAAACATTCTTTGGACAGATGAAACCAAGATCAACCTCTACCAGAATAATGGCAAGAAAAAAGTATGGAGAAGGCGTGGAACAGCTCATTATCCAAAGCATACCACATCACCTGTAAAACATGGTGGAGGCAGTGTGATGGCTTGGGCGTGCATGGCTGTCAGTGGCACTGGGACACTAGTGTTTATTGATGATGTGACACAGGACAGAAGCAGCCGAATGAATTCTGAGGTGTTCAGAGACATACTGTCTGCTCAAATCCAGCTAAATGCGTTGAAATTTATTGGGCAGCATTTCATTATACAGATGGACAATGACCCAAAACATACAGCCAAATCAACTCAGGAGTTTATTAAAGCAAAGAAGTGGAAAATTCTTGAATGGCCAAATCAGTCACCTGATCTTAACCTAATTGAGCATGCATTTCACTTGTTGAAAACTAAACTTCGGACAGAAAGGCCCACAAACAAACAGCAACTGAAAGCTGCTTCAGTAAAGGCCTGGCAGAGCATTAAAAAGGAGGAAACCCAGCATCTGGTGATGCCCATGAGTTCAAGACTTCAGGCTGTCATTGCCAGCAAAGGGTTTTCCACCAAGTATTAGAAATGAACATTTTATTTCCAGTTATTTAATTTGTCCAATTACTTTTGAGCCCCTGAAATAAAGGGATTGCGTTTAAAAAAATGCTTTAGTTGCCTCACGTTTTTATGCAATCGTTTTGTTCAGCCCACTGAATTAAAGCTAAAAGTCTGCACTTCAACTGCATCTGAGTTGTTTCGTTTAAAATTCAGTGTGGTAATGTACAGAACCAAAATTAGAAAAAAGTTGTCTCTGTCTAAATATTTATGGACCTAACTGTATATAACAATACAACTGCCATTTAAATTAATCTGAACAGCAGTTAAAAACAAGAAACTCTCTAAAATAATTATAATGTACTCAGAGAATTCATGACGTTCTGACATTCTGAACCCTTTTAAGTCAAAACAAACCCTTGTATGGACCATAAATATTTAACTTTCAGTGATGAAGTACAAATGTGCTTCTTTAATTAGAAAACCAATGTTATGTTATTATACCATCACAGTCTAGATCGGGGCACTCAACTCCAGTCTTGGAGGTTTGTAGCTGCAGATATTTGCTTTAAGCAAATTTTTAATTAGAACACACTTATTTTCTACTAAAGCAATATTTTTTTTGGTCTTGACTTTAGTTAACTCATCTATTACAATTCAGAACCCTTAATTGCCCATTTTAGTTTTAAACTGCAGCCATCAGTTAATAAAGAGAAAGAACCACCAGCTCTCCAGCTAATGTGATTCCGTTTAAACCTGTGTACTTGAATGGTGAAGTATCTGTGTTAATATACTATTTTGAAACAAATGCGAGCAAGAATAAAAGAAGCAAAAGGTACATAAATGTTCTGGACCACAAAACATATGAATAGTGTTTTCAGAAAACAACAAATCTAAAATGTGATGAAGATTTAACTTGGAAGAATGAAAACATACTTTACTTAGAAGTATGAATAACAAACCGTACAATTAAATACCAAGTTTTATTATCTGCTAGGTCTGGCTTCTAATCATGGAATTGGCTGGAAAGAAAGCCTGCACCCACTATGGACCTCCAGGACCATAACTGAGTACCCCTGAGCTGGATAAAGGGCATGTTGTGTCATTTGAGGGGAGGATGTTTGTGCAAATTGGTTTAGTGATATTTTTAATACATGCAGTGCATAAATATTTTCATTTCTTTGCTATGGTCATAATGGTAATTTATCTATATTTTTACTATGTCTGTTTTTGAATGTTAAGAATTGTTATGTGGGAGCAGCACAAAAATCAAAAAGGTTGTGTGGCCAAACAACTACATGCAATGCTTTTCACATTCCAAAATATCTTAAGATACTTCTCAAGGAAGAGATGCCATGAAAAACCCTTCCTTGGTGAGACAACTTGAAGCAGAAACCATATCAATGAGAATAATTATTTGAAAATAGAAAATAAAGCAAAAAAAGGGCCAAAAAGAAGAAAAATAACTTGCAATTCAAAGTGAGTATGTCCCAAATCACAATCTATAAAACAAGTCCAATAAACAGAGCAAGTAATCCAGTAAATTCAAATGAAAAACTATACTCACAAAAGACCCTTACAAACTCCAATGAACTGCTCCTAAAGTCTTTTCCTTGGCAGAATAGAGTACATAGCCAGGGAGAGGTCTCAGCAGCCATGACATCAGAGTTACCCAACCTCTGGGGGAACAAAACACAAGGGAAAATTACCTTACACAGAGATACTAACAAAAATATAAATATATCAATATTAACAAAAATTATATAAACACTTGACAAATAAAAAAAAATGACAAAGGAAAAGAACAAAAACCTAAGCCAAGGATAAAATCCTGGCTAAAATAATGATATTTTATGATTGACTCTCAACAAATACTAATAAATGTGACATTAGTTAGAGATTAGCATTTAACTTGTACATTTTCATCTGAAAGTCCTGATCCAATATGGTCTACTCTTTGACAGTAAAAGCATTTCCATTACTATCCTTGTATTAAAGTCAGTTTTCATTACTCACATTTTGTTATTCTTTAATTAAAAAGTTAGTAAAGAAGAAAATTAATACTTGGTTTATTATTTTATTAATGTGGTTAACTTGAGTGTAATTGATTTTCTAAAAATAATGATAGGTAAATATGTAATGCTGAAATAAATGAAGTGCCACACTATGCTGTGCAGGATCATTATCACGGGAAAAAAATGGTCATTACTGCTATCCAGCTGTGACCTGAAATGCAGCACATGGAGTTAAGCAAAACATTAAACCATAGTCTTTTTTTATTCCTTTGGTTATCTGTCATCTTTAGGTGGTAATTCAACCTTTTTACATATTATACTGTCATCAGTATTATCTGTAAAAGCTCTTACTTTCAGATGTATATTTGCTTTCTGACTTACACTGTATGGTATATGCATAGTAATTAAAGCCTCCATTCATATGTGGCACAGTGGCCAGCTGCTCATTTGTTTAATTCTCAGCCCTGATTTCTGTCTTTGTGGAGTTCAAGGGTATGTACAATGACATTCTTACTTGCATTTCTCCTCAAGAATAGTGACAATGATAAAATATGAACAAAAAGGTGCACACAATCACAAAAATACCTAGTGCAATACACTATATATTGAATTAGATAGATAGATAGATAGATAGATAGATAGATAGATAGATAGATAAAACTTTATTTCTCCCCATGATGTTACTGTTTACAGAAGCCCTTTAAATAAATAAACACAAAAATAGACAGATAAATATATATATATATATATATATTGTCGGAGATGGCTGGGGGGGGCAACCCGACCGGGACACCCAGGAGGATCGGACGATAGCTTACGCCTTCCCCAGACCATGTGCGGGCGATCGCCCTGGTACCTTTGGGGGCCACGGGTACAGAGCTTTGAAGCTCAACCCTGAAGGGACCCGTGGTCACCGCCAGGGGGTGCCCCTATGCCTTTGGAGCCCTGGACCTCAGCACTTCCGCCACACCCAGAAGTGCAGGGGGAAAGAGGAGCAGGGACACCCAGAGTGCTTCCAAGGATGCAGCCGGCACTTCCGCCACACTGGGGTGTGCCAGTGGAAGATTGCCGGGAAACACCTGGAACACATCCAGGGGAGTATAATAGGGGCCACCCCCTTCATACAATGACTTGAGTCGGGTGGAAGACGGAAGAGGTCTGGGAGGAGACCAGGAGGCGGCCTGAAGAGAGAGAAGGCATTGTTGTGTTGTGGCCAGGACTTTGGGGTTTGTACACTTTTGTATATACAGGAAGGTGATTAAACGTGTTGTGGGTGACATGAATTTGTCCACCTGTCTGTGTCCGGGTCGGCTACCACAATATATATATATTCATAGCCTTCGTAGTCTGAATCACAATCTGATTGTATGGGTGGTTACCTACCAGGTAATGCTTGTGGTTGGTCTGCATCTGCTATGGTGCCCTCTTCAGTTGCGAGAAGCAGATCATAGAATGTTGCATAGTTTTACTGTCAAATACTGCAATGCAAAGAGTACACAACACGTGTTTCGCCCTAATTCTGGGCTCATTAGGCGTACATACTCACTGCACCCCCTCTCGGGGGTCAAACTTCAAACGTCTGCGGCGAAGCCTCTTTACATTGCGCCATGGCATGTGGTTCGTTTATTAGACAGCATGTAGATCAGGGTAATTACATTCATTACATTCGTAGTCTGAATCACAATCTGATTGTATAGGTGGTTACCTACCAGGTAATGCTTATGGTTGGTCTGCAAGTCGGTAAACATCCGCCACGGTGCCCTAGAGTGGGTGCAGTGAGTGTGTACGCCTGATGAGCCCAGAATTAGGATGAAACATGTGTCGCGTACTCTTTGCATTATTTGACAGTAAAACTATGCAACATTCTATGATCTGCTTCTCGCAACTGAAGAGGACACCGTGGCGGATGTTTGCCGACTTGCAGACCAACCACAAGCGTTACCTGGTAGGTAACCACCCATACAATCAGATTGTGATTCAGACTACGAATGCCATGAATGTAATTACCCCAATCTACATGCTGTCAAATAAACGAACCACACGCTGTGGTACAACGTAAAGAGGTTTCACCGCTGACGTCCGAGGTTCGATCCCCGTGAGGGGGTGCAGTGAGTGTGTATGCCTGATGAGCCCAGAATTAGGGCGAAACACGTATCGCGTACTCTTTGCATTATTTGACAGTAAAACTATGCAATATATATATATATATACTGTATACTATATATATATATATATATATATATATATATTGTCAGGGATGCCAGGGGCCATGACCCGGCCGGGACGCCATGAGGGACCGGATGTGGGTCTGTGCCCACCCTGGATCACGTGGGGGTCACCTTCCTGGTTGCTTTGGGGGCCACGGGTACAGGGCATGGAAGCTCCACCCTGTAGGGGCCCGTGGTCACCGCCAGGAGGCGCCCCAATGCCTTGGGGACCTGTTACCCCAGCACTTCCGCCACACCAGGAAGTGCTGGGGGGAAGACTTTGGACGTTACCCGGAGAGCTGCCGGGAGGACAGCTGGCACTTCCGCCACGCTGGGGCGTGGCCAAGGGAGGAATGCCGGGAACACCTGGTGTTCATCCGGGTACTGAATAAAAGGGGCCGTCTCCATTCATTCGAGGCTAGAGTCGGGAGGTGGAAGGACGAAGCTCAGGAGAGCTGTGGAGGCGGCCTGAAGAAAAGGCATTGTGAGGCCAGGACTGAGTGTTTTGGGGTTTGTGCACAACTGGGTCTTAGTGACCATTATTTGGGTCTGTGTGACCATTGAACTTACTGTTGTACATAGTGTAAATAAACGTGTTTGTGGGTGACATGAACGTGTCTGCCTGTCTGTGTCCGGGTCAACTTCCACAATGGCGCCCAACGTGGGGCGAACCGTCTGGTTCAAGACGGGGACTCCCAAATTATAAATATTTTGTGGTCGGCCCGGCGCAGCAGGTGCGCCCACACATGTGCCGCGGGTGCTGCGTGCACACAGCCCCGCGGGGTAAAGGAACCCCACGGACCGCCAGGGGTCTGCAGGAAGGCCATATTTCCCTGATGCGGGCGGGTGGCTAGCCTACTAGGAGTGCAGCGGTCTCCAACGAGCGCGGCGTTGCTGGAGGCGCCCGGGACGGCATGGCGTCAAGAGAGGCCACGGCGAGGATGGTTCCTCGGTTGGACGAGTCCGGGGAGGTGAGTTCCCTGCCTTGTGGCAGCCGGCCCGCGGGGGCCGGGCGTGTTTTTTCCTTTATAGGCAGGGACTTCCCGGATCCGCGTCAGTGGTGGGCGCATGCCGGTCTGCGGGGCTCCAGCAGCACGGCGGCAGCCGCAAGGGCTGCGGAGAAGGAGACGCTGCAGCTCGAGGGGCGCCGGCAACAACAGGGCTGCCGGCGAGCACGTCGCCACCGCAGAAGGGGAGGCAAGATGGCCGCGGATCAGAAGTCCCTCCCCCTGACAGGCACGCGATTGGACGGTGTGTCTTGTGTGCCCGCCGATGACTGCAGAGAGGCGGGACCAAGGAATGTCCATCTCGGGCAGGGAGGAGACCCGATTGGGCCGGAGGAGAAGGCCCACAGGAAGTGGCCGGCGTCGGAGGCTGACAGACAGGTAGGCTCCGCGTCGGTTAACTTCCTGTCTTTGCCGGCTGCTCTGGTGGAGCTGGAGGCGTGCCTTCAGCCCGCGGAGCAGCGTTTGTTGCAGATGCTACGTGCCATTCGGGCTGAAGTGCTGGAACTGGAGAGGAAGGCGCTCGCGGCGCTGAAAACGTTTCGATCAACAACGGGACAGCGCGACGCTGGAATCTCCAGCCGGAGAGGTACGCCGGAGACGGTGAGTACAGCCGACTCCGTACAGCATGCAGGAGGGTCTGCTGAACATGGCTGTGATGTTAACGATCAGTTTCGAGTAAGCAGCCCTCCGACAGGAGGTGCGCGCGCAGCGGGCTGTATGCGCGGCGAGGGGGGAGTCCGTGAGGACGCTGAATGGACACGGGCTGCTAAGTGCCCCGGGTCCTAGTGCCCTCCGCCCCGAGCCGGCTGCGGTCTCGCGCCGCACTGTAGGGACGCAGATGGGAAAGAGGCTCTTTCTTTGTGATAAGGAGTCTCAAACCGTCATTGCGTCCCAGAGTGGAAGGGGGAATGAGAGGCTGTGTGCCGATTCCTCCGACAGGTTGGGACGCGGTGCTGGGTGCACGCGTCCGGGTGCTGGCCGCCCTCTGCGGGGGCAGAGGGAATCCCTGAGGCCGGCGGAGAGAGCGCAGGCGGTGCCGGCGATTTCACCATTAAGAGGGACACGGAAGCCGCGGAGAGGGTGCCGAACAGGCAAGTGCCGGGGTGCCGATTGGAGGGGGGGACGCTGCCAGTGCGTGGCACAGGAAGGGTGCCTTGGCAGCGGTTCTGCCCCTGTGTTCTCTTTTGTAGGGACGGACCCCGGGCGAGCAGTAGGACCCCCTTCGTTGGGGACCTGCCCTCAGATGTCGGACCGTCTGCTGAAGGATCTCTCTGCTGGTGCGCGGGTGCCACCACGGCTGGAGGAGGCTGCAGGGGAGCGAGTGACTCCAACCAAAGGGGTGCGGAGGCCTCGGAGAGGGTGCCGAACGAGGGGGCCCCGGGGTGCCGGTAAGAGGGGGGAGCACAACCTGTGCGAGGCGCAGGGGAGCACCAAGTGGTGGTGCTCAGGCCGTGTCTCTGCCCCTGTCCCTGCTTGGAGAGCGCGACCGGACCCCGGATGTCCTGGAGTAGGACCCGCTTCGGGGCTGTGCTGCCCTCGCGGGACGGGTCGCTCTTTCCCACGAGTGGTCTTCGCTGGCTGTGGGGCAGTGTCAGGGATGCCAGGGGCCATGACCCGGCCGGGACGCCATGAGGGACCGGATGTGGGTCTGTGCCCACCCTGGATCACGTGGGGGTCGCCTTCCTGGTTGCTTTGGGGGCCACGGGTACAGGGCATGGAAGCTCCACCCTGTAGGGGCCCGTGGTCACCGCCAGGAGGCACCCCAATGCCTTGGGGACCTGTTACCTCAGCCCTTCCGCCACACCAGGAAGTGCTGGGGGAAGACTTTGGACGTTACCCGGAGAGCTGCTGGGAGGACAGCCGGCACTTCCGCCACGCTGGGGCGTGGCCAAGGGAGGAATGCCGGGAACACCTGGTGCTCATCCGGGTACTGAATAAAAGGGGCCGTCTCCATTCATTCGAGGCTAGAGTCGGGAGGTGGAAGGACGAAGCTCAGGAGAGCTGTGGAGGCGGCCCGAAGAAAAGGCATTGTGAGGTCAGGACTGAGTGTTTTGGGGTTTGTGCACAACTGGGTCTTAGTGACCATTATTTGGGTCTGTGTGACCATTGAACTTACTGTTGTACATAGTGTAAATAAACGTGTTTGTGGGTGACATGAACGTGTCTGCCTGTCTGTGTCTGGGTCAACTTCCACAATATATATATATATATATATATATATTCTGAAAAGGATGCTGTATAGTGCCCAACCCGGCACTGACTCGCTCAGAGGCACATGTAAAACACACAAGACTTTTATTTTTCTTCACCTGTGGGGCATGTCTTCCCTGTGAACACCACAGGCAATACACCGTCCCAAAAGCACTTAAACCATAACACACAATCCTTCTTCTGGCACCACCACTCCTCCCAGGCAACTTCGTCCTCTTCCTCCCAATTCTGGCCGCTGAGTGGTGGTCGCTGGCTCTCTTTTATCAGGCACCTGGAAGTGCTACAGGTGGTTGATTGCCGACATCCGGCTGCACTTCCGGGTAAGGCGAAACCAGTGCCCAAAAGGGGCCAACCGCTCCTGTTGCAGCACACCCTGGCGGCGCCTGCGGAACCCCACAGAGCTGCACAGAACTCCAACCCCCATGAAGTCCTAGGGGAGTCCGAAGCACCGCTGCAATTCAGGGAGGCTGCCATCTAGTGTCCAGGGGGAGATACTGGGCTCCCCCCCCCCCTTGTCTCCCTGGCAGATGTGGTGAAGAGGCGTCCCGGCCCAAGCTATCTGTCACTATATATATATATATATATACACACACACACACAGACTATGGTCTGAACACACACCACAATGACTAAAAAGGAAGAAAAATTTAACAAGAAAGAAAATAAAACATGTGACTGCTCTGTAACCTTTCATTCAAGAGCATATATTATTACTGCCTGATCAGTAACCTTAAGACCTGTGAATGAAAGTTGTCTCTGAATCTACTGGTGTGAGTATGAGTGGTCCTGTACCATTTAACAGAAGGGAGGCGTGAGAAAATCAGGTATGCAATATGACAGAAGTCTTCAATAATATTGTTTGCCTTTCTGAGGCAACGTGTGATATATATAACTTCAGCAGAGTCTTCTTTGAGTACCATTATTTCCTTACACATTCCAAAGAGGTGTATGCTAAGCTAATTGGCATGCTAACTGATGCTAGTTGTTTAGGTACTGGCATACCTGAACACAGTAACTGAAAAATCAGTTTCAGAAAATGCCTGCATAGATGGATGCATTGCTAGAAATTACACAGAAGCAAAATTAGATTAGAAGAGATTCTCTCTTGTAAAGAGAAGCCGTGCAGCTCCCCCAGGCGGTGGCCATGGAGCCCAACAGGGATGACCTCCGGTGTAACACAATTGTGGCCCCGATGCAACCCGGGGGGGTGTCACCAAGTGTTCCAGGGGATGTAGTGTGCATCCCATGGCTGCTCCCCCGGATCCAGTGCATGGGTCCCGGCCGTTCGACACAAAAGGTATAGTGAAATCTTAGTTTCTAACCAGAAAGTGCAAATAGTACATTAAAGTGCAATAAACAGTAAGGTGCAATAAGACAGGTAGTTGTATATACAAGGAAGAGTATATAGATACAAATACTGAGCATTAATACAGATACAAGGTGTGAATAAATATAAATATATGAAATATGTTTAAATACAAAACAGATATATGTAAACAGGTGAAAATATACATAGAGCACTGACAGAAGTTTTTGATATTTAGAAGGGTCAGCTATTGAGTGGTAAGGGTTGAGAGTTCAAAATGGTGATGGTGTTTTCAAAGAAACTGTTTGTGAGCTTGCTGAATGCTTCTGTAGTGCTTCCCTAATGGGAGGAGGGTAAACTGTCCATGGTTGAGATGTGAGGCATGTTTGATGATGCTGTGGGTCAGCAATAGACGGCAGGGGGGTGCCGATGATGTGCTGGGCAGTTTTCACCACCCATTGTAGCATCTTTCTGTCGGCTACATAGCAGTTGCCATGCCATATTGTAATGCAATTTGTCAATGTGCTCTCAACAGTGCAGCATTAAAAGTTCAACAGAATCTGAAGAGAGAGGCAGGCTTTCTTCAGGTTCCTCAGAAAGTAAGTCATTTTTGTGCTTCTTTAACCAGACTGGAAGTATTTATTGTCCAAGAAAGGAACAGATATCCTTAAATATCCTTACCTGATTTAGCTACATGTGTACTAATTTCTGCTTGCAGTAAGACTAATAAAAACAAACTAAAAAAAGTTGATATTTCTTGTTCATCTTGACTGCTGAAGATAATTATGAATAAAATACCTGAAAACAAAAAAGAACATTAATACCGTAACAGTGCATTTCAACGAACATTATGGAGAACAGAAAAATGTGAAAATAACCTCATCTGCAAACAGTGGTGATTTCTGAGAAGAAAGAATAGAAACACATTATGATGGAAAAATAAAATTAGGCAGTACATGATGTTGAGGAAAAGGAAAAATAGCAAACTGTTATGTAAAGTAAGTACAGCATACCATGTAAGAGAAATTAAAAGAATGTTCTTAGGCTGTGGTAGTCTGTCTTGATTAATAAGCATAATTTGATATGTAATGGGTTCAATAAGTACAGATGATCACTTATGAGAGATTACTAATCATGGCAACAAGGTGTGTTGATCATAACAATAAAAGGCCAAAGGAACAGAGGGTTTTTGTATCAAAAGTCCTTAACTCAGAATGGAAGAGCAGAAAGGACCATGCTTGTGCATTTTCCCTGCTGACTAAGATGGGAACATTTCTGGTGAGAGGGAGTTTATATGGTTCTGTCTGTCATCAGGAATGCAGGACTTTGCACTTATATAGCGCTTTTCAAGATACTCAGTGTGCTTTACATAGTGAGGAGGAGCCTTTTCCACCACCACCAATCCACCTGGATGATGAAACAGCAGCCATTTTGCACCAGTATGCTCACTACACATTAGAGTATTAGAACATCAGATCATTAGAACAGTCTAGACAAGAACAGGTCATTCAGCCTAATATAGCTCACCAGGTTTATCCACTTAATTCTTCTAAAAACACATCAAGTTTTAAAAGTCCCTAAAGTCCTACTGTCTTCCACACTATGCCCTACTGTCTACCATACTACTAAACATTAGCTATCAGGTGATGAAGAGGTAAGAGAGGTAATTAGCTAATTAGGCCATGATGGGCAATTTTGCTAGGACATTGAGAAACAGAAATGGTGATACAGACAGCAACATTTTTGAACTCATTTTGCTTAAACGTAAGTTTTGTTAAGACTCTATCATTGTTTTCTATTTTTTCATGAGTTTGTACATTTTGCTTCAATATACTTTTATCTATTTAGTTTTTTGTTTTTGAAAGGGTGAGATATGCAAGCCTACATAGTTACTTTGTTTTTCTGCTTTTCAATGATCTTCCTTATTGCTAAGGGAACATGTGTAGTCCTTTCAGGTAAGGGGCAGTGGGGAAAGAGGGGTGTTTGCAGAGTTGAATGGTTGTTAATAAAAGTACAATAAAATAAAATTATAAAAAGTACAATAAAAATAATAAAAGTACATTAAGCTTCTCAGTCACATTTACTTACAGTATGCCTCAGTCATGCTTATTACAAACTAACACTATTTAGATGCATTCTCCCAGCTGCAGTACCTATGATAACTGATAATTCAAATACTTACTTTTTTGCACAATACACACAATAAACATAAAAGTAAATGGTTTCTGTTTAAATGATCATAAAACATCAAAAATTATGCAGTTGAAAATATGGAATAGCTTTCTTCATTACCCTCAGTGTTCTAAGACTCTGTATGAAACTAAACCTCTTTAGGTTATGAAAGGAATTACATAATTAAACTAATTAGTCTTAAATAGAACACAGAAATAAAACACAGCCTTACAGAACTAATTTATATCCCTGTGTTGTGCATAAAGTATACCTACACATCTCTCTATTATAAAAAAAATCCAGGAGAGAAACAGTAGGGTGATGAGACGTGATCTTCACGTTAAGATCACGGAAGACACTTAAAAGACCCGCAAGACTAATGAGATTGGCCATGCAGTGTCTCGCGGGCACCTTAAACATGAGACTTTGTGCCAAGAGATTGACCCAGGACCGTGTCGTGATGACGTAGAACATGAGATTCTTGCAAGACACGCCCTACTTACACATAAATAAGAGCAAGGGCAGCCAGCAAACACACCCAGTCATGTTTTGGCTTTGAGCACACACAGATCCAGGGCTCTCAGCGCATATAAAGCGTATAAGGACAATACGTTATAAATGAAACGTAGACGACTAAGTGAAGAAGAAAGCAGCGCGGAGAACAGAGACTCAATAGTGTTGGAGAGACAAAAAAGAAAAACAATAATCTAGGTGCAAATTCAGAAAATAAGGAAAGTAATTATCAGCCTGGAACAAGTGGAATTGAAAAAAAGTACGACCAATCCGGACGTTGGCACTATACACATGCAGAGCAGGTTAGAGATTATGAAAGTAATGATAAGTAATTATCAGCCCGGAACAAGTGGAATTGAAAAAAAGCACGTCCAATCTGGATGTTGGTGCTATACACATGCAGAGCAGGTTAGAGATTATGAAAGCAGTGAAATTCGAAAGGCTTAAAAAAAAAAACGTTGGCACGATACACATGTGGAGAACGTTAAAGAATATGGAAGTAGGAAAATTAGAAAGTATAAAGAAAAGAAAATAAAGATCACAGTAGCGCAAACAAATGGAAATTATTACTCGAAAAAGGGAAAGCAATCACCATGGACCAGGTGTCATTGAAACAAAAGCAGGATAAAGCAAGGTCAGAAATAACGAACAAAGTAAAACCTCATAAAGAGGTTAAAAAACAAGGGGGCCAAACACATGCAGAGCAGGTTAGAGATAATGAAAACTAGAATTCAAAAGACTCAAAAAAAATATAGACGCGAAACACATGCAGAGCAAGACACAAAATATGAAAGCAGAAAAAAACAACAGTGTCAAAACAAAGAAAGTAAACATCGCATTAGCGCAAAGAAAAAGAAATTATTACTCAGAGAAATAACGAAAAGGCGAATAGAGATCAAATATATGGACATAGGTGGTATGTCAGAAGTATGTAAATATTGTAAGGCTTTGAATTTTAAGTCAAGAGAATTTCAAAAATAGGGTTTACCTCACATGCATTTATTGGTTACTTTGCAAATAAAAATTATTAACTGCTGATGATGTAGATCGTTTTGTCTGAATTATCCTGAATTATTGTACAAAGTCATTAAACACATGTCTCACTGACCTCATTAAAAAGATTCAGCACATTGGGACGCGAAAGATTACAAATATTGTTTTTACAGAAGTTCTGAAATAAAAGTGAAACTAATGAAATAGCAACAATTCATAGAAAAAAAAATCTTAAAAGTGTTGTGGTGGATTGGCGGCATTTTACTCCAGCCCTCACCCCCAGGCCGCCAGGAGGAGCTCTCCCGACAGCATGAACATGCCCCGAGTTCCAGCAGGGCATCATGGACTATGTAGTGTTTGTACACATCCCTGCTGGATACCTTGGGAGCCACCAGGCATCGCTGTAGGGGGGCTCGTAGGCTCTTATGTGCCCTATGACCCGGGAGTACGTCACGGTCACGTGACAGGAAGAAACGACGTGCTCCCGGGTTGAAGAAAAGGACAATTTACCCTGACCCGGAAGGAATAAGGACTTGTGGACTGTTGGGCAGAAACACCTCCGGGTCAGGGAGTATAAAAGGACCATAGGAACTCCCAGACAATGAGCTGAGCTGGGTGGTAGGAGGGCAACGCGTCTGGGAGCTGGAGGATTGGATTATTGATTGTGTTTATTGTAGTATTGTGGTTTATTTATGAGTAGTGTGGAGTGGAGGGTGCTTGGTGCACATTATTATAATAAAAAGAATAATTGTGGCACTTTTACCAGATGTTTGGCATGGTACCTGAGGGTTCAAGGGAGCGCTACTGCCCCCTACTGTGACAGTGTGTATCCGGAAAAACAAAAACAGGGTTTAGCAAGTGAAGCAAGCAGGGGGCGAGGCCCCTAGTCTTATATAATATCAGTATTTTACCACAGATGTTAATGTCATGCTGAATGACTTTTGGCCATTCCAGATATTTGGAATCTTCTTTCCAATTAAGGAATGTGTGCATAAGTGTCCATTGCGATTGACTAATAGCTGACTTAGCGTTGGTTTCCACCTTGATTGTCATATTCACATGATAGGGCCCAGACCTTGTGATCCCAATTTGCATTAAATGGGTTTGAAAATTACTAGATGTATGCAATGTTATTTGTAAATTAAATGTTGAATTGAAGCAAAACATCAAGTCATTTTTTGGCATGTTCACATATAATGTTAAAAGCACCTAATGTTGTTGCAATGTCTGTCTATCCGTTTGCCCATGCGAAACAACTCGAATCCCAGTGAACTGATTTTGTTGAAATTTAATACACATTTTATTCAAGGAAAATTCAATTTTGTTGGGATATCTTAAATATACTTCATTGTACAAATTTTTAAAAATTCAAAATCTCCCTATTGAAAAGCCTTGTCAAATATATAGGTTGTTCTGTCTTAAAATCGAGAAACATTCTGTGCTATTTCAATTATGGATTAGGTTTACTGTTTCAAATGTACCTTGAAAGAGGTAATTTCAACTTGTATATTTTGTATAATTTGTCTCTAACAGGAAGTCCTGATAGTAAAATGGATTCCCAGTACAATTTAGCCAAATTCTAGGAGAGGTACTTTATTTGCAAGTCACTAGTACACCAGTTTTTTGTCTTGCTGCTTGAGGTAAGTTAGTCTTAACAGTAAAAAAGAAAAGAAAAATGAAGTCACTTATTCAGAAACTTATTTCAAAAATATGTGTCAGTTTTTTCTTGTTGTTAAAAAGCTGAGCTTTTAAAACATACATTATATAATTAAAATGTAAAAGTAAAATACTTCATTACCATAATAAATATTATAAGAGCACAAGGATGGAAGGATAAAATGTCCCTTCTTCTTCTTCTCCATTGCTGATGTTAATTAAATGCCATGTATGTGGTGTTAAAATGTAGACACTGCCAGAAAAAAAGAAATACAGGTTACTGTCATTGTATTCCAAGCTAATTATTTAGTTAAATGTACACATTATACATTTTCACTCAATGAATCTGTTATTAAATGTTTTTTTAATGTCTTTCTTGATTCAAAAAGCCTCAGTGAAAGGAGTTATTACTAAAGTTCAATGCCCTGTCTTTTTTATTATTGGAAAAGAGGGAGGGATAATAGTAAAATGCACCTTTGCTATACTATCAGTGATTTTTTTAGCATCAGTACTGAATATTTAAAGAATTATACCACAACCAGAAGCAGCAAACTGATTTCACCAAATCAATAAAAAATTGCAGTTTGCTAATGCGTGATGTATTTTTCGTTGGCATTTCTATTTCAGTTGTCCAGAATTTTGGAATGTGTTTCATTACACCTTGTCATAAGAAGAGGCACTCTGTAGTGGCTGGTTTTACCAGAATGGTGCCAAGAAGGCCAAAATTTATTAAGTAACACAAGACAAGAGCGAAATGAACCAAAAGATATCATAAAGTAGCAGACAGAATTTCCGGACATAAGTGCACAGCTATATTTCACCTTTAACCAATGTTGCTGCTTGTCCAAATCCCCATATTAAAGTGCAGAAAGCTCTACTATCTCACACCCACTACCACTAACTGAGTCTTTCTGCAGCTCACCTCTATGGCATCTCTGATGCTTTTCCCACAATCACTTCCATCCAATTCCCATAATTATTTCCTATTCCAGACATAGACCCATTTTTGCAGCTTATTAAAAATAAATTCTGTGCATATCATGAAGAATTATTATTTTATCAAATAATATTTCATTTACTAAACTCAAAGGTTAAACCTTTTTATTTTTTTATTTTAAAGATAAAAGTAATGCCACTATTTTTCTTGAAATTCTGTTAATCCATTAAATCGGTTTGGGATGTAGTTACACCACACTATCCTGCAACCTTACAATTCTAGTCACTTAAATTACATTTCAGCATGCACTGCACTCAGAACTGATGTGATAGATATATATGACTGGTACTGTTTATACTGTATTAATCATTATTCAGAACATATTTGTTGCCTGTTATAGTGTTTTTCCAATACTTACAGTATGCCTTAATTCTCTTTTAAGAAGCCAGCTGTTCCCTTTTGTTCACTTTGGCTGAGTTGCTAGTAAAATGTATCACACTCATATGTGTCAAACCTACATTTAACTATTTTTGTCCACCATGTTTAGCAAACTCACTACTCTATCTCTGTACATGAGATACAAGTGACAGTTTTTGGTAAAAATGTAGAGAGCATTTGACATTGGTGCTGGCTTTACAGAACAAAGACATTATATTAGTCATCGTTTAGCAGACCTTACCCTTCTGTTAATTTGGCGGTCTTAATGTAACTCGTGTGTGAAACTTATCTTGACAAAAATCAAATTGAATTTTATAGGTCACTGGTCCCTTTGCAGCAGAATTATACCTGGAAATCACAACTATGTATCAGTTGAGAACGTGTATTTTGGTGTGAAAATGTATTTGCCCACTTCCTGACTTGTCCCATGGAATGTCATCTGGACTGAGAAGTGTGCATTATCAGGTATCCAGTCTTGTAAAGAAGTCTCTGTGTATTTTTGATAAATTTAAGCAGTTTGTGACTGACCAACACTTAACAAATCTGAAGAAAAGAGTTTCCAGGTTTAGCTCAGTATCATCTGAAGTGATGTAAAAGAATTTAAAGCCAAGCAGAAGAAGACTTTATTGGAGTTTTGTATACTGACTGAAGCAATCAACCACTAGGATAACCTGATCATTTTACTGGAAAGACAGGTGGCATAACTGAGTAACAAATGTACACAACAGGAAAATAGAAATTACAGAAATAACATTTACACCCTGTGGAATAAGGAAAATGCTGAAAACGAAACACTATTTTATTCCTGAAAAAGCTAGCTAACATCTTCTCTGTAGTTGAAAGATGCCAGAGGATCTACACACCTAGTCATGATACATCCCATCGAAGGCCATTATTATTGATGTTTCTCAGCTTCATCAAATCACCAAACGACCCTTTAAGATGCAAAAAAGGCTCTTTTCTATACTATGTAGGCCAGCAAATAGTATTCTTCAATGACCTACTATAGTTACAGCAACTGCCCATGCCAAGAATGCTATGGCTTATGTGATGAAAAGAGAGTATGAGGTAGATCTAAAAAGGGCTTGTCTAAAGATCTCACATGCCTCCAGACACATGATCTTTAATGATACAAAACAAGCTGTGAAGCCCGTAGCCAATTTTCATGCTATTATTGTATATTCTTTCCCATTTTAGCCCTCTAAATTGCTTTCACCCTTAATTATACAGTGACTTTAATTAACACTAAAACAACTGCATGTGATGGGATGATATTCTTTAGTTCTTTGGGTTTTGGAGAGTCACAAGTGGCCCCTTAACTACTGCTTAAAAGATGGATCTGAGACATTGTGGAAGGGAAGATGGGAAGTATTTCAGAGAGCTGATTGTTACTGGGTTGGTTGGGGTGTAAACTGGGTGGGAAGGATTGTGATCCACTTTGGTTATGTGCAATTGCATGTCAGGGGACTTAAGGGGACACATAGATGTCCCGGCTATACCTTCCTTTCAGTGTTCTTCAGTCTGCTTTATCTTTGACTGTTCTTTTCTTAAATTCTAATCTGTTGGTTGCCTCTTCGAATATCTAAGGACTCAAAATAAACCCCAACCATGCAGGTGTCCTTAATTATTTGTGATTTAAAAGAACTGACAGGTGTCCAGGATATAAGGTTTTGCCAAAATATGGTAATAAATGTTACTTTCTAGCAGCGTATGAATTGCCTATCTAGTGCAAGCAAAACTTGAATTTCAAAAGTACTAGGCATCAGTGCACATGATGTATGTAGGTACTGTTCCAGTGACAGAGATATGTGACAGGAAACTATTCCTGTGCAGTATTTACAAGTATTAACCCACCACATGACACTCATCTTTCCTTCTATTTATAACCAATCAAATATTACATTTGAAAGTCTACAATATTATTTTACTTTTATAAATCCTTTGTTAGGTAACATGCTGGCCCTCCTTTCCCAATTTACTCCTCACTTGACTGCTTACTGCTCAAATTTGCCTCTTATTTAAATCTGGTTATTTCTGGTTGTTGAATCCCTCCATTAAAGTATTTTTGTTCTGCCACCCCGCAACCTTTTTCACTCAAGACTTGATTTTTACCTCTAAAGTGCTCATCACTCTTATTGTTAGCAGGTCTTTTGATATGGCTAGTCTAACTGACCATGAGTGTGTTTTGATGAAATTTGATTTTCCTTTTATTCTCATGTCATTCTCTGAATGCATTACTGTTCCAAAATAACGATTTTTACAAGAAGCCACCAAACTTGAAGGATTTATTAATATTAAATCTGTAAGCATCCTGTATACATTGGCCATTAAAGTGTTTTATTTGGGACAACTAGCTATGCTAATAACCTGGCCTGGCTGTGCCAACAAGAACACACAAATTTGAGATTACTCTCTTGTCTCTAGATGCAGACCCTCATTTGACTAATTTACAAAATAAACTATTACGCACAAGCAGTGAGGCTGAACTAAATTTTTTACTTAAGCAAAAAATGGAATTTGAGACCCACTATACAAGTGCCCATTATGCCTAGTTAAGAAATAGCTTGGTTAAAAAATTTGAAACCTTTGAATCTATCACTTCCATTAAAAATAAATCAATAAATCACATTACCAACTCTAGACATTAATAACCTTTTTTATTCTGAACCCTTTTCTGAGAACAACATCTCTTGCCTTTCTAAAATTAATTCATTTTTAGATAATCTACTCCGCTCCAGACCTTCTTCATGTGACTCCCTAGTATAACTCTCAAAACTTAAGAAGGCTATGGGTTTCTTGAATCCAAAGAAATCTCTGGGCCCTACTTACCCTTTGACCTACTTTTGGATATGGTTAGCACCTCTGTTTTTTTTTCAAAACATAGTAACATTTAATTACCATCATAACGTGCAGTTCTTTGGATGTTTTTTATGATCCTTTGTGATTGAATGATTTTACTCTTAATGCTCTTGCAATAAACTTGGCAGGTCTGTGAAGATTTGCTACTGTTCCAAATGTCTTCCATTTGGAGATTATGGCTCTCACTATGATATGGTTTAGTCCCAGAGCATGAGGTACATATTTAGACTTTTTCAGACTGACTCTATCTATTAAGGATGTCCCTTTTATTTTGGCATTGTTTGCGTTCTGAATCTTTAAACTGGTAACATGTTCCTGATGGTAAGTTTCAGAATAAGTTAAAATTGAGAAGAGCTGGCTGCAATCAGTCTTAGCTGTCCTCAGTCAACTGACTCTAGTTATCCTACTTATTGGGTTGATTTAACTGGAGGCTGTTACTTTTTCACATTGTTATTTCACACATGTATTATTTATTCATTGAGGCTCCACTACTCTAATATTAAATTTTAAACTAAAACCTAAAAAATAACCAATGCCATAATTTTGTAATAATACAAGAAAGCTGGAAGGAGATAAATACTTTTTCAAGGCACCATGCTTTTATGGTTTCTCTCAATTAAAATTATTAAATTATAAGTGTTTACATTGATTCAGTTAATTAATGAAATTCCTTAAGATATATCTGACAATAACATTTTTCTGAAGTTACAAGATTTGATGTTCCCTAAACCCCAAACATCACAGCTATGATCTGCAAAAAATTAGCTGCTTTAGAAAAAAATAACAGAAGGATGCTATCATTCATGAAGTACAGCCATACGGGCAATGTTGAAATGATTACTTTACTGGATTCATTCTTGTGCCTTTAGCAATGTCAATGGATGAAACAGCAAACATTTGATCTGTGAAATCTGAAATACAATTCCATTATCTTTATTCTCTGCCTCAGTCATGCATGGCACTCTTGATAAAGTATCTAAATTTGCATGATAACAAGATCATCTGTAGTCCATGTCATAATCAATGGTGAACAATGTCAAACAGCAAATGAAAACAAAAGCATTTGAAATGTTAATATATGTTATGTTATTATTATGTTACATAATACCAGAACAAAAAAAAAATTGGCAAGAGTAGGAACTCACTAAGGGACGGCTACTTAATTATCATTTAACACAATAAATTTAGATTTACATTTACACCTTTTATATTGTATTTTTATTAAACATGAGCAATAATAAATAAAACAAACTGTTGAATAGTTAAACAATTACTTAAGAACTGTCTGGGATAATCACTTGGCTGAAAAATAAACTAGGTAGTGGAACTCATCATATGACTTGATTTGATTTAAATCAACACAAATAACACTAACTGCACCCAAATTAATATGATTGAATATTCAATAGAATTTTTACAAAAATTATAAAAAATTCAATTCATTAAAATCTCCAGTTCATGTTAATGTAGTAATTAGTCTTACATAAGCAAAACGCCATGAGCCTGGGAAAGGCACTAAATAAATATACTGTTATGATAATTATTGTTATTAAAAATGTCCAATGTAGTTTCCGTCATACACACTCTTGGGGCCTCATGTATAAATGGTGCGTACGCACAAAAATGTTGCTATGCCCATTTCCACACTCACTTTGAGATGTTTAAAAACTAAACCTGGCATAAAGCCACACACATTTTCACGGCAGCCTCCCAACTTGCGTAAGTAAGTTTCTGCTTGGTTTTGCAAACTGGCGGCACCCAGAGTCATGATACGGGTTTTACCAAATACACCAAAATTAATTGCATATCTTTTGCAAATTTAATTCACTTGATTGTATTACAGTAATCCCTCCTCGATCGCGAGGGTTGCATTCCAGAAACCCCCACGATAGGTGAAAATCCGTGAAGTAGAAACCATATGTTTGTATGGTTAATTTTATATATTTTAAGCCCTTATAAACTCTCCCACACTGTTTATAAATATTCCCCGCACAGTTATACAGCATAAACTCTTTATATTCTCTTAGTTATTAGGTAAGATTCGTTGCAATTATGTATGTAAACACACTGTTTATATGCTACTCACAAACATATGTATCGTATAACATTGAGGAATTTAATTTAATACGTAATACAGTTTTCAACATATTGCAATTGATTAGGTAATATAAAAATAAGTGAAAAATTTATAACATGTAAATGCTGTACATAAAACCAAAATGTTATTTTAAAGATACTGTAGAGCATCTCCGATATCACATATGTTACAGCCATTAAGATAGACAGGCCACCGGCAATAAATACCTATAATGCAAGAAAAATTGTATAAAATGTGTGTACAGTTACAATAAACGTAGGTACATGTACTAAGTACGTAGAAAATTAGTTATGGGTACTCACCAACAATAACACAACGACTTGTCTGATAATGATGAGTTTAATTTTACTGCACAACAAAGGAGAGCATTACAGCTCTTCTAAAGGAGCCTCTTCAGGCGATTGTGTAGCACCGCCGTTGTTCTTCTTCCGGCAGTCTTCAATCCAAATCCCTAAAGCAGATTCCATTTGGACTACCGCTTTATTACATCCACTTACAACTCGTTTTGTGCCCTGGTTAAAGGACACTGCGGCCGTAGATCTTATATTCTTTTCCTCCTTTTTAAATAAAAAGAATTGACTTATTGATGCCGTAATGGCGTCCTGCAGCGGTGTAGCTGTTCCCTTACTTCAACATATCCAAAATTTTTACCTTTTCAGCAATCATTAGCATCTTTTGTTGGCGCCTAGGCACAGCTCCTGAAGCAGTAGCAGGAGCAGATTGTTTTGGAGCCATAACAAAGGGCTTGACTATGCACAAAGACAAACGCAACAGTTAACTCTTTACACAGCTAAACACGTTGATGCTGAATGAGCGAGACGAGACTTACTGGTTAACATAGCGGAATCGAATTCGGTGCTCTGTTGCTGAGCCAATCAGCACACAGGAACTTAACTGCGTGCTCTGATTGGGTAGCTTTTCAGCCATCCGCCAATAGCGTCCCTTGTATGAAATCAACTGGGCAAACCAACTGAGGAAGCATGTACCAGAAGTAAATTGTCCGCAGAAACCCGCGAAGCAGCAAAAAATTCACGTTATATATTCAGATATGCTTACATATAAAATCCGTGATAGAGTGAAGCCGCGAAATAAAATCCATGATAGAGTGAAGCCGCAAAAGTCGAAGAGCGATATAGCGAGGGATTACTGTAATTCTGTAACAATATAATGGTGCATGGAATGGCCAAACTATTCCAACTACCCTAGGTTTTTTAGCATTGTCAGAAGACATCACAAATGGAAGAATTAGAAGAGAGCCGGTATTTATAGATGTTCATGACTGGCTTCTAAGTTGATTTCGATTTCCAATAGCTATCCTCTTGGAGCTGTGTGCTGAACTGCCACTGGATTTACAAAGGTAGACTTTAAGGAATTGTGCTATACCTGCTCCTTCGCAAGTTATGTCCACTCTCAGGTTTTTAGCCACAGGAGTTTTTCAACGTGAACTTGCTGACTGATAGGGTATTTCTCAATCATCATCAGTCGTGCCATGCCAGCTGTATAGGATGGTCTTATCTGCTTGTCATTCAAATATATAAGAGTTTCTTATACTGTGGTTAAACTGGGAAACATCAAAGAACAATTCGCAGAAAAGTCTGGTTTTCAAATGTAATCAGAGAAGTCAACTGCACGGACAAGTTACATCAGCCAGGGATGAATCACCAAAAAGAATGAGCTAGCATTACATCATCTACAGCAGGAGATCCTATAAAAATGGCAACTCCGCATAATCACAGGTGCTTTTACCAACTAGTGTGGCAAAAGTCAAGCAGTCCTTTTAAGGATAAAGAACAGATAATCTATCTGTTGTGGTGCTTGGTGCCAATGCTACACTATAAAGGCACCTTCAGAGAATGAATTTGCATACGTATGTAAATAGAAAGCATTTCTTCTCTATTAATGTACTGCTCTATAATACACAGAATATGTGTCACATTGTGCAAGCATGTAGTGGGCTACATATATAATGACCAACCAAATGATCAGTCAAATTGGAAAGCGTTACAACTTCATTTGAATGTAAATAGCAGAATGTTAAAACAGGTAATCAGATGCAGCATTTATTTTGTAACCAATTTATTTAATTTGTGGCCAGTATCACATAGTATAACCCATATATTCCTTAGTTCCAGGGCCAGATTAAGACCTTTAGAGGCCATAAGCACTTAAAATATTTTGGTGCCCTCATATATATGAGCTATACTCACTCTCAGTGGATGACTGAGCGGGACAACCGATGTGACCAAGACAAGAACGATCATGTGAGCTTCAGTGATCCGTGTAGCAGTTACCAGATTTTAATTTTGTTGTGTTCCTCTATTATCATTATTTTTATTATTGGATATACAGTATATGTATTTTTTTTTATTTAATTCAGGAGCCCCTTTTTGTGGAACCTGGTTCAGCTGCAACATTTGCAGTTTTGCACCATATAGTTCATGATAAATCAGGCAATGGAAAATTTCTGTGGTACCCCCATTTCCTTGTTGCCCTAAGCAGATGCTTATTTTGCTTAATGGTTAATCCAGCCCTGCTTAGTTCATTGGCCACATCTTTTACACCATTCACTATTGCATTTTGTGACCTAGAACAGCGTCCATCTGCACACAGCTGATGGTCACCCAGTGGTTTCCAAGGCAGAGATGTGTGTGCAGCCAGCGCCTGAAGTCATGCTCAGCACAGCAGAACCTTCAACGCCTGACCATTGCATGGGGTTCAACTTTTGTAATACTTTCTGAAACAGAATTAACAGATGGTGGGCTGCGACTTGCCTTTTCACGTCGACTGTGATATCTGACCATTTCTTTTTTATTTCGGTCACTGTGCGACTTTCTGAATTTGAACTTTCGAGTGTATCTGCCACACTTTTGTTGCTTATATCACTGCTTAAGCCAACAAATAGTATGTTTTTCCTAGCCTCCACTTCACATTCGTTGAAATTCTTCTTTTTTTCCACATGCTTTTGCAATTGTCTTTTAACCAAACACTAAACAGAAGGTGATATTTATATTTTTTGCATATTAAAATATCTAAAATTCTGGGAGGAGTCAGGGTGGGGCAGCAGGCGCTTGCATGTGCGTTTCAGGGATTTATGGCGCAGAAGTGTGTGGAAGTTGGCTTATGCATGATTTTGTGAATCTGAATTTTTTTGTGCGTACACGTATTTCCATTTTTGACTATATGCCAGGTTTTAGTGTGAATTTTAAGCATTGCATTATACATGATGGACTGGATCCCGTAGAACCAGCAGCTCCTACTCACCTCAACTCAGTGTAGTCTTGTCTTGAAGTCCAGTTTGAAAAGACCAAAATATATTGCTTGTTTTTTTGTCATTCTACATTATATGGGATCACATGTGTGCCCCAACATTTTATGACCTGTCTGTATCATTCATGTAGGGGATATATTAATTAATTTGGTTCATATTTTTATGTTTGTAGTATTGATACTTCTGAGCTATAATATCAATTTTTACCAGTTTTTTTTTCTGGCTATTGCTAAATACACATTTTGTGTTGATAACCTTGTCAGCATATGTGCTCACATTTCATGTAACTACCTTCATCTTCTATAAAAATGAACACAATTTATATTTCTTGTCTGAACGTTATCAATACAAAAACACCTTGTAATTAAAAATACTAGTAGGTTGTTCTTAAAGAATCTTGACCTTAGAATGTCTTTTGATGTGGAATTTAGTTTATTGCAGAATACTTTCTTAAAGCGATGCTCTGGTAGCAAACTATGTTTATCTTCTGTAATTTGGATTAGTGCCTTTCTCCATTTACCACTTAAATGTAATTCTTATGCCTTTAAGGAAAACCATCTTTGATCCTCACAAGTATGTCTTTACATGTCATCTCACACCCATCATTCTTAACGAACTATCTGTAATTCCTATAATTAACTCCTCCTTACTTTTAATACTGAAGAAGGTGATACCGACTTTCACAATTCATAGCAATCATTTTGATTTATACTTTTTGATTCGCTAGATGCTTTTGGCAATAAAGCACTCTATGAGTTATTATAATTGTCAATCAAGAGTTTAGTTTTTATTACAGTAATTAATAGATAAGGAAAACAAAATTTGAATTGGATTAGGCATACTTCTCCTGATAGTAACAATTTATTCACCTTTGTGATGCTATGGCGAATGTATTTTGATTTTATTTTCACATAATTTTCCTGTCTTTATCTGTATTTGCATATACTTTGCAATGTTTATCGTAACATTGTTTTCCAGCCACTGCAGGGAGAATGGATCTTTAGTGTGTGCTTCACCAATGATACCTTGCATGAGCTCTGATGTCTCCTACTTGGTAGAATTCTGTGCAGCCCTTCTTTACTCATTAAGCCTATTTTGCTTCATCAAGTGATGAACACCTTTATTACTCTGTAAAATTTTGCTAATATTAGGTTCTCCATGACTTGTCTGAAAACCAACATTTTAATTTTTTGCAGCCTTCTTTTATTTTCTGAGTCCATCAGTGTTTGCCGCTTCAACCACTTACAATATGCACTGATCCATTCTTAAGAATAGAATAGAATGCCTTTTATTGTCACTATACAATGTACAATGAGATTAAAAGCAGCTCCTTCAGTGCAGACATACATGTGGAACACAACAAGAAAATAAACAAATAAACAAATGGTGCAGAAAGTTGCAAAACTTTGCAAAGAAGTTGCAAAAAAGTTGTGCGATGCTATATACAGTACTGTCACAAACTCGAGACAGAGTCATATAAAGGTTTGGGGCAGCCACCCATATAATCTGGTTTCCTGGCTGCAAAGTAGCTTTCAATAGATACAGCACTGATGTGCACAAAACCGAGTCCAAAACAGAACTGAGGGAATAGGGAAAAGGTGGAGGCTTTTAAAGGGGAAGACAGAAAGTGAAGTCAAAGGGGTTGGGCTCATGTAGGTCTTCTGCCATTGGTGCGAGCCCGGACGTGACATCACAGGGGCCGGAGCCGGCAAGGTCTCCTTCTATTGGCTCAGTCCCGGAAGTGACGTCAAGAGGACCAGGTGGAATCTCCCGTGAATGGTCTGCAGGCAAGGGAGAAAAAGAGTCAGTGCACTCTGCCACATCCCGGTATGTCTCGGAACTGTCTTTACTCAAGCCCATCCACATGTGTGTGACAATACATACAGAAAGAATAATAACTATTACACTATTGGGTTATTGCACATTATTTAAATACTTTAAAGAATAAATAACTATTGCACTATTGGGTTATTGCACATAATTTAAATATTGCACAATAATGATGATCATGTGCAGTGAGTAGTGGATGTTGGACCCTGAGAGTGTCGTGGTGAAAAATTTGTCACCAGAAGGCTTTTTACCTGAAAATGAAGGCTATTAGAACTCGAGATAGACAGACAGAGTTTTAAAAGTTTATTGCAATAAAACAACAGAAATAACAACACAGACTCAACCCAATACAGCCAAATTGAGTTGAGCCCCGAACATTTCAGCAATCGAAGTTTATATAACAATTTCTTATCACTTTGACCTCGTTCAATTAGCTCATTCTGCACCTGGCTATACTGTCTATTGTTCACTCTAGTTTCTGTTTTGCTTATTTTTAATTGGTTCTTCGACTGGGCAGATATTCCTTCTTCCATATTTGGTCTTTCATGGTGTCACTTCCTTCTCTAAGCCTTTCAAACTATGTTATAATGGTGGCCTAAAGCTAAGCTTTTAACTAAAAGAAATATGATATGTGCTTTTATTTAATCATTGCGTGGCAGTCCTGACTTGTCTTAATTTCTATGCTAAAGTTAATTTCTAATATATTCTTCTATATTTATTGCTAATGCCTGAATATACTAGTGTTTCTTTCATGCATTACATCAGTATGACCTTGCTTACAGCAAAAGCCTTTTGTTGCCTTTCTGCTGATTCGCCAATCCAGCTGGATTCTTACGTGCCTACCAGAGCCATTTTCTCTCTCTGGTATCGTTCCATAGCTTCCCAGTCTTGAACACAGGTGTTCGCAATCTCCTTATCTTGTTCTAAGCTGGTTTCTTCACGTCATTTTTGTTCTCATTTTGTTCTTTTCCCATACTAGCAATTCTGCTGTAAGCTTAAAAAATAATGCAAAATGACTGATTTTTAGTTAACTATTTACTTGACCTATCTTATTTTCTTAACATTCTAATTTATGCTTAATCTAATGTTTTAGAAGCTTTTAATTACTTTTTATGACTCTTTATGTTAATTTGCTATTTTATGCTAAAATAAAAATTTTCCCTTCTACAAGAGTAATGATATTGTTCAATATACAGATATTGCACAGTTATTATCAGTACCATTTAGATATTGGATATTGCACAGTTGATGGATAGAAGGAAGTCCAGGGGTTGGGGGGTTAGACTGTGTAGTCAGTGCATGTGTGAGTTTAGAATGGTTATGACTTTTGGGAAAAAACTGTTCTTGAGTCTGATTGTCCTTGTTGTGATGCACCTGTAGCGCCTCCCTGAAGGCAACAGGTCAAACAGATCAGAGCCAGGGTGGGAGATGTCCTTGATGATGTTTTTTGTTCAGCTGAACCAGCGGGAGGTGTAAATGTCCATCAGGGAGGCGAGAGGGCAGCCGATGATCTTCTGTGCTTCCTTTACTACTCTCTGAAGCCTCTCCCTGTCTGCCATGGTGCAGCTGCCGTACCATACTGTGTTACAGTACATCAGCAGGCTCTTGATGGATGAGCGGTAGAAGATCAGTAGCAGGTTGGAGTCCAGGTTGTGCTTTCTGAGGACCCTCAGGAAGTGTAACCACTGCTGAGCCTTCTTGATAACTGCTGTGATGTTGTCTGTCCAGGAGATGTCAGCAGAGATAAGGACGCAGATAAACCGGAAGGTTTAGAAACAGTACAGAAGGGGGCTCAGCACACAGCCTTGTGGGGTACAGGTGTTCAGTGTGTGAATGGAGGAGTGGTGGGGGCCGAGTCTCACAGTCTGGAGCCGGTTGGTAAGAAAGCCCTTTATCCAGACACATGTGAGAGCGGGGAGGCCAAGAGTGACCAGTTTGGTGATGAGAATGTCAGGAACGATTGTATTAAAAGCTGAGCTGTAATCCACAAAGAGCATCCAGACGTAGCTCTGCTGCTGCTCTAGATGGCTCAACACAGAGTGGAGAGCTACGGTGATGGCGTCTTCTGTGGATCTGTTCGTGCGATATGCAAATTAGTAGGGATCAAAGTCTTGGGGGAGATAGTCCTTGATGTGCTGGAGATCATGATTACCGGAGTGAGGGCCACAGGGCGATAATCATTTAGGCTGATGATGGGAGACTTCTTCAGCACTGGAATAATTGTGGCTGATTTTAGGCAGGACGGAATGACTGCCTGGGCTAGGGAGAGGTTGAAGATTTTGGTGAAGATAAAGGTGAGCTGGTGGGCACACGCTTTGAGCACCCTACCAGGCACTCCATCAGGGCCGTGTATTGTGGCTGGACAGGTGGGACTCTATGCTCCTCTTATGGTCTGTCTTGGTGTTTTTAATTCCTCTTTTCAGAGCAGCTCGGGCAGCCCTGTACAGAGCTCTGTCACCTGACCTGAAGGCAGCATTGCGGTCTCTGAGGACTGTATGGACCTTGCTGGTCATCCAGGGTTTCTGGTTTGGGAAATCTCAAATGTTTTTGTCCACAGTCACTTTTCCGATGCAGAACCTGATATAGTCCAGTACTGTTCCTGTGAATGTTTCCAGCTCTTTGTGATCAAATATGTCCCAGTCCGTCTGTTCGAAGCAGTCCTGTAGTTTGGAGAGTGCAGTTTCAGGCCAGGTTGTAACAGTCTTTATGGTGGGCCTGGCACTGCATCTGAGGGGGGTATAGACGGGGGACAGCAGGAGAGAAAGATGGTTGGAATGTCCGAGTTTGGGCGGGGGGGGGGGGGGGGGGGGGGTTTTTATAGCTCTGTATGCACGTTTGATATTGGAGTAAACATGGTCCAGAGTGTTCTCCCCTCTAGTAGAACACTTAACATGCTGATAAAATTTCGGGAGTACAGTCTTCAAGTTGGCCTTGTTAAAGTCTCCTGCAATTATATGAGCACCATCAGGGTGGGCTCGCTGCTTTTCGTTAATGGTATTCAGCAGGAGAGAGAGCGCCGTGTTTACATTGGTGTTGGGTGGAATGTACACAGCCATGACAATCACTACTGTTAGCTCTCTCAGTAGAAAAAAAGGCCGGCATGTACTCGAGGTCAGGGGAACAGTGCTTGTCTATACTTGTCCCATTGTTGCACCAGTTCTCATGCATGTAAATACAGAGCCCACCTCCCCTGCTCTTACTGGATTCCTTTGTCCTGTCCCAGTGGAGCAGAGTGCGACCTGCTAGCTGCATGCCAGCATCGGGTATCCAGGTTTCAGTGGTAATCAAAACACAGCAATCACAAACATAGCAATTTCCAGCGAGTTGTAATTCCAAGTCATCTGTTTTATGCACCAGGGATCTGGCATTGGTGAGATACAGGCTCAGTAGAGGTGGCTTGTGTGGTTGTTTCTTTAGCCTTAGCATAACGCCGGATCTGCGGCCCCGCTTCTGCTTCCTTTCCTACCTCCGTCTGCACCATCTCCTAGACCCAACAACAATCCACGGAGAGCCAGCTGGTCTTGCTATGTTGTCTGGGATGTTGTGTGTGTGATGAAAAACACTCGAAACAGATGTCTGGCACTGGACACCGATGTCTATAAGGTTCTGACGGGTGTAGCAGATGTTCGCCGAACCGATTGTGCACAAACAAGCAAGAAAAAAGTACAAAAACAACAAAAAAGAGCACTGAAAAGGAGAGCCGTGAGCCTTACTGTTAAAAACTTAACTTTTCTCCTGTTTTATCTGTTTTAACTAACTTGCACTCTAAATGCTTAATTAGAAGCTTCAAGCTGTCTTAATACCATAATTTTGACAGAAATAAAGAGACACATTCTTATACTTCTTCCCAGAAGTATGGACATGAAGAGATTCCTTCAACTGTGGGCAAAGAACACATTTCATTTAATTTCTGGGTAAAGTTTAAGTAAGTTTTGTCTCGGGCACTTGCTTCTCTTAATACAATACAATTTTCTTCAGTAATTCAGTGTCCCCTTTTTGGTCTTTGGCTAGCAGTATGATTTTCTTCCTTGCACAGTACCAGGAATGTTCAACCATTCCCTCATTTTGTAAATTTGCTTTTTCTATTATATCCATACAGCTAGCAGACATTCTGAACTTTAGAACACCTGAATCCACCTGAATTGTCCCAGCCAATATTTGGATGGTAGATCATCTAGAAAATACTTAGGTTGCTGGAAAAACTGTTGATGAGGTCAGAAAAGGACAGTTAGCCTTTCATCTGTGTGTGGGTCTGAATGGCTGGGTACACTGAGTGATCTGAGTGAAGGGAACACTGTCCTGAAAAATGGTGTTGTACTTTGGATGAAACTGAAAACTGACTCTCTGTGGACATAAAAGATCCCTGGGCATTCTTCAAAAATAGCAGGGTGTACCCCAATGTCTTGCATAAATTGCTCACCATGGCCTTGTCATTCTGGCCCCTAATCATCCCCTGCATTTTATTGGCAAATTATTGCTCTCACCCCTTCACCAGCTAACAGGTACTATGTGCTTGCATACTAATGCATAAATGGCTGTTGTTGCATAATCCAGGCAGATGCTGCATGTTGGTCTCTGTAAAGTGCTTTGAGAGTTCAGAAAACTGTTATATAAATGTAATTAACTAACTAACTACAAGGTCACTGAATGCAACAGCCATATAGCAAGAAACAATAGAGGCACAGAATAATCAGATCTGTCACATTACAACGTCTATGTTTAATCTACTGTATGTATATTTAAATCTGGAATACTGTTTTTGAACAACTAAGAGTCATAAATGAGAATTTTGTTTTAACATTCTTAGGTTGTCTTTATGTCTAATCATTAAGTTATTTATTCATTATATATTTAACTTAACTATACTTCTATCTAATGGAGTAAATATATATATATATATATAGTAACAAAAAGGCACTATATAGGCACCTGACCCAACACAGAAAGACACAGAGGCACGTCTAAAACCAACAAGATTTTTATTTTTCTTCACCCGTGGCCACACGTCTTCCTCGTGACCCACAGGCAATACACAGTCCCAAGCAGCAATCACAACAGCACCAAACACTCTTCTCCTTTACCACCACTCCTCCATAAGCGTAGTCCTCCTCCTCCCGACCCTGGGTCCTTGAGTGGTGGTGGCTGGCCCTTTTTATAACCCACCCGGAAGTGTTTCAGGTGCTTGACCACCTGGTCCTAATTGCACCTTTGGGTGGGGCTGAAGATTCGTCCAGCCAGGCTGCTGAGTCCATGCAGCTCCCCCTAGCGGCCATCCAAACCCCCAATCAGGCTGTGGAGGACTCCATCTCCCAAGGAGCCCTGCGGGTGGTTGAGGAATCACCGTTAGCCAGGGAGGCTGCCACCAAGCATTCCGGGGGAGGTATTGGACTGCCCATGATGGCTCCCCCGGAATATAAGCAGCAGGGGCATCTCTGCCGGGCATGGGACCCGGCTGTCCTTCACAATATATATATATAAGCAAATGATGATTCTATATTTTCAGCTTTAACTGAAATTTGAATATATGTCTCATCAAACTGTCATCTAGCCATCAAAAAAAAAAAAAAAAATCCATCCCCTGGGAAACTTCTACACTTCCAAAAATACTTTAAGATTCTCTGAATCTATATGTACTTTTATTAATGCAAGTTAATGCACCTCAATTATAAATATTTTACAGAAAAAGAAAATAAAAACTAACTTACATGCTATAGTCATAAGGTAGATTCTTCAGATCTTCAACTGGTAGGATTCAATAACAATAATAATAACCATAATAATCATTCTCCACTCTTCCGGTGGTGGCTATTAAAAGGCACAGTGCACAGATGGTTCATAGGAAGCAGGACATAAAAATATCAAAAATCATTTCTTTGTAAAAAGTGAAAGGCTTTAAAATGGTAAAGATACTGTTGGATACAATTCATAATGTGGTTGATGATGCGGACACTATGGGCCTACTTTTGTTGCTTCAAAATCTGGATCATCACAGATCTTAGCTTTGCCTTTAACAACTTTATAAGGGATGTTTTTTAGATCAAGCATTACCAGCTGACAGACCAAGACTCCATCTGTTGGTGGCTTACAATCTTCCAGAAAGACAAGAAAGAAAATTAAGCCTAGGCAGGTATGTGAAGGATAGACAGATATTGCCACTGGAGAAGCAAAGGGCTGTGAAACATCCTGTTCTACACAGTCATAATTTAAGCTACTTCCACTTAACCATGTGGTTTGGCTAACCAAATAAGACACTACTAGACTTCAGCATGTAACTGAACAACTGAACAGATCATAGGCTGTGATTACCCTCCCTTCTTGACCGCTATAATTCTAGGATGAGGAAGCTTGCTGGCAGTATCATTGGTGATCATTCCCACCTCAGCCACAACGTACGATATTTCAACCATCCATTTTGAGGGAAAAGATTAGTATCACAACACAAGACACAAAAAAGCTTTTTCCCCCCATGAGGTGATTCTTTTTAACCACTGAATAGCAGTTAAATTCTAACTTAAGCATAACTGAACAAGTTCAATTAAAAAGACACACAGATAGATAGATTGACTTATTTTTTTTTGCATAAAATATAAATGATATACATCCCCTGTGCAATGCACATAACTTGTTTTTTGTACTATATGTCTGCCACAGTACATGTATAACATATCTATTTGTTGTATGTCTACAACTTACCAAACCAAATTCCTTGCATGTGAAAACCTGCTTGTCCAATAAAATGATTCTTCTCCTGTCTTGAACATTTGTACTGTAGATAAATTAATTTCATTTTTCCAAGAGGCAGCAAATAAAACGAGCAATCTTTTGTTTCTTACTTCATTGACTGTATTTGTTTTGCCTTGCCATTACAGTCATTTTACAATATAGGGGCAGATCTACTATGAAACTAATGAAAGTTAAGCTTCAGGACTGCTAATCCTGGTGGGGCCCCAGAAGTGACTTTAATCCACATTTCTTAGAAATTATGGGTGTCTGCTGTATGAGATGTTTTTAAGGAATTATCATATTAATAATATAGTGTAATGCAATACAAAATAATAGTTAAAATAAAAATGAATAGGTTAATAAAGTTAAAAAAAAAAGTTGTGGGGATCTGTCGTGGAAAAATACAATTGAAGATGGTAACATTGGTTATCCTGATCTCGTTGCTGGTTGCAAAAGGACCTCCATAACAGTTCAAGCTTCAGGGCCCCAAAAATGTAGGTCCTCCATTGATTTTTTTTTTTTTAGTAAACACATTAACAAAAACTAAATAAATGCAGACATACTTAAGGCAGTAATAATCATCCTTTGCTTTTCTTAACCTTAATGTTTCATTAAAGAGTTTTGAGAAATCAGAGGCTACAGTGGCAGTATTAGCTTTATAGCAGGAACTGGCCCTGAGTGGAGCACCAGTCCATCAGTGTACAGAACAGCACTTACTGATGAAGGGAAATAAAAGAGTCAGAAATTAACCTGATTAACAACTCAAAGACACAACAAAACAACACAAACGCAGAGAGAATGTGCAAAATCTACACTCAGATTGACCAATCCAAGAAGGGAAATGAGACCCTTTGAGACATCACCACTACCAAATCAGCCACTGCAGTCAGTGCAAAATGCTTTACAAATAGAATTTTCAGGCCTTCGTAATTATAAATACTCATTTCAGTTTTCTATTACACCTTGAAAAATGTGTTACTTTAGTTTAAGTTATTTATTTACATTTAGAAACACAGCATTTGTAGGTGTGTCTAAGTAGATTGACTAATTATAAATATCATTTGTGCATTTTGTATACTTACAAATACTTAGCTGACTAAAAGAGAAAGACACGTTGTTTAAAGTTCTCCTTTTTTTAGTTGATTTCAAAATCTTATTTAAAAGGAAATGATAATGTATAAATGACCTTCTAAATACTGCTAGGCTGCGTATGTAATGTTTATTTTGAATTAAAAATGGATCCATTCAGAAATGCAGCGTGTTGAATGCAAAATGTTTTTTTTGTTTTTTTTGCCAGGAGAGATGTGAAGAAAAAGAACAGCAGGAGAGCCATTTTTCAAAGAATTAAAGTGATTTTGAGGACAGTTGTTGCTTTTAAAATAAGTGCTAAATTACAAAGGGAAAATTGAGTTGTTGCTAATAAACACTTTGAAATCATAGCTTTCAACACTACATTGGACTTTGATTAACTGATGCAGTGCTATTTACTTATGAATGTGTATATAAAATATTTCTTTAAACAATATTTGTTAATGGAGAAAAATATACTGTGTGTTTCAGTTATTGTTTTTCAGCTGTAGCCATTTAAGCTTGATATTTAAAGAATTGATAAAACAACACATTTTTAATAGTTCTTATTTTTTCTACCCCTCCCCTGCAGTAAATGTTTTATTTTATCTTAGAAACTATTGTATTGTTTAATCATTTTGCAACCTGACATTTTTCAAATATCTCAATTGAAATTGCCAGCAATTTTCTTTGCCAAGCAGAGTTATATCTGCTAAATGGAAAATCTGTGCTATTGTAACTCAGCCTACAAAGTACTGCAGCTCCAGGTATTGTTGCAGTGCTTACAAATTCGATGGCAAAGGCAGGAGAGTCCCTCAAGTTTTCTACTTGTCATTTGCTGAAATGGAGGATTTCTTTAGCAAGGCCATTAAAACATAGCTAGGAGCTGTCAGCCTCCTCATCTTTCTGTTCAGTTGAGTTCTGGCTTCAGTAGTGAGACAAAGCAATCTGTAGCAGCATGTGTGGAGTTCAAGACTGTAGCCGCTCAGAACAATCAGCCTTTTGTGAAAATGTACATTTATTGTTTCCACTGGCAGAAAATATTCACCTGCCCTTCAAGGACAATGTCTTTACAGATTTTGATTTTGCATGATTTTATATTAACCTCCATTTTTAAAGTGTTTTGCATCATTTGTAAGAATAAACTCAGCTGTACTGTATAAGCCAAGCAGTTAAAATATGCATTTTGTTCTTAAAAGTGGTGAAATACATGGTTTAAAAAACATTTTTCCAGTCTGTAGTGTGGAGCATAGGACACAAGACAGGACTGCCACATCACCTTAGGACACACACTCAACACACACCGGGCAAATTTAGAGTCATCAGGTTAATTATACTGTTTTAAAATAGGTGCAGATGCTGTTTTAGCATTTTTACATTGTTATTTGCATTTACGACATAGGGTGTGATGGTAACATAGTGGTTAGCCCAGCATCCTGGGCTTGTATCCCACAACAAGATTATATTCTACCTTGTCATCTGTGGGAGTTTTCCTCCCAGCACTCTCATTTTCCTCCCACATCCTCAAAGACGTGCAGGTTAGGTTAGTTGGTAACTCTAAATGGGCACCAGTGTAATCGTGTTCATGATTGGTACTGGCCAGAACTGTTTCTTGCTTTGAGCCCACTGATGTTGGGTTAAACTTTGCATCACTAAATCAAGCAATGTCAAGAATGGCATGCTATATGAGTTAAAGTACATAGAGTGTGTTTTCATTAGCATTTTAATTAATAATATTTTTAAAATATTACTTTTTACCTCCATTAAAATATACTCAGCAAAAAAAGAAACGTCCCCTGACTTTCAACTGTTTTTACTTTCAGTAGACTTAATGTGTAAATATTTGTATGAACACTAAAAGAGTCAACACCATAAGACATAAACTAAAAATGTTTCACAATGTGTCCCTGAATGAAGGGAGGCTCAAAATCAAAAGTACCAGTCATTATCCGGTGTGGCCACCAGCTGCTTGAAGTACTGCAGTGCATCTCCTCCTCATGGACTGGACCAGATTTGTCAGTTCTTGCTGTGAGATGTTACACCACTCTTCCACCAAGGCACCTGCAAGTTCCTGGACATTTCTGGGGGGAATGGCCCTAGCCCTCACCCTGCGATCCAACAGGTCCCAGACGTGCTCAATGAGATTGAGATCTGGGCTCTTCGCTGGCCATGGCAGAACACTGACATTGCTGTCATGCAGAAACTCACGCACTTTTTGCCACTCCTGTCTGGTCCAGCGAAGGTGGGTTTGTGCCCATAGGCGGCGTTGTTGCTGGTGATGTCTGGTAAGGACCTGCCTTACAACAGGCCTGCAAGCCCTCAGTCCAGCCTCTCTCAGCCTATTGCGGACAGTCTGAGCACTGATAGAGGGATTGTGTGTTCCTGGTGTGACTCGGGCAGTTGTTGTGGCCATCCTGTACCTGTCACGCAGGTGTGATATTCGGATGTACCGATCCTGTGCAGGTGTTGTTACACGTGGTCTTCCACTGCGAGGATGATCAGCTGTCCTTCCTGTCTCCCTGTAGCGCTGTCTTAGTCGTCTCACAGTGTGGACATGGCAATTTATTGCCCTAGCCACATCAGCAGTCCTCATGCCTCCCTGCAGCATGCCTAATGCACGTTCACGCAGATGAGCAGGGACCCTGGGCATCTTTCTTTGGGTGTTTTTTACAGTCGGTAGACAAGTCTCTTTAGTGTCCTGCGTTTTTAGAACTGTGACCTTAAATGCTTACTTTCTGTAAGCTGTTAAGGTCTTAACGACCATTCCACAGGTGCATGTTAATTAATTGATTATGGTTAATTGAACATGCATGGAAAACATTGTTTAAACAATTTACAATGAAAATCTGTAAAGTTATTTGAATTTTTAAAACATTATTGTTGAAATACACAGTCCTGAAAAAGGGACGTTTCTTTTTTTGCTGAGTATATATGTTAGATTTGTATTCTTGGCCACCCCGAACTTTGGAAATATATGTTGGCTTAAGGTAATGCAGGTAGTCCCTTAAATAACTTGGTAATCTCTCATTTTTTTCCTCTAGAGCTAATCCACTAAGTCTACTTTTTCTGATGTTATTAAAATTTTTATCTCCAATGCTCCTGTGAGTTGAAGGCTCCATCAAACAAATATTTTTAATAACATTCAAAATCCTACATGCCTCTAAAGAATTCTCAATATCTCAAATTGACATTAGCATAGTAAATTATTTTCTTACACTTCTTTTCTTCTTTACAATTTTACTTTTCATATAGTCTTCTTTCCTTTATTTTCATTGTATTTATTCTATTTAATTAACTACTTATAGTGGAAACTAAAGCAACTACTGAAGATATTGCATTCTGCTGAAAGACAGCACAGCACACTGAGCTTAACATTTTTTGACAGGGACTTGTTACATGCTTTCTTTGAAGTCTTCAAATGTTGCTTAGCAAGATTTTATTGTTAGAAATACAAACAAAACATAGGAACTCATATCATCTGTAGGTATGTGGGCATTTTGCTTTTATAAATCATCTTAGTGTACACGTTATTAATAACCAAATCAGGGCCATTTTTATAGACAAACGTGTTTGGCATTTGCTTTTCTTTTTATGCATGTGTGCATGTTTTGATTTTAATTCCTTTTTACTCCAAAAAAGTACAACTATATGGTAGCACAGGGCCACAGTGCTTAGTACAATTGCTTTTCAGCTCTGGAAGACTTTTAATGGATATATAAAAGTATTTCCTCCCATTGATGTTTTTGCTTTTGTTACACCATTGGATCGCAGTGGAGTTATTTGGCATTTTTGACACTGGTCAACAGAAAAAGACTCTTAACTTATTTATCTATATTAGCAGCAGGTTCCAATTTTTGGGGGGTTGCAAAATGTGACAAAGCATCAAAGTCTGCTGTATATATTGTCTTCTTGCATTTGTCTCATTGCTAATGATGCATTTAGACATGTGTTGGAGTTCCTGGGAGATATATGATGGAATAAATTTTCAATATTTTTTTTGGTAACACTTTACCCCTCACCAAAACATGACAAAGCATCAACTTGCCCACCCAGAAATGCCAATAAATGTAGAAACTGATAATTAATAATCAATAAGACACTCACCCCAGCTAGTGCCAATAAATGTACAAATGAGTGTAACTTATCATTTCCATCCAAAGGGATGCCAATAAATGTTGGAAATTGAAAGATGAATTTTAACTTGGTTAATGTATTAACCTATGGCAGCCTATGGCAGTACCGATAATTAATCAAATAATCAGGCAAAACACCTACTTTATTTACCTTGTCTTTCTCTGTTGCAGGAGGCAGGTCTCTGGCCTTTAAACTTATATCAAGGTAACTGAGGCACACTCATTTTAAGGAACAGAATAATACAATTTATTATTAAACACAAGGACTATAGAAGTATGATAAATGCATATATATTGTAAGACAGGGGTTCTTAAACTCGGTCCTGGGGGACCACTGTGGCTGCAGGTTTTTGTTCCAACCAGATTCCTAATCAGTGACAACACCTGATAGCACTGATCTCTTTTAATTAGCTGGTTTTATTTATATTTTATTCTACATTCAGAAAAGCACAGCAGCATGATTTTTACATTTATAAGAAACATTTCTTATAAATATTTCTGTTTTTGCTATGAATTTAAATGCTTAACTCTCTTTTTATTATATCTCACCCTTTCTCTGTGCAGTTTGCTCCCTTCATTGAATCTTAATAATGACAATTAAAACCAAGCAGAGCAGAAACCCAAGCAAACAACACTCGATCGTGTTAAATAACGGAATAATTAAACAATAAGAACACCTAGAATGACAATCAAGATGAAAAAACTGTTAAAAAGAAACAAATACATATACAGTACAGGCCAAAAGTTTGGACACACCTTCTCATTCAATGTGTTTTCTTTATTTTCATGACTGAAGGCATCAAAACTATGAATGAACACATGTGGAGTTATGTACTTAACAAAAAAAGGGGAAATAACTGAAAACATGTTTTATATTCTAGTTTCTTCAAAATAGCCACCCTTTGCTATGATTACTGCTTTGCACACTCTTGGCATTCTCTCGATGAGCTTCAACAGGTAGTCACCTGAAATGGTTTTCACTTCACAAGTGTGCCTTATCAGGGTTATTTAGTGGAATTTCTTGCTTTATCAATGGGGTTGGGACCAGCAGTTGTGTTGTGCAGAAGTCAGGTTAGTTGGATCATCATTTATTTTTCAACAGGACAATGACCCCAAACACACCTCCAGGCTGTGTAAGGGCTATTTGACCAATAAGGGGAGTGATGGAGTGCTGTAAATGGTCATGAAAATAAAGAAAACACATTGAATGAGGAGGTGTGTCCAAACTTTTGGCCTGTACTGTAACTGCTTAGTACATTTTACTACTTTTTGTTTATTTTTACCAAACTTAGTTTTCTAATTCGTATATTTTTCCCCAAAACAGGGAATCTGGGAAACAACAGTTCACTTAATTAGCACAGGAGTCCAATTAAAAACAGAGGCTGGTTGGAACAAAAACCTGCAGCCACAGTGGTCCCCCAGGACCGAGTTTAAGAACCCCTGTTGTAAGACATTGGGGTCACTTTTGCCCCTTTCCACCCAACAGACTGACACACTGAACATTGGGTAAAATTACCAAGAAGTTTTTTAATTCTCTTTCTTCTTGAAATAGTGCCCAAAAGCACCTCCTCTACCATACACAAGCAAAACAACAATTATCAGCACAATAATCAACACAAATCTCCCCTCCTACTCCCAGCAAGCTCTGTCCTACTACCTCTCAACTCCAGCTCGCTTGCTGGGTCTTCAGTAGTCCTTTATATAGTCCTTGGCCCGTAGTTGATTCCGTTCTTCTGTCCCCATGACTTGCCAGCACTTCCGGGTCAGATGGAGGACTTGAGGTTTTCTTCAGCCCGGAACAACAACAACAACAACATTTATTTATATAGCACATTTTCATACAAAAAAATGTAGCTCAAAGTGCTTTACATAATGAAGAATAGAAAAATAAGAGACACAGTAAGAAAATAAAATAAGTCAACATTAATTAACATAGAATAAGTGTAAGGTCCAATGGCCAGGGGGGACAGAAAAAACAAAAAAAAAACTCCAGACGGCCGGAGAAAAAAAATAAAATCTGCAGGGATTCCAGGCCATGAGACCGCCCAGTCCCCTCTGGGCAATCTACCTAACATAAATGAAACAGTCCTCTTTGTATTTATGGTTTTCACGGAAGGACTTGATGATGATGATGATGATCACGTGGACTTCTGGCTTTTAGTCCATCAATGCTGGGACATCATGGTGCTTTGAGTAAGTTGGTGGTGGCGCAGGCCGCCACCACAGAAAAACCGGAAAAAGAAACAGAAGATAGAGTAGGGGTCAGTACGGATTTTAGTGCCACCATGAATAGTTATTATAATGAATTGAACATACAGAGTATCAGGATTAAGATAAAGTGAAGTTATGAAAAGGCCATGTTAAAGTAATGTGTTTTCAGCAGTGTTTTAAAGTGCTCCACTGTATTAGCCTGGCGAATTCCTATTGGCAGGCTATTCCAGATTTTAGGTGCATAGCAGCAGAAGGCCGCCTCACCACTTCTTTTAAGTTTAGCTTTTGGAATTGTAAGGAGACACTCATTTGATGATCTAAGATTACGATTTGGAATATAGGGTGTCAGACATTCCGATATATAAGATGGAGCGAGATTATTTAAGGCTTTGTAAACTATAAGCAGAATTTTAAAGTCAATTCTGAAAGACACAGGTAACCAGTGTAGTGACATTAAGACTGGAGAGTTGTGTTCAGATTTTCTTTTCCGAGTTAGGATTCTAGCAGCTGCATTCTGCACTCGTTGCAAATGATTTATGTCTTTTTTGGGTAGTCCTGAGAGCAGTGCGTTACAGTAATCTAATCGACTAAAAACAAAAGCGTGAATTAATTTCTCAGCATCTTTCAATGATATAAGAGGTCTAACTTTTGCTATATTTCTTAAGTGAAAAAATGCTGTCCTAGTGGTCTGAAGAATATGTGATTTAAAATTCAGGTTACAGTCAACAGTTACCCCTAAGTTTTTTACTTCGGTCTTAACTTCTAATCCTAATGCGTCAAGATTATTTTTGATAACCTCACTTAATCCGTTTTTGCCAATCAATACAATTTCAGTTTTCTCTTTATTTAACTTGAGAAAATTACTATTCATCCATTCAGAAATACCAGTAAGACATTGTGTTATTGATTCGAGAGAGTCGGTGTCATCAGGTGCTACTGATAAGTACAGCTGTGTGTCATCAGCATAGCTGTGGTAGCTCACGTTGTAACTTGAGATAATCTGACCTAACGGAAGCATATAGATTGAGAAAAGAAGCGGACCCAGGATAGAGCCTTGTGGAACCCCATATAAAATATCATGCGTCTTTGAGTTGTGATTACCACAATTAACAAAGAATTTTCTCCCTGCCAGGTAGGATTCAAACCAATTTAAGACATTACCAGAGAGGCCCACCCATTGACTAAGGCGATTTCTAAGAATATTGTGATCAATGGTATCAAACGCGGCACTCAGATCGAGGAGGATGAGAACAGATAAATGGCCTCTGTCTGCATTTAATCGCAAGTCATTTACTACTTTAACGAGTGCAGTTTCTGTACTGTGATTAGTTCTAAAACCTGACTGAAATTTATCTAGAATAGCATGTTTACTTAAGTGGTCGTTTAACTGCATAATTACTGCCTTCTCTAGAATTTTACTTAAGAAGGGCAGGTTAGAGATGGGTCTAAAATTTTCAAAAGCAGAGGGGTCAAGATTATTTTTCTTGAGTAGGGGTTTAACTACAGCAGTCTTAAGACAGTCTGGGAAAACCCCCGAATCTAATGACGAGTTTACTATGTCAAGGATATTATCAATAAGCGCGTCTGATACTTCCTTGAAAAACCTTGTTGGTATTGGGTCAAGGACGCAGGTGGAGGGTTTCATTTGAGAGATTAAGTCAAATGAAAGTCAAAGGAAGTCAAAGGAAGTACTTTGGGGTTTCTGACCCCGTGACTTGGGAGTACTTCTGGGCTATATGGGAAATACAAATCCCCAGACCTTCCTGCAGTGTCTCCTGGCGGCACCCATGGTACCCAGCAGAGCTGTAATCCTGAGCTACAGATTCCATGATACCCTGCGGGAATCCGGGGCACCGCTGTGCTGCAGGGAACTTGCCATCTGGTGTCTTGGGGAAGGCAGTGTCCCACAGTAGCTGCCTTCTCCCATCCTTCTCCTTTTTGGGCGACCTGGCCGTCCACCACAATATATTGATATATAAGACTGGAAGCAGACAGACTACACAGATAAACATATAACATATAGGCTAGCTGTTTGCTGGTTATTTAGAGTTCTAATTTATCTTGGCACAGACATTATGATGACAAGTCTTTATGGATGATGACCAATGTTGTGTGGTGTTTTTGGTTTGGTATTGATCTGGGTTCAAGTCAAGGTTACACTCTTTCATGATCTCTTTCTGCGTTCTCTTCAACATCATGGAGAAAAGCATCAGTCTTTCTGACACAAGACTTTTGATTCTGAAGTTCCCTTTTTGAAGTAATGGCTGCTCCTCAGCAGAAAGGGCTAAGTGCTTAGCTGGGTAGACTGGATCACAGCTCTCAGGCTCACAAAGAGAAGAGTTTTTGGCTTCGGCTATCCAAGGAAGAGCAGCCCATAGCTTTTCAGTTCAGAGAGAAGGTTACAGAAGTTTTCAGCCATTTTTCAGAGTTCTGCCTTCCTGTGAGAATCCCAGAGAGGGTGCCCAGAGAGAATCCCTAAACCATTCAATGAGAGTCCAGAGAATGCCTGAACCTCTCTTAACTTGCCAATCTCTAGTTTAGCTAGTTTATAAAGGGAGATTGAACGTTTTCCTGATTGGATTAAATTGACTTTCAGTAACAAAATTAGTTTCTTCTAATAGGCGAGTTATTCTGTCCATCCTAATTATCATCCCTTGCATTATAGGTTTTTGTTCTTACTTGAGTCCACTTTGCACCTTCTGGCTCAACAGGTTTGCAGAGGGGCCTCTGGGGAAATGTCTGTGCAACTCTGAGTTACACCTTTGTTATCAGATGAAGTCCAGGTAGATCTTAGTATAAAATAGAGTTCAGTCACTTAGATTGGAATGCAGGTGTAGGAAGGCACAGCTGGATGCCTGCATCACTGTTAAATCTGATTTCTTAGCAGGCCTGGGGCCTCATGCATAACGCAGTGTGTAGAATTCACACTCTAACATGACGTACGGACAAAAGTGGAAATGTGCTTATGCACAAAAAAATCCAGATGTATAAATCTGTGCGAACGCCAACTTCACCGTTCTTCCGCTACATAAATCCCGGTCAGCATGAAAAGTAACGCACGTGCAAGCGCCTGCTGTTTCGCCCCATCTCCTCCCAGAATTATGTCTCTTTGAATATGCAAATCAATATAAATAGCCCTTAAGCTCAGGGTTCTGTGAAAAGGCAATGGCAAAAGCACGGGGGGAAATGGAAGAATTTCTCTGAATACCAACTGGAGGCAAGGGAAAACGTACTATCTGTTGGTTTAAACTGTGGTATAAACAACAAAAGGAATTTGATTGAGTGACAGAGTGTTGGAGAAACTGGAAAGCTCAAGTTCACAAAGTCACACAGTGCCGAAATAAAAAAGAAGTTGTCAGATATCAAAGTCGCCATGAAAAGGTGAGTTGTAGCTCACCGTCTGAGTGTCATATGAAAGCTTATTAGGGTACAGATAAAAATAAATAGGCACACAGTGGGAAAAAAGCACGAAATGTCAACTTTAATCTGTAAATTTCCACTTTAATTATGTAGTTTATTTTGTCAATAAAGTAGAACATCATAAACTTCATCTTAAAATCGTTTAATTTACTAGTTTCTCAAATCCCATCATATCTAAAGTAGCACGTTAAATGTTTTATTTTGTATTTGATCTTCTATGTGCTCTATGTGAGTGAATCACTACGTGCTTCATAAACAGGCTTTCTCTTCCACCGACAAGACACAGAATCAATTACATTCATGATATTACAGCTCTCTGAATAATTAAAATACTGAGATGTATACTTGATATCATTTTCATGATGATAGGAGTTAAAGCATGTTAGTAAACATGGGAACACGATGGCGCAGTGATTGTTCATGTCTCACGCAAGATGCTTGCTGCGCTGTGTACTACCTTCGATGAAATAATTTATTGCAGCAGTATTGTCTCTTTCAAATGTACTAACCCCTAATTCCTGTCCTTACTTTTCTTTCTCCAAATACCCAATCGCCACACAATCAGCTCTGTAATAGACGTTAAGCCATCTGTAAGCTTAGAACGCCAATTCTTCAGAACTTTTAAAGAACATTGAAATATCTTCGTAGTACATATTAATTTATTCTATTCATCCTGTGTTGCGCCAGTCCCAGCAAGAAAACAGCTCAAGGCAGGAACAATCTGTGAATGGAGAGCCAGCTCCTTGCTAGTGCTGAGACACCGTGTCCTCACATGTTTATTTATTAACAATATAGATTATTTAAATTAAGTTAAAGTTTTATTTTGCTGCATTTCATCTTAAAAATGATATCGGCATCATATGTAAATACACGCTTTATAAAGTGGCTCAGGTTGTGCAATATTATAACTGTATTGCAAGTTTACAGTAAGGTAATTGTACTTATAAGTAAAAACAGTTCTACAAGGAGCACTTGATAGACTGATTGAGTGCATTTATAGTTCTTGGGATGAAACTGTTTCTGAACCGCAAGGAAAGGCTCTGAAGCATATGCTTGATGCTGTATACTGATCAGCTGCTGTACACTCAGATACAGTGATATAAATAGTCCGAGTGGTGCAGTGAGAGTAATATGGAAAAAGATGATCCGCTGTGACAACCCCTAACAGGAGCAGCTGAAAGAAGGAGAAGAAGGTGCAGTGAGAGTAACAATGCTAAAGCAGCTATTGTATTTAGAATAGTTTGACCATTCTGTGGACCATTATATTGTTGCAGGTTAATTATAATCAGATGCATTAAACTAATAAACAATATGCGATTAATTTCATTGCATTTATAAAGCCGCGTCATGGGTGTGGATCTAAAAATGAAAGGGAAACCACACTGGAACAGTAGCACTGCTTTGGCGCTGGGTTCCGCTAGTCTGCAAAATCGAGCACAGAACTTGCGTATGCCAGGGTATCAGCTACCGTGGAAATATGCGTGGCTTTATGCCAAGTTTAGGTTTTATACATTGCAATTTGAGCGTGGAAACGTTCGTACGTAACATTTTTGTGCATACGTACCGTTTATACATGAGACCCCTGGTGAGCCACTAAAGCCTGGCAGAATGGGCAATATACACTTTGTCCTACACCAGAAATCTATCCCCATGATACTTCAAACTGTCTTTGGTTGTTATGTGTTATCTGTATAACATATGATATTAACGTAAAACTGTTACGCACAATCTGTATAGAGGAGCGGTGGGTTAATAGTTTATACAGTCACAGCATTATTGATTTTAATTTCATTCTGTTGTACAAAAGTTATGAACCATCTAAGAAAGTTATTTTGAAAGCTGGTGTTTCGGGAAGTAAGTGTTTGTTTATTTACTGGCAATAACAATACATGACATTGAAATAAGTACAAATAAGCATAACAGCACAATAAAAAGTTACAGGAATGTTTACTTATAGTTTATTTAAAATGAAAACTTTGTGTGGCCTCCCTTTCTGCAATAGCTTATTTTAGGAATTGCCATAACTCTTCTATTGATTTTGGCTGTCATTTATTTATTTATTTATCTTTGTCCAAACGATCCCACACAATTTCAGTTATAATGAGGTTGGAGCTCTAAGGTGACCACTCCTTTCCATATGTAGCTTTCAGCTTCAAATAGGTGTTAATTTTGTTTGGAGTTGCTGTCATGTGGTTTTCCGAAAGGTGCAGAATGCTGAATCAAAATTTGTTTATATATCTCAGCATTTATCATTCCATCTATCTTTATAGATGTCCCTGAAATGCCCCCTGCCCCAGACCATGACACAGCGACCACCAACCTTCATGGAAGGCAGCAAGACAAGCATCAATGTACATCACTACAATTCTCCTTTTAATTTATATATATATTGTAAAAGAAGTCTCAGCACACGAAAAAAGGTTTGGGGCAGCTACCCGTATATTGTCCCTGGCTGCAAAAGGGTATAGAAAACAAGAGTGACATACTTAGGTTGAGTTCCAATACTGAACTGATGAGGTTTTGGAAGTTGATGGTTTTATAAGCTGTGGACCGGAAGTGATGTCATCTGGCCGGAACCAGAAGTGATGTCAGCCTGGGCTCTGGAACTGGAAGTGACACCAGTCTGGGTGCTGGAACCGGAAGTGATGCTAAATCAGGCAGGTTTTCCCGTATTTGGCCTGCAGAGATAACAAAGGTAGGTTTAGTGCATATATTCGCTCAGCGTACTTTTTAATGTCCAATTACTACTCCTCCCTCCTTTACTGTTTTCCTACGAAAATATAAAAGTGCGGAAACTTTTTGAATGTCTATATATATACTGTATATATATATAT
>JANRMT010062833.1:24328203-24338209 GCA_026402145.1 Polypterus bichir lapradei | reverse complement strand
GGGCTCAAAGTGTTAAAAAAATCTGTACATACTTTCTCAATGAAACAGCATATCATAATCATAACGTACGTTTGTGTAGAACCACGAGTCCTGAGCCTTTGTGTAGTCCAAACAAATAGAATCAAACCAAACCAAACCAGCCTAGATTAGAAAGCCGGCTTATTTAATCGTTCTAAGCGACAGGCAGCTCTCCACACAGTGACAAACAGTCAATTCAGAGATCGCCGCAGCCCCGCTGTCTTTTGCCGCTTCTCTTGACTCGCAATCCCGTTGAGGAACGTACGCGTCTCACATGAAATCTAACGCCTTCGCGACGCAACTATGAAACATGCAAGTTGAACGTTGACTAAGGGACTACACACATTTAGAGTTTTGGTCGCGCGTAGTAAACACATGGTAAGCAATGGAACCGTTCATTTTAAAAATAACGTAACATGATTGTCAATATACAGTAATTGCTTTGTGAGTGTTGCTGTGATCAAGGATTCGATTATCATTATTTGTTTCAATCAGGGTCGTATTTGTACGATGTGTTGTGTTCAAGTTACATTCTGTGTTTGTCAGTCGTTGTAAAGATTAAATTCTGTAATTACAGCCACATTAGCTCCACAAATGAGACACACGGGTTTACCGGCAATGTCAGTAAACATATACTCAGCCTCCCATCGGTTTTTAAAGGCTCTATTTTCAGAATCAACTTTTCTCTTCGGCATCGTGTGGGCTAGCTTCGCAATAACTTGCAGCAACGCGGTAAATGTTCGGCAAGGCAGCTGAATCGCTGCATTATGGGATCTGTAGTTTATTGTGTTACCAGCGCTTCATATACCCGGGCCATTAATAGCAATAATACAGTATATAAAATGATCTCGCGGGCCGGATATAATTACACGCCGGGCCGGATGTGGCCCGTGGGCTTTGAGTTTGACTCATATGGACTAAATTGAACTTGAAAAGAAATATTTTTTGGAATGTGATCGCGCAAGTCAGTACATCGAGCCCGCGTGCTATTGTGGTTTTGCTTGTGTGCTTCAGTAAGTTACCGTCCCCTCGCTCTTACTTTTTTACCGTTCATCTAATGAATACACTGAGTATGGCTTTACCAAAACAATCATTGATCGCGAATAAAGTATCCATTATTCATGAAGCTTCAATAGGTGAATAGGTGATCTGTCTTTCTGCGTTAACCGCATGCGTTTTCATACGTCTCAAACTAAGGGGATGCGAGGTTAAAATAAATCGAGAAGCGCGCGTACATACTTTGTGCATCCCCTCTCGGGAATCGAACCTCGGACGTGGGCACTACAGGCGAATGCTTTACCATCGCGCCACTGCGTGTGGTTTATCTATTCGAGCGTAGCAGTGTAATTAGGTTTTTGTTCATCTGCGCACTGCGTCAGTTCACGTGAGCTGCTGAATATGGTTTTATATATATGTCACTCGCTCGCTTCTAATTGTTTCGCTGCCTTCTTAATTATATAATGCATGTTTTCTAAAGCGCGTTTTGTAGCTCTTCCTGGCTTTCTACGTAATGCGTGATTACGTGAGAGGCGTGATGATGTCATACGAACTCCGCCCCTCCAGCTGAACTCCATTACAGTAAATGGAGAAAAACAGCTTCCAGTTATGACCATTACGCGTAGAATTTCGAAATGAAACCTGCCCAACTTTTGTAAGGAAGCTGTAAGGAATAAGCCTGCCAAATTTCAGCCTTCTACCTACACGGGAAGTTGGAGAATTAGTGATGAGTGAGTGAGTGAGTGAGTGAGTGAATGAGTGAGTGAGTGAGTGAGTGAGTGAGTGAGTGAGTGAGTGAGTGAGGGCTTTGCCTTTTATTAGTATAGATGCATTTTGAAAGTATACAGTCAATAGTTCAATGGTGATTGCAAAGAGCAAAGGTGATAAGGGGCATCCTTGTCAAGTACTACATTCTAATCGGAAGTACAGTGGAACCTCGGTTCACGACCACAATTCGTTCCAAAACTCTGGTCATAAACCGAGTTGGTCGTGAACCAAAGCAATTTCCCCCATTGGATTGTATGTAAATACAATTAATCCGTTCCAGACCGTACAAACTGTATGTAAATATATATTTTTTAAAGATTAAGCACAAATATAGTTAATTACACCATAGAATGCACAGTGTAATAGTAAACTAATGTAAAAACATTGAATAACACTGACACAAAACACCCAGGCTCCCTGCTCAGCTGCACGAGCAGGCAGGCTCGCTCGCTCGCTCTCTCTCTCTCTCTCTCTCTCAGCAGCACGCACCCTCCCTCCCCCCCCCGCAGCACGTGCTTGCTCTCTCTCTCTCTCTCTCTGTCTCCAGCAAGCACCCTAGCAACACGTGACTAGCTCGCTCACGCTCTCTCTCTCTCTCTCTCTCTCTCTCTCTCTCTCTCTCAGAACAGAGAGGAACATTTGAACAAATCCGAACTTTAATTTAAAAACAGGAGTTCACGCTAATAGCCTTACAGCCTGATCGCTGTACTGTACAGTAAACACTTTTTTTAAAATGAGTTTTAAGCACAGGGAAAAAAAAATGAACATTTGAAAAAAAGGGAAAAGTAACATTGCAACAATTCACGCTATGAACCGAAAAATGATCATTTGAAAAATCCGTAATACAAAAACTAACCATAAACCACCAAGAAAACTAACCTTGCATCAGTCGAGTTCTGGCATGAAGTGTGGAGGAACTGGGTGGAGAGGAAGTTACAGTTTTGAGGGAGAGTCTGGCTCCACGATGGAGAGATGTTTTCCTTCAGGTGTTTTTTCTGTTGTGATTTCTTGGGTTTCTGGTTTTTTTAGCTGTTAAGCTGGTGGATCAGACTTGGATCAGACTTGGAAGGTGTGCCGGTGCATTGCCCATTAGAAGGCATTTTTTAGGCAGGATATTCTCTTCGAGATATCGCTTCACGGCGGGAGCGAAAGCCTCGTGCAGGCATTCCAAAAACAAGGTCCTTGTGACCCCACCCTTCGTGTTTGCCCTCCACATCACGGGCAGTCCGGCTTTGTTTACATTGTGCTGCTTGAAAGCACGAGGGTTCTCAAATTGGTAAACGAGTAGCGGCTTGATTTTTACGTCGCCACTAGCGTTAGCGCACAGCAAAACGGTTAACCTGTCCTTCATTGGTTTATGGCCTTCTCTTCCTGGGTAATGTAGGTCCTCTTCGGCATCCTCTTCCAGAACAATCCGGTCTTGTCGCAGTTGAAAACTTGTTGCGGGATGTAGCCTTCGTCCTCCACTAATTTTGTGAATTTTTTCACAAATTCTTTCGCAGCTTCAGCGTCGGAACTTGCAGCCTCTCCATGCCTTACCACACTATGAATGCCACTTCTCTTGCGAAACTTTCAAACCATCCTCTACTGGCTTTACATTCCTCACTTTCACCACTCGTAGAAGGATAGTTTTGCAGCAAATCGCCATGAATCTTCCTGGCTTTCTCGCATGACATCGCCTCGCTTACGCTATCCCCTGCAAGTTGCTTCTCGTTCAGCCACACTAGCAACAGTTTTTCCACCTCTTTCAGCACTTGAGGCCTCTCCCTGGTTAACGCTGTAACTCCTTTTGCAACATCAGCTGCTTTGACTTCTTCTACTTGTCGGCAAGATCAGTAACATGAACGCCATGCTCATACTTTTCAATAATTTCTTTCTTTAGTTTGATTTCAATTTTCTTCAAAACTTTCTTCTCACCACTCTTCACTTTCTTAGAAGCCATGGTTAACTGCAAAAGCACACGAAATACTGTAGAGCACAAAGAGTTCACAGGTAAAGCACGCACGTCTGACTGAGAACAATGAAGAGGGAGAGGCTGAACACATGCTTAAATACAGTAATTGGCGCGTACAAACTGGAAGGGAAATGGAATAGAGCACAAAGAGTTCACAGCGAAAGCACACACGCACATGCAAGCACTCACGTCTGACTGAGAACAATGCAACATGTGCGAAAATCATCAGCGCGCACAAACCGAAAGGGAAACTGGCTTGTTCGTATACCGAGTGTGTGGTCGTGAACCGAGGCAAAAGTCTGGCGAACTTTTTGGTCTTAAACCGATTTGTATATGTACCGAGACGTTCATGAACCGAGGTTCCACTGTATCTGTGCTTTCTCATTTTTGTGCTATTTAATCACTCAAATGTATTGTTTGTATATTGTGTCAACTAAATAAGCAATGACAGTAGTATGAATATCTTAAAATCTAAGTGTTTGTGCGTGACATATTTATTTTTTTTATCTACTTTGTTGTGACCACAAGGGGGCGCTACTGAGCCCCAAACACAAGATACAGTAAAACACTGGACTTTTTTAGAGTATAAAAGGTATTTATTGACACCTGTTTCTTATGACCAGCTCTGCAAATATCTGCCACAATAATACAAAATAAACAGTTCTGCCTTCTATCATCCCCTGCTGAGTGTTACCCTGAGGTACCATTATTGCTAACATTAGTTCATCCAGACTCAAGTTCTGTGCTGGTGACAGCTCACTCTAGGTGAAATTTAGGCATAACACATAAGTACTTATAATTAACAGCTACATCACATAGTGGGCCAGAAAGAATTTTACTTAGGCAGGTGTAAGAAATTATAATTAACAGCTGCATCACACAGTGGGCCAAAAAGAGTTCTACTTATGAATGTATAAGAAAAAGGCAAAAAACATATAGGTAGACAAGACCTTAGCCACAGACAACAAAACACTCCACAAAGAAAAACAAGTGCACTTCACCAAAAAGAAGGTGCTTCACTTAAATCCAAATCACAGACAATGCCTCTTCACATAATATTGTATTGTCTTTTAAAACTTGATACCATTCAACTGCTATGTCTGTGTCAAGATATAAAAAAGAGCAATTTATTACTAGAAAACTGCCAGACAAAGTATTGATTTCTCATGTTTAAGCATTACTGTATTACAATAATAATTGTGACACAGTAATGTCAAGCTGTTAGAAGTTTGTCCCAAGATAGAAACCAAGATAGCCTTGAGTCTTGGTTAAAGTATTCATCTTTCTCTGCCGCGGCAGTGCGTGAAAGCAAGAGAGAGTGCTGTGATGCCATGGGACACTTACAAAAGAGAAAACACTCAATGAAACAGCTTGTGAAATTAAAATAAAAAATCTAAATCTCTGCTTTACTGAAAAAACCAGGAATCCTCTAAATGAACTTTTGTACTTTTTATTTGCTTATCCTATCTGTCTCAAATCTTTTTTAATTAATATATAAGAAAATTCTGTATTCAATCATCCGTATGTTTCAGTAGATTGTGCAATTCTGTATTTTAAAATCAACGTGGTTCACATGTTTTGAAATTAGTGTACAGGACAGAAGGATGGGAAAGATAAGAAAGGGAGGGCAAGTAAAGTGAGAATGTCATCAATATTTCTAATTAATTATTGCCTCTGCCTAAAGCAAAACTGATAATTTAAAAATATTTATTCACCCCAAAATGTTAATTCCCTTCCCTTTACCATGTATTGGTAGGACTCCAGTTCCAGTCAACCAACATTCCACCCTTCAATTTTTGTCTCTATATAAAAAGTCATCTTCATATCTTCATAACCCTGTCAGACCACTCTAAGGACTCACAAAGAGAGGAAAACTCTGAGCCTGAGACCAAATCCACGTCATTGTGACACATCATTTCAAAAGACTGTTTTTTTTCTCTATTTTTTTTGGTCAACCAGACTTAGACAAATATATGGGACACCTATAGTACAATATTTAGTAAGTAGAAATTAACGTGTGGTATTGCGTGTGACTGCACTTGATGACCAGCAGAAAGAAATTTAAAAAAAGTCTTATTTCTGCAAAAAAATATATTCATGCCAAAAAGCGATTATTCTATTGTGTATCTTAATTTATATACATACTGTATATATATATTGTGGACGCTAAAGGGCGCTGTTGCCCTGTGAAACCCAACAGACAGATGCTCAGGACACACGTTTAAAAGCACCAAGCAGAATTTTTAATTATTTTCTTCAATAAACTGCACAAAGCACCACAATCACCACAATTCCCAATAATTAATAATTAATAAATCACAATAATACAATCCTCCTCTCCCAGCAGCTCCGTCACACTCCCTCCCAACTCTGGCTCAGCTTGCTGGGTCTCGATCAGTCCTTTATATATTTCTTGACCCGGAAGTGCTCCATCTCTTTTTCTGGGTCAAACAGCACATCATCAATTCTCAAGCAGCCCAGAAGTACTGTGGGCTTCCGTCCTCCTGACTCCGAAGTACTTCCGGGTTGTAGGAAAAGTAGGAGTCCCCAGGTCCTTTATGAGCTCCCCCTGGCATCACCCACGGCACCCAACAGGGCTGCGAAAATGGACTCCATGCCCCAGGATGCTCTGAGGTAATCCGGGGCACAGCTACCGTCCAGGGGAGCTGCCACCTAGCGTCCTGGGGGAGGCAGTGTCCTGGAAAGGCTGCCTTCCTCCACTCTTCCAGTTCAGGGACATCCCAGCCGGATTGAGCTGCCAGGCGTCTATTATACTATATATATACACACACACACACACACTCATACACACTACACACCCCAGAATAATTAAAAAGAAAGAAAACTTCTGACTTGGCCGTCACAATCACAGTGAGGCATTATGCAGTTGTATTTCTTTTAGTATAAAGGAGCACCAATAGTGTTTCTTGACACACTTTTGCTGAATAATTTGTTGGTTGAAAGTGCTGTTTTTGTGTGCCAGAAAGAGGACGTGCAACATTGTGCATAATGGCACTCAGTTTGTATTAACTCTTTGCTTCATACTACTACTTCCAGGAGGACCAAATTGTGTCTCATAACTGACCCTACTCTTTTAATTAGTTTGATGATTTGGTGGGCGCCTCTAGATATGATGTTATCAGCCCAGTACCCCACAGCACAGAAGATCACACTGCCCAGCACAGAGCTGTAGAAGATGTGAAGGGTGTCTGTTTCCAAATCAAAGGAATACAGACTTGTAAGGATAAAGAGCCTGATCTGCCATTTCATGCTGTACTGTATATAGTTCCTCAGTGTTACAAGACTAGACCCACCTGTCATTGATATGAAGCCGCAAATACTTGTAAGAGAGCACTACCTCTTGATCCACTACCTGAATAGTGACTGGACAGAAAGGCTGTTTGGTCCGGTGAAAGTTTATAACCAGTTCCTTGGTTTTGTTGATGTTAAGCTGCAGACAATTCTTTCTGCACCAAGAAACAAAGTTCCCCAGCTGTCTGAGGTGTTTAGAGCAAAGAGAAACTGAGACAGGAATGTTTCCTTGTGGTGCTCCAGTGTTGCTCACATCTGTATCAGAAACAATATGTAACTAAGTTTGTGCTTATTTGTATGCTTCATCTCTCTGGTGGGCTGGCGCCCTGCCCGGGGTTTGTTTCCTGCCTTGTGCCCTGTTTTGGCTGGGATTGGCTCCAGCAGACCCCCGTAACCCTGTAGTTAGGATATAGCGGGTTGTATAATGGATGGATGGATGGATGTATGCTTCATCTTATTTGGTTCTTAAATTACAATATCATGTTTACAATAGTACATTTCACAATTTGATTTTGTCCCAATAAAAGATGAAAAATATCACTGTATAATAAAATGATTCAGTTGTTTTTCAATTGACTTGTGATGCTTTTTGTAGGTGATTTCAGTAGCAGGGTTGTCAAAACATTATTTTGTACTTACTAGTAAATTGGCCAATTAAGAGTTGTTCTGGGAAAAGCATATATGTTAAGTGGGTAAATTGTAAAGTTTGTCTTTATCATCTGAGAGTGATTGAGCTTTAGGAGCTCTCACCAGGTCAACATCCATTCATTGCATTATCTTTTGTATAAAAAAAGAATGGCTCTATAAAGTCATTGCTATATGAACAATAGCAGGATGTAACAAATCTGAAAATTTTCTTTTTATATCATCTATCCTTCAGATCTTTACAAATAACCAGTAAAACAGAAAAATGCAACTGGTAAAATTACCTCTGAATTGCCTTTCCTGAGATTTCTTCCATTTTTTTTCCTACAAGGTTTTTTGACAGTTTTTTTCTTGTCTTCTTAGACAGTCAAGACTGGGGGTTGTCAAAAACACTGCCTTTTAAAGCCCATAGAGGCATTCCTTGTGTGATTTTGGCCTATACAAGAAATACATTTTTATTGTTTTTGTGAAATAAACATGTGATTGAAAATCTGTACATCACACTAAACAACAAATGAACAAGTTAGACGATGTACACATGGTGTAACATTCAGTTGCACTGTGTGACTAAGTTAACTGATAAGAAAGTTTGACAGTTTCACATTTTTTATTTTCTTCACACAAGAATCCATTACTGGTAATTCCTTTTTTTATTAAATAATTTTGTAACAATGAGTCTTATTCAAATATTATAGCCATAACAGAATTAAATTATGTGTGTTAGACTATATTAAATATGTACTTTTAATCAGCACTGTATAGTGGAGTTAAAAACAGAACAGAAAAAGGCTTGTGGTGGCTCAAAATCTTTCATACACAGCAGACTGCAATTCAAGTGATGTGGAAATGGTAGCAATTGATCTGCTTTAGTGATGGTGAGTCTGTGGCTAATTGTTGTTCAATTTTCTTAAAAATAACATTTTTGAAACTATACCCAATTGAGAAGTATCCAATAATTAACAATTGAAAAATATCTATGAATACAAAGTGGCCAATGCTAGCATTAAATCAATATAAATAACACCCTATGAAAGGAGAAAAGGAACTGAAATAAGTTCCCATCTAGTTTTTAATATTAGTCAGAAAAACAGTAATTTGTTAAAATTATATAAATAAGTAAAAACTTGAAAAGAAACTGATTTAATGTATAACGGGAATACGAATGGTACACAATGGGCAAGAAGATCAGGAACTTGCTTCGATTGTTAATGTATATCCGGGACTGAAAGATCAGAGGCTTAAGGCACTGAAGCCTCCCACCTCCCAGCGTTAGTATCCATTTCTCAAGTTTATAGCAGTTAGGGGTGCTGCACCTTTCCTGTGTTATTAATTAGTTCAGACACCATTTACTGTAGCTGCAAGTTAATAAAGTTGGTTCTTTACAAGAATAATCCACAGATAATGTTATTTAATTAATTCAGTCTTATTTATGCTTACATAATTGCTTTTCCCGTGCATTTATTTCCTGAGAACAGACCTACTTTTGTGCTTAGCTAAGGCAGCAGTAGAAGAGAATTGCTGTGTGAGCAGTTAGCACACAAGCACACTGCCCAGTGTTGGATTCACTTGCATTCTGCATCTGAGCGGCAATCAGAGTAAATGAGGAAGAGATATAAGAGATATACAAGTTCAAGCAACCATTCTCAAGATAAGGTTAAAACAGTAAACTTATTCATAGTTGAAGTCACACAGAACATTTCTCTGTTTTAAGATTGACTAGGTTGCAAACTCGCCAATGCTTTTAAATGGTAGATTTTAAAACTTTACACAGCATGACCTGAATGAAAGTTGAAATGTCTTGACAAATTTCTTTGAAGAATAAGTATGCCATATCACAACAAATTTGGTCCATAGACCTGAGTTGTTTCATGCGAACAGACAGATCGACAGACGTGAGCTTTCGCAGTAGGTGCTTTGAGCATTATATGTAAAGGCACCTAAAAACTGAATGTAATCTGAAACTGACCATTAAGCCCTAACTATGAACAGTCAAAGAAGAGATAAGAGATAAATGCGAAGACACTGGCAATTTGAAATAATACATTATGGGGAAGAATATTAAAGGCAGTTTATAAATTCATTTCCCCATGTTTATCCAATTCAGGATCATAAAGGGGCCATATATATTTTGGTATTGAGGAAGAGAAAACATTATTTTTTAACTCACAGATATCAAGGACTGTGTTTTGAGATCATCATGCTGCAGAAAACTATATGATTTGTTCCTGATTTATGCAGAAAAGGAGTTGGGCTGTGTGCACAGCATTAAGAGACTAACTTTTATCATTTATGAGGAAAGACTGACCTCTGATA
>JANRMT010062833.1:24298895-24319490 GCA_026402145.1 Polypterus bichir lapradei | reverse complement strand
ATATATATATATATATATATATATATATATATATATATATATTCTGTATATATGTAAACTGCTCAAAAAACCACTTTGAAAACATATCAGATCTCAATGGGAAAAAAATCATGCGGATATCTATACTGATATGGACTGGTTAATGTGTTAGGAACGAAAGGATGCCACATTGTTTCATGGAAATGAAAATTATCAATATATAAAGGGCTGAATTCAAAGACAAAGTGAAAAAATGATGTGGCAGGCTATTCCATTTTTCCAAGATTTCATTGCAGCAACTCCAAATCGTACTCAGTAGTTTGCATGGCTCCCACGTGCTTGTATGCTTGCCTGACAACGTTGGGGCATGCTCCTAATGAGAAGATGAATGGTGTCCTGGGGGATCTCCTCCCATAATGTCCCAGAGGTGTTCTATTGGATTTAGATCAGGTGAGCATGGGGGCCAGTCAATGGTATCAATTCCTACATCCTCCATGAAATGTCTACATACTCTCACCACATGAGGCCAGGCATTGTCGTGCACCAGGAGGAACCCAGTACCCACTGCACCAGCATAGGGTCTGACAATGGGTCCAAGGATTTCATCCCGATACCTAATGGCAGTCAAGGTGCCATTGTCTAGCCTGTAGAGGTCTGTGCGTCCCTCCATAGATATGCCTCCTCAGACCATCACTGACCCACCAACAAACCAGTCATGCTGAATGATGTTACAGGCAGCATAATATTTTCCATGGCTTCTCCAGTTCCTTTCACGTCTGTCATATGTGCTCAGGGTGAACCTGCTCTCATCTGTGAAAAGTACAGGGCACCAGTGGTGGACGTGCCAATTCTGGTATTCTATGGCAAGTGCCAGTTGAGCTCCACGGTTCGGGGAAGTGAGCACACGGCCCACTAAAGGACGTTGGGCCCTTAGGCCACCCTCATGAAGTATGTTTCTGATTGTCTGGTCAGAGACATTAACATCAGTGGCCTGCTGGAGGTCATTTTGAAGGGCTCTGGCAGTGCTCATCCTGTTCCTCCTTGTCCAAAGGAGCAGATACTGGTCCTGCTGAAGAGTTAAGGAACTGCTATGGCCCTGTTCAGCTCTCCTAGAGTAACTGCCTGTCTCCTGGAATCTCCTCCATGTCCTTGAGATTGTGCTGGGAGACACAGCAAACCTTCTGGCAATGGCACGTATTGATGTGCCATCCTGGAGAAGTTGGATTAACTGTGTAACCTCTGTAGGGTCCAGGTATCGCCTCATGCTACCAGTAGTGACATTGACCATAGCCAAATGCAAAACTAGTGAAAAAACTAAAAATATGAGAAGGGAAAAATGTCAGTGGACTCTACCTGTTAAACCATTCCTGTTTTGGGGGTCGTCTCATTGTTGCCCCTCTAGTGCACCTGTTGTTAATTTCATTAACACCAAATCAGCTGAAACTGATTAACAACCCCCTCTGCTACTTAACTGACCAGATTAATATCCCAGAAGTTTCATTGATATGATGCAATACTCTGATTAAAAAATGTTCCTTTAAGTTTTTTGAGCAGTATATATATGTAAAGTCATAACAGAATGAATTATTAAACACAAGGAAAAGAACTAACTGTAACTCAAGGGTTAACTAATTGCAACTTAAACCTGAAAGTGCAAGACATCTCTACCATGTCTTAGAGAAACTACCAATGTAATTTTCCAGGGTTAGAATGATAATAATAATAAAAATAATTCATTACATTTATATAGCGCTTTTCTCAGTACTCAAAGCGCTATCCACACAGGGAGGAACCGGGAAGCGAACCCACAATCTTCCACAGTCTCCTTACTGCAAAGCAGCAGCACTACCACTGTGCCACCTGTGAGGATGTAAATGATGTAAATGAGTAACAAACACTCCTCAGAAAGCGGGGATAAACTGATGAGAAAGTCCATAGACTGCTTCTATGAAGCGGTGCTAAGACCAGTACGACAATCCAGAAAACAGCTGTCTTACTGAAGATGTTTTGAATAATGGGAGAATCAACATGAGTCAGAAATTACTGGTGGTGTTGGTCCCTTGGAGCAGAAGACATAATGTATATTAAGTGTCACATGATATGATGCATTAGATGAGGTAATGATAATCAGAAATAATATAAAACAAGATGAATTATTAAAATGATTGCTCAGTCCATTGACTGAGACGTTTCTGTATAAGATGGAGGAAAGTTTTTTCCACAATCATAGCCCCAGTCTGAGTTTGCATGAACTCTGGAGTAGTTTTTCTTTTTCCAAGGACCTCTCTGCACTTGGTTGTATTCCTCTTCCTCTCAATTCTGATTACTCTTGCTGTCCCTGCTGCTGAGAACCACTCCAAAATTTGTCCATTTCACAATTATTGAATCCATTGTGCCCCTGGGAACAATGAAAGCTTTAGACATGCTTTTATACACTTGCCCTTATTTAAGCCTCACCATAATTTAATCACAGAGATCTAAGGAGAATTCTGTAGTCCTCATGTCTTGTGTTTTCATCCTGACATGCAGTATGAATTGTGGGTCCTTATATACACAAGTGTGCACCTTTCTAAACGATGTTGAATCAATTCAGTTTTCATCAGGTGGACTCCAGTCAGTCAAGTTCCTGACACACCTCAACCATAATTAGAGCAAGTAGGATGCAGCTAACCACAATTTGGAGTACCCACAGAAAATGGTCTGAATACTTATATAAATGAGAAATTTCAGCTTGTTTTTTTTTTATAAATTTGCAAACCTTTCTGAAAACATGTTTTCACTTTGTCATTATGGGCTATTGAAGGTAGGTTGATAGGCAACAATGGCAAATTTATTTATTTAAAATTAAGTCTACAACACAATAACATGCAAGGGGTCTGAATATTTCCTGAGTTCGCTCTATGTAACCCTCTCTTTGTTATTAGATATTGTGAAGAGGGGGCTGAACGCACCCCTAGAAGACGTGGTTGCTCCTCCGAAACCCCCTCTTAAATGGTGATACAATGGGAAACAAATACAGTTTTTTACCTCCTCTTTGCTTGATTAGCTGCTGGCTTGCTGCTGCTTCTGTGCCGCATGATCTACATCTCTCACGGTGCTTCGAACATTTAAAAGCCTGTACAGCAGGTGTGCGTTTGTCTTATTACCATGTCTCTCTTCTCCCCCAGACATCCTCTGCTTTATTATTTATACTTTATTATGCTGTTTACGAATAAAGTTTATGTTTCTTGAAAATCCTGAATTAGTGTGGGCAACTGTGTGACCCAAGTCTGACAATATTAAAAATGTCCTGGAGACTTATTGAACTCAAAGTGCCCTTCTTCCTTCATTGGTTTGAATATTTGCATTGTTATTGCCAGGATGGAACTTATGTGCTCTCCATTAGGGCTACACTGTGCCCTGTTCCTATTCTATGTTACCTTTAATCCTTTGGAAGCATCTAACAAAGCAACCAATAACAATATATGTGATTACATTCTGAAAATTCTTCTTTATAAAATATAACTATTCAGATGGCACAGTTGTTTTTATCAAGATTCATGAATTTCAGTACTGTGTATAAAACTTGTGCCTTTCTCTTATGATCTGAAACAAAAACTGAATTAGAGTTGTTGTTTATATTTATATGAGCAGCTGCTGCCTCTATAGTGACCAAGTAAGAACAATCCTGAGGATGTATGCATTGTCATGCACTGGCATCGCATCCATCGTTAGATCCTGTCCTGTGTTCAGTAGATTCTGATGCCTTTCAACCCTGCAGTAAAAAAGAAGGATCTGAAAATGCATTCATGTAAATTGGAACACTTTTCAAAAATTATATTTGTACTACAATCTTTTCTATTTAAATCAATTTTAAACAAAAAAAAATTGTTTACCAGTCAAAACTTAAAAGATTTCAATAAAAACATTCTGTATTTCACACAATTATGCTGTAAATTAATACTATGAGAATTGTATATACATAGCACATAAAGTATAAATAGTCATTTATATAAAAAAATTACCATATCCTGCTTATTTCACGTATATAAGCAAGTTGCTGGCTGAAAAGCACATTTTTTTCTTACTACAGTATTAGCAGACAAAATGTCATGGACTGAAAATAGCTTTTTCAATTATAAGGTAACCTATTGGACTAAAGCTGCATCCACTTCAATCTATCAACCTGGAGACTGGCTCTGTGAGACATGAATTCTACTCTTCAGTGATCTTAGTAAATCACCAGAAATTTGATTTAATGTCTCATCTCTCCCAGACACAACTGCTGGATGCACCCAAATCATATATTGGTGTCTTCTTTTAAATTTTGTTTTTAGGTGTGGTATCTGTGGGGCTCTTGTACCTTCCATTTACTGCCACTAGTGTTTTAAGTTAACTGAAGGCATTTTATTTTCCAGTTGAATAGAGAGGGTAATTCAAGGAGAGGAACAAAACCACAAGACACAGATAATAATAATAAAAAAAATCAAGCAAACTTGTAGGGGCCTACCTTTACACATACATAGTCCCTTTAATGTAGGGGACCACCTGCTTTCCTTCCACCTTAATACACTTAGTACCTTCAACTCCCTTTTCTGTCTACAATTATATTTGCAGTACATTCTTTTCATGTCCGCCCAACCTTTCTCTTTGGTAGTGAGCTGATTTTTTTCTTTTCCTATTCTAATATATATTGTCAAGTGCCAACTATTTAAATGCAACCTTATTACTTTTCTAGAATTAGTTTCATCCATAAAGACTCTGTTACTGTCTAATGGTTTAAGGCAGTGGTTCCCAACTTGAGGTCCATGGAGCACTCCACAGCAGAATTATCAGGTGGTCCGCTGCTGCATAATCAAATTGGTATTAAATGCTTTATTATGCTCTGATCCTCCCTACATTTTTAGTGATCATATATTATATGCAATTAAACGGCCTCATGGCTTACAGCAATGTTTCTTGAACTATGAGTTTTGACCCAAAAAGGAATGCAAGATGTTTGTACATACATATTACACAATTGTGTAAGGATGCTTTCTGTTCTGATAGAATGTTTTTGACTCCCCTGGTGCTGCAAATGCTGTATAACAGCTGCCCTCTGTCACGACTTGCAGTTCGGCTGCAGATGCATGAACTTAGAGATGATGGTTTGCAGAAGACTTGGGTGGACTTGGGTGTAAAGAGGACTGGATCAGCAAGACTACCATCAGAAACCCACGTTAGTTAGCCCATGCAGAATTCTGTAAAAGCACTTTCAGCCACCATGGAAAATCTTGTCAGTGCTTCATTACTTGTTCACTGTTACAGAATATATCTCTAATACAGTTGTAACAAACATTTACATTAAGTTTATTTTGCTTCTCATAACACACTGGTTTGATAAATTTCAATCTACTGGTAGTGCAAAGGGTATATTTGTTGGATCACTAAGAACTGTACAAACTATTGTTGAGGGCTCCACTCTAGAGCCCATATCACACTTTTTATATTTTATGTTGTTTTTATGAAAGGTCAAATACGATATAAATCATATATTTTTGTGTATAATCTATTGATTTATTGAACTTTTTTGAAGCACTGCACTTTTGAACACTTATGATTTTTGAACTGGTTTTAATAAAAGCACTTGAGCACTTTTCACCATCCCCTTGCTTTATGTGTATTTTGACCTTGTCTGTCAAGCTGTTCTCTGTTACGGTATCGATGGTGTCGGGTTCAAGAGGCTCCCATAATAGAGGAGGAAGCAAGGAGCTGATCCACACCGTCACAATGGGTTATGCAGGGAACGTTATAACTTGGCCACTGATCTGGCCCTAGCCCTGCCTGTTTGCTGTGTCTGTGTGTAGTAGAGAGATAGCTCCTGCTTTAATAAATAACCTTGCTGTCCATGGTTTTCCTGAAGCCCTTAGACTCAGCTATGTCTTTTAGGTGCAAGACAGAAACTCATGCATCACTATATATATATATATATATATATATATATATATATATATATATATATAAATATAAAAAGTCTATGCGTGAAAGTGTGTGTGTCTGTCCAGCCCGTAAGTGAGAGGTGGAGTCAGGCTAAGGGCTCCTCCTCTTAGGATACGCAAGTGAGGCCACCAAAACAGCAAAACAAAACATCCGAAGAGAGAGTCACTTGTTTATCCACTATTACAGAAGCGTGGCGAGCACATCGTCAAAACGGTATCTCTTTTATTTTTCCTCCCACTATTAATACACAAGCGAGGCAATCACATGGCAAAACAAAACCTCCAAAGAAAGACAGTCGCTTAGCCGCTAATGCACAAACAATGAGAGCACGTTGCCAAAACAAAACCTCCTAGGAGAGAGATAACCAGAGTAGTTCCTTTCAATTACCTGACATTAAATTTTTTTCTGACGATTTTTAGTTTCTCGGACCCTGTGCTTTTTACTGGTTTTCTAAAGCTGCGTGAAAAAATAGCTGACTGCAAACAAATATGTTACTAGGTGCAAATAATAAGCCAAAAGAATATGTGCCTAACTTCTGTCTTGTGCTTATTTTAGATTTCAGGGCAATAACTGCTGTGAAACAGTAATAATTACCACCAAGCCCTTTCAAAAACGGTGTGCAAAAAAGAAAAACTGTTGAGCTGCTTTAACTCCTAACCGTTTCTCTTCCTACTTTTGAAATCACTGTATGAGCCCTGGATTTCCTTTTCTTGCCCCTCCCATTGCTACCCAGCATCAGTTGAACAACCAATACAGTTTTCACACACAAAGCTGCAATATGGTGCGTATGTAAAATCAGTATCTTTTGTATGCAAAACTGATACAATAAACAAACAAAGCTAGCATGTTACGGACATATATAGTTCATATACAAACCTGCAGTATACATATACAACCCGGCATAGTTCATACACAAGCTGATAATATACAGACACTAACAAATATAGCTCATATGAATGAAACCTGTATTATATGCAAGTAAACCAATAAAGTATGCAGGCAAACTGAGAGTAAATACTCATAAACCAATCGTGAACATGTAAACCAATAGATGACTCTCAAAAGTATATGATTTATTGTCTGTTTGGCTCCTCATAAAACACCAAAAAATATGAAAAGGATGACACGGGTTCTAGAGTGAAGCCCTCAACAATTCACCACAATATAAATTGATAAGATTATACATTTCAAACTAGATAGTTTGCCAAATTATTTATTAAGATTTATCCTGTCACATACCTGAAATACAAATAATGAACCCCAATATATTAGTAATACTTTAGCTGTGTTATTCAGCTTTTACACTGTTTATTGAATTGTTCAATTAAAACCGTAAACTTGAATTATTTTGTGAACTTATTTAACAGAAATATATTGTTAATGATGGAACTCCTTTGAAAAACTCTATTTAAAAATGTTATTCTAAACAAAGTAAGTAAATGGCATTAATTGATTATTTTACATAATTCTTTATACGGTGCCATGAGTCAAGTGACTAAGTTAACTTGCAATTCACACGGTCCTTTCTGAAATCAACACATTCTTGAACCACTTCTATTATTAAGAGTTTATTTTACCTTGCTAAGGTGTAACACTTAGCATTTGCACTGGTACTGATACATCTAGAATCACTTCCACGCTTTGAAAGATAACAATTGTTTTATTGACAATATATTTGCTCTCCACGTTTCTCTTTTGGTAATATTCTTGTAAGGAATATACTTGAATTGAAGAAATGTTCACTGTTTTTATTATATGGCCAATGTTATTTGCCTATGTTTGGCTCAGCTCTCATTATGGCAGTAATTCTCTTCAGTCTCAGTATGGTACTGTCTTTTTCATCTGGGTCCTCAGGTTAAAAAGTTTAAGAACCCCTGATTTATTAAATATAAAAACAATTAAGGGTTCATGGCACTGCAGTATTACATAAACTATAAACCGGTGGTCTGCAGCTTATATGTATTATAACTGGACAAGTGATCCTTGGATATACGCAATAAAGGTTCAAAAGCATTGGTTTAAGGGATATCATTGGACTAGATTAGGGGCTCCCAATGACACCCCCCATTGTGCTGCTTGGAAACACTGAGACAATAGAAAATAACTAGTGGCACCTAACAGTGGCACAATGATGCTAATTACTGGCACCACATTTGACTAACCTTATTCCTTTATTAAGTCAGATGAGGTTTTCTTTCTTACTGATTGGAAAATGTACTACTAGGTTGAGGTCACATCTCATAGACATTCACCCCTTAATAATAACAATTTCATGTTCACCTTGTTCTTCTTCATGTTTCATTCTGGACTTCTCTTAAAACTATTAAGGATTATTAGTCTGTTAAGTTCATTGTCTGAAGTTGGACAATGATGATTCTACCAAGAAAGTCTCTCTCATGTGAGGTATTTCCTGGCCTGACACACACACATACACACATATATATTATATGAAACACCCATCGATCCATTCTGTAACCCACAGTACCATCTTGAGGCTCAGCGGGAAGGTAGAGGGTATCCCAGCATCACTGGGTCATGGGGTGAAAGGAAGGAACTGAGAAAAGCGCTATATAAATGTAATGAATTATTATTATTTTGCTCTGAGCAGAGCACAGGTATACAAATTGTGAAGGAACTGCTTGACTGATACAAAATTTGGTTCAAATGATAAGTCTGATACATAAAGAAAATGTTTGCATACAAAAGGCTATAGCACAAGTTTGCAAAGTTTTATGCAAAATTGTTAGCATGTAGGATATCCATCGTTAGCTGAATGGAGTGCTGGAGTGTGACATAGCATGCCAGTTAGGATCTAAATACTTTCTTGTGGAATGACATTCCATGCCAGTGAGATGGTAAGCTGAGCCGTAGTTATGGTCGTGTGAGGGTTAATATACTTCTCCTTCTTCTTCTGTCCTATACATGTTGTATTAGATTCAGGTTGGGTGATCTGGCAGACCTCCTTTAGCAAATGTAATATTTTCAAGAGTGTCTCTGGTAATGGCAGTGAAATGTGGCTATCCATTATCATGATGGAAAACCAATGAAGGGGGAGACGACAGAGGGATGATCACACTGCGAACATAATGTTGAGTTGTCATGGTGCCCTGAAAGATATTTATAAACTGTCTGCTGTTATGTGCTTGCCAAACCATAGCTGCAGGTGTTGGTAATCTATGTCTTTTGATAATGGTCTCTGCAGCAGTCCTTTCTCTTCAGGCAGTTTTTCGGAGCATTCTTTGCAATCTGTGCAGTGTGAGGGGTTAGTGGACATTGTCATGAAGCAAAAGGGGCATTGTAGATAGATGTGCATGTTGCTTTTCCCTGATTGACTGCAGCAAACAGAATATTGACAAAAAATATCGGCCTTCTCAGCTGTTTCCTCAACTATAATAAAATTCTTGCACATGTTCTTGTCAGCATTGGCTTGGACTATAAATTTCTTTAGTGTTGTTTCAATTGTTGTTTGGACTTTGGTTCATAGTGATTGTTTTCTTTCTGCATATTTTGTTGTTATAGTTCTTCATTATTATTAAATACTAAAATTTAATTTTTGTGTTGCTTTTTTATTTTATTGTTATAATGATGACAACAGCATTGTGCTGCCATCTGAATCTGACAACAAGTGCCATCATTCTGCACTTGTTTTACATGGTTCAGGCCATGCTGTACATTGCCACGTTGCCGGTTGCATACCACATAAATGACTGCCAGTGTTGTGTTGTAAAATGTCGTCATACCATTAATATTTAAGATGGCGGTGCAGTTTTCTCAGAATTCAGGTGTAGCCCAGTGAGGGAATTAAATGTAGTAAGTTCAGAGACAGGAAACAGCAGGGGGAAAATGCACCCTAATTTGTTAGTAACAGCCAAATTTGCATAATCCATTCTTACGATGAAAGTGCAAAGCTTCAATAAAAATAGAACAGAAGAAAAGAGAAAAGGGACCAGAAACCTATCTTCCTGAAAGCTGAAAACAAGAGATATACCACTAGCACTACCCAATAAGAAAAAGAAAACAAAGCAAAAAACAGTCAGAATACAGATAGTGACATCTGATTAGAGCAGTTTGTCATGGTGTGCAGATCACCTTGTAGAACAAAATGCTGATGAAGTTAACAGATTTACCTGTTCGATACTGACACATCTGCAGGAGATGAGCTAAACCCTAGTCGGACAAGAATGACTACCTGTTTGGATCTGTAATTTTTTTACCAAGCATGTGACAAATAATTGAAGAGGCAGTGTTCTTTATTTATTTATCCATTTATTTTTGTCACACCAAATGCAACAACAATTCAGGCCTGCAACATTACCCTGATTAAATGAATGTTAAGTTTCATGATCTCATTGCTTCCTGTAAATATTTGTACAATATGTATATTATTTTTATGTATCTATATAATTATCTATATGTTATATTTGAATTTGCTAACTTCTTTCTACAGTAACATTTAAATGTTATTGTATTTACTGTGTGTATTACTTTATTAAGAGAATAAGTGAAGCAAAAGTTTTTTTATCAGCTAACGTTGGAAGAATGTTTGTTAACTCATTGAATGTAAATGGTAACAGTGTATAAAACAGTCTGTTGGCGACACCAGCTTGAAGAACCCAGGGCTCCATTTTCATTTGCTTAAGGATAAAGATACCACAACCTTTTGTCTGCTTTAAACTTTGATTTTGGTGAGGGATTGCTTCTAATTAGTTTTGACTCTTGACTACTACTTCAGCCCTCTCCATTAATGATGTTGTCTCCATATTAACGTATTTAGATAGCTTGTCATTTTGTTTATGAATCCAGCAAATCTTTATGAGCAGGATTTTTGCCTCTTCATTTGTTCTCTGTTAATCTCCTGCTCTGTAACTTTTAATCTTTTTCCCAGTCTACTGATGTTCCATCCAAGATGTATACTATAGCAATACATAATAATGCTGCTCCAAGTTTAACTCTGTGAGTTCAGGACTCTCCTTGATGATTCATTTTAGGAATTGGACTTTGATATTTAACTGTTCATGAACAATGGATTCAGCTCTTCCATAATTCATTTTTATAATGTCTGCTCTCTCAAGCACCATCATTCCTCAGTTCTTCATTACCATTCTTTGCAAAGTGGCTACATTTTCTACTATCACTGATTTCATGGGTAGACTAGTCTTTAGATCATCTTATAGAGTAGTCGTAACACAACATAACTTCTATCTCTTGACCATGATCATGAAGGTAACTGATTCTGGTACACATTTACTAGACAAAAATGTGATTTTTATTCTAGAATTAGAAATTCAATAACAACATGATATTTGATTCTTCAGTTTTCTGCATCTATTTTGACTTGGTTCTGAAACAATTAGCATATGCTTGTGACAGTCCGGGTTAGCTTCACTCTCCCTGGTTGCTTCCAGGAGCCTATTCAACTCTTAACTCTCGATAGTCATAGACAAGGATGAGCTGGGCAAATGAGGGCACATATATTCAGCAAAAGGTAGGTGCATAAGTGTCAGTGCTTTTATTAAAAATTCAACAAACAAAAGTGCAAACAGTGCAGTAATTCCAAGAGTCAATCAATAAATAGTCCATAAAAACAAAATCTAGAGTTAAAAGCAGAGTAAAACAAACACATTAATTTCTTCCTTAATGTTCCTTTTTAGATCCCAGATAAGCCCAGCAAGACTCCTTCTCCATCTTCCCAGTTCACCCATAACTCATTCATCCGGTAGAGACTTCAGCAGTCCTGGTCCTCTCCACTGACCCCCATCTTATCTGCCTCAAGCGGCACTGGCTAGACCACTTGGGATTGATTGTTCTCCTATCTTCCTTCTCTCTCCCCTGGTGTAGCTTGTACCTGGGGCGGACTCCACTACGATCGCACCCACTCTTCTAAGAATAATTAATGGGGACGATCTGCCCCTAGAACGCCGATCTTTTACTCCTCCACAAAGCTAGCGACTGTGCTGCCTTTTCCTCACTTGCAGGCTGGTTTGTCCTGCTTCACCATCTGACGCTACGCTTTCATTTCTGTTTCTTTTCCTCTCTGTTCTTCTCCTCTTTGCCGTGCAGACATCTTTTATATGGCCTGATTGAATGCAGGTGTGATATACTGCCTCTTCTGAAGTGTAAATGAGACACTTGACTGATCCACTTGCATTTGCATGTGAGTGCACGATTAGCCAAGCATTCCAACCAACCCCACAGTGAAGCGTGCACTTGGAGCTCTCAACACAACACTCGTAAATCACAAATGCTAGAAACATGTAATTCCCATATTTTAGTTCAATATAGCTAACCTTTAGTCAGTAACAAGATCAGTATCACTTGATGCCCCAATTAGGTACAACATCAACAGCAACCACACTAATAAATGGCATTTTTATGAAAATGCTAATGTACTCTTGTAATATATGTGATAAATTAAGAAGATATAAACAACATAAAAGTGTAAATATAACATTTGCAAATCCTTGGTCACCCTTTCAGTTGTAATGACACAAAACTCATTAGGTCATTAGTCTGGTCTGGCATAGCCTTTTAGATATAAGTCTGGTAAAGAATTGGCATTATGAAGTGTCAGCTGATGACAATTCCAGAGTCTAATAAATTCTTTGATTCTTCAAACTTTGTGCAACGCTCAGCAGCCATGGGATCTTCTTCGCAGCTGACTACAGGTCTGAAAAATTAAATTAATTGATGCCTAAAAAGCAGGGGAACAAGATCTTTAAGACCAAGAATACTGATAGATTGAGCAACTTTTATCCCGTGAAAGAAGATGTGTCCTGCAGTGGGCGCTCGCTCCCTGGGAATGAGTTCTTTTGTGATTGTGGCATGTTACTTAACCCAAATCTACTGTATATAGATATAACATAAAAGACAATACCCCTCCCTAGTGATACGGCGGTAAGAAATCACATAGGAGAAATAACTTAACTTTGTTTAATGTCGGCTAACACTGCAGATAGTACAAAGACAAATGAAGCCAGTGACAAGACCCGGTCCGAGAGTGAGGGCCTGAGGAGTGGAGTCTGTTGGTGTTGTCATTGCAGATGCAGAAAGCATTCTCAGGAAGAGGTGGTGATGTCTTCCATCCATTCGTTGGCTTCAAAGGTGTGCCGGGCAATGTTCCAAGGCTATGTACTCTTTTTCTTTGTCCAGGGTCCCCTCAGACAAGCATGCAATTCCAAACAAGGAAACAACAAGGACACAATTCTGTGTTGACTTAACAGATAGAAATTGCTCATGGTTACAGCTCCCACAGTCTGACTGCACACGATTTCCATTTGTTCTAGTCTATCTTTTTGTTATATTGCTTGCATGGCAATTCTAGTGGGCTTAATCTGGCTATGTGTCTGCTGTACCACATGTGAGTAACAAAATCAGGTTTTCATAGATTTGTACAGACCCAGTGACATATTAAACTTATTCTTACAGAAAGAAAAGCATACAAGTGGGTAACACTGAAGTACTCAGATAGAGAACAGAAAAGGTCAATTAAAAAACACCAAAGTAAGCTTTTAAAAATACAGAAACATTAAAATATGAAATATGTCTTAAATTTCATTTAAGTGTAAATATGACACTATTCCTCTCTTCTAAGTGCAAAACTAAAGGAATAAAATGAGTCAACTAGTTAAACTATGACATAATTTGAAGTTAACAATGACTGACTGAGAACTGAACGTTGAGAACACTGGTCTAGCCTTCACAATTTGTCCCTTTTCAAAGTCATTAGGATATTCAAGAGATGGAGACTAAGAGGCTAATAAATGCAGTACAGCATGCTATTAAAACCCCTTTTCTAAAGTTTTACCTACATTTGTTTAAAAAAGTGAATTTAGTTACAATTGCTATAATTGGAATCACATTTGTACTGGGCTAAATATAAATATTTTAGTTAATGTTTCATGACTGGATTCATATGTATCAATTAACCAAATAATCTAAACATCAGTTCCTCTCCTAGACAAAGATCGTATTTACAGAATAAAAGATAGCTTAAAATCTTGATTTTTTTTCTGTTGTACCCAATCTTAACAAAATGTGGCTTTCCATTTAAGTTCACTTGCCAAGTATAATCTTGCAAAAACTGAGAAGCTACTGGGCTGTATTTTATTCTGAAGTGTTGCTATGGAAGTGCTGACAGGGAAGATGAGTTTCCTATATGCTTAGAGACAATAACATGATCCCTACCTTGCCATTAAAGCAGTTCAGGGCTGACAAGTAGTCTGTTATCTGACAGCATTCCGAGCAACAACATGCAATTAATGGGGCACATAAATTGAAACCTGATTGCATAAATCCAGCTGGAGATGTATAATAATGCAGAGCTAAAGATTCTTTCTTGCTTATCAGCAATAGGCAAAAAACTACTGCAAGGATCAGTTATCCACATCTATTTACAGATATTTATTTAAAAGGAACAAATTTAGTCTGTTATTTTTATACTTACAAGCAACATGATTTACACATAATATGGAAGAACACTAATTTTGATTGCTGAAGTTTACTCATTCATTTACCAGGCAATCTAGTTAACAAAAATATGCAAAAATCACCTGTTAGTTCTTTCATTACCTCAACTAATTTACTTTTTCCAATACAGGAAAGTTAGTCAACATAAAGGGCACCACATTTGAGTTCACCACAGGACACACGCAGGCACACAAAATATCACTCACATTGAAGCACTTTTAGAGTCATCAGCTGATTTCATAATATGTGATGTTGTCAGACAATCCATGGAAATTGGAAGCACAAAATAAAATCCACACTGTGGTAATCATTTCAATTTCTCCATGAACATCACATCAGAAAGACTATAGGAACTACAGGTTGTTATGATATTCCTCGTGCTTCCTCCCTTTCTTTGAAAATGTATTTATTCCTCTACTCCATATTTTTCCTTTTGCTAATCCGTCCTTAGTATAAATGTTAGTTTATTCAATAATTGATGAAAAAGCTTCCAGCAGCCGAATGTGTTGACTGGATTCATATGAATGCTCAAGGGGACACCATATTCATATGTCTGAATAAATGTATCTTCTGAATCTGGTGCAGGAAGAATTTAATATATTTTTGTTTGTGACTTTTTGTTTTAAGTGTCATGGGCTGGGCAAAGGGTAGCTAGATAGAAATATTGGCAAAAAGAGAGAAAAACCCTCACTGGAAGAACGATATCAAACTGATATTCCAGTGTGGGAAGAAAAGCACAGGCAGTGGCCAATAAAATGTATATTTCATTTAGGTACCCCACTAAGGCAGTACCAGTTGCAGTGGCAGATGCACTGTTGCAGAAGGGACATAATTGTGACATGGAAGAATTGTTCTGACCATTTAAAAAAAGGACTTTAGTAGATTAGCTTATTGAAACTCCTAACTGGAAAAATTGTAGAAAATGGAAATATACAGTAAAAACTGTCACCTAGAGGTGGCTCTGCAGCTCCCCAAAATCCCGACATAAAGGCTCAGATACAAGTTCTCATAAGATCAAAGATTTTATTTGTGTGAAACTTTTACAAGTAAGTGTTTCCCACACCACAACCAGAGTTCTAATTCTCTGTACTTCTATGCTGTCTCTCCTCCACTCCTCCAGCAGGCTTTGTCTTTCTCCTCCCGACTTTGACTTCCTGAATTGAGAAAGGCAGTCCCTTTTATGTAAAACCCAGGAGTACTTCTGGGTGAGGCTAGTCTTCTCAACTCCCCCTGGCAGCACCCATGGACCCTCACTTTGCTGAGCCAAAGAACTACAGTTCCCAGTGTGCTCTATAGGAATATGTAGTTTTGCCGTTACCTGAGGGCTGCCATCAAGAGCACAATGTTTAAAACAAGTTGTCTTCCCCTGTCTTTCTATGCCACGGGTGTCCTGGCTGATTAAGGATCCCAGTGCAGCTTTGGCTGGGATGCCAGTCCCCACATGGTGTTTCTCACAAAAAGCATGCAGCAACAACCAGCTGGCAACAGCGGAGAAGTGAAAAAAATCCACATTACATTACATTAGATAAATTAGAAAAAAACATTGATAAGAACAGGCCATTGAGCCCAGTAGACTACTCAATCCTATTCACCTAATTTCTCCAAACTAACATTTTTAGGTTAGATAGATAGATAGATAGATAGATAGATAGATAGATAGATAGATAGATAGATAGATAGATAGATAGATAGATAGATACTTTATTAATCCCAAGGGGAAATTCACTTGCCTATGGCTCTACATGTTAATGGTTCTGAAATGTATCTTGAAAGACACATCTCTGCAAAATACCAAGTATATGTATACATTTCTCCAGCATTTCAAAGATGATTTAGGTCAACTAGTAACTGAAGTGTAGTGAGTGTGGATGAGTGAATGAATGTGCCATGCAATGGGTTCAGGCTCTGTCCAGGTTTGGCTACAATCTTTTGCCTCATATTTCCTTCTCTGTAAAAGCCTAAAGCTCATTTGAACCAAAACCAGCATCTAGCTGTTGTAATAATGAATGAATGTAAGGATAGTGTCATGAAGGCACCTGTATATGGATTTTAACCTGAAATAAAGCACTGAAACTTTCAAGTATACCAACCTTTTTGGCTATATAAAACCCAAACACCCAAGAGAATCATGAGTACAGGAAGACCAGTAAGTGTCAAATAAATGTCAATAACAAAACAAAAGCCTACCTACACCACTGGGCCTTGTTATGCAAGGAGTTACTGTGTTTTGTCACATGAGATGGATAGCCCACTTGTCCACCTTCGGAATGCAGTGCACAAACATCCAAATAATTAACATCTCTCTCTCTCTCTCTTTTCTGCATTTCTAGCTGTACAATCGCCTTGCTTGTAAACTTATTGTCACACCTAACAGCTCAAACTCATTGTAACATTAGCAAGGACTTTTTTTTTAAACCTCACCCATAATTATTACTGGAATCTGTGACACTTCCTAAAATCTCAGGGTCATTATCTAAAGCCTTCTAGTGACGTCTGGACTAACATTATATCTAAGTCCTGACCTGGTGTTTAAAAGATATGCAATTACTTTAGAGCTGGCCATAGCTGTCTCTTATTCCATTGCCATCATGTTTGGTCACCTCAAGTGCAACAGAATTAACCTCATCTTCCATTTGCATGTGGTGGTACTGATGCAGTCAACTGCTTTTGAAAATGAAGGTGAAATTCTAATTCCAATTAGTTGAAAGAGAAAAATGATAGCAAAATGTGCACATGCCAAACTAAGAGCTGGGTTTAACTGGACCATTCAATCATGTAGTGTGGGACAGTAGTTAAGACTTTGGACTTCAAACCACAAAGCTGTGGGTTCAAATCACACCACTAACACCTTGTGATCCTGAGAAAGTCTCTTTACCCGCCTGTGGTCCAATTGGAAAAATCAAAAAGAAATGTAACCCATGAAATCTCAAATGTTGTAAGTCACTTTGGATAAAGGTGTTGGCCAAATATGTAAATGTTTATATTGAAAGAAACCAAATGATTAGTAGAAATAAGGGTATGAGCAATTAATTCACATATATTGTTGAATAATTGTGACCTAAATAAGGTCTTGATGTGCAAAACTAGGAAAAAAGTAAATGGGAGTCCAGCAGTGTAAATACTAAGTAAGGACCCCACTTTCTTCACATTCTCTGGTGTATCCTATGACAATAGTATGGAATAACTTCCACAGGATGGAATATCTTCAACAAACTGGAATGTGATCTTGTAAGGACCAATCAGTACAGGAAACTTGATTTTTAGCTAATAGCTAGGTAGTATTGTCAAGACTCTGTAAAAGCTCTCAAGGATTTTGTCTCAACAAGCTAACTCATCCGATTGTCCCAGTTTGTTCTGGGCTTCTGTCTGGAGAACTCTCTTAGTTTTGGAAACCCTCTCTCTGCCATCCTGAGACATTTTCGTTTTGCACTCTGCACTTCATACATATGTATACCTTTTTCAATCATCACCATCAAATTTATCTTTTGCTTCATAGTATCTGCAGCTTAACACTCCCTTTTCTAACTGCAGGATTTACAATGAACATAAACTGTATTAATCACTTCTATTTTTCAGCATAACATAAGCAAGACTTCAGGTAGTTATCCTGAAAAATAAAATGCTGACTTCCAGGTGTTTAGCGATATTCTACTATTTTTTTATGCAGAAAGACTGATATTTTCCTTTATTTCATCTTGCAATGAAGTTTCATTTACTTGCTAATAGGTTTTAAACTAGAGTTTTAAAGAACAGTTTTTAAGCAAAGTGCCACCAAATCACTGATGGAAAATGTAAAACAGACCCTTTTTCCCTTTTCCCATAATTAAAACATTTTGACTAGATTCGGGTTGCATGTTAAAGGCTTTTTTTGTGCTGAACACTGCAATTCTTTCAGCTTTTTCACAAAGGATTTAGATGGAGGTGTGTATAATGTCTCTAGCAATAATCCTTCTCAAAAGGATTTATTTAAATTGAGTTCTCACAATGTGGCACAGATTGTACTAAGAAAGCTGAATGAAAAAAAAAAAAAACCTGAACAAACTTCAGATTCAGGATTTGAAGGCTGATTAATGTGTGAGGATGAGGACATTTAATTGTTAAATTGTTGCAAATTTAAAAATACTCATCTAAAATTCAAAACTTTTTTCCTTGGTTTGTCTTTTGCTCTTGCTATTAAGCCACAAAAGTTCATAGCTAGCAATATTAATGAGTGTTCCCTATAGTTGATGTTGAGATAAATTCAAGACTGCAGACTATAATTAATAGATGTCTTTGTGAGTGAAACTGTGAGATATCCGTATTAATTAAGAAACTGTTCAGATTCATTCTGCTTGCTGATAGCCACTACAATTAAAAGAACAGTCTGGTATTGCCATGCATAGCTCATCCTGGCACACGCATAAATCATGGTCGCTGAAGACAAGTGCTTCACTTCAGGTACACTCTGCTTAACCTTACCAATTAGCAAGTCACGGATTCCATCAAATCTTCTTAATGATGTTCAGAGAGATGTGGGCAGATATTTCATTTGTGCACTCAGGTTAACTGTGTGTGATATAATGTCAACAAGAATGAAAAAGCAGCATCCCTCTGCGATGGTTATACAAAATGAAAGATAAGAAAATTAGTCGGATTTAACAAATGACTGCTGCTGCTGCTGCAATGTTGCCTCAGTAATCAGAGATTTAAACATTTTAGTGTGCCAATATAATGAGTAAAATGCCACCCTTTTGTGATGCTTTACTAATTGCATGCCGAAATTATTCAAATGATTACGTTTCCTTATCCATTTTCACTTTTTGCACAAAATGTATAATGCTAGTTTAAAAATTGTGTACTTTAATAAAAGGCAACAAACAGATTAACTACAGAATATGGCTGGAAATAAAGGCATTTTATGTTGTTTTCTTTTTTTTTTTTAATTCAAATAACTTATATACATGTAGTTAAGGGTTATCCAACTGGGAGGGGCAATAGTTTCAGAGAGAATTTCAAAAAGCAGGGAGTATAAAATCCCAGAAGACAGACCTTCAATAGTATTGAACAAGTACCTTCACATGAGAGTGAGGGAAATGGAGTTACAATGGTACAGGAGCTCCTGTCACTGTGACTGGTACTGTAAAAATAAAATCTCCAAGGACACCAGACCTATAAAGTATAAGCCAAAGAAAGTCCCTAAAGACTCTTGACAGAGGCAAGTTAGATTTAGTGAGGCTGAGGCTAGAGAACAGGTGCATGGGTTTATGTCAGGGATGTCTGAACCTTAACTCAGATTATGGTACCTAAGAATGTGGCTGGGATGACAATTTTAGGTGAAGCCAGAGGGGAGTGAAAGAAGGCCAGTAATTTTCTTATGCAGTCACTGGGATGAAACATGTTTGTCCTTTAAGAAAACGTGAAGCAGAGAATCTGTCTTGGAGGTCTAGAACATTAAGAAGTAAATGAAGCCTATAGGCCATGAAAAGCAATTCTAGTCCTTTGAGCTCCTTTACCCAGTAGTGGTTATATATACAAATTATTGGTGCATCAAGGTAATGATACTTTCATTTTCAATCAAATCCCTAATGGTCAGTTAATATATAATCACATTGTTCAGGATAAATGTTCTCATTTGTTGAGAGATGACATATTATTTACTCACAAGAAAGTCCTGCCATTATGTTAAAAATGCCATGTGTTGTAATGTGAAGAGACTCACAACAAATTACGATACAACAAAGTGGTCTTTTGTAATATGGTCTTAGAGTGGCACAAACTGTTACTTCAGAAAAAAATGCTACATATTCCTGATATGCCAAATGCCTCTGGGACTTTTATATGGACAACTGCAAATAACATACATTGGTACATCTGCAAATGTATTTTATAATATTAATAAATTACTTTTTTCAGAATAAATTAAAGCATTTGAGTATAGGCAAGTTTTTAATCTGCTTTGATGCCACCCAGGTGCAGAGAATTCATTATTTTACCGATCATCAAATTGCCAAAAGCAGGGGCTGCATCAATTGCTGTCATTTTTACTTTGCAATTTTTTAAAAAAGCATTCAAAACATTGTGTGTCCAATACATAGCTAATCAATTAAAATTTAAAAAAATTCTCTATTTCAATAAAAATGATTAACAATTTACACTTTAGTTTACAAAATACAGTACATGTAAATAATATGTCAACCCATAACATATATATAT
>JANRMT010062833.1:24242817-24298495 GCA_026402145.1 Polypterus bichir lapradei | reverse complement strand
GGTTGACAAAAGGCAAATATATTGAATTACTGAATATTTAAAGTCAGTGTCTGAATTCATAAAGTCAAATATGAATATATAAAATCAAAGTTTGAATAAATAAAGTCACCATCTGAATATATAAATGAAAATTGGGATATACAGTATAAAGTTGAATCTATAAAGTCAATGTCTGAATGTATAAAGTTAAATCTGAATATATGAAGTCAGCTGTAAAGAACACCAAGGAAGCAGAGGCAAATGAAAAAGGGTGATATTTAACAAACCACACAAGTGAAGGTAAACAGAGATGAAGATAAACACAGGGCATAGTAAAAAAGTAAGAAAACCTAGAGTTGGATTGATCTCCTTGACCAGTTACAGGGTCACAAATGTCTTCTTGAAGTTCTTGGGCCTGTCTCCTATAACTTCTTCTGCTGGCACAGGGTATTAATGCAGTCCTGAACACCAACTTGTACTAAAATTTCTGGAAAACCTTTCAGAGGTCCCTTAACACTTTAAGGGGCTGTGTGCAAGTCAACGCATTTCCCTGTTGCCATCTATTGTCTAGAACTCCTAATTTATCATTTAACATCCAGCTTAATTCTTAAAACTATATTGAGTTACTACGGGGATGCCTTGCATTATCTGTAGACCCATTGTCTCTCCAAACTAGCAAACATCATTGCAGGAAATATGACTTTCAGTCTACTGACAAAATGCACTTCTCGTCCTGACAATGACTAACCTTACACTGTATTTATTTATTGTGTAAATGAATTCTTTTCTAATGTGCTTTATTAGTCCACAGAGATAGTTGAGGACTAGCAAGAAAAGTCAGCTTGAACTAGCTGCCTTGTCATTTAAAGTCCAATGTCTTAATCAACTTGCCACCCTAAATTAAAATAATTTGTTGCTTTTTATACATCCATAGATTACCAATATAATATCTTTATACATATTGTAGTAATTTTTTAAGCTTCCTGTTATTTTGTAGAGTTCACACATGTTCCATTCCCTATGTGTTGGTTTTGCTTTGGAATTCTCATTTTCCTTCTACATCCAAAAGACCTGTGTGTAAGTTTAACTGAAAGCTGACACATAAGGGCCGACTTGTGTGTGTGCCCTGGGATGGACTGGTCTCTGGCCAGGACATGTTCCTATCTTGCTCATATTGTTGCTGGGACAGCCACCAGCTCCTCTTAGTTAAAAATAAAAATTCTATACTATGTATTCATGTTCATTGCTTTTTATCCTATTTCTGCCATTTTTTGCAATGTGATTTTTTTTAATATCACACATGTGCTAATCATGTCTAATAACCTAGCTTATATTTTATATGACACTGTATTGACACAACAACCATGAAAATCTGGGCAATTCTGATGAGATCCAATCTGCTACACAATGATCACTGATGAAGAGCTTTAGATCACTTTTATAAGCTGGCCCATTGCCAGATCAGGAGTACTCTTAACCATGTGTGTAAAATATGAATAAAAAAGAAGAGCTTTTCTCAGAAATGTGTTATTCTTCCAGTTTGCCGAAATATCATTAGTGCCACTGGTCCTTTAAAACGTGTATGAGTCACTCCTATGCTTCAATATATTTTTGGTGTCTTTAGCTTTTTAATTGCCCTGTGGAGGATACAAACAGGTTGTCAGGGGAGAAATCAGCCTCTAGTGGACGCAAGTTACTAGCACTCAACATAATGCTTGTAAAAGCTACAGAGCCAAAAAGGGATAAATGATACCCAAAGGTTTCCTTCTTGACAATGGGTCATTTTACAAAGGTGCCAGTGAGGAAAGATGTGGAGAGCTAATCCAGGTCTTCAAAATTTTAAAAAGTACGAAGAAAGCTATTTCAAAGGAATTCTTTCATATATTTTATGTAGTTTGAAGTAGAGACCTTAGTGACATTAGAAAAAGTTGAAAGGAAGATTAGAACCACTCTAACAAAACAAGGTTCATGGACAGAAAAGTCTCCTTTTGTTTGTAAAATTTCTAATGCTGTTACTTATATTGTGCAGCAACAGTGGAAGAAATAGATTAAATAAATATCTAAGAGCATCAAAAGGAAAAAATGTGTTTCTAGAAAACTTTGATAATTAGTCAGATAAAACATATTTGCATAAAATAATGAACCGAAAAAGTATAACATTGCATTACTGGAGGGTTTACTTTGTATGTTAGGTCTGTTTATTCTTGTCAATTTGTTTTTGCTCAATAAAAAGCTTTGGCTTTAGAAAATAGGAATATTTTATTATAATTAAATTATAGAGTGTATAGTTCCATGATGCTATGTATGAAAGGTACTTAAAATTAAACCACTTTTTAGTTTTATAAACACTTTACTTAATTTCACCATCACCAATGCTATCAAACGTGATTTTGCGTTTTGTTTTCATTTTTATTGCCTCATCTAGATAGCAGGTTGCAGCTAGAGTCCTGCGTTCATTTCATACCCTTACCACTGTCTGGGCAGAGCTATCTGTGTCTGAATGTTCAAACCTATGAAAATAATGCTGAATTTAAAATGGATCCAGTATCAGGGAATTTGAATTTATATTGGTGTCCTGTTCTTGACTGACTATCACCTTGTGCCTACAGCTATTGGTTTATACTATCCTTTCCCCGTAATTAAAATGAGTCATTTAGGTAAAATGAAAAACATCACTTCAAAAGCACTGCCTTCTACTGTGCTTTAAATCACAAATCATAAATAATTTCAATTAAACTGTGGTGGACCTGCCGATTCTGGTATTCTATGGTAAATGCTAATCAAACTCCACGGTGCCAGGCAGTAGGCACATGGCCCCTAGAGAACGTCAGGCCCTTAGGCCACCCTCATGAAGTCTGTTTCTGATTGTTTGGTCAGGGACATTCACACCAGTGGCCTGCTGGAGGTCAATTTGTAGAGCTCTGGCAGTGCTCATCCTGTTTCTCTTTGCCCAAAGGAGCAGATACCGGTCCTGCTGATGGTTTAAGGACCTTCTACGGACCTGTCCAGCTCTCCTAGAGTAACTGTCTGTCTCCTGGAATCTCCTTCATGCCCTTGGGACTGCTGAGAAAAACACAGCAAACCTTCTAGCAATGGCATATATTGATGTGCTATGATGATGCTTTATACTTTGAATGAAAAGTGTTCCTTTAATTTTTTTGAGCAGCATATATAAAATTCTATTATAATCATTTTTGATGCACATTCGGTTAAGTGTTTGGTGGAGGGATGGCTTAGTCAATGATTTCCACTGGCTTAGTTGACTACTGCACTGGTATTGGCCCACTGCTTTTGTAAGAAAAAGCATGTGGTAAATTTTAGTTCTTTATAAAACACTGTTAAATTATTCAGTTTACTTCACTGTCAATTTCTTTCTCCAGCTCTCTTGGCTAATCAAAACAGGAACAGTCTGCAACACCCTTCTAGCTGTGGCTTCCATGAAATGAGACACACTTGCTGAAGTTGGTCTTTGGAAATTGTCCCTCTTAAACCCCATGAGTGGAGTTAGACCTGATGAAGCCCAAGGTAATAAAATCTCCCATGTTTGTTGTTACATTCACTTACAGACAATAACCAGCCTATTTTAAAAACAGTAACAGGTGCATTTAGCATTTGAATTTGTTTTGCCCAAAACATTAGCATCTCATATTGTCTGTGAAATATTAAGCTTATACACATAGTTGCTGTACATAACCTACAGTATGTATGGCCTGTAATTTGTGACCTCACTCAGTTTTAGTTATTTATTAGCATTATAATATTTTTATTTATACTTATTATTAGTGGAAATATGGGGAGATAAATTTTTTATTTTATTGTTATACCTTGTGAACAGTTTTTGTGAGAATAAATGTTGAAATGTATAAATTGCTATTTCTATAGCGAGTGTGGATCAATCTGATCAACCATCCCTGGTGGGATTGTTACCACGGCCAGTATCCTCAGCAGCAGGCCAGTCAGACTGTGATACTCAGTCACTGCAGTAACAACCATAATCAGAAAAAAGAATCTACAATACAATACAATACAATTTATTTTTGTATAGCCCAAAATCACACAAGAAGTGCCGCAATGGACTTTAACAGGCCCTGCCTCTTGACAGCCACCCCAGCCTTGACTCTCTAAGAAGACAAGGAAAAATTCCCAAAAAAAACCCTTGTAGGGAGAAAATGGAAGAAACCTTGGGAAAGGCAGTTCAAAAAGAGACCCCTTTCCAGGTAGGTTGGGCGTGCAGTGGGTGTTCTACAGATGATCTACAGATAAGTGTTTGCCTAAACATTTTAACTGAATAATCTGAATAATGAAATTGTACTTTGTTTTACTAAAGTATAGCTGTTCTAAAACAATTGTGTTAATTGATGAAATAGTATTGCAATGTCAGTCACATGTAATTAGACAAATAGAAGTACAAAAAATTGCTAATAGCAATGTGTTAATAATAAACCAAAATGCAAAGAATTTCAATTATGTATTTTTAGGGAAACCATTGGTAACAAACCAGACTTTTGCCTCGTTACTTTTCTGACTACTTCAAAATTTGCACTGCCCGATGCTTAGCATTCTAATCACTTTATATACAGAGGGATTCTGCAGAGGTTTTTTTATACTTTGCAGTATCTTATATTTATTTTTCTTTTCAGCAACTCAAGGAAATCAAATGAGTAATTTTGAAATTACATGTGCCTAAAGGAGCTCACCTACTTTACATTTATTTAAAGCGCTATATAAATATAATGAATTATTATTATTAATATTATTATCATTATTATTATTATATATTGGTGATGGACCGATTTAAATTTTTGGGGCTTGTTCTGTTCACCAGTATCTTTAATGGGAACTTGGCCGGTCTGAATCCAATTTAAAATGTTATGCAATGCCCATTCCAGTGTGTCACATGGACGATTCAAGAAGGGCATGTAAACATTATAATCTTCTGTTAAGTTCAATTAAATTTTTATATAAAATATCTTACAGCCCAGGGTGTTGTAGACATTTAAAAGTGTAATTTATATAAAAGGCAAGGTTCCTTTCAGCACATAAAAGCACCATATAATACGTATAAAGTAGTATATACAATATAAAGTCACAGCTCTGTAGTTTAATAAAGAAAGCGTCTTCGTCAAATTCAGTTGTGTCTCTAAAAGTACCTTAAATTGTCAGGAGGACGCCGATATATGGACTTTGCCATTCATTCACTTTTGATGCCACTTGTAATTTGTATTATACAGAAGCAAGTTAAATGGTACTTAACTACCAGACCTCATTGAAAAATAAATGCTCATGAACTTTACTTGCTTCCCATAATGCACCACACTTTTAAAATTACACTCCTAAAGAGTTCCAAAAGCAGTTACAAAGATCCATCCACAAAGCTGCATTTCAAATTAACTTCTTCACCTTGCTGTTCAGGCCTTTTGAAGCACAGCCGTAACGTTATCACAGTGCACAAACCATGACAAACAAGTCTGCCACAGTGCATATTCATTCTTTTTTTTTAATTCCTTTTTTTCCCAGTACAAGCTGTCTCAGAGAAATGGATTTAAACCCCATTCCAACTCTAGGCACTGCCTTTGCACATCCTAAACATTACTTGTACTTTTATTTTACTTATGTCTACTTTAGGTTAAGAGTGCAGACCACTTCAAACAGGCCTGGTGTGAGTGAATGTGTGGCTGTGTGTGAATGCATCCTGCAGCTGAAGTTCCAAAAGTGTTGTGATATACAGACACTATTGTAGAGAGTAAGTTGGAGGAGGAAGGATAGGGGTTGTTATTTGTGGACCAGAGAGGTTTTTTTTTGTTTTTCCAAGTAAGGCATGCATTGTGAGAATCGTCAGTTGGCAAACAATAAAAGACAGTGCTTGCAGAGAGGGTGTGGGGAAGTGCTGATGAAGAGTAAAAACAGTTCCTCTTCAAGCACTGAATGCCACTATGAGCGAGCCAAAGAGTTCTTGTGCATATAGAATAACTTTCTTTAAGTGAAAATCAGAGCCAACCCAATTAGCGGTCAAGCTCAAAAACGACACTGGACTCAAGTCAGAGCCTCATATGTCATTGCTAAAAATTAAACAGGTTGCATTACCTCTCAGTGGGGCTTGTATATGAGATGGCACAAATGTGTACATCTCAGGCAGCTAATTCTGAAAAGAATTGTTTACCTGTTAGAGTATATTGCACATCCAAGTGATGAATTAAGTTACGGGATCCCAGACATTCTACTATAGAAAATTGCTATCTAAGATAGTGAACTCCATTATTTTATGAGCAATACACTTTGATTTTTCACTATCATGGTCATTACTTCTGCTTCTTTTCAAACATTGCTATTAGAAATGGCTGAGGCAGATTTGGTTCTTTAACGATGTTATTATTTTCATAACACTGTTGAAAGTCAGCGTGCTCAGTTAAGTGATGTACCCACCCACAATTAACCAAGCCAACTGTCTTTGCTTTAAATCTACCACAACTGTCACTTTCAGACACTTTCAAATACTTCCAAAGAACAGTTATATTTTTCAGTAGTTTGCACTTATTGCATTCTGCAGGTACTGTGCATGCCCTCAGCTTAAACTACTCTACACTACAAAACCAGCACCCTGATCAGCCAATTATAAGTCAATTGCCAATTTTTCAGTTACAAGCATAAACCGTCCAATTTAGTTCTAAGGCCAGATAGTATGTCCATCACTACTATATACTGTAATGCAATGTTGACTGACTTACTCACTCAGTCTCATGTCAACAAAAACACTGTTTAGTTAAAAAGCCGTAAATTTGGCTGGTTGGTACATTTAGGGTAATAAGTACCTGCTAAGAAAGGAATTTTGGAGATATATTAATATTTAGAACAGTACAGAATAATAGAAAGACTACCCCAGAAACGTTTCAACTTATTTGACTGAAATTTGGTGATGTTATAGGAGAAGGAATATTTATATTTACAATTTATATTAACATTATGCTAATGTACATGCTCTGAGGCTTTATTTAAATGTACAATGGGGCAGAAGCAATATACTGGCCATGCAAACACCACCACTAACCAATAGGATAAGCCAACAGCTTAAAAGAGGGCATTTCATGGGACAGAAAAAAGTGAAGTTTGATGTGTACAGTGAGGTGAGAAATGTAATGACAAATTTTGATAAAGGTTAATGGTTAGTAAGCACTATAAACCTTGACTGCTGGCGCCAAGCACTGTGGTTGTAGATGTTGCTTCACTAGAAGCAAAAAGAGAGTAAAAAAGTATTACAGGCAGAAATGATGTCCTTGGATTTCAGATCACCTAGAAACAATGGCATCAGTTTAAACGTGATGGGACCCCAATGAGCTACTCCAATGTAATATAAATTTGCATGTATGGACTATGAAAGGGAGCCCCCACCCCCAACTTCTCAAATCATTTACATGCATGTCTGATTACTTTGAACAAGGATACCCTAAAACCCCCTCTCTCCAAAATTGTTTATGGAAATGTTTGCAACTGGCGACTTTAAAGGGCCATTACACACAAGTGATGAAACACATGAAAATTATAAACATCTAATAATTATAATAATATACAGTATACTCAGATTTCACATTATTCCTACTGATTATCAGTTTCAATTTAAAAGAATACACTTTCCTGTAAAATTGTGTTTTGCAATGACCATCAACAAACACCACATCACTAGAAAAAGCAGGAAGTGATCAAATGCAGGAATGTTTTACCTCTGGGTAATTGTGTGCAGCACGATCATAAGTAAGCAGTTCCAGAGACATAGTAATATTATTACTCATTTTTTGCCCGCTGTATTTATCTAAGGTGACTTAAAACATTTGAGATGCATTTCTTTTGTATTTCTAGTTGGGGCACAGGCAGTTGAAATAACTTGCTTATGGTTACACAATGACAGTAGCAGATCTGAACCCAGAACATCAGGCTATGAAGTCCTAAGTCCAAGGACCTAACGTCTACAACCATACTGCCAGCTAAAAATATTAGTCCTTATTAAAAAAAAAAATATATAAACTTTAAATACAGAAAATTACTCAGTTACATAGTACTTCTGATACATTTGATTTCCTGATGGCATTATTCTTCTTTTTCTCCTTTTGGCTCCTGCTGTTAGGGGTTGCCACAACGGATCATCTTTTTCCATATTTTATTGTCCTCTACATCTTGTTCTGTTACACCCATTACCTGCATGTCCTCTTTCACTACATCCATAAACCTTCTCTTAGGCCTTCCTCTTTTCCCCTTGCCTGGCAGCTCTATTGTTAACATCCTTCTCCCAATATACTCAGCATCTTTTTCTGCACATGCCCAAACCAACATAATCTCACTTCTCTGACTTTGTCTTCCAACCGCCCAACCTGAATTGACTCTCTAATGTACTCGCTCCTAATCCTATCCATCCCTGTCATACCCAATATAAATCTTAACATCTGTAACTCTGCCACCTCCAGCTCTGTCTCATGTTTTTTGGTCAGTGCCACTGTCTCCAACTCATATAACATAGGTGGTCTCACTATCGTCCTGTAGACCTTTCCTTTCACTCATGCTGATACCCATCTGTCACAAATGACTCCTGATGCTCTTCTCCACCCATCCCACCTTGCCTGCACTCTCTTTTTCACCTCTCTTCCCCGTTGCTCATCTGTTAACCTGTCCACTGATGACAATTTTATTATATATAAAAAATAAGTACACTATAAACTCTGTCTTAGCTAATCAAGTTATGATTTTCTTGCAAAATTTAAAAAGAAAACTTTAAATTGCATGAAAGTGGCTTCCAAATGCATACTGTCCACAAAAATTCTGTTTCTGGCATTTAAATTGAATATTATTAACTGAGGTGATAGGTCATGACTTGAAGCATTCAGGGATCCCTGTTTTTTCCAGACTAGCTGATTAGGAGCTCCCATCTCTGTCAACATTCATGTGAAATATCTAACTACGAATCTGATTTTTTTCAGTTTGCCTGATACCACGTGAATGCTGCATAATTCTATTGAACTGTAATTCTGGACTTGAAGAAAAGCAGTTACACAGAAAAATGTAATATCCAATGAACTTTTAATGTTAGTCTTTTTAAACTGTTAGTTAGGTACACTCTTAAAAAGAGTGGTTCTTTAAGGGTACTTTATTGATCTTTACTGGATTGTGCAGGTCCTCATACAACTATTTTTTGAAAAATAACCATTTCATTTTGGGAAGGGTTCTCTGCATATTAAGATGGTTCTTTGTGCTTTGAAATTCTTCCTAATATGTAGAAAAAACTGAAATCCTAAAATCCTTGCAGGACACTGACAGATTAAAAAACCTGGACTTGGCTCATGTTACTGTTTATATGACTTACTGGTATTTTACAAACCTCTTACCATTTGTTCATGGTTATTTTGCTTACAGATCTAAATAAAATTATTCTTTCTGGGACCTTCATGTGAATGGGTCTTTTGGGAACCAGAATTAGTTCCCCTATGACATCACTCTGAAGAACCGCTGACACCTTTATTTTTAAGGATTTAGTATGAAAATATTTTACATTAATAAAATGAATTATTGTCATTATTTACATGTATATCTTATCAGGTCTTACTGATTACACTGAAACTTCTCATCTTAAGGGATAATTGCCTGCTGAGTAAATCAGTTTGCAGCACACGGTTTCATGAGATGAAAAATGACTTTGCAATATATATATAATAAATGACACTTCTTGTTTGATGATTCTGTTTTAAGCAAATAAATGTAATTGCATTTATCTTACATTTTTTCTCAATTGCTTACACAGTATTACCAAACTCTAAAAATCCCAAACCATACCAATATCTACAAAAATTCAAGCCCATTCCCAGAAACTATAAACAGGGTTTCCTTATTTTGACACATGATTCAGATTTGATTCACTTTTTGTGCAATACTCTACACACACATGCCTTCATATATCATTGGTTTCACTGTGTGCTGATTTAGAAAACACTGGCTGAATGTCATTAACTCAAGTCAGCACTGCTGCAACACATTTAGCCCACCCAGGTGCAAACAGTGTGAGTCAAAATTGTTCACATACCAGTCATAACCTTAGGATAGATAGATAAAAAGGCTGTTCAGTTCACTTATTTTGGAACAATGAATCAGCCACTACAGGATGAAGAAGGAAGATGAAACAGGAGGGAAGGTGGAAGAGGTTGAGGAATAATAAAAGCAAGAGAAACATACAAATGGTTTCAAATGAGATTCAAACCACTCTTGTTGACCATGTCCTTGTGAATGGGATGTTAATGGCAGAAGCTGGTTAAAGAGTGCCACCAAACATAAGCCTCATCACAATGGCTTCTATAATACCAAACATTCATAGAGGAAAATAGATAAGTTATTTACATACTGCTCTCTGTAATTTTGGAGTACAGTACACTGTTACGTATAATACCTACATGTACTGTGGCTATTTACTCTGTTGAACTATGCATTATAGTGTCTAAAATGAATAGAATTACTGCACCATTTCACAGAGTTTCTGTATGCTCCTATTGTAAAATGTATGGTTTTACAGTTAGTACTTGCGATATTTTGTTTTCCACAACTGAAGACGACAACCTGCTGGAGGCAGAAAAACCTTATTTTGTGAAGAGCAAGACAGGGGAATGATCAATATGGTTATAGCTATATAATTCACTTGTGGGACATACAACAGAGGGTTATTGAGGACTAAGAAATCTTCTGAGGGACTAATGCAGTCAGTACTTTCACAATTGATGTAATTCTACGAAAGAACAGATTCATGAAGTAACAGACCTATAGTGTTTCTTTCAAAAACCAATGCCTGGAATATGTGGAGGGGTGATTTTTTTCATATTGTATAAAGTATCTGAGCATAGTTAAAGATTGTATTACAATACTGTACAGAAATATATAATGTAGAACAAAATGTATTTATAGCTTTCTTTTTGTGTACTTGAGCAATGTGTTTCAGAGTAGTCATTTACATCTTTTGTAGAGAACCTTTGCAACAGAAGCAAGACGCACTCCTCAAGAGGTCCTCCCTCTTTGTTGATAAAGCAGGTTTCATCCTCATTAAAAGGAGGAGTAGGGGGAAGACCATAACCAGTAAATGGGCCATTATGAATGAACCTGGCCTACGAGGATGGAATGTGACAATGTGTTTTGCCATCAGCCATCAAGGGGTCCTCCACCGATATGCCATCCAACACTATGCTTTTACTGTTTTTTCTCGATGGTTTTCGAGATCATGTACAGTATATCAGCTCAATCAGATGGAGATAGTACAACCAGAGCAGCCATGGTACATCGTAATTTGGGGCAATGTCAGTTTTCATCAGGCTGCTCTGGTTCATGACTGGTTAACCAACAACCCCAGATTCAGCAACATCTTTCTGCCTTCATATTCTCCTTTCCTAAATCATATACAGGAGTTTTTTTTTTTGCATTGCTGCGGAACTTCTACCTAAACCCCTACATTCATGTTCACATCCTCCAGGCCATTGAGGAGGCTTTTTTGGACATCACAGCTGAGGCTTGCCAGGGATGAATAAGGTATGGACGGGTTATTTCCCCTGATATCTGGTCAGGGCTCATATTGCATGTGATGTCAATGAGAGTCTCTGGCCTGACTCTGCCCAGAGAAGGGATGCTGCAGATGAATATAATTTTCTTTTTGTATTGTGTTATACATTAAAGGATAACACGTTTTTGAAAAATTTTACTTTTATTATATATATTAATTTATAAAATATTTATTTATAACATATTTATTTTATATATTGTGTTCATTATGTAACTGGACTTGTTTCATCGTGTAGTGGGTGCAGCAACGCACTGTACCAGTGCATGCTCCCCAACTTGACTTGACTTTACTTGTTCATTATGTAAAGAGGATTTTTTTTGGGGGGGTGGATATAAGTAACTTTACTCATTGCAATAACCAGTTTTCACAGTAGTGTTTTCAACTGATCTCACCATAGTCTAAGGCTATATTGTAGTGTATGTGTTTTTGAGGGGTTTTGTATGATGTCTGAAGAGAAAGTTTTGCTCTGGGGTAAGATTACATGTTTTTGAGTAGAGCTTGGTTTTGACTTGGACATCTGAAGTTTGGGGAGTTTAGTATGCAGTTATGAAATTGTGTTTAGAATTTTGGGAAATGGAGCTTATTTTCAAGAAATGTGTTGCAGCAATCAAGAAAAACTGTAAAACACCTCATGATGGTTGAACAATGATAAACCTACCTTGAGTTATACCTAACATGTGCAGTACTTTTCACTACATTTTTACAATTCTACTAAGAAATGATAGCCAAGCTTTTATTGTATTAGTCTGTAAAGATCACTTGAAATAAAGGCTTGCAAACTGTTAACAACATGTAGTAGAAAATCTGTCAATAAATGGAAGCAAAAAGAAGAATGAAAATATAGAGTTAACTCTGCAGTGCAGACACTGAATAAAAGCCAGTTCAGAAAATCTTGTTAGCAGAACACTATGAGATTTAAATGTTATTATACCCTCTCTGTTGAGGTTTGCTTTCATATTTACATTTTATAGAGGTAATTTTTCCACAGTACATTGCAGCTTTGCTTCCTTGTTCCCCTGCCACTCTTGTAAACAACTCAAATAACTCCACACAATTTTAACAACCTTAATACTTTACTGATGCCCTGCAGTCAGTCTATGCATCTTAATTCTTCCTGCTTCCCTGGAGACTTGACAATAAATTGCTCTGCTGTAGTTTATTTAGTCTCATGAGTCTCCACAGCTCAACTTTATGTATGTTATTTTTTTTTAATATTTTCAAAATCTTTCTACAATTTAATTTTGGCTGGATTTGAAATGAATATTAAATGCAAGGTGTTTATTGTATGTAGCATTTCAATGGTGTATTTCTTCATTTTCATCTACATGTTTAGATTTTGCATTTAAGATGGGCTTATTCAGTTCAACTTAGCATTTGTAAATGATATAAAATGAATTTAAAACTCCCATTCATTGAGTGTAAACACTACATGGAGTAATACTATTCAGTATAAAATACAACAGTCAGTCAGTGGCTAATTAAACCACAAAGTCTTTCCTTAAAATTTAACTAATAATAAATAGAGAAGTGACTTATTTAAATATAATGAAATTAGACAACAAAGTATGCTACAGTATGTTATTAATGTAGCTAAGCAACAATAACAAAGACCCATTGACAGGCAACAGTATTTGCTATGCATCTGCAGCAGAACAACTGGAAGAACACTGATTTGTGTGGCATTTTTCAAAACATGTTTTTCTAACTAATCATAATGTTTATAAACTCAATGTTATGAATCATATTGCAGTAAAATATCCTTCTTTGTGCTTCATTTTTTTGGATAATTACTCCAGAAATAATCTGTGAAAGAATGCATGTTTGATTCATGACAAATTACAGTTCTCTTTATACTTAAAGAAATATAATTTTATTATAAATATCATAGCATAATACTGTAATTAGAATTCTTAGTTATACATTTTATAAACATGGGTTTTATTTCAAATGAGTTTACTGTCTGTGTGGACGTTGCTTATTCTGTGTTTTTTTTTCCTATATTCAAAAGTGTGTATGTTGGTTTATTTGATGACTCCTTACTAACCCAATTCCTCATACAGTATCTTACCTCACATATTCTAGAAAATAAGAGACATGTGCTTCCTGCACTCTCTTTCTGTCTCATATCCACTTCCTGCACTACTAATCTTTCTCATACTAGGTGGCACAAGCAGAAGTGAAACATATCCCACCTCTACCATCTCTCTGTCTCAATCATCATGCTGTTCTTATTACAGAAGTCTACTAAAGGTCTTCGAAATGTAGTGAAATCAAGGGGGGTGCATAAACACCAGGAAACTGTTGTAAAACAGGACTCAAACAATAATAAAGAGTTGTTTATGACCTTGATGACCCCAAGTAATTGGAAGGCTTGAAGCAATAATTCGGGGCTTGATTTTACCGTATAATTTCTGGTACTTTATAATGTTGGTTGTATAAGTCGAATACAGAAAACTCACGCTATTGATCCTAGAGATTATGATACGCTAACTCCCACCTGAGAGAGTAACCACAGAGCACACTGCCTTTTTTTCTATGTATTGTGCCTACATGAACACACAATAATATCCAAACTATTCCAAAGCGATATTTGCACTGTTTTGTGTTTTTTGTATCTCACACCCTCATACACCTTTATCGTAAGAGCGTCCCTTATCTGTGATGGAGCGTTCGATCAGAAGATAATATGAAGCTGGTTTTAATTTAAAAGTCATTGAAGTAGCGAAAGAAATTGGTAACTATGCTGCTGCAACAATGTTCAATGTGTCTGAGAAATTGGTGTGAGATTGGAGGAAGCAAGAAGATGTAAAAAAAAAAATAATTTAAGTGTCGTATTTTTGAACGGGTATAAAAGTCAGGGTCTGATTTTATTATCGATTTTTCGGGTTTCAAATCCTGATTTATATGTGAGTATATACAGTAAGTTATTTAAATAAATAATATATTCATGTAATTCTAGGGTCATTACTGTTATTTTGGGTAGAAGGATTGCTGCAAGACCGCTTCCCTCAATTACTATATATTAAACAGAGATTAAGATAAGAGAATCATTTGAGCATGTTTAGAACATGATCACCATCACACATGTGGACTTGGGAGAAGGTTGATAGGCTCAAATGATGTTTTTTCTCAGCTAGACATGTGGTTGGTGCTGTCATCTGATCCTCTCTCCTTTTGTCCTTTTGCAGACCAGCAGAAGAACCACCAACACTCCCTATGATGACATCACTTCCATACACCCCAATGACATCTTTCTACTCAGAACCCACCTACCAAAGACATCACTTCCTCTTCTGGCCAACCTGGTCCATCCGCGTCATGTGTTCGCCATATAAATGTCTCTGTTTCATCCTGTATACTCAGTTCTGTCTTGAACTTGGCTTTTATCAATGTGTTTTGTTGCTGCTATTTCAGTATACAGGGGCTATCCCCTTCTTTTTGAATGTATTGTTCTCCTTATTACATCACACACACACAAGGTGATATGACATGGTTATTTGGTGCAATGAGAGTCATTTAACAGCATACTCACATTAATACTGCATGTCATCTACCAATGCTGCAATACACAGGATAATTCTGTGAAACATTTCAAACAACTTCTAAAAACCCATTTTTTTAATCTGGCTTTCCTATAATTAAAACAACACAGTGATCTGTTTAGCTCTTTGATGTATAAATAACTACCCAACATTAATCCATTGCTTTCTCTATTATTTTTTTTATTGTCTCCCATCCTGTGTGGTGGTGTTGTGTGCCACACATGCCTGCTCAAAGTACTCTGTTCTGCAGTCACTTGGGGTAAAGGAAGAAGTGGGAAGTCCTTGGAAACCTTTATTGATGACTGCATCATCTGTGCTCACTGTGGGGTGGGCAACCAGCTGATGTAGGTCACTCTGCCTTCTATATTATAGAAACTGATTACCATCAGACTTAACTATTTGATTTGCTTGCTTCTGTCTTCTGACAGTGTCCCACAAGAGGTTTATTTTTCTCCTATTGTCCCAACCTTAGGAGTTTTTTTTTTTATTTTTCTCTCCTTCGTGTTATTTGGTCAACTAATTACATTCAGGAATCAAGAACTCCATTTTGGAAACCAGGGAGAGCTCCACCTCCACAGACACCCAACACAAATAGGCATGGTCACAAGGGAAAAGCCCAAAGAATATTTATTTGTGGGAAACCAAAACTGGAAGGCAGAGAAGGCTGTGGAGGGGGCAGAGTCACACCTGAGACAGAGGGCTCTGGTAGGCACCGTAGGAACAGGTAGAGCAGGTCTGGGCTACTTCCCAAAGACCAAGGTCAACAAGGCCCAGGGCAAGGAGAGAATCCATCTACTCCAGGAAGAGGTCCCAGCAGGGGTGGAGAAAGAGAAAGTGAACAGGGCAGTAGGGCTCCGGCAACAGGGTGTGTGGACAAGGTGGGAGAGTACTCTCCAGCGAAGGATCACCTGGTCAGACATCATGCAGGGAGATTTCTTTCATGTCTGGTTCCTGGTGCAGGCGGTCTACGATGCCCTGTCAAGCCCAGCAAACCTCCACGTCTGGGGAAAGAGTGAGACACCATCCTATCCACTTTGTTCAGGAAGAAGCTCTCTAGAATATCTGCTCAGCAGCTCCCCTAAGGCTCTGGCAGATGGCTGCTACAGGTGGCGCCATGACAAGGTGCTCAAGGCAGTTGCTGAAAGCTTGGCTGCAGCCATCAACACATGCAAACTTCTCCATGGCTCAAAGAAGGCAGTTACCTTCGTTAAAGTGGGAGAGCATTCCCAGGCAAAGGCAGTAATAACAGGCCTCTTCCACACAACCTCTGACTGTTATGCACCTAAAATCTGGAATAGCCTGCCAATAGGAATTCGCCAAGCTAATACAGTGGAGCACTTTAAAAAACTGTTAAAAACATATTACTTTAACATGGCTTTCTCATAACTTCATTTTAGTTTAATCCTAATGCTCTGTATATTCAATTAATTATCATTACTATTCATGCTGGCTCCAAAATCCGTACTAACCCCTACTCTCTCTTTTGTTCTTTTTCCGGTTTTCTGTGGTGACCTAATCAAAGCACCGTGTTGTCCTCACATTGATGGATTAAAGGTCAGAAGTCCATGTGACTGTCATCATCAAGTCCTTCCATGAGAACCTTGAATGCAATGAGGACTGATCATTTATGGTAGGTAGAATGCCTAGAGGGGGTTGGGTGGTCTCATGGCCTGGAACCCCTGCAGATTTCATTTTTTCTCCAGCCGTCTGGAGTTATTTTTTTTCTGTCCTCCCTGGCCATCAGACCTTACTTTTACTTCTATGTTAATTAGTGTTCTCCTATTTTAATTCTTACTTTGTCTTTTTTTCTCTTTCATCATGTAAAACACTTTGAGCTATATTATTTATATGAAAATGTGTTATATAAATAAATGTTGTTGTACCTGTTTTAATGTGCATTTATACATCTTGGTTATCCAGAACCACGTCTCCCATCCATTCAATTCTTTCCACAATTTGACAGTAGAACTATCTTGTGACTGCTCACTATATGAACCCTCTGAAATCTGTTAACTGCACAAATGGTGCACGATGAGGTCTATCAGGCTTGAACAAAACTTCACAGAGTGCTGTAGAGCACATGGAGATACACATATTGGTTTCCGTTATGCTATGAGCACCACTTAATGATAGCAGTGGGGTAACATTTTCTGTAGTCTTTACCGCTATGGGATGTTCCACTGATCTTGGGACTTTGATCATAACATCTTCTGCACTCTATCTTTATTATATTGTATTCCAGCATTCTAAAGTGGATTTCATCTAGGTGAGAAGATCACATTTTACAAGTCCAGCAGTCTTCAAAGTCAGTCCTGAAGGGCAATAGGGCCTGCAGGATTTTGTTCCAACCCAAGTCAATTATTGCTTCATTTTAGGTGGCATACTTGTTAAGGTTCCCCATCCTTAATTGCTCATTTTTCTCTTATAGCAGAATTCACAATTTTCAATTGTTCCTTATTAGCAATTATAAGCAAATCAAAAAGTAGCCAGAAGTTCCCTACTTTGTTTCCATCTACACCTCTATGTATTCATCATGAACAATCTTATTTAATGAAATTTTTCAAAGGATGCTAAAAAGAAAACAGTGAAAGACTAGGAATTAGTCAACTGCTTCTGGATAAAAATCATATAGATGATATTCCTAAAAAGAAAAAGAAAATCTTCAATATAAGAATCACCTGACATGGCAGAATAAAAACAGTAACAAACCATAATTTTAATTGGACAAGGATTGATTTGTAATTAAACAATTAGTTTAGAACAAAAACCTGCAGCCACTACAGCAGTCCAGGGCAGATTACTTAACTATACATTTTGCTAACAGATACATGAAATATTCCATAAAAGTAATACAATTATTTTCCACAATGCTTAATCCCACAATATAGAAATTCATAAATTAATTAGACACCTTAAATTTACACAAAGTAAGAGTTATACTTACAGTATAAATATACATTTGAAATTTTTTCACATGATGCAGTACTTCTTTAAAGATAAATGGAATTACAGAAAGAAGCAGTCTATAGAGCCCCAAACTCTGAAATAATTTAACCTTCTATATAAATAAAAGAGTTCCTAGGTAGTTAAATGATGATTATTTAAGCACACTCCTGATAAAACTACTGGAGACACCATTTTCTCTTACTTTATAATAATTATAGCAATTGTTGTCACCTGCAGTTATGGAACCTTTAAAACAGACATACCTTGGGTTATGTAATATGTGACCCAGGACCGCAGTCCCAGCCCTTCTGATCTTTGGCTGTACAAAATCTTGCAAAACAGGAAGTCCATGTTCATTTGGAATTGGCCTGGCTCAAAGACACTTCAAATTTGATCAGAATGCTGTTTTTTTGCATTTGTTCAAGATCTGGCTGTTAAACGGGGATTCCCTTGGTTACTCAACCCTTTTTGCATCCGGAAAGTATTCACAGCGCATCACTTTTTCCACATTTTGTTATGTTACAGCCTTATTCCAAAATGGATTAAATTCATTTTTTTTCCTCAGAATTCTACACACAACACTCCATAATGACAATGTGAAAAAGGTTTACTTGAGGTTTTTGTAAATTTATTAAAAATAAAAAAACTGAGAAATCACATGTACATAAGTATTCACAGCCTTTGCTCAATACTTTGTCAATGCACCTTTGGCAGCAGTTACAGCCTCAAGTCTTTTTGAATATGATGCCACAAGCTTAGCACACCTATCCTTGGCCAGTTTTGCCCATTCCTCTTTGCAGCACCTCTGAAGCTCCATCAGGTTGGATGGGAAGCATCAGTGCACAGCCATTTTAAGATCTCTCCAGAAATGATCTTTGTCTCATCAGACCAGAGAATTTTGTTTCTCATGGTCTGAGAGTTCTTCAGGTGCCTTTTGGCAAACTCCAGGCAGGCTGCCATGTGCCTTTTACTAAGGAGTGGCTTCCGGCTGGCCACTCTACCATACAGGCCTGATTGGTGGATTGCTGCAGAGATGGTTGTCCTTCTGGAAGGTTCTCCTCTCTCCACAGTGGACCTCTGGAGCTCTGACAGAGTGACCATCGGGTTCTTGGTCACCTCCTTGACTAAGGCCCTTCTCCCCCGATCGCTCAGTTTAGATGGCTGGCCAGCTCTAGGAAGAGTCCTGGTGGTTTCGAACTTCTTCCACTTACGGATGATGGAGGCCACTGTGCTTATTGGGACCTTCAAAGCAGCAGAAATTTTTCTGTAACCTTCCCCAGATTTGTGCCTCGAGACAATCCTGTCTCGGAGGTCTACAGACAATTCCTTTGACTTCATGCTTGGTTTGTGCTCTGACATGAACTGCCAACTGTGGGACCTTATATAGACAGGTGTGTGCCTCTCCAAATCATGTCCAATCAACTGAATGTACCACAGGTGGACTCCAATTAAGCTGCAGAAACATCTCAAGGATGATCAGGGGAAACGGGATGCACCTGAGCTCAATTTTGAGCTTCATGGCAAAGGCTGTGAATACTTATGTACATGTGCTTTCTCAATTTTTTTTATTTTTAATAAATTTGCAAAAATCTCAAGTAAACTTTTTTCACATTGTCATTATGGGGTGTTGTGTGTAGAATTCTGAGGAAAAAATGAATTTGGAATAAGGCTGTAACATAACAAAATGTGGAAAAAGTGATGTGCTGTGAATACTTTCCGGGTGCACTGTATGTGTACATCTGTCTGTTATTGTTTACACCTTAGTTCTAATTTATTTAAATGAGAAACATAAGAAGATGGCAGTAGTTTTTTAATAAATTAATTTATAATTGGTGCAGAGGTTACAGGTTATATAATAACATGTGTGTGATACTTATAAAATGCTAGTTAATATACAATGATTACTATTTCTACAACCACACTTTCGTCTCCTCTATCCTTCTTACTGCTATATTCTACATTAGCAAACCAAGCAAAGGCCATCTTTTTGCACCTTTTTGTTTTTTTATTTTTATAAAAGTAAAAATACCTCAGGGATTTAGGGGTCAAAAGAGACAACTGGAGTGTTGAAATGAAAACTGTATTCATTGGAGAGGAAGTGTTTTTCTGTTATAGCAAAAAACCTTAAAAGTAACAGACATGAAAGCATGATACTGAACTGTGGTTCTTTGTAAATACTCTCTGAATTACCGTTAGAATATAAAAGACATGAATTTGAATTTGAACAGCATTTGACATTGACAAAATGTAGATAAGTGAATATGTACCATAAGTGAAAACTTGTACAGACCCTGAAAAATGTTAAGCAATGCATCTACTCTATGTTTTATAAAACATTGTAATAATTATTACAAATAAGAAAAAGTAATTAATAAAAAACACATTAGTTACATATCTGTATAGAAAGCTGGACACATTTTGATTAATAAAGCATAAATTCCATTATCCATCCATTACTATTATTATTACTAAATTTTCTTACACCCATTCATTCTGAAGAGAAGCTGAAGCCTATTCCATCAACTCCAAGCACAAGGTGGAACTGTCAAAGAATAGGATGCCAGTCTGCCAAAGGGCACATCCACACTCATACATGCAGGGCTAATTTACCATCATAAATAAGTCTAACATGTGATGAGGCAGGAGCAGGAGTACCAGAATGAAAGAGCATGCAAACACAGGGAGAATATAAAACATATGAGACAGTGGCCAAGTTGCTATTCAGTGACACCACTGTGGAGCCACAGGGCAACAGTTCTAACAGACAATATATTAAATTGTATAAATGCAAATATGTATGCAAATGTGGTGAACACAGGAAATACTTGGTACTGACCATCCATTACGTATAATTTCTTCTCTAATGAAAGAATAACTGACTACAGACTAATTTAACTGATAAGAAAGTGGGAACATTTCACATTTTTAGTTACTTCATCCAAGAGTCATTTATCATATTTTGGTTTATTAAATATTTTTGCAAAAATTAGTCAATTTTTAAAATAACAGCAATAAAAGAAGGCAAATACACTGCATTAAACACATGCTTTTTAGCAGTACTTTACATTGTCACGTAGTTAAAAATATCTAAATAGGCTTGTGGTTGCTTAGTAGCTTGCATAAACAGCAGATTCCAAATCAAGCACTATAGAAATGGCACCGATTGATGTATGTTAGTGGATGAGGATCTGTGACTGGCTGTTGTTCAAACATACCATTTCTGAAAGTATACCCAATACTGTCGAATCCAATAACTACCATAAGAAAAATAACTATTAATATAAAATTGCCAAAGATAGAATAAAGTCCCTATCAATATTAGCCTATGAAAGAAGAAAAACAAAACAAAATAATTTCCTCAACTAGTTATTTAATGAGTTAAAACTTAGTAATTCACTAAAATTATATAAATAACTAAAAACTTGGAAAGGAACCGGTTTACTGTATAATAGGTATATCAAAGGTGACAGCTATCTTAAAGATTTTAATTCCAGTCTAAGTATACACAGAATGAAAATCAGTTCTTTAGGTGTAAATAAACCGCAATGCATGCTTTAAAAAAGATAAGACACAATCTTATCACACAATGTTTTTCTTGATTTATTACAGATACCACAGCTTGATACTCTTACTGATGTGGAACTGGATAAACCGCTGACACTTTCAGAATTACAAGATGCTATAAACACACTTCAAAATGGGAAAGCAGCTGACCCTGATGGCTACCCAGTGGAATTTTATAAAAAAAATCCAATAAGACAACATAATTCTACCTCAAACATTTCGACAAGCATTAATTACGGTTCTTCCTAAGTAAAATAAAGATTCACTACAATGTGCATCATACAGACCGATTTCTGTTCTGAATGCCTCGTAATATTACAAGACCAACTCAGATTTATTAAAGGCAGACAATTAATTTCTAACCTTCGATGTTTGTTTAGCATAATATCTTTACCCATTAAATATAATCCCCAGAGATCTTATTACCTTTAGCATTTGAGATGGTTGAATGGGACCATCTAGTTCCCATATTACACAAATTTGGGTTTGGCCCAAACATATGTGCATTGATCAAACAACTTTATACTAGTCCCGAGACCTCATATTTGTATTAACAACACTATTTCAGACTACAGTAATCCCTCGCTATATCGCGCTTCGACTTTTGTGGCTTCACTCTATCGCGGATTTTATATGAAAGCATAACTAAATATATAACGCGGATTTTTCGCTGCTTCGCGGGTTCTGCGGACAATGTGTCTTTTTACTTCCTGTATATGCTTCCTCAGTTGGTTTGCCCAGTTGATTTCATACAAGGGACACTATTGGCGGATGGCTGAGAAGCTAACCAATCAGAGCACGCAGTTAAGTTCTCCTGACTGAGAAGCTAACCAATCAGAGCACGCAGTTGAGCTCCTGCGTGCTGAATGCAGTGTTAACCAGGAAGTCTCGTCTCGCTCATTCAGCATCAACGTGTTTCGCTTTGTAAAGAGTTGTGCTCTTTAGTGTTTATCTTTGTGCATAGTCAAGCCCTTTATTATGGCTCCAAAACGATCTGCTACTGCTTCAGGGGCCGTGCCCAAGCGCAAGAAGAAGATGTTAACGATTGCCGAAAAGGTAAACGTTTTGGATTTGTTGAAGGCTACGATTCTTTTTATTTAAAAAGTAGGAAAGGAATATAAGATCTACGGCTGCAGTGTCATTTTAACCAGGGTGCAAAACGAGTTGTAAGTGGATGTAATAAGGCAGTAGTCTGGATGGAATCTGCTTTAGGGATTTGGATTGAAGACTGCCAGAAGAAGAACAACGGCAGTGCTACACAATCGCCTGAAGTGGCTCCTTTACAAGGGCTGTAACGCTCTCCTTTGTTGTGCAGTAAAATTAAACTCATTGTTATCGGATAAGTCATCGTGTCATTGTTGGTGAGTAACCATAATTCATTTTCTTCTTACAGTGCTTAGTACATGTACGTACGTTTAGTGTCACTGTACACACATTTACTGTATACTATTTTTCTTGCATTGTACGTATTTATTGCTGGTGACCTGTCTACCGTAATGGCTGTAACATATGTGATATCGGAGACACTCAATATCTTTAAAATAATATTTAGGTTTTACTGTATATAAACAGTGTGTTTATATACATAATTTCAATGAATCTTACCTAATATCTAAGAGAATACAAAGGGATTATGCTGTATAACTTTGCGGGGAATATATATAAACAGTGCGGAAGAGTTTATAAGGGCTTAAAATATATAAAAATAACCATACAAACATATGGTTTCTACTTCGCGGATTTTCACCTATCGCGGGGGGGTCTGGAACGCAACCCCTGCGATCGAGGAGGGATTACTATACAGTGGAACCTCGGTTCACGAACGTCTTGGTACACGTACAAGTTCGCCAAACTTTTACCTCGGTTCACAACCACACACTCAGTATACGAACAAGCCAGTTTCCCTTTCGGTTTGTGCGCGCCGATGATTTCCGTACGTGTTGCATTGTTCTTGGTCAGACGTGCCTGCCTGCGCGTGCGTGCGAGCATGCCTGCCTGCCTGCCCGCCTGCCTGCAAAAGAAACCCAAGAAATCACAACAGAGAAAACACCTGAAGGAAAACATCCCTCCATCGCGGAGCCGGACTCTCCCTCAAAACTGTAACCTCCTCTCCACCCAGTTCCTCCTCACTTCATGCCAGAACTCAACTCATGCAAGGTTAGTTTTCTTGGTGGTTTATAGTTTTTGTATTATGGATTTTTCAAAAGTTAATTTTTCAGTCCGTAGCGTGAATTGTTGCAATGTTACTTTTCTCTTTTTTCAAATGTTCCTTGTTTTCCCTGTGCTTAAAACTCATTTTAAAAAAAGTGTTTACGGTACAGTTCAGCGATCGGGCTGTAAGGCTATTAGCGTGAACTCCTGTTTTTAAATTAAAGTTCGGATTTAATTAAATGTTCCTCTCTGTTCTGAGAGAGAGAGAGAGAGAGAGCGCGAGCGAGCGAGCGCATGCTACTGAGTTGCGTGCTGGAGAGAGAGAGAGAGAGAGCGAGTGCGTGCTGCTGAGGGGGGGTGAGGGAGGGTGCGTGCTGCACAGAGAGAGAGAGAGAGAGCGAGCGTGTGCTGCTGAGGGGGGGGAGAGCGCGGGCTGGTGAGGGGGGGAGAGAGGGTGCGTGCTGGAGAGAGAGAGAGAGAGAGAGCGCGAGCGCGTGCTGCTTGGGTGGGGTTTGGAGGGTGCGTGCTGCTGAGAGAGAGAGAGAGAGAGAGTGAGCCTGCCTGCTCATGCAGCTGAGCAGGGAGCCTGGGTGTTTTTTGTCAGTGTTATTCAATGTTTTTACATTAGTTTACTACGATTCTATGGTGTAATTAACTATATTTGTGCTTAATCTTTAAAAAAAAAATATATTTACATACAGTTCGTACGGTCTGGAACGGATTAATTGTATTTACATACAATCCTATGGGGGAAATTGCTTCGGTTCACGACCAACTCGGTTTATGACCAGAGTTTTGGAACGAATTATGGTCGTGAACCGAGGTTCCACTGTACTTCCGATTAGAATGTACTACTTGACAAGGATGCCCCTTATCACCTTTGCTCTTTGCAATCACCATTGAACTACTGACTGTATACTTTCAAAATGCATCAGAGATAAAGGGGATTGTCAGAGAAGTACTTGAACAGAAAATATAACTATATGCAGATGATATGGTACTGTATATATCTGACCCACAAAATTCTGTGCCTGCAGTCCTAAAAGCATTAGCAGATTTTAAAAATAGCCGGATTCAAAATCTATTTTGAATATGTGTATTTTTTCAAGTGAATTTTCTAGCACGCAATATTGGATAGGACACCTTCCCATTTATCTGAACAGTTCAATTAAAGGTAAATATCACAAACAAATATAAAGCTCTTTTTCATTAAAATTTTGCTGTCTGCATGGAAAGAATTAAACAAGATGTGAATAGATGGTCTACCCTCCATCTTACAATAACAGGGAGAATCAATATTGTTAAGATGACCATCCTTCCCAAGCTCTTCTTCCTATTTTAAAAGCATCTCCATACATATTCACAAATTATTTTTTAAGACATTAGACTCAATTGTTATTTCTTTTATTTGGAATTTGAAACATCATGCTTCCAAAGGGTGACTCTACAATGACTTAAAGCAGAAGGGTGTATGGCACTACCTAACTTTCAGTTTTATTACTGGACGGCAAATATACAAGGTATAAAGACCTAGGGCCTCATGCATGACACCGTGCGTAGAATTCACACTAAAACATGGTGTACAGACAAAAGTCAAAATGTGTGTATGCACAAAAAAATTCAGATGTACAAAACTGTGCGTAAGCCAACTTCCACACACTTTTGCTACATAAATCTCAGTTTGCGTGAAATGTAACGCTCGTGCATGTGCCTGCCACCCCACCCCATCTCTTCCCAGAATTACGCCTGTTTGAATATGTAAATCAATGTAAATGTTCCCTTAAGTGCAGCGTTCTGTGGAAAGACAAAGACAAAAGCACGGGGGGAAAAAAGAAGAATTTCAGCGAATGCCAAGTGGAGGTTATGAAAAACGTACTATTTGTTGGTTTAAGGAGTTGTATAACCAACAAAAGGAAGCTGATTGAAAGTTCAAGATCAGAAAGTCTCACAGTGCCCGAAATAAAAAAGAAGTCTCTGTGAAAAGGTGAGTCATAGCCCACCGTCTGAGTGTCACATAGAAGCTTATTAGGGTACAGAGAAAAGATAAAAAAAATAGGGACACAGTGGAAAAAAAGCTTGAAATTTCAACTTTAATCTTGAAATTTCCACTTTAATCATGTAGTTTATTTTGTCATTAAAGTAAAACGTTATAAACCTCATCTTAAAATCTTTTGATTTACTAGTTTATGCAATCCCATCATAACTAAAGTAGCACGTTAAATGCTTCGTATTCTATGTACTCTATGTGTGTGAATCACTAATTGCTTCTTATTAAACGGGGTTTCTCTTACGCCGACAGGACACAGAATACATTACATTCATGATATTACAGCTTTCTCAACAATTTAAATACTAAGATGTATGCTTGATATCATTTTCATGATGAAATGAATTAAAGCATGTATTAAACATAAGGCCACAGTGGCGCAGGGGTAGTGATGAGCTGGCGCCCTGTCCAGAAATTGTTCCTGCTTCCCACAAGATGCTTGCTGCGCCACGTGCCAACCTTGATGAAATAATTTATTGCAGCAGTACTGTCTCTTTCAAACATAGTAACCCCCGATTCCTGTCCTTACTTTTCTTTCACCAAGTAAACAATCGTGACACAATCAGCTCTTTAATAAAAGTCAAGCCATCTGTAAGCTTAGAACGCAGATTCTTCAAAACCTTTAAGGAACATTTAAATATCTTCACAGTACATTGTTTAATTATTCCATCCATCTATCCATCCAGGGTCACGACAGTCTCAGCAAGCATACAGAGCGAGGCAGGAACAATCCCTGAACGGTGACATACATTCGTTGAACGTCGCAACCGGGTATAGTCGGTTCTCAGTGCAATTTGCCAACACACCAGAGTGATTTACTGAATTTCATCAATTATGTTAGTTGCACCTTGTACATTTAATAAAAGATGGTTGCAGTAGCTTTTTATAGTTTTTACAGTTCATTGGAAATGTGTAAAATGATCAGTGTTGCAGTAGTTGTGATGCTCTTTGCATTAAAAAAACATGTGATCCATTAAAATTTCACTTTTTCTTGGTGAATTGTGAAGTTTCCTTAAAAAGTGCAGCACAAAAAGTATTTGGCATCCAGGAGTGCATTAACTCCCCAAGTATGTGACAGTTTAAAAGTAAAAATCTTTTATCAACTGCGTTTATCTCAATTAAAATTGTCCAAATGTTTCCATGGCAAGATTCAACCAGCGATCATTGCAATCTAGCTCCAGCCTCACTGAGCCACATGTTCTGGGCATGCTGCAAATTAACAACATTTTGGACAAAAATCTCTGCATGCCTATCAGACAGCCTTGCTGTCACAATCACTACAAACCCATTAATAGCTGTGTTTGGGGGACTCCGAGACAATATTAAGTTGGAGAAGGACAAACAAACTGTAACTGCTTTTACTACATTACTAGCACGTAGAAATATCTTGCTCAATTATAACTATCCCATCCCACCTCTTTCAAGTTAGTGGGTAACTGATGTTCTATACTACTTGAAATTGGAAAAAATCTCATTTTCATATAAGGGATACAAAACTTTTATGTTTCAGTGTATTTGAAATTATGTTAAGAAATTGTTGCCTTCCTTTTCATATAAGTAATTACACGTTACATCTTTTGAAACAAGACTGTTAGATTTTATAATGAGACATTTAGAAAAGAAGGACGTTCATGGTTTCATTTCCATAATATGAGAAAAATCAAGGTTGGATCATTTAATAAAACTTTAGTTTTTATGAAACTTTCAAAAAAAAATTGCCTTGTGTAACAGTACCAAGTGTGAATCTATCTCAAATGACATGAAATTTGTCAGTGTTAAGCAAAACGTTTAGTTTAATTCCATAAGCCCTGGTTTTATGTTTTCAGATATTTAATTATTCAATTTTGGATGGGTCAGTGGTAGGCCGAGTTGAAAAAGTAGATGCAGAAATAACCTGTAGAGTGCAGTGTGGATGGAACAATCAGAAGAAGGTATCAGGAATATTGGGTGATCAAGGTTAAAAGTAAAGTTTTGAAGACAATAGTAAGACCAACAGTGATGTATGGAGCTGAAATGTAGACATTAAAGGGAGTACAGGAGAAGAACATTTGATGTGGCAGAAGTGAGATTGTTGAGATGGATGTGTGGAGCTACAAAAAAAAGGACGGAATAAAAATATAAGAAAGCAGGCTGAAATAGTATGAACATGTTATGAGTAGAAACAATGAATAATATCGACAAAAAAGTGATGGGAATGGAAGTACAGGGGAGGAAATGTGAAAGAATAGTGCTTGACTGGTGATGAGTTGCAGGACCGAGCTGTTTGGAGAAGACTGATCAAGTACATTGACCCCATATAGAAGTCAGAAAAGATGAAAAGAAAGAAAAAGATGCTTTTAACATATACTATAACCATAAACACTTGTATACCTGTATATATTTTTATTTTTATTCATATTTAGAAATAGATGGCTGCTAGTTCTTTAACGCTAAGCCTTGGCAAAGATATGCTGATTAATTTCAGACTTTAGTATTTGTTTTAAAAGTACTTGATTAGATATTTAACCACTGTAACTTAATTGTTTCACTTGAAAATGTTTACATGTAGAAATATATTGATTTATTGTTGGGTTTTCGTGATACAAACTTTGTATTTAAAGTACCTTTTGTGTTGCATTTTGTAGTTAGGAGCAAAAATAAGACACTTGTCAGGGAGTTGACAGAATGTCTTATTCGTGATGTCTTACTGGAGTTATATGTAGTCAATGTTAGAATATTTTTGTTTTCTTTCATGCAGAATCAACTGAGTAACTTAATGTGCATGTATTTGGAAAAATGGAGGAAAATTTGCCCTCTTGGTGGAAAAACCTACACAGGTGTAGTGATAACATCGTGAAAGCACCACACAGTCCGTTCCCAGACAGAGACCTGAGCTCAGGGTCTTAAAAACTGTGAGGCAGCAGAGCTAATCACACCCCTACCATGCCTAATGTTTATCATCACAAATACAGCACTGCATGTTTTCAGTTCATTCAGAAATATGCTCTAATTAAAAAAGGCAACATGCTAAACTTCCTTGTAATTACTCATGGAAATCAAACATTTTATTAAACTTGGTTGATATGTGGCTGATTAAAAAATATGTCATTGTTCATTCTATTGCCACAAGTCAATCAAGCAGCAAATGCAGAAGTACTTCACATAAAACAATCAAGTCATGGCTCAGCACGTCTTGTTTTCCACATCTGATCACCCAGACTCAATCAAAGGGGCATATGTGATGCAGGTGCCACATCTTTATGCACACTTTCTTTCAACCACAGATGCCTCATATTATCAGTATTTCATGCTGAATTGTTTGGTATATTTTTTCACACTCTAGAGATTACTGTTCAGTAAATAACTATTTACACTCCCTATGCCTCTGCACCTGCCCCATTTTATATCTGGCTGTATCATTTCAGCCTTGCTTCCATGCTATTTTATTAAAAACTAGTATTTAATAAAAAAACATGGGTTGTGTCTTTTTTTTTTTTAAATGGCTGGTTACTCAAAGCACAGCACAGGGGAGTGTAGAGAATGAATACGGTACACGAACATGATTTGTGTAATGTTTTCCCAGATTTCATCAGATGAATGGAGATGAGTAACATTACATATATTTGTTGGTCTTTAACTTCTTTAAATGTGCTAGGTGTCTGCAAATGGATGCTACATGGCTGAAGCAAATTTCCATAAATAGGGGTGGCTGTTCTTATAATTTAACTGTTCTGGGCCAGATACACTCCTAAATCGTATGTGTTTTAGATAAACTTAACAAAACTAGATGTTTTAAGGCTAACATACATAACATTCCAACCATTGTGTTCCTTGGTTCATATATTTTCCAGGCTACTTTGTCTGGAAACCAGCGTCAAGCATAAGGCACATGGAGAAATTGGTTAGTTTCCTTCATCATACAGCTCGCTAATGAATACTGACCTAAGATCAAATCACCAATCAGAATATCACACATGCCTTTGGGATATGAAAGGAGAAGCTGGTGAAGATCAAAACCAATTTAGATGGACAATGACCAAACTGATATAATGTAATGTCACAGGAGTTTTAAGGCAGTAGCACTAACCACATTTCTATACTATATATACATATCATGTAGCTGTCATAATTTAAGAGTTCTTCTGTTGTTACTATTTATCTGAAATACTAATGACTATTGCTATTAATTCCCTGAAAGAAGTTATAGGTGACCATACTTACCTGTACAATAAAGTGAAGAAGTGGAGGTGACCCAACTTAAGCTTGCAGACTTTATTCTTGTTGGCAGCACTGTAGTTTTCTGTTTAGTATCATTATAATACATGAATTTATATTCTTAATTTGATGCAGCTCATGCTTTTTCCATATAAGAGGTTTGTATGGCTGAAAAATAATTTTCATGGGTAAAGTTTGCAGTGTGGAACTTAACTAGAATAGGAGGCACAGGAGAGAGAGAACAAAAATATTAACAATTGAATGCCACCTCTTCTCACTAGGGTGCCATTCTTTAGGTTAGACTGATGCCATACAGGACTGATGTGAAGTCAACTGATAGCTGGAAGGCTAGTAGCTGAGTACCCACTTCCCAATAGAGCCTACAAGAAGATGTAGTGAAGGCCTGGCTCTTTAAGAGCTGCTGAGATGGTCATGACTTAAACTTATAATGGTTCCAAGGGTGTCTTAGAGACTCCAAGTAGGAAGTGAGTTGAAGAGAGAGTTCATTGTCACGAAGCAAGACAATTCAGAGGAGGATGAAATAGAAAGAAAAAGAAGTAAAGGGGGGGAGGCACTGCTTTGAACTCTTTTGGGAGGTGGAGACAACCACTTTGCCTAATTCACAGGGGAAAAAATCAACCTGTAAAGCTAGACTCTGAGGTGCAAGACAGCTCCATTGTACTGCTTTTCTTTGATATTCTGGGTTTGTTTGTCCTTGTTTTTCTGGTTCATTAATGACATAACTTTTGGAACTTGTACTTTCTTTCAGGTTGCAACAACACCTAATGACACTTGGATTTATCAAAGTAAGTAACTTGCTTAATTTAATATTTGTAATCTGATCCTTGATCTTTTGAAATTTTCTCCATAATTGAGAATGAAGCAACACCGTCTCCAGGTCAACCTGTCAAAGAAGGAGGTTCTTCTTATCTCAGCCAGTCCATCTATTCAATATCCTATCTCTGTGAAAAGCTTGGCTCTGCTGCACATACTACCTTGCTGAGTCTCTTAAATAGACATGTTCCACGGTAACACAGGGGTGTAAATAGTGGGTGGAAATTGTATTGACTCAGTCTGTATTTTGCTCCATGGAATGGAAAAGAACAGTGGACAGAAAAAGAGAAACATCACTTTTTCCTCAACTTTCATGTCTTCCCCCCATCCGGTATGACCTTAATAAAAGAGACACCAAGACAACTGGAGTCGTCCTTTGTCCTGCCGAGCCTTAGCTGTGAACTTACTGCAGCAATTCTCTGTTAGTCAAAACCAAAGCACTGAATTTACTTTTGTTATTTGTTTTCTTGTTCTTTTTTTGAGAGGCATTTAATTAAATGGGGAGTCAGGTTCAAACCCCATCTCTTCCTCTGTCTCTTTTGATCATGTTTACTGCTCTTTATTACAAAACCTTACTAAATCAGGATGAAATCTTGAGATGGTGATTGATGACTAGCTATACTTCACTGACCACTGACCACTGTCGTTCTTCCAGATTCACTATATATAAAGCACCTGCAAGTTTAGGCCGTATCTGACAGAGCATGCAGCACATCTTGTTGTCTAGGCGCTGTTTTTTCACATTAGGAGTATTGCAACTCTTATCTAGCAGGGATACCTGCATTTGCTACCAAAACACGTCTTTTCCTAAACCAACTGAGACGGGTGCAAGTCACTCCTCTTCTCAAATCACTCCACTGGCTTCTAGTAGCAGTGTGTATTAAATTTAAATCCTTGATGCTTTCCTGCAAAGTTGTCAGTGTATCAGAACCCATGTTTATGGAGGCAGTCATAAGTTCCTATGCTCCTTCTTGCTCACTCAGGTGTGCTAATGAATAGGGGCTGGCGATACCACCCTAGCATGGCATCAAATCTCTATCCAGACTCTTTTCATGGAATCTGGTTCCATTACTGTGTTTAAGAAATGTCTCTCTTGTTCGGTGAGTATAGTTCTAATTGATAACGGTTTTGATGTAAGGTTCTTAGTAGCTAAGAAAATAGTAACAGTTTTTGTTCTGTTCAGTTCAGAGTTCTTCAGCTGTGACGTCTTATTTTGTACCCTAGTACTGTAGGACGTATTTTAAAAAGGTCATCAGACTGATGGTCAATTGATTATATTTGACCTCTTTTGTATGTTGCTTTGGATAAAAGCATCTGCAAAGTGAAGAAATGTAAATCTAATGGACAATGATCTTATGTGTCATAGTCAATATTTTGAGCAGAGAATTATTACACCCATGTAAATAAACACATAATATCGGAATAGTTGTTTATTTTGATATTTCAAAGTTAAACTTTATTAATGGAGGTGTATGTAACATTAAGATTGACATACATTAGCCTTAGTACTTAAATACAAAAATGTACTGTATGTACATGACAGAACAATATACATAATTATATTGGTTATTTAGTCATCTTAATATTGGATGCCAAAAATACAGACTAAATGCTAGGATGAGAGCTGAGTTTCCTTCATGACAAAAAAGGCTTAAAAAGTACTGTAGAACTTGAAAGTAAAAGTGCTTGAGTAGGAAAACAATCTAAAGGGATATTTAAATTGACTGATAAAGATTACGCAAAGGATTTTAAAATGAATCATCTAAAACAAATATGTGGTTATAACAATTTTATCCCAAGTATGTCACCCTGTCCTCCTTAGTTGGCAGCCTTCATATAAGCTTTGGTTTTGAAGATAAGAGTCTTTTACCATTTAATGAATACAAACTTGCATTATAGCAGATGAAGTAAGGCATGAAAAGTAAAATGACAGCAACCAATCAAGTGCTTTTAAAAAGAACAAGAAAAGGATATCTGTAGCCAACAAGAACTTGGAAAAATGGCTGCCATATTTGTTATTCACACATAATCACATCTTCTATAGTTATACCGTATGTTTTCAAATGCTTGAAGGCACTGAATGTTAAAAGCAAAGCCTACCTGACAGCTGCCAAAGAAGGACTGGCTGAGTGTGTCAACAAACCAGCCTAAGAGAAAAAAAAATCACAATGATTAAATTATCATGCTTCAGTGTATCCTCAACCTTGGCATCTGTTTTTTATGTGGTTTTGGCTTTGCATAACATAATGTAACATTTTTAAACCTGTTTAATCCTATTCTGGGATGCTGGGAGCTTTTGGGCTTGTGTTTCTTAGTATATGTATGCAGTTCTGTTTGTGCTGTAAAGTGAAACCCTTTCAGAAAGTTCACTGCCACTTTATTGATAGATGTAATGCAACAAATATTATGTTTTGACCTACAGAATGTTCCTTAAGGATGATTAATTCAATTTACAATTTGTATATCTATTGTATCAAGTATATACATTTTTTTCTGAGTTGCGCAAATGAAACTAATAAACAGTTCCATTAAAGAGAACACATTCAAGACTTAACATAAAAGAAATTCTGTAGCCAGGGGAATTCTTAATTGCATAGAAAGACCAACTCCTTTAATGACTTTTATTACAATGAGATGTGATGGCTTTGCATTAAGTTAAGGTCCTGTAGCTGACATGTAGCAGATCCCACAACTTTCTGACAACTGTTTGCAAGAAATTCTGATTTCACTGAACCTAAACCCTGTCAAGAAAGTGAAAGCAAAGAATTTGCTTTGTTCATCACCTGTTTAAAGTAACGACCCTCTGTTAAAGTTTCAGAGAGTCAAGAAAATACATCTGAGTTAACATGTTTATCGGGATGGTGTTGAGCTGATAAATTAAAATAGTTACAATTGAATAGTCTTGTTTTGTGCCCTTATGTCTATAAAACCATTAGCTACGCTGTGTGATCAGTAGCCAGTGTAAACCTCCATCCTCAAAGGTAACAAAGGATTGTGCTTCAACTGGCCATTTTTATTGTCAGACATTCCTTTCAAATAATTTATAATTATGTTTCCTAGGCAATAATTTATGGGTTAAACACATGATCAAAAACATGAGCCAACTCTGCACTCAATCTGGACGCACTAGAGTTTATATGCAAAATGAAATCTTTAGTTTGTGTTTACACAAACAGCAGAGTTAGGTACAAATTGTCTATAAAACTGGCTAATCCTATGAAATGAGTGCAAATTAGGATACAGAAATACTTCAAATAATTTAACTAGGTAATAAGTTTCTGAAATTTCTAGTTTACATAGTGTTTTATCTTGGTAGAGTAATATATATATATTGCTCTACTTTCCCCTATTGTATTATTAATATGTAGCCCTAGAATGCCTAATCTCACAGACTTACCACTGTATATAACTTATCCCCACCTTCCCTTCTATATCTATAACCTCAGGCAATTAGATGTAGTAAAAAGACAAGCAGGAGTTGAGTTACACATAAAATATTGTATTACTGATAATATTCATAAATAATAACAAAATGCAAAGTACATTTGAATATTGGCAACCATACAACCTGATAAAATGGTGATGTGTAACTCTGGTGGCACACAGACTTATAGTTACTTAATGTCTCTAGTTAAGGTATCATTGGTGCTCAGTTTTTAGCCACATGTCTGTTCAAAATGGCTGAAGCTGTGCTCTTCATTGTGTTGTCTTCAGTTCTTGGTGGGATGGTCTTCTTCAGTTGTTAGCAAGAGAAAGATACTTCTACATCATCACAGGTTAGCAAGAGAGATGCTTCTTCATCATATGTTGGTTAGAGAGAGAGAATGTGGTTGAGCAAGCAAATTTATAGGTTTTCTGTCCAACCCCTACAGCCAATCCAGACAGCCATATCTCAGACCAATGGGGGGAATAGTACATCTTAACACCTGCAACCCCCCAAGACCATATGTTAAGCTAACCTAGCTTTGTGTGGGGGATGAGAGAAAGACTTTAGCAAAGAAATACTCATCAAACTGGTTTAAGACACATCCCCCAATCCTGTCGTAAAATTACAAAGAAAAGTTGTAAACGGAGGGGTTGGGGGGCAAACACGAATGCCTCTCACCAAAGTAACACTAAATTACATTGCTTCGCCTAAATTACAAATAAAGACATACAAAACATTTATCAAGTTATATGCAAAATCTTGCATCACAACACATAGTTTTGGATCAGCATTTAAACTAAAATCCTTCATACTGTCCAGCACTGCCTGAAGGCATTTAAATTAGAATCCCAGTCATTGCTAAAGATGACATCAAGATATACATCAAAATATTCAGAGTGAGGGCATTATATCTGATATATCATACATTGAAATGTTGTAGGTGCACTCTGAAGTCCAAACGAAAGCCTAGCAAATTCATACAAACCACCCAGGGTGGAAAATGCCGTTTTCTTTCAACTTGCTTCTTTTAGAGAAACTTCCCAGTATCTTTTAGTTAGATCCAAGGTAGAAATGTAAGTTAGCTCCAGTATAATTTTATTTTCCGTTTCAAGTAAAACTAAAAATACATCCCAGTTATTTTGGATAAGTGCTAACAGCTAACTCTTTTGTGCATCAGTTAAATCATCCCACGTGAAAACTTCAGGTTCATTAGAAAAAGCAACTGTTACAACAAATTTTTACTTCAGATCATGCCACTCTATTAAAAGCTTAGCATGTAATATTTGAATTGGTTTATTCCATCTAGGTATGCTAACTTTATAATTTACAGGATTTATTTGTTCCTCAACTTGACAGTACCTTCCCATTTAGCCTTAAAATGTTTGAGGATTAGTTGGAACAAGAATGAGCACACTGTCTCCTTTATGAAATTCCTATAATTTACATTTTGTATCATATGAACTTTTATATTTCTTACAGTACAGGTGAAAATAATACAGCTGTACCAAATATTGTGTTCAAATTAGTATTCAGCTGAATATTAACAAAATTAAAGTATTTGTATTTAATAATTTTGAATAGTTCAATCTGAATAAACATGTATATTAAAAACACAGTAACAGTGCAGAGGTATGAGAGACAAGGAATGGAAGTAACCTCTTTATGCCAATTACTTGCAATAGCCCTTAAAAGGACCATTGGCATTTTCAAAGCTGCTTACGCCAAGCTGCTTAAAACATGTGTAGTGTGGATGGTCCTAGCTGCCTTGTAACCTTATCTGCTCATACTCTTTGCTTGGCTCTGGCTCACTATGATCACCTGGGATCACAGGCAATCCATGTGCCACACTGTTCCTTGCTCTGTGAGCTGGCACAAGACCAGGGTCCAAATCCATGGCGACCACACATTACGACTGATGGGATTTAGCAGCTTTGTATCAGGCTCGGACAGCTGCAGATGCAGTTCCACAAAGATGATGCACACCCTGGTCTTTTTATATTAAAACCATTCAATGAGCAACAATGTGTAGTTACAAAGTTTTTTCTTTGCATTTACATATTGCTCTCACCAATATTTCAATTTCTGCCTGCTGCATCTTCCCCCTCAGCACACCCCCTTCCCTTGACTCGCTCATGGAGCTGTTTTTATGCAGGCTTCTCCAGGTATTCCCATCTCCTTGTGGAGTGTATGGCTCCCTGAGAAATGAATTGCTTTCAAGTCTGGACCCTAAAGTCACTACGATACAATTTCTGGCCAGATTTCGAATTATTCAGTCACAGAAGTTAGATCCAAACAGAAGTTCAAATGCTTAATTAATATTTGCCAATTCATCAACAGAATTTCTTACTTTTTACTCTTTCCTTAAAAATATGGAAAAGTGCAGCAGTGTGGAAGTTTTTTAGACTTTCGGAAGTTGATGAATTTAATGCTGATTGCACTCTCTGTGATGTGTCAATTTCTCAGGCTAAGCAGGGTTAACTGTAAACTGATCAGCACTGGCTAAACTGTTCATGACTCCAACCCTTTCTACCTTAAGTTCATGCATCCTGGAGAAAGGAACTTAATAAAACAGGAAAAGTTGAGTTTGAAGGACATTGGGAGAGGTGAGCCTGATAGTACACGTTCCTCAAAAAATCAACTTATGTTGTTTGATTTAGTAATGAGAATGTGGTATATCAACAGTGTGGAAGCTTCAAAGGTTCATGAAGCAACAGCTCAGACGGTATGCACATGTCTACAGCTTATTTCAGCAGTCAGGGATGTGCATTTTAGAAACTGAATTGCTATTTTTGATCCCAATTACATGATACCATATCGCAAATTGTTTTGTGAAAAAAATCTTCTAGATATGTATGAAACTATTTGTGAAAAGGTTAAAGCTTATTTGCATGATGCAGAGGGTATCTCATTTACACACAAACATATGGACAACTCAGTGTAGCACACAGTCCCTTTATGACCATTACTGCACACTGAATTGATGCCAATTTCAACAATTTGTTGTGCTTCGTTATGACAATGTACCTGGTAGATATACTGATGAAATAGTTGCTAATACTATTTCTGCAGCAACAGAACAAGATGGAATCAATGTTTCTAACTGAATAAATAGTAGGAACAAAGAGAAGTCCATGCAAGATGCAAACCAAGAAAGTGTAGGCTGTTTTGATCACACTCTTCAGCTTTGTATTTGTTACTCCCTATTCATTAAGAATTCTCTCAAAAGAATCTCATTACAAGATAAATTGTTGGCTGTTTTAAACATTCCACAAGTAATATGGCCAGACTACATGAAATGATGTAAGATGTTGTCACAAAAAGGAATTATTCATGTCACATGCTTAAATGATTTTTAGAACAGAAGCATGGAATTGTTCTCTTTATAAGTGAGGAAAGCTCAAGTAAGAATTGAACTTTCTTTACTCCATCTCAGTGGCAGTTAATTGTTTTTTATATATATATATATATATATATATATATATATATTATATATATTTTTTTTTTTTTTAATTAATTGGAGATGTTTTGAATGTTTCTATTGTTATTCCAGCATGAAATTCCCTCACTTAGTATTTGATCAATCAGTTGTTCAGTACAAGTAGTGACGGACTCAAACAAATGGTGCAAGATCTTCTGAGATATTTTAGGATGTCAAAACAAATCTTCCTCACATTGTTTCATATGTACTTGACTTACCTTTTAAAGTAGAACTTTCACTTAAGAAATTACTTTGGCTGAAGTGTAACAACAGAATCTCCTACAAAGACGCTAAAACACAGTGCAGTAGTTTGATCATGCTGGCACTGTTTAGATGACAAAAACACCCACAGCTTAGCATTGTTGCCATCTGTGCAACAATATTTGACGTATATTTCTGAGAGCTGTTTGCAGCATGACAGTGATTTCTTGTCTTGTTGAAAAGACCATTAATTCAGATTTCCTTTACTTTATAGAGTGGCCAAAGTAAGAGATTATTCAGCATTGCTATTACTGTTTGTTCAGAAAAAGATCTAGGTCAAGCTGAACAGTTTATAATTCTGAAGAGGAATATGGACATTTTGCATTGGAAGAAGCAAAAAACTATTATTTTTTTAGTGTTTAAAAAATGTCAAACTACTATTAATAATAATAGCTAGAATTTTATAAAAAACTATGTATATTGCATACATAGCACTCTCAGCAAGTGTTCCCATTTCTTTTAATGTATGCTTCGCATTCATATTCTGCTGAATAGTGAAAACCTTCACTACAGTCCTAATAGAGAGTTTCTCTTGTAAACTTCTGACTTGGTTAGCCAATTTAAATTTGTGAACATTTACAATCATTGGCTCCTAAATTTTTTTTTCTTACAACCCAATTTTCTATTTTTGTACTCTCAAGACCCAGAATTGCTGGTGACTGTCACCCTGCGGTAGGAGAGTCCACCTAGAAGAATTACTACTGATCATCATCCTTGGTTTACCTCAGAGCATCAGTGATGTAAAACGCAGTGGATCAATGGGGTTTGCTTACTGTGCATGGCAACGAATCACAAGAGACTCAATAATCTGAACATAGCCATTTTACATTATGTACTATTATGAATCACAAATTTCTGCAATACTAATCCAGATAACACACAACCCATAATTTAAGTATCTATGATCTACATGACTGTTTTCCCAAGCTTCCTCTAAAAGATCTAACAACCACTGTGGCTGTTGGCCAAAAAGCATTTCAAATGGAGTTAAACTAATAGATGCTTGTGGTGATTCTTTCCCTTTATAGATAAGAAACAGTAGCAAAGCATCCCTGGTTGTTGGATCTTCATGAACAATGTGCCTGATTAATTGTTTTAATTGTTTTATTATATCTTTCAATTATTTTGTTTGTGGATAGTAAAAAGTAGTACTTAGCTTCTTAATAGTGTAATGGGCATGGATTCAGTGTTTTAAAGAAAATAGAAAATTCCTGGAAAATTCTGCTACAGGTTATTGTTGATGGCCATCTACAGGACATAGATATTTACCTATCTTGCAAAAGAGTCACTTGCTTTGAATAATGAGACTGCTTTGATTTGTATCTCATCCACATACAATGTGGTGATACAGAACTGCCTGCTTCCTTTAAAAATGAACGAGTTCTGAGGATATTGGTTTCTAATCAGGTACTTCTTGATAGCTGACAACAATACTATTGTTAAACCAAAGTAAATGTGTTTACATTGTTGTTCTGTAGAGGAAATTGGCATGTACTATTGTTTCACTGACTGTCATGTTGATCTATGTAGAGATTGAAGCATTTATATATTTCTGAGTACATGAGAATAAAGTAGAACAGAGAAGTACGGTCTGAGACTCAGGACTGCTGCCTGCTTCTTTTATGCTTTTCACCATATCGCTGTGGCTACAACCTGTAGCAACACTGGCTTGTACCTGGCCCAGGTTCCCCTTGGCCTGAGGCCGGTAACAATAGCAAGAGTTTTTCTCAAATTCTTTAATAACTCTTGAAGTAAAGGGCACACCAGCAAGTAAAAACTTCAGTTCATATCTTTGCGGTACAAGACAAATTTGCTTTTCATAATGCTGTATGCGGCAATGCTATATATACTACTAACTGTGCTACCCGTCTCAGACAGGTTAAAATCTAAGTAAGCAGCGTACATGTCAGCATTAATGTTCGCTGTGCATCATGCAATGCATATGTCTCTGTTATATTTCATTTTTATTGTATTCATAAAAGCAGTGTTAATTCATGATGCAAGATCTTTTGAAATGACAGAGACATAGCAACCGAATGGACATGCAAACAGACACACAGACAGTTATCCTTTTATTTAGGTTGATAACTGGTATCTCTATATATAATCTTCATTTGGATCTTGATCTTTGTTTGTCCACGAATGAATTAGAAGAAGAAGCACTAGATGGCAGTAGAGAGACAGCTAAAACATAGGCATTGCATTAAGAATCTCCTCCAGGCTTATACTACTAAAGACTGTAGTACTCCAGTCACACCTCAAAACACAGACATTCAAACTAAACAAATTGTTGTGCTTTAAATTAACTAAAGAGATCTTCATTTAGATCTTGATCTTTGTTTGTTCGCGAATTCCACGCATGCGTAGACCACCTTCCAGTTTAGTACGTTGTTGTTACTCACGGATGTCAACAATGTGCTGGAATAACGAAAGGGGTGGTAGACAGTGTTACGCTGGTTAGCTCCTGAGGCCAGGTTAGAGAATGAGATTGCCGAAGATAAAAGGTACGTGCCTACGTAACATATGAATGAAAGAAAGACAGTGGGTAAAATGAATGACAACGTAACAGCATGTTCCGGAAATTATTATTGTTACGTTGTAGCCGGCGAGTGCTGCGCGTCTCACAGTTGTACCGTGGCTTGCTCACATGTCAGTGAAGTGATCCCTATTTATGCTTTAAAGAGCCTGGATACCTATGTGTCCCCCTTTTACAACCATTGCTCCGTGTATATTGCCTTACTCTTTGGATTGCCACAAAGCAACCTGCGAGATTGGAGAAAGGTTGAGAAGACATTGTGAGAAGAAATGATAACGTCGTGAAAATGAGACGGACTGTGAAAGGACAGAAGCAGAAATGCTCCTACACCACCACATAATTACTATTCGGACAGTGATTCCGAGTAGGCCGTTCCTATCGAATCAATGTCCAAGGGTTTTCTTTTGTAATTTTGTTTCCCTTATAAAAAATCATAATACTGTGTGACGAAGGGCCCAGTTCACGACTGGCAGCCGCGTTTAAACAGGGAGCCCTTCACAGACAACTTTAACACCCGCAACGTAGTTAGGCGCACATGGCTAGTATTTAAATAAAGTTTTATTTTAAAAGGGTATTGAATTTAATGTTAAGAATGAAATTTAGCCGTCCATAAAATACACACTTCTTTTACAGTATCTGCGCAAAGTCTACTACGATTGTGCTAGAAATTGTAAATTACTCAAATATATTTATTTATAACTGAATGAAATATATCCACAAGATATAAACTATATACTGACCATAAAGAAAACTTGAACTGAGCTGAGGTATTTTTTTAATAGCTACTCTGTGGGTTATGGCTTACAGTTCTGTATATCATTCCCACTGTGTAGTGCTGATCTTTAACTCCACAAATCCACTTATTCATTTTATAATTTGAGTTACACACATTGACTTAAAAGAGTAAATGCATGCCTCTTTCTTTAGAGCTTTTCATAATGTTCCTTATTGTGTGTTTCTGGTGTCTGTCATAGTAATACGTTTACTTATTCCCTTTTTAGATTAGCTACATACAACACTCCTTCTATACGAACTATATTTCAATGCTCCTTTTTACTCACACCAGCTACACTATAAATAGATGTTCAGATTTAATCTAATTTTCCATTCCTCTCTCCCTTTGATTATTGCTTTCTAGTGGACAATGTTTTCAAGTATCTAACTCGCTCTAAACAGACCATTTTTCTTTACACATAGCCTTAGATTTGAAATCATTTTAAGTGCTCCAACAGCACCAGATGTGGTAACATTATGCAATGAAAAATATATTGTGATATTCTACACTGCAGTGCTTGCTCAAAGGCTCAATTTGAATAACTGGAAGAATCATAACCTTCTTACAATATCTCAAGTGAACAGTGATGTCTTAAATTACTTTAAACTGGACATCATTAAAGTCTCTCTTTCTCTCTCTCTCTGAGAGGAATGTTAAAACATGTTTTTATACATTAATTATTCTAAAGCCAGTAGGCTTTGTCTCTGGTACACCATTTATTTTGGCTTATTTTTGATATATTTGAGTAACCACTCCATACAGGGCTCTCTCTGGATCAGGTTGGTAAAGTTTAGTGAATTTGTTTTTGTAACACAACATCTGAATTACTCTTCACAGATTGTATCTTTTTTGGTCTCTTAATTTAAAATAAAAACATACTGTAAGGTCAGTACTCAATATTTAGAAGTTATTTGCTAAATGGTTTGAAAATTAATTTATATTTTTTCAAATGTTCCTACACTTTACTCCCCGTTTCAGAACAGAAGAAATGTAGTCATTTGGACATTTTATTTTTACATCAGATTTACTTCTTAAACCAGCTACTCTCTTATCACATTATTAACTTTCTTTGATTATATTTTCTACTAAAACAACTCTGTAATCTACAGTCACTATAGAATCATTTTATGACACAGCTAACACAGGTTAAGAGTTTTTCAGACAGTTTTATACAGCAGGCAATAAAAATTAAATAGCTACTATTTTCCTGATTTATTCTTTCTGCATTTCTGTTGTGGTGTCTGGCATGTCCTATAACTCAGTCTGTTTTAAAATGAACATATGATGCCATACCTTTGTGCTAATCATTGGAAACAAAGGATATTCATTTTCAAAATCTGCTAGCATGAACACTCCGTAGTGGATCAAAGCCTACCATCTCAAGACTGTGTTTCACCCAAACAAGTAATGAAGAGCTAAAGCACTCTCTTGTGAGCTAATTGAATTGGATTCTTTACAGAGTCTTGTAGAATCCAGATTTTAATTCATTATTGCCCTGTAGCACTTGACCATGAGCATTACTGAAGGGTTACTCCCTCAGCTCATTAATCTATTATTTGTCTGTACCATTTATTTTTCTCTTTCCTATTAAAGATTTCATAACAGAATAAAAACAACCTGATTTCTGTTCTTCATTGATGGTACACGCCTGCTACTGTCTTCTGCCATGTGCGCTTGTTCAGATAAAACAAATTAAAGTCACCTTTTCTTTTATGTATTTAAACTCATTTAATCTTATCAGACTGAGAAAGAATGGAAAATATAATTTTGTTATAAATATCAATTTTCATTCAAGGGATTAAATCCCACCACGGTAACATGCTTTGCCACATAACTGATCAGAATAAATACACTGGAAGCTTTTTGTATAATTTAAAAAGCTTATATAATACAGGTTTTATGTTTGTGCAGAGAGAAACAAAAAAATAAATGTAATATGAAGATAAAAGACAACTGAATTACACAGCTGAAATTCTGTCATTGAACCTCCAGCATAGGTTTCTGTACTTCTGCCCAGAACAGCTGTACATACATTAGTACTGCTATCGTACTGTATATAGGGACATATTTCAGACCAAGTTACATAAATAAGTATATTGTGAAATGTGACAAAAAATAAAAACATAGTACTCACTAGAGCCTACCCTCTCAACCTTGATTGCTGAACATGACAATTTTTATTTTATTTCAAACTGCATGCAGTGTCACTGAAATAAATGTAAAAATAATTAAACAAATACATAGAGAAAAAACACATTTCATTACACATTTTATTATTTAAGCTCACATATCATTGTATTTATGTTTATTTATTAGAACATTTCACAGTACATATATTTATTTGCTTAATTTTGACCCAGATATTCCATGATAATAGTAAACTGTTTACATCCTTAAACATGCTGTTTATAGTGTTACATTTCTTAATATACCGTATACAGTATACTTCCAGATAAGTTCTCCTGCAAATAAGTCGGGACTTGATTTTACCATATAATTTCTGGTATTTTATAATGTCAATCATATAAGTCGAATGCAGAAAACTCACGCTATTGGTCCAAGAGATTATGATATGCTAACACTTACCTGCGAGAGTAACCATGGAGCACACTGCATTTTTTCTATGTATTGTGCCTACACGACCACACAGTAATACCCAAACTATTCTGAAGCAACATTTGCACTGATTTGCACGCCCTCATACAGCTTTATTGTAAGAGCATCCCTTATCTACAATGGCGCGTTTGATCAGAAGTAAATATGAAGCTGGTTTTAAATGAAACATCATTAAAGTGACAAAAGAAATTGGTAACAATATAATTTTTTTTGAGTTATTTTCCTTACCAGGTACACCTTTGAATAGTTACTTTTACTGTTTATTTATTGTATTTGACTGTCATTTTTATCCTTATTCTTATGTTACTGTATATTTAAGAACATAATATAAAGTATGTCTGATATTCTTTGATCTCAGCCTCTGACTCTGATTTAAGAATGAATTACAACATACATTGTTTTAGACACAAAACATACATCATATTATTTCCCTTTACAATTTAGGGTAGCTCAATTCTCAAATAATCAATCAAGGCAGGAATTGGGAGAACTTCTTGCCCGTTCTGTGGCAGTGAGGGGGATGGTATAGCAGGCTGCTTGCTGCTTGGGCTTTTCGACACATTTAGAAGACAAAAGAGGCTGGTGGGGAGGTGTGAAGGGATTTAAGATGGGCCAGATTTATGAGTTTTTTCGTAGGCTCTGGTAATTCTAGTATTAAAACTTACATTCGCCAGCTAGTGGACACTGAGCTTGTTACCATTTAACCCTGATTGTGTTTGATTACTGTTGGTACTATTTTTTTATTTTTTGGACTAAGTTGTTGTCTCTGATCAAACCCCCCAATACCACCACCAGCTTCATTTTCTTGACTGAAGAAGGGGCCTGAGTTGACTCGAAAGATTGCATATTGTAATCTTTTTAGTTAGCCAATAAAAGGTGTCATTTTGCTTGGCTTTTCTCTCTCTTTTCGGTACAACACCCTAGTACTACAGCTATACAAGAAATAAATTGTTGCTGTTGGGTAAGTCAATTCCAAACCTCTCATCGAGGCCTCCCAGGGATTACTAACCAATACATCAATTTTTTGTTACATTACACCACTTGCACATCTTCTTTTGTTAATTAATACTCATTAATTTGAATTAGGGATGCTTTGGATGGAATTTACCAAATATATGAAATGGCTACAGTTCACTGGGAGAGGTTTGGGAGCCAAATCTGTGTTTTTTGAAAAACACAGGAAAATTATTCTTTATTTTTTTATTGTAACAGAGTTTGTTTGCATTTATTTTAATTTTATACTGTTTTCATGAGCAAATACAAAGTAACTGCTAAGATAATAGCTTTAAAAAAAGGAATTCAATGGCCTAAGCGTTTGCACAGTGCTGAATATGAAAAAATGTATAAATGAGCTCTTATTACTCTTCCAAATTCATTAAGCTGTGCTGATAAATAGTCACGATTTTAATCAATAAGGTGTAAATATTTAAATTGATAGGAAAGTGTCATCTGCCACAACATCTGTTTTTTTTACTTTGCAACAGGCCGTCTTATCTGCTGAAGAGTTAAACATATGCATCTTCACAGACGGCACTGACCTCTATTGCTGCCTGCTGCATGACTGTTAAATACTGCATAAAGCATTTATAAAATTCACAGTTTTTCTTCTTTCTCCCTAATTACCATCCATTAATTCATCTTCAAGTCTCTGATGATGAGAAGAAAAGAACCCTGAAGTGAATGTAATCTATTGCAAGGTACAAACAAACATAATAAAATATTCATTTAAACCAGGGTCATTTACAATTCACTTGGACAGCATTTCTTCAGATTATAAAAAACTGACCTCATCATAGAAATTTCAGTACAAAGTATCAAATTTGTGGTCATGTAAGAGCAAAGAAGTTTTAGCCCAGAAATTTAAGACAGGTTGAAATCCAAGTAATCAAGATAGACCTCGGCATTAATGTTTGTATGTGCACCATGTCATGCCTGTGTCTCTGTTATATGCCATTTGGTATGGTATTTGTAAAAGCAGTGTTAATGGTTGTGATGCACCATCTATTGGAATGAAAAATGCAATGCATTTGATTACTAAAAATGTTTGTGATACACAATCTTTTGGAATGGCAGAGACATAGCAACCAGACGGACACACAGACAGACACACAAACACTTATTCTTTTATCAAGGTAAATAATAGAATTACAGGACACTGCTCTGTCATATACATGAATTAGATTTTTGAAATATGATTTGCTATTTAATTTGATTTGCTGGACAAATTCCCATTATTTTTATAATAATAATTATTATTAATAATAATAATATAATGTAACATAACATGATATCCTGGAAATTATTTAATTCGATTCAGTGTGGCAAGTGCTCAAGTTTATCACTCCTAGCAGCACTCATCCATCACTGGGCCCATACACACTTACAGCTACATGCGCACTTAAAAGACTAATTCTGAATTTTCATTTACCTTAACCTACCCATTTTGGGGCTGTGTGAGAAAAAGAGGAGTACCCAAATGAAACCCACATAGGGGGAATGTGCAAATTTCACACAGTCAATGATGAGCAAAGCATTCCAGCTGACAACACAGAGTGTGTAAGTCAGTGGGGGCGACAACTGTGCCACTGTGCACCCTTAATAATTATTATATCATCTGGGAAACATGTAAGAGAATTACATATTATCTATACTAATAAAAGGCAAAGCCCCCACTGACTCACTCACTCACTCACTCACTGACTGACTGACTGACTGACTGACTGACTGACTCATCACTAATTCTCCAACTTCCCGTGTAGGTAGAAGGCTGAAATTTGGCAGGCTTATTCCTTACAGCTTCCTTACAAAAGTTGGGCAGGTTTCATTTTGAAATTCTACGCGTAATGTAGAAGTTGTTTTTCTCCATTTACTGTAATGGAGTTGAGCTGGAGGGGCGGAGTTTCGTATGACATCATCACGCCTCTCACGTAATCACGCATTACGTAGAAAGCCAGGAAAAGCTACAAAACGCGCTTTAGAAAACATGCATTATATAATTAAGAAGGCAGCGAAACAATTAGAAGCGAGCGACTGACATATAAAACCATATTCAGCGGCTCACGTGAACTGACGCAGTGCGCAGACAAAAAGTAACAGTTCCAAAGAGTGCTGAACAAAAACCGAATTACACTACTACGCTCAAATAGATAAACCACACACAGTGGCGCGGTAGTAAAGCATTCGCCTGTAGCGCCCACGTCCGAGGTTCGATTCCCGAGAGGGGATGCACTAAGTATGTACGCGCGCTTCTCGATTTATTTTAACCTCGCATCACATTAGTTTGAGACGTATGAAAACGCATGCGGTTAACGCAGAAAGACAGATCACCTATTCACCTATTGAAGCTTCATGAATAATGGATACTTTATTCGCGATCAATGATTGTTTTGGTAAAGCCATACTCGGTGTATTCATTAGATGAACGGTAAAAAAGTAAGAGCGAGGGGACGGTAACTTACTGAAGCACACAAGCAAAACCACAATAGCACGCGGGCTCGATGTACTGACTTGCGCGATCACATTCCAAAAAATATTTCTTTTCAAGTTCTATTTAGTCCATATGAGTCAAACTCAAGGCCCACGGGCCACATCCGGCCCGGCGTGTAATTATATCCGGCCCGCGAGATCATTTTATATACTGTATTATTGTTATTAATGGCCCGGGTATATGAAGCGCTGGTAACACAATAAACTACAGATCCCATAATGCAGCGCTTCAGCTGCCTTGCCGAACACTTACCGCGTTGCTGCAAGTTATTGCGAAGCTAGCCCACACGATGCCGAAGAGAAAAGTTGATTCTGAAAATAGAGCCTTTAAAAACCGATGGGAGGCTGAGTATATGTTTACTGACATTGCCGGTAAACCCGTGAGTCTCATTTGTGGAACGTGTGTACAAAAACTGGGGTCTCCTTCCCAGCAAAAGTCGAGCAGCCGGCGCGCTTCTGCCTTAAATCAAAGTGAGCACTTTTAATTTTTTTCATCCTCCCCCTGAGCTATAGCCCAGACAAGTGCAAACACGGGACCCCTTTTCTACACCACGGCAAAATAATATTAAGGCGATTCACACTTTCTTTTGCACGTATACGATTATGAGGTCCTCAGCTCGGATTATTATGACACGCACACGAGTGGAGGACTGACAGTGCCATCACAGCCGATTAATGGAAGAGACGTCTCACCAGTCTACACAAGACCCACCGCGACTGTCTCCAAAAGGCGATCATAACGTCACCGAACACATCTCTCTATACTATATAAAAGAAAAAGGCAACTTTACTTTCTTTACACCTTTTTTCATTTTATCCCAAACCAAAGCCTTTCTCTCTTAACACTGCAGAGGACACAAAACAATTTTTCTTTAATTACTGGTAATACCGTTAAGGCACATTACCAGAGGCAGAAATTTGAACGTTCACATAGAAAATGTAATTTCTATACCACAGCCGTCGTGTAGCGCCTTTCAAAAGGGATCAACTACCGAGAGATGATCCATATACATTTTAGCTGCTGTTAGTACTACTTACCTCTTCTGTTATACCGTCTTTAAAATGTAGTTTACCCGCAACCACTCCAGTAGTGCTCAATGTACCTTTACTTCTTAAAACGTTAATGTTTTACTGTTTAATAACTTATAGACTACATTTTATTATTTTTCCCTTGCACTCAGTGATCAAAGCTATACACACACATATAGACACATACATATATATATATATATATATATACACATATATTTATATATATACCTGTGTGTATGTTTGTATGTATGTGTATACACACACACACACACACACACATACATACACACACACAAATTATATATATGTGTGTGTCTGTGTATGTATGTATGTATATGTGTGTGTATATATGATGTAGATAGGTATGCATATATATATATGTGTATATGTAGATATGTATATAGATATGTATTTTGCTATATATATATATACACAACAATTACATTAACAATCATGTTACGTTATTTTTAAAAATTTTCCTTTTCTTTTTCATACCTTCTTTAACACACTACTTCTCCGCTGCGAAGCGCGGGTATTCTGATATATATATATATAGATAGATATGACAACAACACTCATATCAATGACAAAACAATTACTGTACATTAACAATCAAGTTACGTTATTTTTAAAATTTTTCCTTTTCTTTTTCATAACTTCTTTAACACAGTACTTCTCCGCTGCGAAGCGCGGGTATTCTGCTAGTCTTTCATAAAGCGTATTCTTTCTTACAATCAATGTTATAACACCACGAATAATGTTTAACATACTTTTAAACTTTGCTGCTATTGTAATATAACAGTAGTATAACCGAAAAGGTCACAATAAATTAACAGTAATTGTATCTTGCATAAAACACATGAAATGCTGAGATATTGCTTTATTTAATCAGGAAATCCAAATTTATAATAGAATAGGCATTAGCTACTAGTCACTTAATAGTTAAATTAAGCGAGTGAGAAAATTAATGTATGGGACTTTAAAGCCTAGTACTATTAGTGAAAATAGACTGCTCAAAAAAAATTAAATGAACACTTAAATCACACATCGGATCTCGATAAACAAAATATTCAAGTGGAAAATCTTTACTTACTATGTAATCTGTTGAGAAAAAAATGGCAACAGTCAATGTAAACCAAAATTGTCAACCCACTGAGGGCTGGATTCAAATAACATCAAAAATCAAAGTTAAAAATTGAAATCACAGGCTGGTCCAACTTGCATGTATTTCATCATGGCAACGTATAATGTGACTCAGTAGTGTGTATGGCCCCCATGTACCTTTATGAACTCCAAACAATGTCTGGTCATGCTCTTCATGAGATGGTGTCCAAATGGTGTCCTGGGGGATCTTCTCCCAGACCAGGGTCAGGGCATCAGTGAGCTCCTGGACAGTCTGTGGTGCTACTTGGCAGCGTTGGATGAACTGATGCACAAACACCCAGGATACTCAGTTGGATTCAGGTCTGGGGAACATTTGGGCCAGTCAATGGCATCAATGTCTTCATCATCTAAGAACTGAATATACCAGGAGGAACTCAGGGCCCTCTGCACCAGCGTACAGAGGATTCCATCCCAGTACCTAACAGCAGTCAGAATACCAGGTCTGTAGGTCTGTGTGACCCTTCAAGGATATGCCTCCCCAGACTATCATTGACATCTGCCAAACCGGTCATACCGTATAATCTTGCAGGTCACATAACATTCACCAAGACATCCGTAGACTCTTTCATGTTTGTTACATGTGGTGAGTGTGAACCTGCTTTCATCTGTGAAGAGAACTGGGTGCCAATGGCAGAGCTGCACTGTTATGGAATGTGAGCACAGATCCCACAAGAGGGTGTCAGGCCTGCAAGCCACCCTCATGAAATCTGTTTCTGATAGTTTGGTGAGAAACATGCACACCAGTAGTCAGATGGATATCATTTTGTAGGGTTGTGGCAGTGCTCCTCCTGTTCATCCTCTCACAAAGGAGCAGATACTGGTCCTACTGCTAGGTTGATGTCCTTCTATGGCCCTATCTAGCTCTCCTTATGTAATGACCCATCTCTTGCTATCTCATCCATGCTCTTGAGACTGTGGTTGGAGACACAGCAAACCTTCATATGGACTACCTGTGAAACCTGAATCGGCTGCGGGTACCACCACATGCTACCAGCAGTGACAAGGACACTAGCAAACCACAAAACTAGAGAAGACTCACTCAGGCAATTGTCTGTGGCCACCACCTTCAAACACCCTTTTTGGAGGTTGTCTTACTGTTGCCTCTCCACTTGTTGTTACATTCATTTGCAAAAAAGCAGTTGAAGTTGATCTACAATCACTTATGCTTCCAAACTGGACAGATAAGTGAAGCTTAACTGACTTAGTATTAGACTGTGATGATTAAGTATTTCCTTAATTTTTTGACCAGTATATTACAATGTTGTACACTTAAAATATTTACCTCACAAACTGAATGTTCACCTTATCATTGTTAAACTTTTTATTCTACTTTCACTTTATTGATCACTGAGGTACTCCAAGACCAGTCGAAAGAATTTCTGCATGTTCTGGGTCTGCACCTTAGCCTACACCATAGGGGCTCTTGCCTGCTATACCTCCTGTGAAAGAGACCCTTGGGCATCCTAACTATATGCCAAAACCACCACATCTACCTCCACTTTGTCATCCTCCCTTATTGCCAAACTCATAGAGTAACACAGAGAATGAGCCTAGCAGCGCTGCATAGAAACTTCATTTCTTCACTTGCTACCCAAAGCTTCAGACAACATGGATGAATGGGGATGTAGACTGACCTGTGAACCCAAAGTTTCTTCCATGATCCCTCTTCCAATCTTCTCCCAAGCCTTGTGCTTTCCTTGGGTACTCTAGATACCTCCCTCATCCAAAAAGTGTGAATGTTATTCAAATTAAACTAGTCTTAGCGTGCTCTGTGATGGAATTTATCCTGCTTATGATGACTTTATGCCATGATGCTCTAAGGAAATGCTTCAGCTCCTTTCTGCTCTATAATATAATATATTTGTTTAATAAAATGTCAGGAATGGACACTAGATAAAAAGAGAAAAAGGAAGGTTAATATTTATTGAACTCTATACTCTATAAATTCTGGCTGTTGAATTGGTGGTTCTTCTTTGGCTTAAAATTGTAAGGTAGGCAGTGTGGTGTAAATCCTATAGAACATAAAACAGAATGTTGCCAGCTTGTTAAGTTCCCACCTCTGATTCACTTTGTGATCCTGAAAAAGTCATGTAACCTGCTTATGATAGAATTTCAGTTACAATAGGTGCAGAGATTTGTGCTATTTTACCAGTATGTAAGAAAACCTGGCTAATCGTATTAGCCAAATACAAGTGAATAATATTTGGATAGGAATATATAAAATAAATTTTGCTATACTTAATTGTAACTGACTATTGCATGATTTTTATTTTGTTATTAGAAGACCTATGGCTTGCACCCAACATGAATCAATCTCTTAGTTTTTATTTTCAATGGAGGAATAGGAAAAAATGCCAAAACCAACTATGTACAGTAACTTTTACCAGTAACCTATTAAAATCATTTACTTCAACCCAGTTTACCATAAACAGACCCTTTCAAAGACATCCTCTTGTGCCATTAAGGGTCTACAGTTAGACAAAGAATGAACAAAGTAACCTCTAATAGATGACTAATAGCAGTCAGACAAAACACTGGGTTTAAGCTGTCATAACATACTATATTTATTTTCATCTAAACCAATAGCACTAAATATAAACTGATACAAAGAGTCATCCCCAAGTGGTTCTATTTCTTATTTGAAGAGTATGTCTTCTTAATCAACTTCCTGTGGAAGAGGCAACAGTATTCTCAAAGTCTTTTTTTAAGACAGCAGCTCTCCCTCCCTTCTTGCCCAATAAACACATAAAATGGGACACCCCGCAACATATTTTTGTCAATTCTAGAAGGGTGCACTGTCATTTTACACTTTCTCAATACACATAAGTATATGCAAAAACAAAAGAAAAAAATGTTACAGGACATCATTATCACTTATGCTCATCCCACATCCAGTTCAAGGTTAGTTCCCTGGAGCTCAAAGCTCATAAACAACCTGACTATACAAAACACTTCAAACTACTGCTATATGTTTTAACTCTCCCAGAATACACTACAGCCCAGTTCAGCGTGACCAAACTCAGTCTAAAAGCCTATCACCTAATATCTATCAGATAAAAAGTTGAAAGCGCCCCTATACACATACTCAGTTATTTCAGAGAATATTAGCCAGCCTTGTATATATTTAAGAACACTTAGATTCTAGTACAGCTTATCAGTACTTTGTCAAAAAAGTAAAATCTGTAGTACAGAATATTTTTTTTTTTTGCTTGTAAGTTTCTGAAATTGCAGTAAAATTAAAACAGCTTACCTGGCTAAATTTGTATTCATTTGGGAAATTTAGTTTCAATTAGAAAGCAACTGTGAGCAATCTGCTTATTATGTGTCAAAACTTGCCCGTGTTCTAAAAACAATTTTTCCACTTTTACAGTACTTTGATAGCCAATGAATACCAATGCAAAAGAAAACAATTTGGCTCAATATCAGATCATGATCAATTCCAGCACAGTTATTTGCTGACCAGCTCTTACTTAGAATTCATGATTGCTGCCATATGTTCAGATGAAGAATGTGTGTTATATGTTCAGAAAACCCTGTCAGAAAAGTGAAAGTATTTCCATGAAGCCCCTTATAATCCATTCTGTTGGTTTAAAACCATTTGAACAGTTTGCACACATTTAGGCCAATCACAAACTCTTACAGTAATGATTATGGTCTATATGTGCTGAAGAAAGTAAAACAACTTACACATTACAATTGAAATTAAGAAAGACCATCTCAAGTCTTGCTACTGGCTCCCACATGAATGGCCAGTTATGCCTAGATCCAGAAGGTCATATAGATGACTTTGCTATTATGATCATCAGTGTCAACATGGATGGGTCTAGTGACTCACAGGAACTATAGTATATAAGAAAAGACAGAGAAGTTTCTTTATTCTTAAGAGACTGCATTCCTTTAACATGGGTTGTGTCCTCCTTTACATACTTACTCCTTTACGTATTACTCTTTGATGGCCCATTCAATTTCCTACATTGTGGTGTGAGCTCTTAACATTAATTCAAGGCAGGCAGACCACATTAACAAGCTGATTAAAAAGGAAGGCTTAGTTATGGGAAGCACTCTTAACTTCATGGAGGTAGTAATGGAGGAGAGAATGAAGTAAAAACTGATGGACATAGCTGCACATCCTCGCTTGGGCACACGAGTATTTACTACTTTTTGCCAACAAATTATTTATTTAACAGTAGTATTTCAAGAAACACTACTGGGATTTCTTCATATCTACGGTAGTAAACCTTTATAATCCTCACTGTGTCTGCTCTGTTATCTTCAGCCAAGTTGGGAGCTTTTTCTTCTTTTCTATAATTCTTCTGTGTGTTTGAGGAGTATTATTGTTATTTGTTATAATATTTGAATGTATCTTAAAAAGCTAGAAGCTAAAGTGTAAAAGCTAAATTTATACTTCAGTCAAATGTAGTATTATTTATTAAACTAGTGGCTGATTGTAGAGGTATTTGTAATATGGACACCATCATTTAGGCCATGGTATGCTAAGGTATTTTTGAGGAATGATGTTAATAGTCTCCTTGAACACTACATTTGACTGGCATGGGTGATATCGTGCACTCCCACTGAATATAAAGATGTGGTGTTACAGATATTCTCCCCGGAGACAAATAAAACCCTATCTATCTATCTATCTATTGTGAACTTGGCCCCGGACACAGCCAGACGGACATCGTTGGCTCCACCACACACTGTTTATTAACAACAACTATTTACAATAAATACGTGCACTCACACACCCCAGTGCCTCCAGCACCGATTCCCCCAATGTCCAGGCCACACAGTCCTGTGCCTCTTTTCCTCCTGGCCGCCTCCAGTCCTCACTCCAGCTCCGTCCTCTTCCACCCGACTTCCACTGCTCACTGAAGGGAGGCGGCCCCTTATATACGCTTCCCGGACGAGTACCAGGTGTTCCCGGCATTCTTCCCTTGGCCACGCCCCAGCGTGGCGGAAGTGCCGGCTGTCCTCCCGGCAGCTCTCCGGGTGTCCTCCAAAGTCTTCCCCCCAGCACTTCCTGGTGTGGCGGAAGTGCTGGGCTCTCGGGATATCCAGGCACCGGGGCGCCCCCTGGCGGTGGCCACGGGTCCCTACAGGGCTGGGCTTCCAAGCCCTTAACCCGAGGCCCCCAACATAACCAGGACGGACGCCCCCTCTCGGTCTGGGGGAGGCACAGGCCCTCCTCTGGTCCTCCAAGGCGTCCCGGCCGGGCTCCAGCCCCGGCCAGGGACCACACTATCTATCTATCTATCTATCTATCTATCTATCTATCTATCCAATATTCTGTCTTATCACTTCACGTTTTAGAACAGATGGTTAAAAAACAAAATTGATTTGGTGCTCTTTGCATTGTTTTACCCCAAAATACCCAAGCAATGCAAGAAAAATGAAACCCACACCTTTACAGGACCATCAGAAAACTGCATGCTTGTTGAGATAAGCTAAAGGATTTCTTACTTTTCAGTTGTCCACTGCTAATTCTGCTCACTACACAAGTACCAAACATTCTTTCTAATGACTGATTTGTCCACTGCTACTTCACAATGACATATCAATGCGTACAGTTCTTTTTTGATCAAAATGTTTGCTTATGTCTAGGCAGAAATTTATAGAAAATTTTCAACCTCAAATTTCTAATGCTGTCCTTCTTCTACTTCGAAATGTAAACCAACAATCATCATCTCTTTCAAAGTGATTACGATTTTGTATTATAGCCATCACTGTTAAAAAAAGACCTTCCCAGTATTTATATGTACAGTGGATCCTCAGTTCACGAACGTCTCGGTACACGTACAACTCAGTTCACGACCAAAAAGTTCGCCAAACTTTTGCCTCGGTTCACAACCACACACTCAGTATACGAACAAGCCAGTTTCCCTTTCGGTTTGTGCGCACCGATGATTTCCGCACGTGTTGCATTGTTCTCGGTCAGACGTGCCTGCCTGCCTGCACGTGCGTGCCTACCTGCTGCTGAGAGAGAGGAAGGGTGTGTGCTGCTGAGAGAGAGGGGGAGGGTGTGTGCTGCTGAGAGAGAGGGGGAGGGTGCGTGCTGCTGAGAGAGAGGG
>JANRMT010062833.1:24217507-24241557 GCA_026402145.1 Polypterus bichir lapradei | reverse complement strand
CGATCGAGCTGTAAGGCTAATAGTGGTTGGTTTTTAAATTCAGATTTGTTCAAATGTTCCTCTCTGTTCTGAGAGAGAGAGATAGAGAGAGAGCGAGCGAGCGAGCGCGTGCTGCTAAGAGAGAGCGAGAGAGCAAATGAGCGCGTGCTGCTGAGAGAAAGAGAGAGAGCGAGCGAGCGCGTGCTGCTGAGAGAGAAAGAGAGAGCGAGCGAGCGTGTGCTGCTGAGAGAGAGAGAGAGCGAGCCTGCTCATGTAGCTGAGCATGGAGCCTGGGTGTTTTGTGTCAGTGTTATTCAATGTTTTTACATTAGTTTACTATTACACTGTGCATTCTATGGTGTAATTAACTATATTTGTGCTTAATCTTTAAAAAAAAATATATTTACATACAGTTCGTATGGTCTGGAACGGATTAATTGTATTTACATACAATCCTATGGGGGAAATTACTTCGGTTCACGACTAACTCGGTTTATGACCAGAGTTTTGGAACGAAGTATGGTCGTGAACCGAGGATCCACTGTATGATTGTGTGTATTTACAAATATAAAAGTCAATTCCTGAATTGAAATACTTTGTATTCTTTATTTTAAAAAACAATCTGTTATTTTATGCACTGCTTGTTCCAGTTGTGAAGCCCATTCTCAACTATGAGTCTGGGTAGCTAGAAGTGGTATGAGATGGAGTAGGGTCTTACAAGGATTTGATGAAAAATATGTACTTACACTTAAAAAGGAACCACAAGGCACCATGCTAATATGAGAACAAAGGCACCTGTGTCGTCTTATTGTCCTGTGTATTCTGAAATGGTATTAAGCAGTGGCACTAAAATGAGAAAGACACACGTGTCGACCGAATGAAGCAGATTATATTCTGTCAGGGTTCTGTCAGCAGACAAGGTCAAGACATGAAGGGAACTCCATAGGTGGCAATACCTTCTGGCTAGAAGACAGGACACTTGGAAATGTGCTGTACAAAAACAGTTCAATCACAAGGGAATTTTTTTTAGTAGACTTGGTGGAATTAGGATGTCATAGAAGACAATCACTCATCTGGCAGTGTGGAGAAAGATGTCTAGGTGTAGAACAAACACCAGAGAAGTGAGAGGAGAATGATAAATTTGGTAGTTATGCATGATAGTCAGGAAGTCAAGGCCCTTTCAGAACCTGCATGACTTTGGTTTCCTTTTTTGTGATTACATTTTTATTAACAATCAAAAAACTTAGATCAGGTAAAACACAATCAATTCATAAAACAACTAACTGTGCTACCCATCTAAGATGTAGACCTTATTGTTAATGTTTGCAGTGCACCATGCAATGCATATGTCTCTGTTATATGCCATTTCGTAAAAGCAGTGTTAATGTTTGTGATGCAGCACCTACTGGAATAACAAATCTAATGCAATTTACTACTAAAAATATTTTTAATGTGCCATCTTTTGGAATGAGAGAGACATAGCAACCTGATGGACACACACACACTTTTTCTTTTATTGAGGTGGATTAAAATTAGCAAAAAATATGAATATCCCCTTTAGTACTCACACTCCCAGCCATGTAAAGAGAAGATCGCCTACCAAAAGGTTTGAGTTACCTTAGCAAACCAGAGAGAGATAAACCAAGAAGCCCTGTGGGGAAGAATTAGGAGTATATACTGTAATTGAGAAACGATCAAATGTTAGGATCAGGATTGCAACACCGTAAACCAGCCATCTTCAACACTGATAGACTAATGTCCAACTTTTGAAGCAAGGTCTTCAAACAAACTTGGCAGAGTAAATATCAGCAAGAGATAGAGAGAGAGGTTAGGAGCACATGCTGATACAGCACATTGCCACAGCCACCACACGACAAACCAACTCAGGATCCAAGATTAGGACCTGAGTGCAGCCATGTAACAGGTGACACCTCAGCACCACACTAGTTCAGATGGAGTGGAACAGTGTGAGGTTTTTTTTATGGTGGCTGGAGTGCCAATTCTGCCACCAACCCCCAGGTTTTTCCCTGGAGGGCCTACATGCAGGGATGGATGCAGATTAATGTCATATCCAGGATGAAGCAATTGCAGGTTAAGGGCCTTGTTTAAGGGCCCAACAGAGTGGAGTCCCTTTTGGCATTTACGGGATTCAAACCAGCAACCTTCCGATTGCCAGTGCAGATTCCTAGCCTCAGAGCCACCACTCTGCCCGCAAATATCAACAAGGGTTGAAAGAATTTATGGGCTGAAAAGTCTGGGGTGTCCAGTACCTATTTTATGATTGTTACTCTGAGCTCTCTTTTGTATTATTTTATTTAAAAAAACAATACTTTAGCCTCCTTGCTGTTTATTCTGAGGTAGAAATGATGCAATAGTGCACCCTAATGTCCACACTAGGCATTGTAATAATATATAATTCTAAGGGCAGCAGAAAGGATTAAACATGCACCTGATTATTTTAAACATATGCTGAATAACACAAGTGAGTACTCTTTACTATAATATCATTCTTACTAAATTTACAATCACAATTTTCTATATTTGGATCATAATTTGCCTTGGCAGTATATATAACCATAGCAATGCTTTTAAATTCCTTAATGGATTTTGCAAAATGTTAAGTAGAAGTATGAACTGCATTGCTCAGCAGAGTTCAATCAAACTGTACTGTGAGCGTACTATATGATAAATTGCACTCTGTGTAAGATTAACTTAGGAGTCTCTGGCAGGCCCTCTATTATTTATCATTCTCAAAAACTTTACCAGCATAGGCCAATGATACTGATACCTGAAAGGGGAAAGCAAAAAAACAAGTCTGTAGATGTTTACTTTACAGCAGGTATTTATTATGACACAGAAGGTTTCATATGGCAAGTTAAAAATTAGCAAATATCTCAGGGCAGCTGAAAATGTGCAGGCTTTCTATCATGGCAGTTTTCCCTGTCAGCAGTGTTAGCCAATATCAAGATTGGATTTCCTGCAAAAAAGAATGGGGTAATCAATTCTCATTCAGCATGTTAAAGCACTCAGGCTAGATGGCATGGTTTTAGCTAAAGTTCATTTTTTAAATTATTCCTCACCAGGTTGAAGACTTCCTTTTCAATTTGCATTTCTGCTTTTGATATTGTGGGAGACTGTTAGAAGGTAAAAGTGATTTTCTTTGCTTTTTAATGATTTAACATAATATGTAGCTTAATATGAAGAACAGATTTATTTTGTATATAATAATGAAATGAAAAGGTCTTTTAGGATAGTCTGGTCAAATATTTCATTTTTTCCAATGACATTTCATATGGAGAGATAAGTGACTATACTGAAGCTGGTCTTTACCACCCACTCTGTCATTCCAAGAAAGAAGATGTGTTGCTTGTGCATAGGTAAAGCAGACATACATCATATATATATATATATATATATATAAAAATAAGTATAAAAAAGAACTGTATACATTAATATATATACTGTATACTTTATATATTCTCATATATCTAATGCTGCCTAAATGATAAAAAGAAATACGAAAATCTAGGTGGCTTTTTAAGGGTTTCACACAGGATTATAGTTTTACACTTTTAATACCTTTAAGAGCATGCAATAATAACTGTCACATTTTTAATTATTTGAGTTATTTTGTCCACTTTATAAAGGCAGGTAAAGATAATACAGCTTCTGCTCTTTTAAAATTCAGATTGGTTCATATCATAAGGAAGAGGTTTGTATCTACATTCCAACTTCTAAATAAAGGTTCCTTATACTTTTTGTAGAAAATCTTCAGTCATGTCAGGTGATATAGAAAGCTAACATTCTTTGTTGTTAGGCATATCACATATTGGTACAAATACCAACATTTGACAAAACAATGCTCAGCAAATTTGAAACCAATATATTTCATTAAATACTGAGCAATAATATTTCTAAACCTCTCTGTCCCAAAGTGTTCCATAACCAAATAAAGATCGATGTTGTATCTTTCACAAGTATATGTTACAATGGTGAGTTATCAATCTCATTTTCTTACAGTAATCCACTTAGTCCAATACAGGATTCTTTCTCTGGTCCCTAATGACCCGAATTGGATTAAGCATCTTTGAGAATGCATGTACATACTCTGTGCTATTCTGCAACAAACTTGTGCCAGCTATAGAAACCAAAAATACACGTTTACTATTACCATTTCCAATTCTTTAAATATGGAATTATTATGATGAGGTTTGTTTAATGATTGAGTTATAAAACATTGTTATGCAAAAAAAGCATAACTCAGACTGCTGAACACAAGGTATAGTCGAATAGCTCAGTAATTTATTATTCTTCTAAAGTAATATACAGGTTACTGTCTATGCTTTTTCATGCAAGAGGATAATGCCTTCATTCTCAATACATCTTCTCTGAAAATGTGCTTCTTTCATTCTTTTTTGTCTTCAGTCAAGGTTTTAAAGCAAAACTGAAGTGTGATGAACAAGTGCAGGAGCGATCAATGGTAGTATACAGTACAGTGACTTCAGAAAGTATTCAGACATCTTCATATTTCTCACATTTTGCTATGTTGCAGCCTTGTGCTGCACTCATTTAAACACACTTTTTCCTCCACATTAAGCAAAACTCAGTACCCCAGAATGACAAAATGGATTTTAGATTTTTTTTCCAAATTTCAAATAAATCACATTGACATAAGTATTCAGACCCTTTTTTGGCAGCAATTATAGCTGTACAGAGTCTTTTTGGGTATGACACACCAAACTTTTCTTCTCTGCAGATCAAGCTCCATCAGGAGATCATTGGTGGACAGCTATTTTCAGATCTTTCCACAGATATTCAATTTGGTCCAAGTATGGGCTCTGGCCGGGCAACTCAAGGACATTCCCAAAGTTGTGCCTAACTGTGTTGTCTTTGCTTTGTGTTTTGGGCCATTGTCGTGTTGAAAGGCGAACCTTCAGCCCAGACATCCAGAGTGCTCTGGGGCAGATTTTCATAGCAGAGCACTCTGTACTTTGCCTTATTTAGTTTTTCCACAACCCTGTCTAATGTATAAAATCCTCTTTTGGCTTTGTAGTTCTGAAGTACTGAATTTTGCTTGGTGTGGAAAAATGAATGTAAATGATTCTAGCACAAGGAAGCAACGTAGCACCTAGCATAGAGTAAAAAATTGAAGGGGTCTGAATACTTTCTGAATCCATTATATTTTAGTTGAACAGTTTACCTGTATTTTTATAGCTATGCGGCACATCATTTGCCCTCTGTTTATATTCAGCACTCTTTTTTATTTTGTTTAATTTTGTATTGGTTTTCATATTTTGTATACTGTACTGTTTTTTATCCAATCCACACATCCATTTTCAAACATATTTAGGCCAAATTATTATCCCATTATTCAGAAATAAACTGTGCCTAGGCTCTCAGTGATTTTTAAATGTACTGTTTTATTTTTAAAGGTAGCTCATTCACAGAGGAAAAAAAAACAGATTTTACAAAAAGAGCAAGCAAAATCCTTGCCAGATTGAGTTTTGTCAATATAATAGGCCTCTCTTACTCCCCTGGGTAAAATTTTTATTTGACTCAATTGAATGCTGGTAAGTTATGATTTGTATATACAGTATCTGAAAATGTTTTTTATTTGCTATTACAAATTCAATGTCTGAGAGTAGGTATGTTTCTTATAAGTTTGAATAAAAAGTTGCACTAAATTATAAATTGCCATAGATTTAATTTAAAACAACAAAGATTTATTATAAAGGACCCTCTTTGCCATTGCCATAGTAGCTAATACAAACTTTTACAGGGCTGAACTTTCCTCAAATGTAGTACTTTTATGAGAATGTACTAAATGAAAGGCAAGGGCCATTTAAATCAATGATTAATATGAATGCATTACAATTGCAGTGAACATGTGACTCACTGTGGCTGAAGGAGATACTGATGGTTGAGTCAAAAGATATTGAAGATAACCAAATAATCCATAGTAGGAGAGTTAAAATTAATTAATTTGTGGGCAGATAATATGGTGGTAAGAATTAGTCAAAATTGCTAAATAGGCTGTTTTATAAATTCAACCATTAATATTTTGAATATACTTTTCTACTCTAGGATTATGTTGAGCCAGTTTGTTTCAGTAAATCACATAGCACCCTTGTAAACATGCACACATGATCATACTAGGCTAGTTTAGAGTTGCCATTTAGTACAAGAACATCTTTGGGATGTGAGAGGAGACTATAGTGCATGGAATAAGATTGTGTAAACATTGGGAGAATTTGCAAAATTAAGATAGACAGCGTCAGGGAAAATACTTTCCTCTGTCTTCAAAGAAGGCAGTCATGGAGCCCAGATGAGAATGCAGAACGTTTCTTTATTTACACAAAGTTATGCACAAATGTCTCAGTCAATGCAGTAAGAAATTAATCAAACAATTCAACTACTTTTATACTTTTTCTAATTACCATTATCTCATCTAATACATCATGTCATCAGACTCTTAATATGCAGAATTTTATTACGTCCTCCAATCAACTAACACCACCAGTAATTTTGACTTAAGTCAGTTCTCCCAGTATTCTGAACATGTCTTCGTTAAGGGGGTTGTTTTGTGGATTGTCCTATTAATCTTATCTTCACTTCATAGGAGGAGTGTTTGGGCTTCCCCATCAGTTTTTTCATGCTTTCTGGAGTGTTCATAACTCATTTACATCATTTCAACCTTGGAAAATAAGATTTGTGATGTATACTTATTTATTATGTATGTATATTTATTATTTATCTGTATTATTTATATTTATCAGTATTATTTATGTATATTTATTACAAATATGATGTCATGAGTATTAAAAAGGTTTTCCCTGCCTGGTCCACGCATCTTGGAGGCAACTACTCAGACTACGGAGGTCAGGCTGGAAAAAGAAAAGGGAACAAAGTCCAAAATGAACCCTGATAAAGATGAGGGGAGCCACCATGCACTTGTTCCTACAGCGGTGTTTGACACTATAGAGGAATTTCCCATGGCAGAGCCTTAAGTCTCAGGGGCATTTCCCCTGACTAATGAGGCCCAACCTGGAAGAGAAATAGAGATATTGTGCGAAGGGACCCCAGATAACGTGATTGGGTGTCAAGTAGTGCGTGCTCCCACAAAACTCAAGAAAAGGAGAGGTGCACAGAACCTCAAGGTTATAAAGGCCACACAAATCTCTGTCTCTGTTAAAATCTGCATCAAACAATGAGAGAAATACTTAATCATTATAATGTACAGGCAATGCAGCAGTAGGGTTAATTTTAGTGTAATGTGAATACTGAACAGATATTTGTTCACTCTGTGCTTACACAGTGATGCTTACATAAGATCTTTCATTATATTTTACTTTTTTGGTTAACTTAACAAAAGAAGCTAGAGAAGTGAGCTAGTGTGTCAGAGGTTCACAGATAAACATGTCTCCCCAGGTGCTTGACTGATGTGTACTGGGGATCTTTTTTAAGATAGATAAGTTTGAAAATTCAACATTGCTATTCAGTGGGAGGTTTGGAAATAGATAGATAGATAGATAGATAGATAGATAGATAGATAGATAGATACTTTATTAATTCAAAGGGGAAATTTGCATACTCCAGCAGCAGCATACTGATAAAAAACAATATTACATTAAAGAGTAAGATTAAAAATGCAGGTAAAACAGACAATAACTTTGTGTAATGTTAACGTTTAGCCCCTCAGGGTGGAATTGAAGAGTCACATAGTGTCGGGGAGGAACGATCTGCTCAGTCTGTCAGTGGAGCAGGACAGTGACAGCAGTCTGTCGCTGAAGCTGCTCCTCTGTCTGGAGATGATAGTGTTCAGTGGATGCTGTGGATTCTCCATGATTGACAGGAGCCTGCTCAGCGCCCGTCGCTGTGCCACAAATGTCAAACTGTCCAGCTCCATGCCTACAATAGAGCCTGCCTTTCTCACCAGTTTGTCCAGGAGTGAAGCGTCCTACTTCTTTATGCTGCCTCCCCAGCACACCACCGCGTAGAAGAGGGCACTCGCCACAACCGTCTGATAGAACATCTGCAGCATCTTACAGCAGATGTTGAAGGACGCCAGTCTTCTAAGAAAGTATAGTCGGCTCTGTCCTCTCTTACACAGAACATCAGTATTGGCAGTCCAGTCCAATTTATCATCCAACTGTACTCCCAGGTATTTATAGGTCTGTACCCTCTGCACACAGTCGCCTCTGATAATCACGGGATCCAGGAGGGGCATGGGTCTCCTAAAATCCACCACCAGCTCCTTGGTTTTGCTGTTCTTCAGATGTAAGTGGTTTGAGTCGCACCATTTAACAAAGTCCTTGATTAGGTTCCTATACTCCTTCTCCTGCCCACTCCTGATGCAGCCCACAATTGCAGTGTCGTCAGCGAACTTTTGTACGTGTCAGAACTCCGAGTTGTATTGGAAGTCTGATGTATATAGGCTGAACAGGACCGGAGAAAGTACAGTCCCCTGCGGCACTCCTGTGTTGCTGACCACAATGTCAGACCTGCAGTTCCCGAGACGCACATACTGAGGTCTGTCTGTAAGATAGTCCATGATCCATGCCACCAGGTATGAATCTACTCCCATCTCTGTCAGCTTGTCCCTAAGGAGCAGAGGTTGGATGGTGTTGAAGGCGCTAGAAAAGTCCAGAAACATAATTCTTACAGCACCACTGCTTCTGTCCAAGTGGGAGAGGGATCGGTGTAGCATATAGATGATGGCATCCTCTGCTCCCACCTTCTCCTGGTATGCGAACTGCAGAGGGTCAAGGGCGTGGCAGACCTGTGGCCTCAGGTGGTGAAGCAGCAGCCACTCCATGGTCTTCATCACATATGACGTCTGAGCGACAGGCCGAAAATCATTCAGCTCACTAGGTCGTATCTTTGGGACTGGGGTGATGCAAGATGTTTTCCAAAGCCTCGGGACTCTTTCCTGTTCCAGGCTCAGGTCGAAGATGCGCTGTAGAGGACTCGCCAGCTCCAGTGCACATGCCTTCAGCAGTCGTGGCGATACTCCATCTGGACCTACTGCTTTGCTGGCACAAAGTCTCCTCAGCTCTCTGCTCACCTGGGCTGCTGTAATTGTGGGTGGGGATGTCTCTCCTATGCTGGTATCAGCAGAAGGATGGGTGGAGGGTGCAGTACTCCGAGGTGAGAGTGGGTTTAGGGTGGTCAAACCTGTTAAAGAAGTTGTTCATTTGGTTTGCTCTCTCCAAGTATCTCTCTATGGTGGCACCCCGCTTCGAGCTGCAGCCAGTGATGACCTTCATCCCATCCCACACTTCCTTCATGCTGTTATTCTGCAACTTCTGCTCCAGCTTTCTCCTGTACTGCTCCTTCGCCACCCTGAGTTGGACTCGGAATTCTTTCTGCACACGCTTGAGTTCATGTTGATGACCACCTTTAAAAGCCCTTTTCTTCTGGTTCAAAAGGCCCTTGATGTCACTTGTAAACCATGGCTTGCTGTTAGCATAGCAGTGTACTGTTCTTACTGGAACTACAATGTCCATACAGAGGTTGATGTATTCAGTAGTGCAGTCAACAACCGCCTCAATGTTCTCACTATATGATCCCTGCAGGATATCCCAGTCCGTAGTTCCAAAGCAGTCTCTCAGGGCCTGCTTTGCCTCAGAGGACCACTTCCTGAATGAGCGTGTGGTTGTAGGTAGCTCCCTCACTCTTGTAGTGAGGCTGAAGCAGAACCAGGTTATGATCTGCTTTCCAAAGTGCAGGCAGCGGGGTGGCGCTGTATGCGTCTTTAATGTTTGCATACAGTAGGTCAATAGTCCTAGTTCCCCGGGTGTTACAATCCACATAAAGGGAGAAGGCAGGATAGCCTTCTCTATATGATAATATACTAGCACACTCTATATGAGATATCTCAATGAAAACTAAACTTTCTTGACAAAATTCCTTGAGGAATAAGTGTGCCACATTTTGGCAAAATCTGTCCACTGGAAGAAGAGTTGTTGCATGCAGACAGACCGACCAAAATAAAAGAAGTAGTAGGTGCTTATCACACTAAAAAAACTGGAAGGACACTAAACAAACAGATAATAAAAATCATTTCACAAAGACCTAGACAATCTTTATTAGTGGGAAAATATTTGGAAAATGAATTTAAATATAGTCAAGTGCAAATAGTTAGACTCAAGGAAAAACAAAGTTTATTATAAATCAAAGATGGGAGGTACTGACCTACAGAAATAGTTGAAATGGGTTTGATTCAATACAACAGTCTCATTGTCGAGGCAATTTGCAGAAGCAATCAAAAGAGCAAATAAAATGTTATGTTATAAAAAAACTTAAATATAAACCAAGGGGTGAATTGCTCAGACTGTACATGCTACAAAAATTAAATAATATCTCTGGAAGATGTTCAAAGTACAGCATACAAATTGCATTCCAGGTCAAAAGAGCATGTAATATGCTGATAGGATCAGAAAATTAAAACTCTTTATTCTTGGTCACAAGAAGAAATGTGGAAATCAAACCATGATGTTCAAAATTGACCCAGCAGCACTCTTCCACTTAAGACCAGAGTAACAAGAAGGATTGTGGCATTTGCTTGACATTTTTGCAGCATTTTAAAAGTATGTCAGGGAAATTTTGGTAAAACATAACACTTATTTAACCAAAGAAGCCTGATGGATTACAATATTTCATCTTATTGCTCAAACTTTTTATATTCTTATATAGTTGGGTGTGAGGCAACAGTGCTAATCACAATCCCTTTACACCATCTCTTTTTGAAATTTACTAATGTTAAAATCCTAAACAACAGTGCACACAAAGTAATTTTTATTTAATTGTAACAGAATTTTTTTTGTTTTTTAGTCTCATGAACCTGTCCTAAAAATAAGAGACATTTTGGATTGTTCCTACAGTATACAGTAAGTGCTGCTATATTTCATAGAATGGTAAAACTGTGGCTAACACAGCACAAGGTTCAAGGTAACCTTGATGGGATAAATCTTCTGCTAAATCTGAAATAGATTACTAATGCAAAACAGCAGAAAAATAAATAAAATGAATAAGGCCCATTTTCCCTGTCTTGGAAAATAGAAAACGTTTTCCTTATGAATCCATTTCTAAAATCATTCCACAATATAGAGCGCTAGCACTTCAAATAAAGCTGGAAGAATTGATGACTACCAGTCAAGCTCCCCAGATAAATAAGGACTCAGTCCATTTAACTGATATGTAGAAAGCCCCTCCAAAGCTATAGTAACTGAAGGCTTTCAGCAAACAGAAGTGCACTAGCTCTTTTCTTTTAATTTATACCACAGCCTGTCTATTACAGATTGCCTGAGTTTTGTAACAAATGAGTAAAGCACTAAATAAACCAGGTTTTCATTTTCTAGCACAGATGAGCTCATATAATAATGTCCTGTATAAACAGCAGAAAAAATATTGGATAAGCAAGAGATCTAACAAGACTATACAAAACTGGCAAAAAATAATGAATGACACATCAAAAACAATAATGGTTAGAGAGTTCAATAATATTGTATCAAAAATAGTTAAATAGTAAACATAAAACATAATATGTTAACCAAGCAAAAAAACAAAATAAAAACACATACAAATATTTATTATTCAAGAAAAATGTATGAGATAAATAAAGGTGACAAATTAAGTTTAGAAATGACATACTGTATTATAAAAATAGAAAAATTTTACATGGGGTTTAAAAACAAAAATTTTAAAAAGAAAAAAAAATTGCTCATTACAAACTTGAATGCTAGACAGAAATCAAATAGAAAAGAAAAGGTTGAAATAATCCCATAATGAAAAAGAGGGCACTCAACCCCATACACAGACATATATATGTATATATTGTACCATCAACACAGAGTGCTGCAATGGATGGATTCCCTGCTTTTTACATGGCTCTTTGAGGTGGCTCACTATCCTTAAAAGGACTGCTTGCCTTTTGCTGCACTAGTCGGCAAAACTGTACTGTGTTGCTGTTTTCATAGGCGCTTCTGCTATTGGTGATAATCATTATTTTGGTGACTCATCCCTGGTTGATGTAACTTGCCCAAAGTCGTTGCAAAGAAATAAAATAAAATAAAATGCATAATTCTTTAGGAAAGAAAATTATATCAATATGAAAATGCCAGAGCGGTGAAATGTGTTTCATACTCAAACAACTTAACATTAAAGTGACTTTAAACGTACATAGTGTTGGGAACTATGTTCCTTAATGGATACAATGACAGGGAGTCATTAAAGAAACTGGACCCCTTCCTGCTGTCTAGGATTGATGACACCCTAGATCAGGGGTGTCGAACTCCAGTCCTGGAGGGCCGCAGTGGCTGCAGGTTTTCATTCTAACCATCTTCTTAATTAGTGACCAGTTTTTGATGCTAATTAACTTCTTTAGCCTTAGCTTTAATTAGTTTGACTCAGGCCCCTTAATTGTTTTTATCTTAATTAGCAGCCAGACAGTAATGAGTACCCATCAAACAAAATCAGAAAATAAAGATGAAGGTCTCAGTAAGGTTGATCCCTCAGGTTACTAAAACATTTTAGGAGTTCTTAGAAAAAAGCAGAATATCAACAGTTTTGGAAATGTCTGCTGTGGCAAAAAGAGAGCCAACAGAAAGCCATGGAATTGAATAACAGGTTTAATTAACAGCGAGAATCAGCTTCTCATTAAGGAACTGGTTGGAGTCTGAAGCCCCAATTTAGCTGGTAATCTGTTGGCTTGTTTCATGTCTCATTTCTGTTTGGCTGTCATTTAATGAAGAAAAGAATCAATTCAGAAGACTTAATCCTTAAAAACAGGGCTATTACAATAGAGGGAAAAGAAGTTAATTAGCAGTGAAAACTGGACACTGATTAGGAAAAGGGTTAGAAAGAAAACCTGCACCCACTGCGGCCCTCCAGGCCTGGAGTTTGACACCCGTGCCCTAGATCACATTAGTGGTTTCTGCTGATTAAATGGCTTGGACATATGTAGCAGTTACTGATGAGTTGCTTTAACTTCTGATGTTTGTTAATATCAGCATTGATGTTATCCATCCGCATTAATCCAGAAAACCTGCACCCACTGCGGCCCTCCAGGCCTGGAGTTTGACACCCGTGCCCTAGATCACATTAGTGGTTTCTGCTGATTAAATGGCTTGGACATATGTAGCAGTTACTGATGAGTTGCTTTAACTTCTGATGTTTGTTAATATCAGCATTGATGTTATCCATCCGCATTAATCCAGAAGCCCTCTTCCGCATGCTCTCTCTCCCTGATTAGTGCAGCCAATGTGCCAAGATTGAGCAACATGAGGCTTGCTGTTGTTGACCAGCATACTGTACAAAGTAAAGTTAAAAAGCTACTTGCATTCCATGGCATTTGTAAAATAGAGTTCCAGCAGACGTAAGAGATGGACTCATACCTTGCTGCAGTCCAAAGATGATAACACCCTACTGGTCCATGGCAAAACTATACTTCCCATAGTGGATTAATCTGGAAAAACGGAACAGACTTTTCTATGGACACTGAGAAAGCACCACTAGCAGCTACTGGTACCTTGAAGACTCTGTCATCAGGTTGTACGGGATAAGCATTTTGGAGTTGCACTGTGAGTCATGCATTTCACTACCTCTGAACCCCCAATACCCACAACGCCTCACCCAACTTTATAGGACTGTGGTCACCCAGCTCTTCTTTTTACTAGTGGGACAAAAGAGGGACTGTAAACAAAATCTGCCTGTCGTGATGTGGACGTATCGTTCAGCCACTCAAGAGTCTTCTATTTTCCACCCTAATAAACTGATATTCAGCACTGTATATCTCATCTTCTGTAGATGATATGATTCTTGAGATAAATTTATATGGAAGGCGGGAGTATGGTAAAAAGTGGAAACGTGGATATGATCCACTCTCAAGCCCATGCTATGCTGCTGATTCTGTGTACAGTTCTAAAGGTATAGCAAAAACAATCCTTTGAAATGCTAACATTGGTAATGCAATATTCCAAAACACAATGTCAAACACATTGGTAATAGAAAGAGAAAATGCAGGCTGGAAACCATAATGGATGTTTGGGATAAGTGGGTTCAACAATTGTCCCTGTTCTATAACTCATGTTATTAGTTTACAAATGCCTGATACCTTTCAGAGAAAAATGGACCTTACAAAGGTAAAAGCAAAGCAAACCTGTAAAATATGGCATAAAATATGACTAATCTGTAATGTAAAATATCAAGCTGTGCTTGGAAAAATGTAAATACAGGATAAACTCCAGGTGGTACATGTAAAAAGAATAACATTATGAGGGTTTTCTTAAATGTGACTGATAGACTATGTGGTCATAATGTAACTTTTGACAATTATTTTACATTGTGCAGTTTAGGAGAGGAACAACTGAAAAGAAAGCTCACAATGTTGGGGACAATAAGAAAGAACAGACCAGAGCTTCCAAAAGACCTCACTGAAAAAAACCTAGAAATATGAAATTATTCAAGTTTGCTTACACTAGCACCACTACATTTGTATCTTGTTGAAGTCTGGCAAACTCAGCAATGAGCATATAAACCACCTTAACATTATAAAAAATAGCATTAAAATTATTGGTTCACAGCAGAGCTCTATCACTGAAGTGTACCACAAACAAGTTAGAAAGAAAGCCAACTCAATTCTGTCAGACAGTAGCCATTCTTTTTCCCAGCTGTTGCCATCAAGCTAAAGATTTAGGTTTCCAAAGGTAAAGAACAACAGCTTTAAGAACTCTTTAATTTCTAGAGCTATAAGCATTTTAAATTCTGTTACTTGTAGGGATGCTGCATAGTGTTAATTTCAGTATTACTGTTCTGTGTACTGTTGAAAGTAATTATTCTTCCTTGTACTAATCTTGAGTATGTGTTTATGAAATAACATTGGTTTTCAAATGTTGGGTCTTTGTTTATCTATTAGATCTGTGCAATAATGTCTTTTATTTTTGTTCTTTCCTTCTGCAAACAAGTTTAGCTCTGGAATAATACTGTCTACCTAACCTAACCTAACCATAACTCCTAAAATATTTGTAGGAGGTAAAAAAATTAGTCCACTGTTCCATGACCAGGATGGAATCCACACTGCTCTTCTTAGACCCATGGCTCCAATAATCTGTCCCAGGTTCTCCCAGGAAGGCTGTGGTATATTTAAGATGGAATGCACCTTTTTGTCCACCTATTTAAACATGGAACCATAACTCCAGTCTGCTAGTCTTAATCCATTGCCACCATCTTTTTTTTTTTGTTCTTTATTTCACCTTATACAATTTCTCGTATTAGGAATTTTTTAGTTTTCGCATACCCCTTGGGGTCAGAGCACAGGGTCAGCCATTGTACACTCCACCCCATGGAAACACTGAGGCCAGATGTTAACTAAAATACACCCATCTTATCCATCTCTGAGACATTGCTTTTTAATCAACAAAGCAATCAGTAACAGGTTCTGTTGCAACAAATGATTCTGATACTCCCTCTTCCAAGGATGGCATATTTGGGTAAATGATTTCTAGGGTTGCCATTACAGGCACCAATAACCTTTTGGCCATAGCTCCCTGCAGCTGCATCCACTAATTCAGTCTTGAATAGCACCATTTAAACCTAATGTAAATGAAATCACCCAACAATGCTGGAAAAGCTCTTCTGCAGATGACAGATGAACTTGTTCCAAAGATAGTCACGCACTATTTTAACCTTCCCTACCTGTTTGGGTCTTCCAGGTGCTGTCCACCAGCTAAGTCGGATGTTGTGACTAGTAAACAATTCAGCATTTCTCTATCCAAGGTTCAGAGCATGCAGCCTCAAATAACAACAAATAATACAGAAAAAAGTTAATTTTGTGTTTATATTTTTAGACAAAAAATAAAATGTAAATTAAAAATGTGACCATTGTTCAGTTAATTTACAAGCTATTCTGCAATTCTTTCAACCCTTGTTGATATTTGCGGGCAGAGTGGTGGCTCTGAGGCTAGGGATTTGCACTGGCAATTGGAAGGTTGTCGGTTCAAATCCCGTAAATGCCAAAAGGCACTCTGTGCTGTTGGGCCCTTGAGCAAGGCCCTTAACCTGCAATTGCTCCATCCTGGGCATGACGCTAATCTGCATCCATCCCTGCATGTAAGCCCTCCAACCTGCAGGGAAGAACTTGGGGGTTGGTGGCAGAATAGCCACTCCAGCCACCATAAAAAAAATCTCACACTGTTCCATCCATATGAACTAGTGTGGTGCTGAGGTATCACCCATTGGATGGCTGCACTTGGGTCCTAATCTGTATCCTGAGTTGGTTTGTGGTGGGTGTGGCAATGCACTGTATCAGTAACCTCTCTATTCTGGAAAATTTCAGAATGCAATTCAGTGTGCTAACAAAGACCTTTGATTAATGAAACAACAGTTTTATTCTTATTGTAACATTCTTAAATTAATCATTTAAGAAGCACATAATACTTAATTTCCCAGCATATAATATCAAAGAGTGACTTGACTGTAAAAAGAAAACCGATAATTGAGCACTCAGGTACAATATGTGTGCTAAAATGATGTTTTGCCCATAAATGTTTTCTTTCTCATTTGAAATTGAACTGAAAGTGAAGCATTTTGAGCCAAGTAACCCTGACCTAGCAAGTTAAAAAAATGAATGGATGGATTTTGCCTATACTCCTTTTCTTTACATCAAAAAATATTAATCAGAAATGATTAATGTATCATTTTGGAATCAGTTTAATCCAATTCAGAGTTATGACAGATCAGACCTTATCCCAGCAGCACTCAAGGCATAAAATTGTTCTGTATAATGCAGCAGGCCAATCCCTGGGTCCACACTTGCACACACAAGGGCCAATTTGGAATCACTAGTTAATCGAGTCTGCACATTGTAGGAACAGTGGGAAGAAAACTGTAATACCTGGAAGAAAAATCTTACAAAGACTTGATAGATAATGTACAAGCTCCACAGTGACAATATCTGGGCACAGGATTCACATTCAGAACATTAGCCCCATGGTGTGGCCGAGCTCTCAACTGAGCTGAAACAGAACCACTAGCCATCTAATCAGGCTGTCTTCCAGGGGTTTACTCTCCCAGGTCTGGTGAAAGTTATCTTAGAGCACTGCATTTCTTAGGGCAGTTGCTGGGGAAATCTATTACAGGTAATGTCAGTCAGTCAGTCAATTTCCAACCCTCTATATCCTAACACAGGGGTTTGCTTGAGCTAATCCCAGCCAACACAGGGTGCAAGGCAGGAACAAATCCCAGGCAGGGCACGAGCCCACAGCAGTACAGGTAATGTATATAGTTTATTCTCTGTTTCTCCTACTGCAAGGTGCACTTTAAATCTTAACAGAACCAGTCTACTAGTCATTAATGTCCATATTGCAAAGAACATGTTAAATAAACTGTAAAATAAAGTTTTAAAAATTAAATTAGTTATTTGTGAACTGCACTCTAGGTGATGAAATACAGTACATTATTAAAGTCACAGAATGAAATTTATGCTATTACCAATAATCATGTTACTTTGTTGACTTGCATTGCTTTTGGACATAATTATGATACAAGTCATTTGACTTATTTGGTGAACATTTACTATAATGACTTTATTGATTAAACTTGTTTTAGGATGCCCAGATTAATAGCAATCCAAAATACTGTAAATTTGAGCACCATAACATTAATTACGACAATTGCCTGGGAGATTATTGAAATAAACACTTGACAGTATGATTTAATTGAGGTACTGTGTATCATTTATACATTTCTCTGAAGGTTAAATAGTCACAGTGTAGTTTACCCAAACTAAACAATGTAAAGGAATCTACATTTTCACAGGGGTGCAGGACCATATAATAGATTATATGAAAGCATATTTTCAGATATTTAACTGTTATACATTATACATACATTGTACTGATACAATGACAGTAAAGGCTTCATTAATTCTTTATATATTATACAAAGAAACAAAGAAAGAAAAACAGAGGCAATCCAAAAATCAAAGAAAAAAAAAAAAAAAAAGAAAAACCCTTCAATTCTACTTTTTAAGGTTTTCTGGTTATTTAAGACTTTATTTACTGATAAGCACACTAGACAGTGTGACACTAAAGAAGCTGCAGCCTTTCAGGATTCAGCATCATCTGCCTTGGTGTCTGCTGCGTTAGTCATTAATTGTCATTATTAGGACACCATTAAGGAGCAGACTCTGCTAAAAAGGTTAATTAATTGGAAAACAACAAATGAGAATTGAGAACTTAAAATCATGCAAAAATATAAAAAAAATGTTTTCTATAAACATAAATCTTACACTATACAACTTTCAGAAAGAACAATTAGAGAAGAACAAAAAACAGATAATTAAATGAGACCAACTATGATTAAACTAACTAACTGATTGTGAAATTGGTTCTAACTATAAAATGAAAATATTAATTTTGTGTCTCTTGCAGCCTAGTAATAGTAAAACAACCAGAAGAAAGCAGCATTAACTAAAAAAGAAAAAAAAAACATCCAAAATTAAATACAAGATGGCATAAATGGGTGGAACAATGGTGTAAAAAAAAAACAAAAACAACTAAAACTATAGCCAAATTATCCTGAAAAGTAAACACATTCTCAGCATTGCGGTTCTGATAATAATATACATACTTTAATATAATTAATGTATGTCTGAATATATCCCCAGATTGTGTTTCACAGAATAAAAAAAGGAAAATTCTCCTTTTCAATAGTATAATTATAAATATCTCATGCATTGTGAAGTATTCATGATACCCAATAAGTTCTATAAAATGTATTAGAATTCAATTTGTGCTTGTATACTCCTTTTGAATCATTAATGTTTGGAGTTAATTTTTAGTATTTTTTCAGTATTAAACACTACTGCATCCACAAGACAAACTGAAGATTGCACTGGTGATAATAGATACTACGTTTTACTCTCATCATGATGTACTGCAATCTTTATCAGATTTAAGTCATTCCTAGATGCTACCTACAATATACTGAAATAGAGTACTCATGACTTAGAAAATAAAAGTATTTAAGATATTATATGTAAGTAAATTGGATGTTTAAAAAAAAACAAAACATGGTGGCCAACCACAAAGACATTGGGTGTACAATAATTACAGACAGCGTCTGGGCAAGGAATTGAACGCACGTCCCAGGAGCTGTGAGCACTAGTAACCTGCCATCTGAATTATTTTCTGTATATTCTATTATTATTTTCCTTTTTACAGTATACTCTTTCCACAATGAATAACAATTAAAATATTTTGAAGTAATATATAGCTTTGATTAAAATTCTGCTTATTGTGTTCAATATTTGCCAATGATTTAATTTTGGACATTATTAGTAGGTATATTATTTACACTTGATTCTATTTTTCATATGTTATGCCTGTAATAACCATCTGTTTGTAGCTAGCATTTATTTATAATAAATAAATTTACTTCTACAAAATGTCACACCGTAAAAATAATAAAGCAGAGCTTGAGAGCATGAGCACTCACTGAAGAGCAGCAAATTGGCAGTACCAGTTTCACTCTGATTTCACTAATGTATGTTCATAAAATTTATGTTGGCCATCTGTGTTTTTAACTGTCTGTAGTTTAACATGTTTTTTTTTTTTTTTTTTACTAAAGACACTACAGTTTTCTGATTCTCAAACTGCTTTTGCATATGTTACACCATTATTCAAAGGCTAAACAATAATATTTGCAGTTTACGTGCATGTAAAGTACCTACAGTACTTCAACTGTCAAAAAATTATAATACTAATAACACATGAATTAAAGTAGGACAACATATTCATAAAATATATTGTTTTGCAGATATCAGCAACTCCTTATTATTATGAATGTAGTGTGGCAGATGGGAAATTGTGTGCCTCAGTGATCTTTTGATTATCTGGAGATTTCTGCTCCTGATAGGATTTACCTTGGAAAATCGAAGGCGAAAGGCCAAATAATAAACAGTTTATCAATAAAACTTATGATGGTTTCAATTAAATCAAAGGAAATCTCATTTCTAACATACTAGGACTCACTCCTGGTGTCAGGCTTGGGACTGGTTTACACTGTACTGTAGAGTACCAGGTGGCCTGGTGACTCCTACTGAAAAAGTTGTATGAGGCGTCCATGACCCATTGCATGAAGGATGAAGGTTGAGTGCAATGTCAGTTAGCCAACAGGCAAACATGCGTTGGATACTAGTACCTTTCAATGAAAGCTGGTTCTTGGTCACAACAAATACTCCTGCTAACATGGCCATCATCCAGTCACGAAGACCAATGAGCTTCCTTAATTGCCTTTCTTGTTCTTGGTTCTCACTTGCTTTTGTAAGCAGATCTGACAGATCAGTCAATGCACAGACTGCAAAGAAATCTGCTTGTATAACCAGGTTTATGAATGTTAGAAACTTCCAGTTGCACCCATAAGTTCGGTAAGCAGGCATATTGATGGCTATGTAGTTGCACAGGATGGAGAAATAGGTGAATAGGATTAGCTTGCATACATTCTGTGACCCAGAGCTAGTAAATGTGACAGAAGTAGGTTTACCCTGATCACTTGGGAGCTTCTCATTCAAGCAAATACTGCTTTCACAAGGTTGGAAGTACACTGGTTTTTAAGGACTTTCAAAAATTGCTTGTGGGCACCCCCATATACAGTAGACATCACTGATAATGACCAAAGCTAGATCTAATTGTTGGGCATAGGGGGCATTATTTGGACCATTGTATTGGCTTCTTACTTTGTGTGGGCGTATAATGTATCTGCCAAGCAACAGCAGAACCTCAGCACAGTCATCAAGAGGTGGAATGCTATTAGCAACAACTCTGAGAGGAGGATGGTTGTGTGCAGCTTCTGGTGTAGGGATTTCATCCTTGTTGTCGGGTATCAAATTGCGTGCAATTTGGGTTAGCAGTATAAGCCGAACTTCTCCATCAGCTGATTCTACCACAAATCCATTGGCTCATCTTCCATCCATTTCTGTAGTTCCAGAACTTGTCTTTAGAGTGTAGGATGTATTGTATGTTGAAAATGTCAAAAATGCAGACCTAACCAATGACACATTACTCTGATTGTTTAGGATTGCATGCATTTTTACTTTCTATTCAGGGTTTCCTTTTGGATATACATTTACTAAGCATATTTTGGAACAGGACTTGACTTGCCCTGTAGACTCTTTCCGGAGACCTTTGTAAATATACAAGTAGCCACAGTTTCAGCATGTTCAGTTTGCAAACTGCCGTGCCCTGTTGCCAGAGAGGTTAGGTTCTCTTGTAATCCAGGGTGCTGGACCTGTGTGGGGAGCTGAGATGTGCCAGTCAATGTCACATTCTAAGCAGTGGATGATAGCTTTACAGTCTTTAGCATGGTGGCTTGACGAAGCACAGCGTCTGAAACCAAAGCTATGTTTCTTAAGGAAGTTCTTGTGTTCTTCAAATAGTCTTTCTCTGAAAATTTTGCAGTTTTTGAGAGTGTAAGGCTTACTAAGGATTTGGCATTTTTTGGATGAATACTCTAGAGATCAGAGTAAGAAGGTGCATTTTTGTTTGCTGAAATGGGATTGTTAGGTTTCCATGGGTTGGACAAGGACCATTTGTAAGACCGTGAGTCTCATGGAGACACGGGTAATGAGCCTCCCAGTGCCATGGATATGGTGGTAAGAGAAGCCATTGTATACTTTGAGGACATGCATTTATATGTTTCGCTTGGTAATGGCTATAAGAGTAAGAAAAAAAAAAGTTGCCTTGGTGAAGTGTATCATTAGAAAGGCTGGTTTTAGGTTATTTAAGGCTGAATAGACAGGAGGTGGGGGATGGAACTGCTCTGCAGAGTGATAGACAAGAGTGTTGAAAAATTTAGAGCACAGTAGAGATAGATTGTGTGGCTCAGTGACTGGCGGGTTCTGGGTATATGTCAAAAAATAAAACCCTAGTAAGCCAGTGTTGACCCCTGATTTGGTTTTTTTTTTGATGAAGTCTTATTTGTTTTGTTTAGAGGTGTGGCTGTTTTATTTTTTTTTTTGGACTTTTTTTTTTTTTTCAAAGTATATATGGTTGCACCCTAAGAGTGACTGAAGAAGACTGTATGCAATAAACTGCAACTTCTTTAGTTTTAACATCTTGGCATCTTTGTACTGTTTTTTCTTTTTCAACTATGGTCCCGGTTGGTCCTGACTACAAGCAGCACACCGTTCACTCCTGGATGACCCTGTCCTAGAATCTGGGATAGTAAAACTGGAATCAGTTCCCATCTTTGCATTGTAACACACAAAATTTACAAAGAATGAAAATGGAAGAGAACACTGTATGTGATTTCTCTTTTAAACCATTAACACTGAGAAATCCATTTCTTTTGAAGGTTGTGGGGCAGCTTTTCCACAATAGAATTTATACCTCTGGCCATATCGAGAAAGCTAAGTCCAGGTGAGTAACCCTCATTTTTTGCTTCTTCTATTTCAAGGAGTAAATCTCCAAGCTCTTGAAGTCTTTGGTAGTGTTTTGCTGAAACTTTTGGAAAGCATTCAGGTCTAGTGAAAAGTGAAGCTTCAGTTGCTTATGGACAGCCATAAAATCTGTCTAGTCTTTCCCAAACTATTTTAAATCCAGATAGTGGGCAGCGGATGTGAACTACTCCAAACCTTTTAGCCTGCCGCACTCTCTCACTATCAAGCCACTTAATAAGAAGGTCCAGTTCTTCACTTGGTTTGAGGTTCAGTTCTTCTATGGCATTGCAAGCTAGATTTCCGGGACAGATCATTTTCCATCAGATTCTCAAACATTTTAAGTCCTCCTGTTAAAAGATCACGACAAGCCAAATGTGCTGCAAGGTCAGATGTACAGTATTTAAATATCTGCTTGAACAGGTGGGCGGGAGCTGGTTTTCTTTAAACACTGCTGTATTGAATTGTGAGTGAGGATTGAAGGGCTTTGCACCAGTGTCAAAATAATTTAAATTTATGCAATGTGAACTCAGACCTGACTTCTAGATCCTGAGGATCAATGTTGTTGGGGTTTGTGTCTCTTCTCGGTACTCGAATGTGGCACTTGGTGCCACTACCCTACTGCCAAGTTGTTTGCCTGCCTAAGGAAAAGTCATCTTTGATGGAGGATCACTGAAATCGTTTCATCATATTGGCCAGCCCACAACTAACTCGGCTGAATGGCCAGTAGAGGGAGCTTGATGGCCGAGGTCTCCAGGACTGAACAAATCTGAATCGTATAGTGTGATATCATCTACTCTTGCATTTTGCTCTGTAGTAATATTACTATTGTGTTATCATATTGCATTGAGGATTACTTGTGTTCTATGTATTGTATTGTATTTACTCCTTTTTTTGACACCCACTACACTCCCAACCTACCTGGAAAGGGGTCTCTCTTCAATTTGCCTTTCCTGAGATTTCTTCCATTTTTTTTCCCTGCAAGGGTTTTTTTTGAGGAGTTTTTTCTTGTCTTCTTAGAGGGTCTAGGCTTGGGGAATGTCAAAAGACAGGGCCTGTTAAAGCCCATTGCGACGCATCTTGTGTGATTTTGGGCTATTCAAAAATAAATTGCATTGTGTTGTATTGTCAGATATGGCTAAGGTGAACCTGACAAACATGTTTATGATCCATGTGGCTCTTCTGAAAATAAAGTAAATCTTTTCACTCTTCTGCCCACACCACGTATCTGTGTACATATTTATGCAGTGAGCCAAATACTCCTTCAGCAAACACCCAAGGAAGCTGTTGTGTTCAGACGTTTAATGAAAGTGGTGTGAAACTGTATAACAACAAGCAATACCTATCAGAATCTGTTAAAGCAAAGACATCCTGCTGATTCATACTTAAACACAAAAGAAGAGGCCTGAACAATCATATATATATATATATATATATATATATACTAGCAGAATACCCGCGCTTCGCAGCGGAGAAGTAGTGTGTTAAAGAAGTTATGAAAAAGAAAAGGAAATATTTTAAAAATAACGTAACATGATTGTTAATGTAATTGTTTTGTCATTGATATGAGTGTTGTTGTCATCTCTCTCTCTCTCTCTCTCTCTATCTATATATATATATATATATATATATATATATA
>JANRMT010062833.1:24130265-24187507 GCA_026402145.1 Polypterus bichir lapradei | reverse complement strand
CCAAAATGAAGCTGGCTTGTCCAAATGTGCTTGAGCATACCTCAAGCGGCTCTGTTTGTGCTGTGGGTGGAGAAAAGGCTTCCTCTGCATCACTCTCGCATACAGCATCTCCTTGTGTAAAGTGCGCCGAATGGTTGAACGATGCACAGTGACTCCATCTGCTGCAAGATGATGTTGTAGGTCTTTGGTGCTGGTCTGTGGGTTGACTCTGACTGTTCTCACCATTCGTCGCTTCTGTCTATCCGAAATCTTTCTTGGTCTGCCACTTCGAGCCTTAACTTGAACTGAGCCTGTGGTCTTCCATTTCCTCAATATGTTCCTAACTGTGGAAACAGACAGCTTAAATCTCTGGGACAGCTTTCTGTATCCTTCCCCTAAACCATGATGGTGAACAATCTTTGTCTTCAGGTCATTTGAGAGTTGTTTTGTGACCCCCATGTTGCTACTCTTCAGAGAATATTAAAGGAGGAGGGAAACTTACAATTGACCCCCTTAAATACTCTTTCTCATTATAGGATTCACCTGTGTATGTAGGTCAGGGGTCACTGAGCTTACCAAGCCAATTTGAGTTCCAATAATTAGTTCTAAAAGTTTTGGAATCAATAAAATGACAACGGTGCCCAAATTTATGCACCTGCCTGATTTTGTTTGAACAATTATTGCACACTTTCTGTAAATCCAATAAACTTCATTTCACTTCTCAAATATCACTGTGTGTGTCTCCTATATGATATATTTAACTGACATTTTGTATCGTAACAACCAACGATTTATACAGGAAAATAATGACTATTAACAAGGTTGCCCAAACTTTTGCATCCCACTGTATATGTATATGTATATATATATGTTTATATGTGTGTGTGTGTATATATATATATATATATATATATATATATATATATATAACAGCAACACTCATAACAGTGACAAAACAATTACATTGACAATCATGTTACGTTATTTTTAAAATGTTTCCTTTTCTTTTTCATTAATTCTTTAACACACTACTTCTCCGCTGCGAACTGCGGGTATTTTGCTAGTTTTTAATAAAAGGACAAAAAAATTAAAGTAACTTTTCTTGTCGTTTGCCTGATTGCACAGAACAACGCCTTATTATTCAGCTTTCTTTAATGTAAAGACTAGTATTCTACTCTTCTCCCTTTCTATCTGTCTGTCTCTCTAGTAAAGTCCACTTTGCTGCTCCCTGCTTATAGGAAGCATGCAGCAAAAAAAAGCAGGTTTCATCTACCTTAGGTAAAGCAGCACTACAGCTAAATTATCTTGGAACTTGGAAAAGCAGGTGCTGAAAATGTCTTTTGTATTAAAAATCACCTGATTTAGATCAGTGGCTGATAAATTGGAGCATTACTAGCAGTGGACAGCAATTAAATCTACCTTTCTTTAAGGTTTGACTTGTACTGGAAAAATGGATTCACATGACAAATCTTTGCAAGTCAACAATGAACACGTGAGGTCACACCACGTTATGCAATTTTTTCAGCAATTTTCATTTACATAATCTTAGCACTTATATGAAGCCAAACACTTGTCATTTCGCCATCAGTTCACTCCAACTAGTCTGCAAGTCACTCCAGTAAAATCGAACAGGTTTGATTTTGTCTTTAGTCGTAGGAGCAGAGTATTAGAGCTGACAACCAGTGAATGCTCATCTGGAAATGCAAAGCATATAATGCAGCAACGAAGAATAAGGAATGAGGGCATTTTGAGTCACCTGTAAGTCACACTAGGCTACAGGTGTCAGCTAAACAAATAAAATAGGATTTAACAGGAATTTAAATAAGTGAATTACTTTTGTAAAAATACATCATGGAAAATTTCCTTGATCATAGTGTTCGACTAAGGTAGAAGCAAATGTACGTACAGTATGGGCTTTTTATTTATAGCCTGTAAAACACTTCCTCCCACTGAACCTCTGCCTCCTCCTGTTCAACCCCAAATGATCCTGGCACTTGCAAAATGAAAAAGACAGTGAGCTCTTCAAAACTTAAACCCAAGGTTAATTTATTAAATCAAGTCTCAATTAAGCACAAAAGGTGCCAAGGCAATTAATTAACTAATGCAAACTAAAGCAAATAATTAACAAAATACATGAAAGTACACATCTTTTCAAAAGAATAAACCAAACTGCAAAACCAAGCACAAGGAAAGGAAACAAACTTAAGAAACAAAAGTAAGGATAAAAAAGGGAACATAACCCAAAAAAACTTGGATTAACAATGTTTCCAATTAAACATAACAGGAGGAATTCCAAAAGTGAAAAATCTCACACATTAAAAGTCGCCAATCCTAACACTAGATAATAGCAAGCAAAAAGCTTGGGTGGAGAGATGGACAGTCCCAAATTAGGAGCTTTATTATAACTCTAATATCTTCATTAGCATAACCTCTGCCTACATTTACTAAATATAGAGAGAGAAACTGAAGACTGAGAAGAACACTCAATGCCTAAGTCAGGGTCAGAGGCCAGTCCTGGAAGTCATTCCTGCATAGTCAGTCTATTACAGAACCCTTTCACATACACATTTACAAGAATTCAAAATGAGCAAATCCATCATAGCACCCACTACTATTCTGCTAATGTCAATTAATGTGCATAAGAGGGTAGAACTGTCCGATGAACAAAGGCAAGTTAAAAGGCTGACATAAGTTAATTAACTGTGTGTGCTGTGTGTCTGGGTGTCACATCGTCTGGTGTTCACAACAGAGCTGGAATGTCTAACAAAGAAGGGCAACAAGACATACAAAGAAAGAGGAATGTAAGGCAACTGTGATGAACAGAGGTTCGTAAATGCACAATATGAATGAAAAAGACAGACTATTTTACTATTAAGCACATTTGAATAAACAACTCTTTTGCAATGCTAGTTGCTTAAATTTGTGTCTGACATTAATAATAATTTGTAAATGTTAAAAGTCAGGTCTAATTGTTAAAAGTCAAATCCCAAGAGAAAATATATTTTAAGATATGACCAGGTGAAATGTACTGTAAATGCCATTTGTAGAAAACGTTTTCCACAATACATAGCTTTCTTATTTACATGGAGAATTACCCACTGTATAGTCATTACATGTATCGAAGTAAGATGAATTGTCCATGAAACAAAAAAGATGTTTTTTGTCCATGAATAGTGATATACTAGTAGGCAAAATCTGCTTTACAATCAGGACATGGGAGTCCGAAGGCCATTCCCACACTACTGGCCACACGGCGACAAATGACCACAGAATAATGAATTATTGATTTATTTAATAACCAAATAATCTAATTTATTCTGTTAAAAGATTTATTTTTGTACAAATGAATAGGGAATTAAAAGTCAATGATTATTGAATTATAATTTGTGTCTAGATTTGGAAAACAAAGAAGTCTTTTAGTGGATAATAATTCTGTGAGTATTTTAAGTTAAGTAGTACTTTTAACTCAAAAAGATTACATTTAACTTTAGCTGAATCCTTCTGAAATGTAGGTTTTACCTTTAACATGTATTTGACCATTAATCAATATATTTATACTAGCTGTGTAAGCCCATGCTGTAGAAAGCTTGGAGTTCTAGAAACTATTGAAATCGTCAAAAAAATTTGAAATGTAGAGATGTCAGGTAATTGAAAGGAACTACTCTGGGCGTGTCTCTCCTAGGAGGTTTCGTTTTGCTGACGTACTCGTCTCGCTAGTGCATTAGTGGCTAAGCGGGTGTCTCTTTCTTCATAGGTTTTGTTTCGCCAACAAGCTGACCTCGCTAGTGTATTAGCGACTAAGCGAGTTTCTCTCTTTTCTCTGCAATTTCACTTTGGCGACAGGGTTGCTTTCTTGACATTTTTATGTAAGACTAGGCTTGCTACCTATCAAAGGTAACAGAATAATTTAAAAGTGTTTGAGATCTCTTGCCCAACATGCACTTTCAGCTGCTTTCTTTTGTATTCACGTGTGTGTGAATGTTTCTTCATCAGCACTCCCTCTCTGGAGCGCGTTACTGTAATGCCCGTTTCTCAGAATCTGTCATTATTTTTGAAGCGACTTTCTCACATCCTGTCTGCCTTTATACTTGCCATCTTGGAAGTTGACTCTCCGCATACCTCCCATGCCGTTTATCCTCCTTGTTCATGTCACACCTGCACTTCCACTTTCATTGCGTTACTAGAGCCAACATAAGCTGACAAATCAGTTTGCTCAAAGGGACTGGACACACACACTTTAGTGTTTTATTATATAGTAGATTTTTTTTACCTGCTTTATATATATATTGCAACATTAAGGAAGATTCTTAAGCTGCAGGAATGTTAAAGATTAATTTATTTAATTGTCTCAAACAGAATGGGCTGTTGCAGTGCCTTAAAATTCAGACCGTCTGTTTACTGCTCTACAGTAAATTCAAAACACAGCATTTAAGATGATCACTAAAACTAAGAATTATAAATGTACACTTTAACTCCAGTATTAAATTACTTTACTGGATTCCAACTTAGCTTAAACCCAATTTTCAAACACTCCTTCCTCATATATAAAATTGTAAATGGTTTTGTCACCTTTCTTATATTACATAATTTATTAGTACTTGTACTACAAGGACTACTGTACATTGCAATATCAGTTTGCAGGTCTTCTTAATATTTAAAGGATAAATTAAACTGGTATATGAGACAGAGCCTTTAGCTAAAGGGCATCCAAATTCTTGAACAGTCAACCTTCAAATTTTGGAGAAGGTCTATGCCCCTTTATCATTTAAATCAAAGCTGAAGACTCATTATTTTAGCACAGGGTATTGTATTGCTTATTTTGATCTCTTAGATTGCTTTCTAAGTAATTATAATAGTGGTTTACATTCACTACCACATTTCCGTTTTCCTTTTCTTCTCCGTGTTTCTGGTGGCACTTTGTCTGGCTTAGTCAATTTTAAAAATGATGAACCTGTATTAAAGAAGTCATCTGTTCAATTAAAACTGTCATCCTTTGCATATAGAATGATTCATCCAGAATATGGAGGACCAAGAAATGTGGGCTTTTCTGTGTATCTGTTTAATTGCTCTATGTTTAGTTTTCATATTATATTTGCAATCACTGTATAGTGTACTGGGCTGTGGAAGTGGAAGTGCACTTAAAAAGAATAAACTGAATTGAATTAAATATTAGTGTTACATTTTCTTTATCAAAAATGATTGTGTCTTATTAAATGGTACCCCTCAACTGGCGAACAACTTATGTTGCACTTCACTCTTGGTCTGAACACACAGGTTCTTATTGGAAAACTTTGTTTTATTTGGGCGAAAATGTTTCTCAAGCTGCCAAGCACTGTAAAAAAGTAAACATTATAGCATGACTTGAGTAAATGGCTTTTCAAATAAAAATGCTTTGCTCCAAGATTACCTCTGGGACATTTGTCACTGAAGTTGATCAGTAATGCCGAAACTGGAGGGCAATATCAACTGTAAAGGTAGAATTTTATTGACAAATATATAATGATATAAAAAGGAACAGAGCAGGTTGACAAAAAAGTAATGTTTCAAATAGAAAAGATTCACCTGTTTCTCCAGTTGTGTCGTACTCTTCAAGAAACAAAAGTGATCTGTAAGTCCTTAGAGGTCATCTATGGTGGAGGAATCAAAGAAAAATTAAAAAGTATTTTCGAGAAGTGATGACAATGGTAGAAGTACTGCATGTTCCATTGTAAAATAACATGGTATAAAAGGACAAAGACAGGCAGTTGCAGGAAAAAAATGCTTAGAGGATGGCACATTGTTTTTTATAAACAAACACAATTTAATATTGTTAACTAAGTACTACTACTCTTAATGAAAACTTATCTAGCCAATAAAATACTTATGCTCTAATGATTATCAAAACAAAAAAGTAAAATTGTTCTATGTCTATATTTGATCAACCACTTTAAGATATTCTCTTGTACCACAGAAAAACATTAACATTTTGTTGTTAGTATTCAGTGGGTTGTGTGCTCATAATGTATTTAGAAAAGAGCTTTGCCCCATTATAATCACTCTTAATTGCCAGGGTACTCTAATTTTAGCTATGTTAATGGTGTCAAGAGTTGGTTCTTCAGTCATTCACTCTAGTTCAGGGTCATTGGGAATTTGTTGAATTGGAAGACTCTGCTTCAAGGTCATATTGTATAAGGCTGGCATCACACTAAATGATGAAAGCATGAAGCTGATGGATCTTGATGCCTTGAACATATCAAATTATACAACTAGTAATCACAGTAATCCCTCAGAACTCCTCATCACAGTCTCAGATTTCCTGAAAGTGTTAAGAAGTTACCTTATTTTGATAGCAGTGTGGATGAACAAATGTTCTCTAAGTGTGGCTAGTTTAGCTTCAGTCTCAGCCCATCATTTCCTTTTTCCATTCTGTGGTGTTTAACTAACATGAGACACTGGTAAAAGAGAAGACTGTGTCTTGTTTGTGTGGTCTAAAACATCTGCTTTCCTTAATTACTTATGGCCCCATGGTGTATATTATATTTCCAGCTGAGCACTCATTGGTTGTGTTTTGTCATGGCGATTCGTAGAGCACTATGATTGAAGTGATGGGAATGTCACACTACAAGATTTAATGTCACAGGCCTGTCAAGAATGTCCATGGCTTGCTGAAATTATATAAATGAAGACTACCACTTAAAATCATGCAATGTGATAAGGACTGTTTTATTTGGACACCTTCTTGGGGACTTGTAGAAGAGTGACTCTTTTATATTCAAGTATATTCTTTGTGCCTGCAAAATCCTGATAGGTATGTGTGCATCCTTATAAGCTAACTCCAGAGTTGTTGGTGTGTTGCTCAGCAAAATCATAAGCTATGCCTTTATTAAGTACCATATATACTCATGTATAAGTCAGGTCTTGAAACCTGAAAAATCAATCATAAAATCAGACCCTGACTTACATCTTCTTGCTTCCTCCAATCTTTCACCACTTCAACAACTTTTAATTTAAAACTACTATCACATTTTTTTCGGAATGAATGCTCCATCATAGATAAGGGATGCTCTTACGATAAAGGTGTATGAGGGTGTGAGATACAAAAAACACAAATCAGTGCAAATGTTGCTTCTGAATAGTTTGGGTATTACCGCGTGGTCATGTAGGCACAATAGAGAGAAAGAGGGAGAGAGAGAGCGAGAGAGAGAGGTTAGCAACATGCACTGATACAGTGCATTGCCGCACCCACATTGAAAAAAAAGGCAGTGTGCTCCATGGTTACTCTCTCAGGTGGGTGTTAGCATATCATAATCTCTTGGACCAATAGCGTGAGTTTTTCACATTCGACTTATATGACCGACATTATAAAATACCAGAAATTATACGATAAAATCAAGTCCCTACTTATACAATACAATACAATTTATTTTTGTATAGCTCAAAATCACACAAGAAGTGCCGCAATGGGCTTTAACAGGCCCTGCCTCTTGACAGCCCCCCAGCCTTGACTCTCTAAGAAGACAAGGAAAAGCTCCCAAAAAAACCCTTGTAAGGAAAAAATGGAAGAAACTGTGGGAAAGGCAGTTCAAAAAGAGACCCCTTTCCAGGTAGGTTGGGCATGCAGTGGGTGTCAAAAAGAAGGGGTTCAATACAATACAATACACAGAACAAAACAAATCCTCAATACAGTATAAAAAATAAAAAATTTACAAGTATGGAGCAGAATATAACAGTAGATGATATCCCATAATATGATTTGGATTTGTTTTATAGTCCTGAAGACCTTATCCATCAAGCTACCTCCCCCAATTGGCCATTCCACAGCTGAGTCAGCGCTGGGCCAGCTAATCCAATGAAAGGACCCCTCTACCCCACGATTCCTGCAATCCTCCATCAGGGATGACTTTACCTTAGGCAGGCAAAACAACTTGGCAGGTGGGCCCTGGCACTAAGTGCCACATTTGAGTACTTGGGAAGAGAAACAGAATAGGTGAGGGTTAGTAACAAATTATAACTATCATGTTACTTAGGTTGTAGTGCTAATAACTAACAACAGAGATGCAATCTGTACAGTTAATCGGCAGCTCTAGTCAGGATATGCTAAACTGAAGTAGTGAGTCTTCAGCCGGGATTTAAAAGCTGAGACTGAAGGGGCATCTCTTATAGTAGCAGGCAGAACATTCCACAGTTTAGGTGCCCTGTAACTAAAAGCTCGACCTCCCACTGTTATTTTATTAATTCTTGACATCTTAATGTGCGTTCTGAGTTCCAACTGAGTTAAATGATGACAAAATATTGTTGTGATCAGCGTCATTCCCTCTAACAATTAACATCTCGGCTTTATCTGTGTTTAAAGATAGGTAATTCTCATCCATCCACTTCTTTAATTCACTAACATAACTAATTAATGACAACATCAGAGAAACATCATTTGATCTAAATGAAAGGTATAACTGGGTGTCATCTGCATTTCAGTGAAAATTAACATTATGTTTTCTAATGATAGATCCAAGTAGAAGCATGTAAAGTGAAAACAGTAAAGGTCCCAGTACTGAGCCCTGCGGGACACCATATCTCACCTCTGTTTATAATGATGGAATACTGTCAGCACATTTCTGTACATATTGGAATCGATTTGATAAATAAGAACTAAACCAAGTGAGCACAGTGCCTGTAAGCCCAACATAATTTTGTAGCCTGCGCAGTAAAACAGAATGGTCAATGGTGTCAACTGCTGTGCTTAAGTCTAACAACATAATTACAGTGGAGTTTTCTTCATCAGAGGATATCAGAATATCGTTTACAACCCACGTTGCCGGTACTGTACTATGACCAGTGCGGAAACCAGAGTGGAATTTCTCAAATAAACTGTAATGTGTAACATGTGACTGAAGCTGATTGGCGACTACTTTTTCTAGTATTTTAGAGAGAAATCTGAAATAGGTCTATAATTATCAAGTATGTGTGGGTCTAGGTCTGACTTTTTAAGTAATGGTTTAATGACTGACACTTTTAGTGCATCAGGTACTGTGCCATGCAATAATGAACTATTGATAATGTTTAGAATAGGTGCTGCAACAACATCCATTACACTTTTTATTAGTTTTGTTGGCACTGGATCTAGGGAACAAGTAGTAGGTTTCATTTTAGAAATTAAAGTTAAGACTTCCTGCTCAGTTACAAGATTAAAATTACTAAACTGCTGAATGCAATGTGAGACAGGGTCTGCTAAGCTAGTGTACGGTTTCTACTGTGATGCTGAGATCTGGGATCTTATATTTTTAATTTTCTCATTGAATAAGTTCATAAAGTCTGTACTGCTAATATCTGTTGGTATTTTGCACCGTAGATCTGAATTCCCATTTGTTAATTTAGCTACTGTTCAAAACAGTACCTGAGGATTTTTATTATTGCTATCTATTACTGTACTGTAGAATAGTATTTTGAGCGAGCTTTAAAGAGAGCTTTTTTATATTTTTTAACACTCTTTTTCCATGCAATTTGAAAGACATGTAGCTTTGTTGTTCTTCATCTGCGCTCCAGTTTTTGACACTCGACTTTAAGAGCTCGAGTGTTTTCATTAAACCAGGGAGAGTTTCTATGTGCTTTGATCACTTTTGTTTTAAGGGGAGTCACTGTGCCCAGAGCATCTCTCAAGGTCACATTATAATGTGATGTTAGCTGATCTAAATTGTTTTCCATGTTTACATTTGAAGTTAACTGATCTAAATGGTTTTCCACAATTACCCTTGACTCTTATCCACGGGAGAACTTATCTGCAAGTATATACAGTGGCATGTAATCAAGTTAGTAACAGCTGGGTGCTGCTCATTTATAAAGAGTGCTTGAGTTGGATTCCAGTGATGTCCAGCATGAATATGTATTCATCAATGAAGCTGGATTTAATGTCACCAAACAAAGATGGCGTGGGAGGAACATAATTGGACAGCATGCCACAGTTGATGTTCCGAGTCAGTGAGGGGGTAATATCACAATGTGTGCTGCCATTAGTGTGCGAGGGGTTTTCTGTCACCATTCTATACTTTGACCATACAACACAGCCCACTTTCCTGGAGAGTATGTGAAATGTTCTCATTCCTCCCCACCAAATCGTCCAACACCAGGAGACACACTACACAATTTTCATCATGAAGCAGACATTCAAGTCAGGTTCCAGAAACACCGTATCTTCTCAGTGTTATATTTTCTGTTATATTCACCTTTTTTGAATCATACTTGTTTCCGCTTGGCACTGGAATGTGTACGACCACAATCCTCAGTAAAACAACTCACTTTTGCAAGCAATGGAGGATGCATGTGATGGCATTACATTAGATGATTCCCAGGGCTGGATATGGCATGCAGGAAGTTTTTTCAACATTTCCTGGATAGGGAGAATATGATATGTGATGCTGATGAAATAATGTGGACAAACAGACATGAACAGGAGGATCAAATTTAGATTATGTTAGAGCAGAATTCCTTTTTTTCTTTTTCTTTTACATACTTCAATTTTTTTCTTCATATGAAACTGAAGCTTTAATACAAAGAACAGTAAGCAGTTCATAGCATTTGTGTGATTTCTATTACTGTGCTTAAAAAACATCATACTCATTGGGACAGCTGTGTATTCATTTTTGTGCATTGTGTAAATTATGGTTTGTTCCACACATTCATTTAGTCCTTTCAATACAAATGTTTGATTTTTAATCCAGTTTTTGCAGTTTTGAAGTCAGTTTTTCATTTTGCTTACTATGTGTAAGCATTTTCAAAATGTCTGTGCAGCTTCAAGAAAATGTGTTAAGACATTTGTGAAGCAGAGCCACTGTTTCCAGAAATGTGTGTCAGAAATTGTGAAAAACAACATTTATGTTTTAAAATTATTTTTCAAAGGCATGTGTATAGTATTGTGAATATAACAGCTGTGACGGAGAGCCGGGTCCCATACCCGGCCGGGACGCCTCTGCTGCATATGTCCCGGGGGAGCCATCATGGACATTGCAGTACCTTCCCCGGGGCGCTTGGGGGCAGCCTCCCTGGCCGTGGATCCCTCCTCAATCTCCCCCGTGGCTCCATGGGACATGGAGTCCACCACAGCAGCCCGGTTGGGAGATGGGGTGGCCGCTAGGGGGTGCTGCGGATGACCAGCCACCACGCTGGACGGTTTATCAGCCCCACCCGGAGGTGCAATTAAGACCAGCTGGTCAGGCACCTGGAACACTTCCGGGTGGGGTATAAAAGGGCGTGCCTCCCAGCAATCAGGGCCAGAATCGGGAGGAGGAGGACGAGGTTGCCTGGGAGGAGTGGTGGTGCCAGGAAGCATTTGGTTGTGTGGGTTATTTTGTGCTTTGGACTGTGTTGGGCCTGTGGGACACGGGGAAGGCGTGTGCCCATGGCTGAAGAAAATAAAAAGCCCTTTGAGTGTGAACACGTGCCTCTGCGTAGTCTGTGCCGGGTCGGGCGCTATATAGCGCCTTTTTCACACAGTTCACAATATGAATTAAAACAATATTTTATACAAATTACAAGATGCAATGTTTAGCTGCAATTTTAATCTATATGTGCACCATGATATGTCATAGGCAGGTTTAAAATCAGTTTGTAAATAAGCAAAACTACTAATTTATTAATGAACATCAAAATGCATATAAATTTGCTTCAATGAACAGCTTTCACACAAGTTTGACCTGAACAGGTTTCATATGAAAGACCTATTGTACTTAATTACTGTACTCAAGTTCTAATAACCTTGGAAATGCCTTATTTTTTTGTCATTATTTCAGAGTACATCACACTGAATCTTTTAAATTTCAGAATAGAATGTGGCATGGCATGTCTGATTGTTAGTTGTAATTTAGTGTTTATTATAATGTAATTTCTAACATAAAAATATATAAACTCAAATGTGTAAATCATTTATTTCAAGCACATTTTTCTAATACATTGTATGTTAGACTTACATGAACTTATTATACAACACAAACAGGCAGTCTTAAAGAAAGCCAGAGGAGACAGTATCCACCTTCAGGAGCCTTCCAGAAAGATGCCGATAATTTCACATGATCAATAAAGAGCTGCCTGTGAGCTATTAGTGAAAATGAGTTCAGATTTGTCATGTATCTCTTTGGTCCTCTCTTGGCTATTTCCCAGTATTGTGAGTGGGCACAAGTCCTCCTACACTGTCCTAAAAATAGTAACAGTAAATAAAGTCTATGATTTTTCATTTAGAGGTTTTTCCAATATGCAGAATTTGGAAAAAAAATAAGACTCATAAATTGCACAAAGAACATTATAATGATTAGGCTGAATAACGTTTCTTTGTAGAATTAGCTTATGTTGTAGTGTCTGTTTTCTGGATGAAGCTTCCAGTTTATGGGAAAGCAATAGTAACACATATTGCACTAATTTATTTTCAGATACTAAACATTATATTTCAGATTTTATAATAGGATTTATCTATCTTTGCATAGTAAAGGAAATTAATGAAATAAATGAGGAAGTTAAATTTTGTCATGCATGCGCATCAGAGGATTTCCTTCCAGGCTCATTAAAGATATGTAATAACAAGAACAAGAGGAGGCACCATCACCAACAATTTAATCACAGTACCAAGAAAATGGCCAGTGAGGGCAAATGACCCCACCCCTTCCAGTCCGAGCCTTATAAAGCCAGGATGTCCCCAGAAGAAGGTTAATCATTTGAAATTAACCAGCAGAGCAGAAATCCTCCCAAGACTGACAAGCTCAATCAACCTATGTAAATCAAGTCAGGAAGGCCATACCTTTAGTTTATTTGAGTCTTTTATGCTATTGTGTGCCTGTTTTGTGTGATGCCCCAATCTGAATTAAATGGGGGCGACCCGGTCAGTGCCCCAGCATTTGTACTGACTCTGTGCTTGTTATACTCAAGCACAATGTAAAGAAATAAAATGACAGATTTTAATTTATTTTAACCTTATTAGAGGTTCCTTTGGAGTGCAGATTGAAAAATGTATATGCAATAAAATACATACAGTATAAATGTTACTATGTTGAAGCAGTCAGCAGATTGCCCTGAAGTTAGGTGCAGTTGGATGAATCGTTGACAGGTACAAGGAATGTTGTATTCTAAAAGTTTTGGAAAAGTTTGCTTTACATAGTACATGCATGGGAAGAACCAAGAAGGCAGGTGGAGAATTTTAGAGGAGAGTAGAAATAGCAGCCCCATGCACAAGATATTGGATGGTCTTTGGTGGATTGCAGAGAGAGCATATTACTGGGAAGGACGGTCAGAGAACCTAGCCATGCTACATGACAGGGAACAGCATGAGAATATCTATGCCTAGCACGTGTTTGACATTTTATGAAGTGTTTCCATTATAGTGGGCAAATTGCGACTAGGGATAATAGGCTTCTTGAGCTTCTTAATTTTCCAGTAGAGTAAAGTTTAGGGAAACATTCATATATTTAAATTTTAGAGGCCTTGCTCTGTGGTCCTGGTACCTACTACTTTCGTTATGTTATTGCATTCTTCTGTCAGCTTCAAACCATGACTTATCCTTCTATATAAAAGCGGTCGGGATTGTCCTTTGATCCCGTGAGTGCTACGCAGGCACAGAGTTTCACACAAGCCCACTTTGCAATGCATGATGGGATTTGTAGTTTCATTTTTCCAGGTAAAAGATGATTTTCTACTACAGACTGTGCGATATCTTCTTCTTCTTTCTTACTATATAAAAGCGGTCGGGATTGTCCTTCCGTCCCGTGAGTGGAAAGCGTAGCGGTATTCCGCTTATCACAGACTTGCGGTACGATGCGACATGATGTGAGCAGAGTTCTGGTGCTCCCATCGTTCCCTTGCTTTTGTGCGCGATGCGCTGGAAAAATAGACAAAATTATGTCTCTGGAAATAATTAATGTTGATGGAGTACAAATGCCTCACCGCGTAGTAAATATCAGAGGGATTCAAAAGGGCGACCTCAATATAGAAAAAAAGTTTAAATTTCATCACAAAAATAACAGAAACTACGAGTATTAAAGTAATACCGTTCAAATGCAATATAACCAAATTAATCAGTTTGTATAAAATATCAAATTGATCTACATATTGAATTGCCATAAGAAGTGGTCAACTTAAAAGTCAGTCGCCTTAAAAGGCGGGTGAGCCTAGTTTATAGTAAAATATGTTAATGTCTAAAACTTACATTAAACTATCATACTGCATTACTGAAGTAATTGTCCTTCATATTTTAAACATTATTCTCCTAAAGGTTTATTGTAATTTATCACAGGCCAAATTTTTAATCTATTAATTGTTAATAAATACTCATTTTTTTTACTAAGGGGTTTGTGGTTATATCTGGAAATGTATACTTCAGCTTCACTCCACTCCAGGATCCATCCATTTTCCTCTCTTCTCATTGATCAAGATTCTTTTGTCCTCTACAATGTCTTTTTAATGGGCAGCACAGATATCTGATAAGGAGAGTCATGTGCAAAGAGTCGCCAAACATGCAAATGATAACATGTCACTTCTAGCAAGTGGGCTGAAGAAGTGGAAAAGCAGTGCCCATTTTTCATAAATATTTTAACTTAAGACATCTTTCTAGGATGCATGTATATCTGTGTTATGTGGATTTGTTTACTTGATTTTGTAAATGTCAGCTAGATGGCCATTGTGTGTTTCATATTCAGTTAGGTTCTAAATACACTCATGGCAATACATGGCCAAACAAATTTGTTTGAATGTCAATTACAAAAAGATATGTAGCCATAATAAGTATCACTAGAAAAATGCATTATGATGGTGTGTTTATAGTTTTACAAAATGAATGAATGAGCTCTGAAAATTGTGCCCAACTAGATGAATGTTGTCAAAGGTTTTGACAAAGGGGTGATCAATAAGTGAGTTTTAGCCTTTGACAATTTTGTTTTGAGAATCGACTTTTGTGTTTTTAGTACTTCAGAAAAACTGTAAATGCAACTCACAAACAAATTCATTCATTTAGACACAATGCGTTAACCAACACTAAACAATATTTTTTTCTTTATTCTAGTACTTTGTTGCAATTAGTTTCCTACACTGTATCTTAACATGCAAAAGACCACATCCAGAATAAACATTTTTCTCTAATACCTTAATTACTTTTGACTGGCAGTGGTTTCATCTTTTTGGTGTACTATGTAATGAATGTTCATTAATGATTATCTATTAAGTACCTTTGGGTATTGGAGCTAAAAAGCAGTGTTTGGTTTTGGGCAATGATAAAGACTTTTTAAGTCTATTGTTTCAGTCCATTGCCAGACCAATCAGAGGTTTTGTGACTGTAGTCGGAAGATTTGGCTTTGTATTTAGACTTTTGACAAAAGGGTGACAAGTTTCCAGAAATTTGTCTTAGCAATTTTGAAATACTGTAATAAGCCTTACAAAGCACATTGCTGCAACATGACTTTAAACAAAGGCTTCCTTTGTGTTGTACAGAAATACACATCAGATGCACTGTAGCAAGTCCCTAAAAACTGAATTAATATTTTTTATCTTTTAATACATATAAGCTCTTAACAATTTAAAATTTTCTAAACAATCAGCATTTCCTTACTATTTCCTTTTTCATGTTACTGACCCCTTCACTAGTCTTAACCTCAAAAACCAAAATGAACAAAATAAATTAATAATATTTTCTTAATCTATTTATTTGCCCCTTGAGAAGACCTGCTATGATTCTTATTGCTTCTCTTTTTAGGTATATAAGTCGTCTTATATTCAAATTTTTCTTTGCCCAGTAACTACATTTTAGCAATCAATCAGCATTCACAATTTAATTTTATACAGTACAACAACTTTTGCAGAAATCACTATCAAAGGGCTTACTAAAATACAAAACAATGCCAGACAGCCCAAAAGTGTAACAATGAAATTAACTAACTGAATCACTGAGAAGTATTGAGTTGCCTAATTAACATGCTGGTTTCAAAATGAGAATACTGTAAAAATGTGTAAAAATATTTAGAAGAATTGATTAAATGTATGATTAAACTGACAGTAAAAAAATGTTTATATAATAAGAGCTGATTGATTGATGATAAGAGTACCATCTTTTACTTTATTTTAAACTTGTTGCCATAAGCACCCCTCTGCTGCCAAAGCTGAGCCTGCAGCATATTTGTATATATAGCATAGTTGGTGGCAGGACTGTAATTTAAATACTTCCCTGCAGAAATTTTTATTATATAGCTAGGTTATGTCTTTAATTATGCAACAAAGCCAGCACACATATGAAATATGTATGAACTTTTGAATAAAACCTGCTATATCTGGCACAAATAGAATAATGCTTAGGTCTTTTTTCATGGAATGCCTCTGACTTTCTTGTCATTCAAGCATAGAATCTAATTTTCCCTTTCATGATTTGTAAATGTTAAGCTATCTCTCTTGGGAGCAAGTTGTGGGTAGTCACATACAACAAGTTTAGAGCTCTCAGTTTCAAGGATTGAAGTTTAATTCCCAGTCTTCACTTTCTTAGAAGCAGGTCAAAGTGCTGCGGTGAGAGTGACAATTATAATTAAACAGTCAAGACCTATAATAAACTTGCATTAAACTGCTCAGGTGAACAAAATATCTTTAATGTTTGGCATCCAATAAAACCGTAAAATATAGCTATTAATGAAAAGCAAACATTTGTATTTCAATCGGTGTATGTTCAAAAATATTTTAGGATAAATGTTGCAGTGCTTGTCAGCACAGTAAAAAGAAATTGTAAAACTGTCATATAAAATGTAAAGTGGAAAACACATTTCGATTATGAACTTACATTTTTATGGTGAATACTATTCATTTATTAAATACTGAAGAAGCAAAATGTTCTCTGAAAGCAGACATACAGCTAGATATTTTAAGTCTTATTGCTTGAAGATACAGGGATCCAAGCACTAAAAAAGATTGATAGCACAAAAAAAAAAAGAAATTAATCATTTTGTCTCTTGGCAAAAATGTAGGTTCTATTAAACCAGAGTGATCCAAGTAACACTTGGATCAGTCTGCCTCACAGACTTGAAGAATGTGCTCGAGCAAGCATGAACCAGTCTGTGGAAATGTTTTTTTTCAGTAGTGCTGTAGCCATTTAATGCTATATTATTCTACTAGCAATTCAAAATTATAAGTCAAAATTCCAGTACTTATTTCTGACAGAAGTGCTGACCACTTAGCTGTGTCTGAGGGGACTATATCAAATAGGGTTACCACTTTTAATACAAAAAAATAAGGGACGCATACTGCAGCGGGGGCCACATCCCTTGGGGGCCAAGACCATAAATACGGGACGATTCCGTATTTTAAAGGACGGGTGGCAACCCTAATATCAAAGGAAGCACTGGAAAAGGTTATAGGTGAAACTGGAAAGGTCATATGTCCATCTGTTTCTTCTTCTTTTCACAAGAGAAAGAGCAGTGATCCAAACCCGTCTGTCTTTCCTCTCTGCCCTCTGGTACTCCCACTACATCAAAGGTACGAAAGATTCTCTTTCACAAAATATATATTATAATCTTCGATAATAAGTATACTTTTTCCTTTAAACAAATGGCATATTCACTTTATTGCAAAAATATGATGCGTTAAATTAAATATGGGATAATATTTTACTGAATCGGAATCTGCCCAGCAAGGTTATTATAGTTTTCTTTTTTTGTACTAGTTTTTATTTCTATATTATTTGTGATCTTACTTGAAAACTCAGTTTAGTTTTATGAGTAGTTAGTCTTCATGCTGTATTTTTAGTTTTTGTGTAGTTTTTATTTCACAAAAATATTATATAAATATTCATTTATATAAGTGCTGGATTAACCATATAAGCAACGTAAGCACATGTTTAGGGCATCAAGGGTAAAGGGGGCACCACAAAAATTTTTCATGGCCGTATTTATCACATAAACTATTAAATTAATTAAATTTATAGCCATTTTCAAAATTTAATAAAAAATGAATAATGCCTCCCTGTACCTCCCTCTGCCGTCACTGTTCGTATATGACGCCTTACACAGTGCATTCTGCATACTGGTGCCATCTATGATGGGGAATTCCCATTTCATGGTGATTCCCTTAAACACCATGTTATGTCAAAATATTGTGAAAATAATTTGATTCAAAACAATATGTTTTTGTATTTTTTAAATAATAGTTAATAGTTGATTAAAATGATCATGTAATTGTTGTGTTTCTTGAATTATCTGTTATTTAACTTAAAATAAATTTCTAGTGCATAGAAAGCGTTATTTTCTGTTTTAAGCAAAAACAAAAAATCGTCCCAGTTTGAGGAAAAAATATTCTGGTAAGTCTGTTTAATTCTATTCTTGGATATTTTTAAATTCATTTACATTATGTAAAAGTGAAAATCGTACAGCTGATTACTATTGGATTAGATTGTTTATAACTTTTTTACTAATAAAGATTTATTAAAAAAATTTCACAAAATATTCTTCAAATCTTATACTAAGAATATGTGTGAGTAGATTTGCTAAATTGACACAAAATCCATAAATAAATTAAATAAAATGGTACATCTACGGTTTTCATGTCAAAATGAAACCCGTACATTTGAAAAATACCTTTAAAATCGACCCCAGACGTTAATATTTGCAAAATTACAGATGCCGTTTTCTCTTCAAGTAATGATAAAAACGCGATCAGATATTTATTGAAAAGCAGTGCCGCACAAAATAAATTTTTAAATCAATTTTGGGGTTAAAGTCAATTTCTACATGTTTTGGCAGGAGATTGGATAATTTGTAGTCTTTAGAATAATGGCAGATAAAATTAATATTTGTAGCCATTTAAGCCACTTTGTAGTCACTTTGAGACCTAAAACATCCTTAAATATGAGATGTAAAAAATTTCAAAAAAGCTGAAACGAAATCTGCACTAATTGATATTTTGGAATTTGGTTTGCTTCATCAAAAACTAGAGATTTTCATGAAAATTTTGGTCCAGTTTCATTTTGATACTACAATTTTCACGACCCCTAGGTACTATAACAATTAAAGTCATTCGGTTTACTACATGGAGGTGGCAGTTTTGTAGTTTTTAATGCATATAACCGCTCTAAGCATTACATTGCCGTACGACTTTAACTGTCATAAATTTTTACCATTTTTATTATTTAATTAATTTATGGCTTTTGTGTTCATTGTTTAGCAAATCTTTTACACACATTCTTAATATAAAGTTTAAAGAATATTCTGTGAAAATTTTGTAAGTAAATCTTTCTTGGTAAAAAAGTTATCAATAATTTTATCCAATAGTAATCAGCTGTACAATTTTCACTTTTACATAATGTAGTTTACAGATAATTCTTTTTTCTACTTCCTGCCTAGAATTCATACAATCCTTCATAAGGCACTTGTCAGTCCCCCCCCCACCCCCACCTTAAAAGCACATGATTCAGCATCAGCATAAGCTAGGAATTAAAATGTCTGTATTATTCAGTTTATGAAATGCATAACTTGTTCGATGCCACATAATAATTCAAATAACATATTCTGGATGCCTTATGTCTATTATGTATAGAAGCAGATGTGTTACGTAAGAGTTCACAAGGAAAAAAATAGGAGAAAATTATTAAGATAAAAATAAAATGAGGCGAACAAAAATAAATATTATTTTCCTTCTTACTATACGTTGCCCTGCGCTTTTCCAGCAACTATGGAAGAACTTGAAGGTGATCAGGTGAGGAGGGAAAGTCGCTGACCAGTAGAGGTGTCCTGATGGAGTTTGGGTCCCTAAAGTGGAGAATTCCAGAAACATCGACCAGTTCTGAATGATCTCCCTGCTGAGTGTAGAAGGAAAGGTGTTTTTCAGCATCTTATCCAAAAGACTGACAGAGTTCCTCTTCAAGAATAACTACATCGACCCCTCTGTCCAGAACGGGGGGGATTCCAGGAGTCCCTGGCTGCCTGGAGCATACAGGTGTGGTAACTCAGCTGATCAAAGAGGCTCATGAGAACAGAGCCGACCTTGCTGTGTTGTGGTTGGACCTGGCCAATGTCTATGGGTCTATACCACAAAAGCTGGTTGAGCTCGCACTATATCGGCACCATGTTCCCAGGAAAATCAAGGATCTGATCCTGGATTACTATAACAACTTCAGGATAAGGGTCACTTCTGGGTCAGAAATATCAGACTGGCCTCGGCTTGGCAAGGGAATAGTAACAGAGTTCACCATCTCTGTAATTCTTTTTGCCCTTGCCATGAATATGGTGGTCAAGGCAGCCGAGGTAGAATGCAGAGGGCCCCTGACTAAGTCGGGTGTACGACAGCCCCCGATAAGAGCTTATATGGATGATTTAATCATCACGACAACATCAGTCGCAGGGAGCAGGTGGATCTTACAAGGACTTGAGACACTCATCACGTGGGCAAGAATGAGTTTTAAGGCTTCCAAGTAAAGGTCCATGGTGCTAAAGAAGGGGAAGGTGACTGATATCGCGGGAACAGTCATCCCATCCATCACAGAGCAGCCAGTCAAGAGTTTGGGGAAAGTCTTTGACTCAAGTCTGAAAGACACAGCTGCCATTTAGAAATCCACCCAGGAGCTTGGGACATGGCTCACCAAGGTTGATAGGTCTGGCCTGCCTGATAGGTTTAAAGCCTGGATCTATCAGCACTCAATCCTGCCCTGGGTCCTATGGCCTCTGTTGGTATATGCAGTCCTGTTTTCAACAGTTGAGTCCCTTGAAAAGAAGATCAGCAGCTTTCTTTGGAGGTGGCTGGGACTCCCACGCAGCCTCACCAGCGCAGCACTATATGGAACAAGGAACATCATGCAGCTACCATTTAGCGGCCTCACAGAAGAATTCATGGTAGCATGCAGCAGAGAAATGTCCGATGACCTCAGGATACATCACTGATGATGTGTCCTAGTGCATCCAGGTGATGTTTCTTATATAGTAAGTATGTTTTGTTCAATTTCGAATTTTCGATAATAAAATAACATTTTATTTTCTAGTTTGTTATTGTTTTAATATTTTGAATTACTAGTGTAATGGGGCACCAAAATTACTTAGTGCTTAGGGAATCTAAGGGTCTTAATCCGGCCCTGATTTATATACATTTGATACTTTCAGTTTTAGTAATTATGGTATGGTTAAAGAAGATATTATGGAGTATTGTTTTGTGTTATAATCAGAACTGCAGACTTAATAAGTTTAGAAATAATACTTGGTCAATGTTTGTAGAAGTGTATCACATACAGGACTTGTCTGAATTAAGAGAATCAGGGATTTGCTTTGAAGCATTAAACAAAATTCTCCACAGCAACATTAGAAAATATAATTATAGAAAGAAAGATGAAACATAAAAAGACATTTTTACATAAATGAGTAGTAGATTTGGTTTTTGGAAATTTTTGGGGAGGAAATGATTCTAGCAGAAACATAAACTATTATGTACATTAGCGTTTTTGAATGATATACTTATGAATAAAAAATAGTAAACTCTAAAGCTAATGTTATTTATCCATCCATCCATTATCCAACCTGCTATATCCTAACTACAGGGTCACGGGGGTCTGCTGGAGCCAATCCAAGCCAATCACAGGGCACAAGGCAGGAAACAAACCCCAGGCAGGGCGCCAGCCCACCGCAGAATGTTATTTATAATTTACACAAAAATTTAATATAAATTGGATTCAAACCAATACTAAGCACATTCATTTGTTTTTAGTAATCCTAACTATTAAGATACCACTCCACCATAAGCACAGGTTAGCTACTAGTTTATAACCTACATGAAAATAGGTTACTCAGTAGAGGAGAGTGTCGTGGGCATTAATTTTTAATTTCAAGAAATATTTGTGAATTGGGTGGCACTGTGGGTGTGTGCTTCTGGGTTTGAATCGGTGTGAAATTTGCATGATCATCCCATGTTTGCCTAGATTATCCTGTACGTACTTCATTTTTTCTCCAACATTTTAAAGACATGCAGTACGTGTTAGTCTTATTTGACACTCTAAACTGGATTGGTGTGAGTGAGGGTTATGAATTGCCACCCCATCTGGAGTTGGTTTCAAGTAGATAGGCTGTGGGCCCTGTGACTCTGAATTGGATAAGTAGATTAGATAAGAAAATAGATAACTGAATGAAGTTAATAAGAAAATATTTAGCATACTATTTCATTTGTATATACATTTATTAAAATGTACTAAAATAAAAGACATTCAAAAAGGTCTTTCACATGCAAAATTCTATAAATAAAGAAACAAAAATGTGTTCTAATATTCCAAAAAAGGTAACATTTTTATCCCTTACTTGGCAAAATGGGAATATCAAAACCAGTTCTGATTGAGTCTGCCCAACTGGAACAAGTGAAATGCATTCTCCAGATGTTTATGGGAAAATGATCTGTTACATTATTTAAGTTTAGAAGACTTCAAATGGAACAAGAAAGAGTTTCTCTCAGAATTTGACAAGAACTTATCAATGCAGGCTTAAAAGAAGTCTACCTGACTCCAGCCTGTGTTTCTGTTTAATTTCTGGTGTTTTAATTAATATGAGGAGCTATTATGATGGGTTATTGATATCAAATGGCTCTCCGCACTGGGAAAGGACCAAGTTTCAAAGGTTGATTGTGATTAATGTATCTTAGCTCTTTGATGAAGGTGTCATATTAATTGTATTTATCATTTGACTATTTATTAGACACAGCAGTGCATGCTTTATTGTTTTGTCATGACAAAATACAATAAAAAATAAAATATATTATTAAATGTTATATGAATTTGAGCTGCCTTCTTAAGCAGGTAGAACTATTTTAAATACAATCTTTTCATTATAGTCTTTTTTTTCTCATTTTTCTCTTACTGAATACATACAAGTGGAAAAACTGCACAAATATATTTATTTGCCCATTCTGTTTTGAAAGTAGGATGGCTGGATGGATGGACGCTATCTAGTTCTGCTATTGAGATAAACAATCATAAAGAGTGAATGCAATTTTAAATAATAAAAGAAGTGCAAGTGCCTTATTTTGTGTGCTACTTGTCACTATCCCTCACAATAAAATGGACTTTTTATTATTTTATAAGTTGCTGCATAAGTAAAAAATTATAATCACATTTTCAGTCTACTAATTTTATCTTTATGGTGGGATTTCAAAAACAGCTGAGATCTAGCTTAACAAAAATCAATAATTGCAGTATATGTGCATCAGGATTTCATTATTATTGCCACAGGAAAATAATAATCACGAACTTGCTTTTAAGCAATCCCTTTCTAATTGTAATGATTTTGATTTTTATATTATTTATGAGGGGCGGCATGGTGGTGCAGTGAGTAGCGCTGCTGCCTCGCAGTTAGGAGACCCAGGTTCGCTTACCGGGTCCTCCCTGCATGGAATTTGCATGTTCTCCCCGTGTCTGTGTGGGTTTCCTCTGGGTACTCCAGTTTCCTCCCATGCAGACATGCAGGTTAGGTGCATTGGCGATCCTAAATTGTCCCTAGTGTGTGCGCCCTGCGGTGGGCTGGCACTCTGCCCGGGGTTTGTTTCCTGCCTTGCGCCCTGGGATTGGCTCCAGCAGACCCACGTGAACCTGTAGTTAGGATATAGCAGGTTGGATAATGGATGGATATTAATTATGAACATTGTGTAGTTACTACTGTATGTATTTTTACTGTTGTTATAGTAGGAAAACAAATATGGATTTCTGTTTGTCTGTTGATTTTGAATTCTTGCGACCTTTCACTTATTATAGGAGTGCAGCACTGCAGCAGTGAGCTCAAGGTAGATATGGATCAAAGGGCTAGACACCAATCTGCTACAGGATACAGGAAGCCTGAACACTGGGGGAAACCCATAACATCATATGGAAACTTTTAATGTTCTGTGAAAAAGCATGCCAAAATTTGCTTAACAAATTCTACTCATCCAGCGGTATCCCAAGCAAACCTTGTATTCTCATATGATCAGCAAAGCTAATGTATTTCTCCATTTGGTAGTACTGTTTGGTTCTGTAATAAATGATAACATATAAAGATTTGAGGCACTTATGAGTACAAGTCATAAAGGTCCATGTTGTATACACTTGAAATCACACAAAGGAGAGAATATTTGGAAACCTCAAAGCTTAAAATCAATAAAAAAAGAAAATTCTTCCCATAGGATCTAACATAATGGAGCTAAATCTGTTTCAGCCCACTTATACACTAACAACAAGAGTGTGCCACAAATGCAATAAACTCTCCCCATTTACTTCTGAAAGTCTTCTGCTTCCACCTCACTCTGGACGCATTATCAGGCTGAACCCTTTACCACCTCACTTCACAAAACTACGTTTGAAGTGGCCTTTGACAGAGGGTGTCCTTATACATGTTGTAAGCGTGTTTTTGCACATAATTACTAAAAATTGAATAGCCTCTCACTTGTGTTAAATTTTGTTTTTCACAAGGCACATGTTTATGTTTGATACATGGGCTGCTCCATTTTGTGAGATTGCTTGGAGGCACAGCCATATAAATTATTGCAGCAAGACCAAAATGATGAGAGGTATGCCACTGGCATATGAGACGGTGCATGCAGCTGTCCCTTTCCTAGCTTTCAGATTAAGTCAAAAATAAAACAAACACTTTGTGAGTCACTTTAAGGTAAAAAATATTACATTAGGGTTCTTTGATTTTGGTCTTCTGTTTTGAGCTAAAAGGAAGTTCTTCCTGTGCTTTTTTGTTTTAATAACTCCTGCCTGGCCTTTGGGTATCCTTTTGAATCCCATTATTTCCTAGACTTCATTTTCTTTAAAATAAAAGCACCTTTGGCTTGCCATGACAGTTTCCTTCGTGGATATAGAGTAAGAATAAGGTATGTACACATCTACTCTTTATTCACCGACAAAACTACAGAATGTCTTAGAATAAACACTGCTACACAAATCCTTCTTTATAAATGTATACAAAATTGTATTATTATTATACCCAAGAAAATTACCTAAAAAACTATTTATAAGCTTTCCCACTTTCGCTTATTTGTTTATCCACATCATATTGAACTCCTATGAATATGTAAAATGGAAAATTTAATGATGTTTAAGTTTTTAGATACTGGTGTGTTGATATACAGGAAAATATTTGCAACTTAGTATTGTGTCTGGGAATTTCATTCACTTATACCACAGCAATAATAAATCATGCAGAGAGAGAGAAGTGAAGATTAATGTGTTGTCAGCACCATTACAAACGTCAAAGATAAACCAACACACACAATACAGTGCAGAATCTACAGGTTTCAGCAAGGAACAGTCAATGCCTAACGTACTCCTCCCCTCATACATGAAATGGATTGCTTTTCACAAGGTAATTCTGAAAAGCACAAGCCAGGTAACCTCATGAAAACAAGGTCAATGCAATGAATATTTTTTTTTTAAATGGAACTAAGCTGAGGAAGTGAGATAGACTGCTTCCAACCTTGAAATTACCCTGAGGATTATTCTTTCCAATCCTTCTGAGGGTGTCAATATTTAATAACTCAGACAATGTGGAAGTGACCAGTCGCCAACACAATAGCGACAGGCCCTCCTTTCATGAGATGCACATATGTCCACAGTGCTGTAAAAAAAAACTGATACAGATTTAGGAGAAGCTGTAAGCAGAGGACAGCATTGGAGTGGCAGCCTACAGGGCAGCTGGCATGTCATGGGTGAGTGTAGGTTAGTGCGAGCAGTCTTGCTGGGACAGTTATAGTTAAGCTACAGATGACAATTCTGTGAATGCCAAAACAGTCTGCAGCAACTAGTCTGTGCATCTCCTCCAAAATCAAATCACATTTTATTTGTCACATTCAATTGCACATACAGTACAAAGTGTAGTGAAATGCTTCATTGCTGAACTCCAAGATTGTGTGTTAAAGAAAAAATGTCATGTCATTTTCTAACACACTTATTCCAGACCAGGGTCATGGGAGTAGCTGGAGACTATCCCAGGTAGCACAGGGCACAAGGCTGGGACAAACACTGAGCCAGGCAACATTCCATCGCAAGGCAAACACACACATACACACCCACACGCTAAACACACACTTGAGCCAATAGGATCGCCATGTCTTTGGACAGTGAGAGGGAACCACAGCACCTGAAGGAAACCCATGCAGACACAGGGAGAACATGCAAACTGCACACAGGGAGTAACTCGGATAAGAACCCTGTGAAGCAGTAGTGCTACCACCAAGCCACACTAAACAAGAATATAAAAAGAACGGTAGAGCATGGCTTTTTAAAAAATGTATAAAATAATTGTTAAATGACTGCAAAACTAACTATTATATTTGAAGCAGATTACATCCTTGGAAGTCTGGACATTGTAAGACACACGGCTTGTCTGTGCAGTGACTGTTGCAGGGACCCATGTTGGCCCACTGCTACAATTACAGTTACCAACAGCCAAAAAATAAGGAGATTTTAAGCAAGCCAACAAATAACCACCAGCTAACTTGAGGGTCTTTAACCCATTTCCTGGAGGGCAACCATTATTACTGTTACTAAGTCCTGTGGTAATAATCACGCCATGACACAATAAATAAGTTTGGAGTAGCCTTCTGTATAATTGAGAATTGGCTGCTGATTGCAAAAAAGGTTGATGCAAAGACAAGTTCTTTACAGACAAGAATCCACAACAGAACTGATCAGGTTAGGAAACATATATTTGAAAACCAAGAAGAGGAGGAATCTTGGGACCAGAAATGAGGTCAACGGGCTGTGACTTCTTGGGATCTGGAAATTACGTCATTAGGAGGTGGGACCGAACGTGATGTCTTGTGGGGCGGAACCAGAAGTGACATCATCCTGAGAGCCAGGCGGAATTTCCCATATTTGGTCTGGGGGGAGATAAGAGAAAGGATTAGTGCACTCTGCCATCCCTTGGTCTGACCGGGAATTACCTTCTTCTGAGCCCTTTTGCTGCCCATGCGCATGTGTGTGACAGTCCCTAATTAGAAGTCAAATCATGATGTTAATCAAATGTGTTATTTATTTAAATGAGTTGCTTGTGTTCCTCTTTATATGTTACCAGACATTTTTGAAACTGTCAATTATTTCCTTTTTTCTAAGAGCACCATCAACATGTTCACAACCCAGAGTAGATCAATGTTACTCAGATTTTACTTTTCTCTTTCCAACTATGTAATTGAAATACATATGTATGAAAGACACACAGATTCTCCTCTGACTGAACAAGATAATCAAAAAGCTCAATGTGTGAGCTCCACTCCTTGCCATTTTAAAAGCAGAGACCGAAGACATCTGTTTCACCTTACCAATTTCTTTTGTTTTTTTCTGAGAGTTCAAAGTCATGACACTTTATGCTTTTACTTGTATTTTGCTATAGCTTTCTCCCCGGTTTCTTTGTCTGACCAATGCATAGCACCAACTTTGCTCCTTCCTAATATTTACCAAACTCACTGCCAATAGCAATGGAAAATCTTTCCACTGTTTTCTTTACATTTCATTATTTTTTTTATTTCTGACCATGGCAGACAGATACGTTTTTATTGTTATTACTGAGACTTAGTTTCACTTTTTCTGCTACAAAAACACAAAAAAAAAACCATCAAAATGGAGAAAGAGGTTTAATATTATTGTATTATTATCTAATCTAATCAAAACAATTAAATCTTTTCCTCCACACCCACCCATCCATCTTACCAAAGGAATGTATCTCATTTAATGGCGATTTTCCTTCGTAGTGATATTTCCTTTATTGTAATTAAGGTTCACCATGGTCCACCAATCTCTTATCAAGGCCTGCAAAAATCTTAAAGCCAAAAAAACGTTGTAGATGTCCATTACTTTGAAATTCCAAGTGGGATATTTATGGGACAGTATGTCTACCTCTTTTATGACCTGGATCTCTGGCTGCTACTACTGGCTCCTCTATGTGTAAGATAGATGTCATCATAAGCTTCCAGAGTCACACCACAATAAGCATCTGTTATGTATTGTGACAGATAGAGGGCGCTGTCGTCCCCTTGAACCCTCAGACTAGACGCCAGACACCAGGTAAAAGTCCAAAAGTTGACTTTATTAACACAAATAAGTGCACAAAGCACCCTCCTTTCCACAATACTCATAAATCAATCCGTAATACACTAATCAATAAATCCACCGTTCCCAGACGCGTTGCCACCCTTCCACCTAGCTCAGCTCACTCATCTGGGATTTCCCACAGTCTTTTATATTCCCTAACCCGGAATTGTTTCCGTACTCTCAGTCCATGTGCCTTCCTATCACTTCCGGGTCAGATCAAAAATTCCTCTTCTTCATCCCGGATGTACGTCATTCCTCCTATCGCTGTGACTAAGATGTATTTCCGGGTTATAGAGCATGTACGAGTCTCTTGGCCTCCCTGCAGCATCCTCTGTTGGCCCCCAAGGTATCCAGCAGTGCTGTAAAGGAAAACTCCACTGTCCATGATTCCCTGCTGGTATTTGGGGCACCTCCATGCTGCAGGGAGAGCTCCACCTGGCGGCCTGGGGGTATTGGCCGGGATAACTGGCCGGCCATATTCCACAGTATCATGTAATACTTAAGAAGAACTTACAGCTGTTTTGAACTATTGACTGGGGTTCATTTTAGTGAAAATTATAATCCGTATGAGGTATTCCAATGCTGTACACTGTATTATTTAGTCAATGTAAACTGAGGTTGTTTTGTATCCTCAACATAAAATACTTTATAAGCTAAATGTTCAAATTTTATTCAAGCAGGTTTTATGAATGTGTATGAATGATTACAATGGGTATGTAAAGAAAAGTACCATTCAAACAAAACTAGAAATGTTAAATATATCCAAAAAGGAGTAGTAATAATAATAATAATAAATAAATTACAAGTGTCACCAAGTAACAATCTACACTAGGCAGATGCAGACACATCTTCCAGGACATTCATTCTGGATCACAAGGGTAAGTAAGCATGTTATCAAATATGACTTTCACATAAGTTTTTCTGCAACCAGAATATCACAATCTGAGGATTTTTGAGTGAATTTGTGCTCTTTATAATAGCAGGCATACAATAGACCTGACATTACAGGTACCAGCAAATATAAAAGCATATATCCCGCTCACCAGAGAGTGACCACAGTCAGGCAAGAGAACGCCCTGCCCCGTAAAAGAAAAGTTTTGTTTTGAAGAAGACAAAAAGGAAGTATTTTACTCTACTGGAAATCTTAGTTTTATTAAAGATACCTTGAAAGGCATTTGAATAATGCCCTTATTTGTATATGAAAAGTGTATTCTGCTTTCTGTGCTTGCTTTTTGTTTACTGTTTGATGCTATAATCCACTTTGTGTCCACTGAAAGGAAAACAAGCTATTCCATGCCTATTAGCACTTATCTTTTTTGCAGCTAAATTAAGGTCACCCCACTTCTTCTTTGTTTCTGTTAGTGTTCGACTTTCTGTCACAATCATGATAACAGCAGCAGTAATTTTTGCCAGGCTGCTGTTTTATTTTTTACCTGCTACAAACTGCCAACACTATTAAATAAAATGTGTTCTTTTAGTCTGCATCTTTTTAAAGAAGATTTCAGTCTCAGACTTCACTTAAATTTGATATTCTAACTTTTCTTGGAGCTCCATCACCCTTTATGTTGAATTACCCACACTAACAAGAACAGTGTTCTTGGTATATATGGGGATGTTGTCTTCAGCATATGCAGTTATAAAACCAAACAATTTTTCTTTCATATACTGTAAATTAAAATAAAAATATAATGCAGATGACCAAATTAAGCAATTTATTTCACAAATTAGATGTTCCGAAAGCTTTGTCTTACTCTGAGCAATGACCTACAAAATCATTGAGAAAACAAACGTAAGACATAATTGAAATTATTGCCAAATGAGATTCAGGCAGGGAGTATACTTGTATTATTATTATTATTATTATTATTATTATTATTATTATTATTATTACTATAATTTAATATTCACAACATTTGCAGTAAGTTGGTCTTTACAAAGTAACTGCGTCTCAACAAGACATCTACAGGAAGTGTCACTTTACCTAAGAAACTTTCTCAGAATGTGCACAGTTCCTAAAAGTGTATTATTTGCAGTTCTTTTGCATAAGGCTTTCCTGGTAGAAGTTCATGGTAGTTGTTAAGTCCTTTTTTGGGTATTTTTCTCATTTCTTTCAACATTCATTTGATTTTGATCTCAATATTTCATCATTTTTCAACCTATTTTGTTGGCAGGTTAGCATCATGTCGGATTGCAACATCAATTAAGAGGTATGTTTTCAATTTTCTGTCATGGGTTTACCATGTCTGGCCATTTCACTGTCATGGTTTTATTGGTGTTACTAGTCACATCCCACGTTATTATAATCGAGTCACCAACGATTATGAGGTTGAAACTGAAAAATAACTTTAGCACTTTATGTCCAAGTCACTTACAAACTGATCGAGTAGGGGAAGCCAGGCACTTTGTGACTTATGTGTTCATGAAATGTTGTGTATTCTGCATTGCCTAAAGACATTCACCTTTAATATTTGTTCTTTGGTGAAATTTGGTTTTCAGTGACCAGTCTTGTGCTGCAAGCAACAAACTCTCCATCTGCTCGTCAGCCCACCACACCCACAGTCTACCATATAGACCCATACAACTTTTCACTGTACAGTTCCCAGGGTACCTTTCCCTTTCTTGGATGCTGATGCCTCCTTCTTCCAGCATGCTCAGGTGGACCTTCCTACTCTCATGAGCACAACTGCTTACTGGACAAGAGCACAATCAACAGACCGAACCATCATGTAGCCTTCAATCCTGCTCTCCTCAGACTAGCCTGCATGGCCAATGCTATACAACTCAACTTTCTTTCAAATACCTCTCCTACTAGCAATAGCTCTCTTTCAAAAATTAACAAAGGCTTCCCTTTTCTTGTGCTAACCCATTCCCTATTATACCACTACATTCCTAGCTGGAGCCTGCTAATTTACATACCCTAGTTCAATTAATAATTACCTATTTAAACCTGTACATGCATATGGGAGCAAACCTTGCACTGGCACCAGTGTTAACGACAATCACTAAATCAATTAAATTAAACAATTAAAACAACCCCCTTGTCCATCCTACCACAGGAAGATGTCTCTTTTAACAAAACTTTTCCCTCAATGTGATGTTTCCTTCATTGTAAGTAAGGTTCATCACTGCCCTCCAATCTGTCATCAAGAACTCCACAAGCTATCTTAAAGCCAGACAAACTTTGTCCATTACATTGAAAATCCAGGTATATGGGTCAGAATGTCTTTTTCTTTTATGACCTAGATCTCTTGCCGCTACTTCTGGCTCCTCTGTGTTTAAGGTAATTTAGACATCACCATAAGCTTCTACTGTACAGTCATATCACAGCAAATATCTATTATGTATCATGGTAATACTGAAAATAGTTATTTTGATAGTCTAGTATTCATTATAGTGAAAATTACATAAATAGTTCCTGTAAGGTATTCCAATGCTGAACATTGCATTATTTTGTCATTGTAAATTGGGGTTATTTTCTGTCCTCGACATAAAATAAAGACATTATAATCTAAATGTCAAAATTTATTCAAGCAGGTTTTGTGAATGTGTATGGATGATTACAACAGGAATGTAAACAAAAGGACAAGTACCAAGAAAGACAACATATACTTTAATGATTCAGTAATATTTTGTGCGCCTTGTACAAACTTTAGCCTTTTTGACCAATGCAATAGCAAAAATGTAACAACCAAATTTGCCTCAATGCACTTGCTGAGCTGCTGAGAGTTTGCAGGTAGTTAATGTAAGTAACCATTATTTTTTATGAAAATACTTCCACAGAAAAATCAGCTCAATTTTACCATAATGTCTACATGTGGTTTTTAATTTGAAATTAATGATTGAAATAACTGCTAGACAGCTAAATGATTATGAAAAACAAAGTACAAAAGGGTATTCATTGTATGGTTGTATGATAACTAAAATATTTTAAGTAGATTTAGATAGATAGATAGATAGATAGATAGATAGATAGATAGATAGATAGATAGATAGATAGATAGATAGATAGATAGATAGATACTTTATTCATCTCCTTAGGGAAATTCAGGTGTCCAATAGCTCAAATACATTGGTAAAAATAGTTAAAAAGTATTATAAAAGTAAGAAGAACAAATGTAAATAAATAAACAGTAAAAAGTACAAATAGGTCGACTGGCAAATAGGTCAATTGTTACAGTGTTGGAAGGTAGAGTTGTGACCGGGTTGTGAATCACTTGTATTAACAACATCATTATAAAATCTCACAACAGTAGGAACAAATGATCTTTTAAAGTGTTCTGTTCTACAGTGTAGTGAGAAAAAGCGACTGCTACTTTTACTTCTCCGACCGCCAAAATATTGTGGAGAGGGTCTCTGCTATTGTACCTTCTTTCCCATTCACCTTTCACTACAATTCCTAGTGAGTCCACAGTCCTGCTCAGCACCAAGATGAAGACAGGCATTATGACTTTATTTCCATTTAATTATAAATGCCTTTTAAAATTATGATAACTTTAAAATGTCTCCCTGCCTGAAATGTTCATGCTGGTTTAAAGCTTGCTTTCATTTGTATACAAAACTAAATAAGTAACACTTTACTGTAGTCTAGTTGCAGATTCCACACCTTGGATGCTAGATGGTAGACCCTCTGCCAGCTGCCAGTTTCTCAATCAGTTTAAACATATATTTAAAATATATCCCAGTGATTTATCCTCAGAAGAAGTAAAAGCAATGTTTATCATCTTGCTGTTAGGGGAAAAGCTGCTGCTTGAGTGGATTGCTGCAGTTAGTGATCCCTGCTGTAACAGCTTAGCTCAAAACTCGCAGGTGAAACTGCCTATGTTAGGTGCCCTGGAGAGGAAATCTTTTGCAATCAAATTACTAAACCTCAAACATGGCACTAACTCAATTGCAAAATACACTCACTTTCAGCAGACTTGGGGGGGAAACAGCATAGCCCTAACATCTTCATTTACAGTATGAAAGGCTTGTTTCAGGAGCTCCAAGATGAAAGTGCCCAGTCCAAATTTTGATGAGGTTATAAGTGCAACTCTTAAATTATTTAATTACTTAGAATGGAATGGAGAAAAGAGGACAATGAAGCTAGTACAATGAAGAACCCAAAGAAATAAGCATACCTTTGGAACTGGGCAAGTTAATAACTAGTATAAAACGATGTAAGAGAAGGGTTCAGGAGGGTCTTTACTTTTACCAGGACTTTATCTGTGGCTTTATTTTAGCTTTTTGCTGTTTGTTAATTTTTGTAGTCTTTGTAAATTGTAATTATTTTTTTCTTTTATCGATAATATAATAATTTATATTTTTTTTATTAATTACTTTTTCATTAAGCCTACAACTTTTATTAATCATTTTATTATCTTTTTTTTGTTTCCTTATTTGAGTTTTAGTATTCCCATTGCCCACTGAGTCCAAGGAGGTAGTGCCTCCCAATTATGCAGCTGTACATCTTACAGGGGTGCTGCCTAAGCCCCTACCTATGGCTTTTGCATGCCCCAGGATAACATCTCTGTCACTGAGTTTGGTTTCTTTTTTTGTTGGCTCTTCAGCTCTCACTTCACTAAAATTTGGATAGTATTAGCTAATATTAAGTTTGGTATATAATAGCCTTTTCATATTGCTTGGCCCTTTTTGTATTTTTTGTCTTTTCTTATTAGAACATTTTTGAATTTTGGCCTATTGTATTGCTTGACCTTTCTATATCTTGGCCTTTTTTATTGCTATTTTTTTCTCATTATGCTTTTTTTTTGTATTGTAGCTTCTGTAAAGCTTTGCCTGTTTGTTGCATTATAGTATTTTTTGTATTTTCGCATTTGGTGTCCGTGGTCTTTGGTTATTATTTGTCATTAATTTTGTCTGATATAAATAAACATGTCTGGTGCTGGTGAGTGTGGAATTTATTGTGCTTATTAATGTGAATATTTATCTTTAATTAATTTTAATTTATTAACTTTTAATTCTATCCATTTATAGCAGATTCTTATCCTACCAAGTAACAATTTTCTAGCCTCTACTGATCTGATATGACGCATGGCATATTGTCTGCACTTTTTCTAGAGCAAGAATGGGCAGTGCTGGTCCTGGAGGGCCTCAGTGGCTACAGGTTTTTGTTACAACACAACTGTTTAATAAGAAACCAATCCTTCCCAATCTCAGACCTTATTTAATTTTATGTCTTGTTAGTCTGCAATGTTAGGTTCTTATAGTGTAGATATTTCTTTGCTAAGGATATCATCCAAATGACTTTATGCCTAAAATGGATCATTTTTAGTCTGACAAATTTTTCTGTTAAGCGTTTTAGTTACCAAATAGTGCATGATGAATCCAAACAGGTGTAAATGGAAACAAGATAGATGGAGAACTGCTGGCTCCTTTGTCATTTGCATCTTATTTCTATTAAAGAGCCGTTAAAAACAGTGAATGCAGCTGTTCATGACTGAAATAAGTATGGGTGGGGAACCTTAACAAGCAAGACCACTAAAATGAAGCATCAAAATGTCACTTGAGCAACAAGTGTTTTATCAGCAATAATTGACTTCTCATTAAGCAACTGGGTTGGATAAAAAACCTGCAGCCACCGCAACCCTCCAGCACCGACATTGCTGCTCCCTGTTCTTAAGGTTAAAACGGGGTGGTCAATGTCGGCCCTGGAGGGCTGCAGTGGCTGCAGGTTTTTCTTCCGACCCAGTTGCTTAATTAGAAATCAATCCTTGCCAATAATTTAATTTCATGGCTTGTTAGTGTTTTAATGTCAGGCCATTCTCATATCCTAGATATTTTTTTTTCCTTTCTAATCATCATCCAAATGATTTAAAGTTTAAAACGGATGAGTAATTCTCAGACCTTCACTTTTTTCTCTTTACATTTCTTCCAAGTATTTATTTAAAGTACTTAATTAAACCAAATAGTGCACGATAAATACACACAGGTGTAAATGGAATCAAGCTAAATGGAGAAATGCTGGCTTCTTTTGTCATTTGCATCTTATTGTTAATAAGGAGCCATTAAAAACTGAAAATGCAGCTTTTTAAGACTAAAATAGGAAATAGGGGTTTAAAATCTTAACAATCGAGACAACTATAATGAAGCAGAAGTGTTACTTGAGCAAAAAGTGCTTCTTATGAAGGAACTGGGTTGAAACAAAAACTGGCAGCCACTACAGCCCTCCAGGAATGACTTTGCCTACCCCTGGGTTAAAAGTTAAGCCAAAACATACATATACAGGTAAAATTCCATTACAACGAACTCCCAGGGACCTAAAAAATATTTTGTTGTAATGAGATTCTATATTTGTTAGTATAGTGCTTTCTTTAACTTTATATCCAGGCGTTTTCAATCATTTTAATTGTTTCTTTTGCGTTAATTTTAATCTCCTCCTGCCTACAAGTTATGCTGATGAGAATTTTTCTCAGCATTTCCTCGCGATAATATACTTTCAGGGTGCAAATGATGCCCAAATCCAATGGCTGAAGCGCTGCTGTGCAATTGGGTGGGAGGAATTCAACACGAACATTATCTAAATGTAGAAGCATGTTGTGGGCAGCACAGTTATCAATCAGGAGCCAATCCATCCTTTTCTTCTTCTTCATATTGTGAGGTTTCTGAAATCTTTTGAGACCTCGCCCCCCACTCCTGACCCAACGGGAACAACACACTGAAGTGCGTCCCGAAGCACGATTGCAGCATCTGTGGAAGACTGTTTGTCCGTTGCTGGGGCAGGGCAATAGGTGGCTCACAGCGGTGCAGTGAAGTGCCACAGAAGCAAACCATAAAAGATCGGGGTTGCACTATAAGTCCCTGTCTTGCACCCCAAAAAACAAGGGTTAATCTCAGCACTTTAGCAAAACCAGCTTTATTCAGCTTGAAACAGGAACGGCACACTTATTTATTGTAGCGTGATCTGCCACTCTGCTATACACAGACACAGCAGTCAGGCAGTGTCGTGGCCAGGTCAGTGACCAAGTAATCCTGTTATCTGCATTTACAATTTACGTGCTCCTAACCATCACCCATCAAGATCTTTTCTGTTTACTTTGGCGGAGAGACGCAGCATAGCTGTGAGGCTGCTATTGCCCTGTACAGACACGGAGATCACACTTCGGGTCGCTCTTCGGCGTGATGTCTAGTTCGGGGAGGTCCCAGGAGAGTTTACAAACCTCACATTTTCTTGAATGAGTGCTGTATTAATAGGGATGTTTCTTGAACGAGTATCACTGAACCACATGAAAACTACTTTTTCAAACTCTTCAAATGCAGCAGTTCACATACCTTTGCAGCCCGAGATTTTTCTTCTTTTTTTGCTCTGTCTTTCAAGAAAGTTGACAGTGTCGATGGTGAATTTCTGAATTCACTGGCAACGTCTTTTTTCTTTTTGCCGCAATTGAGAGCTGCAAAAAATTAAAGTTCCTTTTTCTAATATGAACTGTTATCGTTTTTTCGTGTCTGCTGTTTCTATAGAAGGGTGACAATGAGTTAAATTCCAATGGATGTTTTTCAAATGTTGATGAGCAATAAGCAAAAGGTATCACTGAAAACCGCAGGAAACAAAAAAGGCAAAAAATAAAACAGTACGAGGAAAGTTTGAAGAAAGAAAAAAAAATTACAGTGTTTCTTTCTGTTTGGGGATCTTTGTGAACAACTGAGCTGCGGCCACAGAACTAACTGCTCTGTGGATGATTCATTGAGGTATTTCAAGGTCTTTTGTGCACTTCATTGTAATGAAAGTATCTGCTGAATGTACTTCATAGTAACGAGATTTCTATAGACTCTTGTCATATGGGGAAGCTGTCTGGACCATAAAAATACTTCATTGTAATGAAAATTTAATTGTAAAGATATTCGTTGTAACAAAATCTTACTTGTATTTTAAAGTAGCAATCAAGCATTTTGTATAATTGTACTTGATTAAGTAAGAGACGTGACGTCTACTATCCACTTTCAGGGTTATGATTGACTGCCAAGGTTATTCCTCTTTTTATTTTTTTTATTTTATTGTAGAATCAACTCTCAGCAGTGGCCAGCAGGGTGGCCATGCGGTGCATGTGTACTTTCTCATCCCTATCACTTTCGCCGTCACTTCCCCTACCTCTTCATATCTTAAATCATTTTTGAGGCAGATTGAAGACTTACGTGCCAGCTTAAGTGAAAAATTAAAGAAAATGTACTAAGTAATTGCAACAGAAACACTGACTTAATCAGTTTAAATGCGAAAAGATGCCGATGAAAGAAGAGAAGAAGTGGGCCGCTAGGGTGGAGAAAACAAGACCTGCTCAGGAAGCAGCAAGCGCATCAACCTCTGAGCAAACAAATGTTAAACGTACAGAGAAAGAGTATGAAAATTTTGAATGCTCAAGTCAAATGTATTCACTTGTATCCGAGCCGTTACTGGTAAAAGGATAATTGAAAAGGAGAAGCCAAGTTTTGCCCATGCCAAAGAAATGTCCTACACAAATAGTGATCACCTTCCTGATTAAGACTCTGAAATGTTCAGGAGAAACTGTGTCTTGACTAGCTTGCCAGTTCATTAAGGATCATCTATTGTGAAACATCTTGGACAGACAGAGAGGTAGGAGCTGCAGAGGGGTTGGACTTTAATTCTCTGTCTCTCCTTCTCTTTCTTATTTTACTTCATTACAGATCAGTGAGATATACAGTACTACATCGTAATAAACTTAGAGCAAACACCATTACCAAAATGAAAATGTTACAAATTTACTATGAAGTAAACACTTATAGATTGTATAATGTCCAAACATTGGTTCAATAAGCATAATTAATTAAACGTAACATTTACAAATGAATAGCAGATTCTTAAGAGCTCAATGTTTTATCATGAAAAAGTGTTCATAAAAGGGATTTTAACCTCTAAAATTATTTTTATACTGGTGGACCAGTTCATACTGGAAATTCCTTAATTATTAGTGTAGATTTATACATATATACTCACTCATCACTCACATCTCAAATACAACTGAGGCCAAGGGTCCTGTTACTACCCCTGGGTTACAGATATAGCAGCATATACCTGGGTCGCTATAATCACAACCTTGAATACAAAGCGAAAATACCTTAACAATGGCTGAGGTTGGCTACTGAAGCTTCAGTACTATAGAAGGGCCCATTGGTGCATATTTTCATTTTGTAGTTGGTACTATACTTTTGTCCTCTGACAGCATGATATTTCATTGCATCTACAAAACTGCCTACTCCCTCTCTCCCATATTAACACTGCATGTCACATCTCTCATATCAAAAGCCAAATTTAATCTGAAAATTTCAAAAGCTGTATAGCACCAAGACATGGGTGGTGCCTTCTCTTATACCATAGGTTGTTGGCTATTTTTATTAAGTCAAAACAGTCAAAAACTGGACGACTGAGAATTTCAATTTGTTTTGCTACATGTCAGAAAAGTTATTTAAGTTAACAAAGTTCAGTTCCCAAGCCAATAATTTACATGTTTTTACAAGCACATAAACAATAATTAACATGTCTGGACTTAAACATGTACATTCTAATAAAGAATATCCCTTGGTTTTATCATTTGCTTTACCTTTGTATATTTTTTCCCAGAGTTCTATCAATTTGCATAACCTCATAATCAGAATACATTTTTTTTCTGACTTTTCTGATTATGTTATGAAAGGTGGATTGGAATTCTTCCATTAGAGTAAGATAATACCTGTACACTGTGCTAGCCCCTTTCCTACTTAGTTCAGGCAGGCATTGTGTTATATAGTGGTTAAAACCATGGACTTACATCTTCAAAAGGTGTCAGCCAAATAAGTAATAACAATAGTTCCCTCCCCAAAAATAAGGGCATTGCTCATACCTCTGTTATTGCTCTTTGAAATTTTAACCTAGCCTATTTCTAATATTTATGGAGTGAAATACATCAAGATAGGGGGACTCCCTCACTGCAGACCTCACTCTAAAGGAGAAGCTCAGTATCTCTCAGTTCTGGTTGCTCGACATTTTGACACTGCCACCAATACATTCTTTTTTTATATTCTGTGCATAGACTAAAAATAATATTAAGTATATTGTGAAATTTTAATTCTGCACGCTTTGTTCTAACAAACAGAACAACAAGCTAGTAGGTTAAGGAGAATATTTCAGTATTATTTGTAAACCACTACAAAAAATGGCAACAGTGTGTGATTTTCATTATATAGCAAGCTTCTAAGGGATATCAAGTGTTTTATATGTAAATTTCAGATTTTTTTAATAAAAAATATATAAGTATATTTTTCAATGTGTAAAACATGGGCATATTCACCTTTTAAGTCATGCTATTTACCTCCGCTTATGTCTTTTGTTGCACAAAAACCCCCTCTTCAGCTCTCTCTGTCAATCACCTTCAACCTGCTCTCTACTGGTTGTATGCTGTAATCTTTGCTATATCTATGTATTAACTTCATGTATTCTAGGAGCGGCGCTGTCTCTGTCTCTCTCTCTTTCTCAGTTTCTGTGTCTCTAAGGCATGCACTCGCGTTATTCTATATTAATGCAGTCTTCCTAAGAATCCTAAATTGATTCTGACATAGCACAGCCACAGTGAGAGCCTTGCTCTCACCTTGACACACATGGTCTTATTTAAAAACAGTCTTCCTTTCTATCAGCTTACACAGTGTAGTTTCCTTTGTTAAAGCCTTTTCTAGCAAAACTTTTCAATCTCTGATTTGCTCTGCATTTAAACACAGTCTTTGAGAATCATGGAGTACCTTTCTTTCTGGTGTGATTCTCTGATATAGGACAGAGTTACCTCCATGAAACAGTTGTAGCATATTTCTCCCAGCTGCATACAAATTTCAATATACTGTACTGTATATGGATCCTTTGAATGTTTTACTTACTGTATTATTTATAAACAGCTCATAGAACGATAATTTATGCGTTTAAATGTATGTTTTTTAAGACATTTATATTTGGCTAAATCTTAATGGATAAGTTCGGTATTTGTGGAATTTTTGATAATTTGTAAAAAATACCTAGTCTGTTCTCACATTTTAAAACCGATCTCAAAGTTCAAGCCCAATAAAGCTTAAGCAAACAAGCCTTTAGAGATGTTATTCTCTTAATGTTAGAATATGTTTCCTGTCTGCACATCTTCTCACAGCTGCTGCTGTGCATGAAGTTTTACATTTTCCACAAGCACACCCTCAATCGTCAATTATCTATAGCTTTGCAGTAGATACAGCCTGCCAGTTTTCCTCCTTTAGTATCACCAGTTGTTTTTCATCAATGGTTATGTTGGCTTGCAGCAAATGATGATAAAGTGGCAGAGCTGCCAGTATGCGATGAAATCATATGATTTGAGTATGCGTCTGCTGTCAGACCATCTTAAACGTATTTGATTCAAAATGTGCACCAGCAGCATATGCATACTCACATATGTAATATTTTTTCCCTTTGGCTATGTGTATTTAAATCTTTTTTTTTTTAGTACTGGCACACATACTGACTCGCATACAGACAAATTGGCTTAATGGCAGATATATAACCAGCTAGTATTGTGATGCATAAGTCGGTGTCTTGCACCCCAAAGACAAGGCTGAGTCTCATTACTTTAGCAAAATTAACTTTATTCAACTCAAAACTGGAATAGCAAGGTTATTTTTGTAGAGGGATCTACAAATAATCACAGCATGATTATTTTTTTTCTTAACAGTGTCTCATATATGATCAAGTTCCACATTGCACTAGGCCTTGGAGTCTAACAGCCTCAGTGCAGTCTCAGATATATGTCGGCGTTATGCAAAGAAAAATGACTGTTTATAGTGACATTTTCATACATTTTTGGGACTGCCATGAATGTACCACTTTCTTGAATTATACCCTTCACCTGTGGCATTCCCCTTCCTCTTTGTGTTATATTCTGTTTCCTTTATATTGCATCTTTCCTCCAGATTACATCTTGCCTGAAGAAGGGGCCTGAGATGCTTCGAAAGCTTGCATTTTGTAATTGTCTCATTTAGCCAATAAAAGGTGGTGTAATTTTGCTTCACTTCTCATTGCATCCATACATGCTAACACAGTACAACATCCTACTACTCCTCCACATAAAAATGGGTGAAAGCTGTTTATAATTTCTCCAAATTGTGTGAAAAACTTTGTAAAGCCATTACCAATGATTTTATATGTGGTTTTAGCTAAATTAAATAAACCTTCGGATTGGGGTAACTGGAGCTACTTTTCACCTATTATATTCTATGTTGTTATATTTTACATAGCAGTATGTTATGTATTCCATTGAGTTCCATTGTACATTGTACTACATTGTACACTGCAGTGCATTTTTTATTAAAGTCATACATTTTGGAAAGAACAAAGACAACCTCAATATTAAGTTCACAATGCCGAAAACATTCTGCATTATGTACTTCTTGTGGCGTGCTGTGTGCATGGAAGAGAAAAATATACGGGAGAAATAAAAAAGGAAGATTATGAGCTGAACCACAATCAAACAAATTGCACCACAAACCAGTTATCAAAGTTTATACCGCATACTGAGTTGTTCTTGCTGTGGATATGGTGATGATACTGAGAACAATTTTTCCTAAGTAGACATTTACTCAACTCAGTAATATTTCTGTGGTCCATGACATGAATACTGTGAGTGACTGTAAGGAAAGACATTTGGTCAGTGATTAATTACGTCTGAGCTGCAACATTTGCAACATGCAACAATGTCAATTACAACAACAACAAGAAAGTTGTTTTCAAAGTGAAAACAATATGCTAGAGCAGTTGGTCTTAACTCTTTTGGTGTGGCAACCCACTTTTCCCAGGGTTCCCCCTTGGTGAACTGAGTGAGATCGTTAGAACTGGGTGGGGACCCCCTTGGTGAACTAAGCACGAATGTAAGCGCAGGAGGGTGGGTTTATAATCTAGCATGATTGTTAGAGTTGTGGGAAAGGAGTGCTACCATCAGAGTGGCAACCCACACACAACCCTTCATGTGACCCACCACTGCCGTTACAAAAAATAGCAACTCGCGACCCACAGACAGCTTTTGGGTTGTGACTTAGTGCTTGAGAAACACAGTGCTAGAGGAAACCTTGCCCTTGGTGCTGAATGTCTGCTGTAGAGGGAGACATGCAGTGAGCTGTAGCACATAGCCAATTTCCTTTTAAAATGGCTTAATTTCAGAAACATTTTCTTCTTTTTTTCTTCCTAAAATGCTAAATTAATGTGGATACATGGCTTTAGAATGTATGTGCAGTCTCAGAGTACAGATAAATAATCATTAATAATCTTGGCATGAAAAATCGATTGACATTTTAAAGCTTTTATTTTTAGATTTGAACTAATGCTCCTTGAATCCCATTCTAAATTCCAAGACCAGGAATATTTTTTTGTTTTTTTTTAATTGATATCAACTTTGTAGACCTTCTCATTGGCTCCAACATATCTAAGAATTGTCCCAGTAATTAAATTCTCTTTTTACAGATTTAATTTTATAATTCCACATATTACTAAACTCTCCTCTGAAAAATTCTCCTGAAACTTTAATTTCCTAGTGTCTAATATTTGAGGCTCTAGTGTAAACCGTAACAATTTTATTAACCTCCATTAATAAATCCAAAGTTTTGCCTCTAGGAAAACTCAGAAAGACAATTCTATATACAGTATATATATATATGTATCCCCATAAGAACTTTATATCACATTCCTTTTTGCTTCTTTCTAAACCTCACTTCACTGAAGAAAATATACAAAGAAATGTAATATCACTTTACCAACAAAATGGAAAATCACATCATAAAATAAAGAAGTGTGTATCTTCAAGGCAGACAGTGTAGTCTGCGGGTTGGTATATTACAAATGAAACCCTAAAGGTTGCTGAGTCAATGCCGATCTCTTAATCACTGTGTGACCCTGAGCAATTCACTTTACCTGCTTAAACTCCAAATATAAAAAAAATCTAAGTAAATAATAGGATTGTATCTCCTTAAGACTCCTTAGGATGTTGTTTCTTGTAATAATGTAGGACGTAACAAAAAAGGAGACTGCTTGTTAAATTGCTGATACATTAACAGCATGTTACTTTTCCTGCCTGTCTCCAGACAGTGGTCAGGGTGACTCAGGGGAGCTTCTTCTTCAGCATGTCCAGTGGTACGAAGCTCCAGAGCCAGAGCGTCGTTCTCCGGGACAAAAACCTTTTCCTTCATTCCCTTGTCCTATAGTTTATAGCAGGAAGCGACATACAAGGCTTGAATGCTCCAAATATTTTTATTATTAACTTACAAAGTGATTCTTTCAGCTCAAAAGAGAACATAACAAGCATCCAAATCAACTAATGACTGACTAATACAGGTTGAACTAGCCACCCCTCAAATACTTGTTTCTCCATCCAAAACCCACATTCAGAATGATGTGGATGTTAGGCTGTTGTTTTACACTCTCATCCCAACAAACATCACTACCCAGAGGGTAGTATTATTGCCAGCTGGGCCCCGTTTTGAATCTAGTTTCTTTGTTTGGGTGCCTTCTATCTGGAAATTATACATATATCCTGTTTTCATGTCTGCCATTTCTAACAGTCCAGTTTTCTGTCAAGAGTTTGTACATGTAAATATACCTCATGTTCAGTCATCACTATGATGCACTAGCATCTCATCCTGAACTTGTTCATTTTATGTCACTTTTTCTGCTTTTAGCTGATGACCACAATATCAGAAAAAGCCTTTCGCTCTTGTTACCTTAATCTCTTATATATTTTTCTTTTCTGGTTCGTCCAGCTTCCACTTCAAACCAGTCCCGCCCACACGCAGCCGACACGTCATTTCTCGATTCCTATTCATCCTCTTCCAAACCCTTCCCCATGCTGCCTGCGGCCTCCCATACACCTTGCTATTTTCGTTATACTGTGACGGTTGCTTCCTAAGCCTTTGTTATAAAATGAACGACTATCTTCTCTGTTGATGAGTTTTTGTACAATGTCATCTCTATTCCTATCATCCTATGATTCCAATGTCAACTGCCTGTTCCTATCAGTGGGTTATTTCTTGACACAAACAGTTCACGAAGGCAATGCACCGTTTTCCGTTCCTATTCTTACACCGCTGTATGCTATGGCGGGCATCGGCTATCTGGTATGTAATTATTTTTATGGTTTGATTCTCAATAGTAACTTTTCTTAATTGTTCCTGGAGCTCTAAATATAATTTATATGACATGGTAAATAATAGCAATTCTTTACATTTATATAGTTCTTTTCCCACCACTGAAAGCGCTTCGTAAACTGCATGCAGGGAGGATCCGGGACGTTAACCCATGATCTTCCTTACTGCAACGTTTCCATTATGATGTTGGGGGTTTTGAAACCTGGGAATCCAATGGCCACATTTATATTTTGTTTCAATGCATGGTTTCTGATGTTGGTTATTTTTTGCATTATTCCTTGGCACCACTTTGTTCTTTCTATGGGCACAACCATTTTGGGTAGTTGATGGTTACTATGTTTTTATTAGGGATGACATCAGGAGTCACAGACTGGTGACATCATATGTCAAGGGGTAAAAAGGTCATCTTCTTGGACTTACTGGTTATCCAAGTTTGGATTCCCTAAGAAGAATCCATGTTTGTTTGTTTTTGCCCAGTTATGTGTATTTTTCTGGCTTTTAATCTACTCAGTCCCTTCTTTCACTACAAAATGTCTCCAATTTTGGATTTAATTTATTAGATTCTTGTTCACCTAGTAACAACTTTAGCTTGATTTCCTCAACTTTGTTCAATCTCTTGAACTCATAATCTCTTGAACTGCATAAGCAAAGAAAAAAAAACAAAGTCATTCCTGTATTCCTCTCTACTCCACAAAGTTTGTCATTTATGGCCTCCTTCCTACATGAAACTCTTAGTAAACTCTTAGCAGCCTAAATAGAGAATGAAACATCTGAAGGCTATATGTTAGAAACAAATGTGTTGTATTAGCTTCTGTTTACCATGGAACACTGACTTGAAGGATAATCGTCTGTGGATTCAAATCTTCCAGCTTCTCCATCACATACGATATAGTACTCAGTGATTTGCTAAACGCAACAGGGTAAATCATTATTACTATAGAGGTTTAATCTGTTGTAAGAAAGAAAAAGACTTAGGGTCTGATGGCTAGAAGTTACCTTCAATCTTAAACATTCACCTCTCAGTTCATAATCATCCATTTGATGTCAGCACAAACAGATTCCAGTGGCAACTTGTGTAAAGAGAGTGAGTGCTTCTAGTTCATCTCCTGTGGTGGCAATTTGTGGCTTAAATAAATAAAGTGTAATCTGTGTGGTTCGGGGCCTGTGTAATTTCAAAACCCAAATTTAATTAGATGCATTTGACTGTAGGAGCATTGAGGAAGGAAACATTTTAATTATGTATAACCGAAAAAAAAGTAATTAAAGCTGTATAGTACACTCAGCCTTTTTTGTATTTACATCTGTAAGAGTTGATAATCATGCAGCAGTGGTAAATCAGAATTAAGTACAGTATCAAAAGTTCCCTCATTTGCCTTTTCTTAATGAGAATTTGATTTGTCACACAAATACTTTAAATATTTGACTTTTAAACCAAAATGATATTTACTGCTCTCGGCATACATCCTATATTATGTAGGTGGCTTTTCCTTGTCTTCAAAATAAATGATGTCCAGATAAGATACTCAAAACAGCACACTTGATTGGGTTGTAACAGTAGATGTTGGGATATTATTTAGATCAAATTAAAACACCTTACACAGTATTGTCTTTGTGTTATGACACAAAGATATTATACTTTTTCTGTATTATTATTATGAATCATGAGTTATTCAAAAATGTTTTCTTGTCTATTAATACTTTTGTCTGTTTTTTTATATTATTATTCATTATTGTTATGTTCTGAAATTTACTGCATTGCCATTATTGTTTTCTCGTGGCTGACACTAATTTTTGTAGGGACCTTGGTCATGAAAGTAACACTTTGTGACATCATTATCATGACACTAAAATTTAGCATATTTTGAAACAGATTGTCCAAGATTGTGGATACTTCTCAAAATTTCTTATAGTGTTTACTTGTTAGAGAAATTAGTGCATAGACTTGTCCTTCTGCATACAGCTGTTTAGCTTCAAATTAGTGTTTTGGCTTACATGAATGATTGCTTGACTTTTTGGTTTTAACCATTTTTATTTACTTATTATGAAATTTGTCTTTTATCTCCTGATTTTCTTTCATTAAAAGTGTCCTTGTGTTTTCTCCCAAGGAGAACACTTTGAAATGTGTTAATTTAACAATCTTATTAGCAATGCAGCTAAATGATAAAATCACAATCTTAAACCAACCAACGGGGGTAAGACCTAGGGTTATAGGTATCAAAACCTTCTGTTAATTTCTGTGAATATATGAAATTTCTTTTAGTTTTATAAATGAAGGTCTTTCAGGTTTGGATAATAGAAAAATGAGACTGCACTGAGTTTGTGCTTTTTCTGGTAACCTCTAATCTTTAAAATATCACCTTATCACATATTTTTCTTTTGCTTCAGGGAAACAATGTTTTTGTTTATTTACTTTACTAATTTGATTGTATACCATTATTTGGTTTTTCGTTTACTATGTTAATTTCATATATCCCATAACAGTTCTGTCTTTGTTCTTCACTACCAAAATATTTAAATATTCTCTGAAGGAATATTCATGTCAAGGCCTAGTCTTTCAAATGATGTTTTGGGAAGAATAATTAGGGATGAAGATGTCATCACTCACTTTTGTTTGCCTTTGAACACTTTTTTTCCATGAGCAGAATGTACTGTTGCTAGGCAGTAACCTTTGCAGTTTTCTCACTACATCTGATCTCTGCCATTAATTAGAAAGGTATTTTAGCCAGGTGATTTTATACACTTATTTTTGGAGTTTTCTCATTTAAATAAACAGATCCAATTTCTCGAATACCTGTTGATTTTGCTATTATGCCTTGGTTTTGCTGACTGGTTCCAAGTAAATCCCACAATGTTGCTGGTCATTACTTTTGCTGAAAATCCAATCTGAAACATTGTATTTGTGAATAAGCCAACAGTTAGTCAGAACCTGAAGAATTTATTTTCCAAAAATGGAAAGGAGCTATGTGCTGGCGCCCTGCCTAGGGTTTGTTTCCTGCCTTGCGTCCTGTGTTGACTGGGATTGGCTCCAGCAGACCCCCGTGACCCTGTAGTTAGGATATAGCGGGTTGGATAAAGGATGGATGGAATAGAGCTAAGAAAAAGATTTTCCTAAAGTAACATTAATGTTCCCTATGACTCAGACAGGGAAGGCATTTCATCTGGGCTGCCAGGACAGTACCCAGTGGTCCAGTCTGTCTGCCTGTGATGAACCTTTATGAAGCAAAAAGAAGAGATGCTGAAAGGTAATAATTGACCAAGAGTTGGAAAACACTGAAATTTCCAAAAGGCTGGAATGCAAAAAAATATACCTGAATATTTTACATAAGACTCCAAATAGGCATGGCCCTGATACTCAAAAGCAGGTCTGAGGCCAGAATCATCAACAAATCCAAGGCCCATAAATCCGTAAATGTGAGAGGTGAACTGTTTAACAACCTTGGCCCAAAGAACGTAAGTAATATTTCTTAAAATATTAACAAAAAGGTCTATACAAGGCAATGTAACAAAATATTATGGTAAAAAAGTAATCAAAAGAAATATACAAAAATGTTGCAACCCAAACACAAACAAAACCACAAAACTATGATTAAAAAACAGGAGATAGAGAAAAATTCTACAAACCCATGAAGAAAGCTGACTAAAACATATAAGTATTCCAGGAGACGCCAAAAAAAGCGAACAAACCAATGCAAGTGGGAGCTAATGTCTCATCAGGCCATAGGCAGCAACAGCTGCAGCATTGGGGTGTTCCGGCTAAACATATAAAAAGCAAGAAAAATAGTTAAGATAATTCATATAAGATAACAAATTAAAAAATGCAAATTATTGATAAATGAGAAAATGCTCATTAAAAATAATACAATACATAAAACAAAAAACAAAAACACATTGGATCAGATGCAGCATGCTTAACTATGGCTAGTCCTGTCTAGGGTTTATTGTCTGAATGGTTTACTGAGTGTCTGAATGCTCATTAACAGTACTGCATCAATAATGAACAACTAACTACTACACTATGTAAAGTATCAGAGGACGGGGGAGTAAGTACATTCTTGGAAACACTGCATTAAATCATGTCAAAATAACTTGTTGTGAGTCTAACTGCAGGAATTTTGCAAATATTATTATTCAGGTTTATGAGGAGGAGGAGAAGGAAGTTAGGAGCATGCACTTGTACAATGCGTTGCTGCACACAGCACATGACAAACTAACTCAGGATCCCAGATTAGGACCCGAGGGAAGCCATGCAACGGGTGACACCTCAGCACCACACTAATTCAGATAGCAGGCTTAGAAATTTTCACATCAGAACTATTCACTGTAAAACATCACCTGGAATATACAGCATCAGGAATTTAGTACTATTTTAGTACATTCACAGTTTATGTTTAATGGTGTTTTTCTTTGATCTAGAGCCCAAATTTTGTATTTTCGCTTCACCAAACAATTCACCATTATCAGGAAATCCTAAATGTGAAATTAAAGGAAACAAAAAAGAATATACAAAAAATAATAACTTGAGAGAATTTGAATAATTAGTAATGTGTTAGTAGAATCACATCTAAAACAGCATTGCTCATTTTGGTTGACTGTTTTTCCAAATTTGGAGATAATACAGACAAGCTGGCAAGTACCTGATAATATTGATCCTTCCCAGCTATTTAGTGTGATGGTGTTTCTGAAAACATTAAGAATTTATGTATAGCCAAAAGGTATATAATACCTCATACACTACAGAGCATTGTTTTTTAAAAGTTTTTTTTATTATTATCCAATTTTGCTTCCTTTGCGTCTTCAAACCCTAGAATTGCCATCACCATTTTCTCTGGGTTTTACTTTGGAGAATCAGTGCCAACTGTCTTCTCAGGAGAGGGGGCTGCCCTTGGAAAATCACCACTGCAGGTCACAGCACAGAAATGTAGATTGTTTAAACTACGCACAGCAACTCATCGCAAGACCCTCCACAAACCATGCATGACCCTTTCTTATTTAAATCAATTGTGAATCATGAATCTGTGTGACCCAAAATCAGACAACCTGTAACCCATTTTAAGAAACTATGCTGTAGAGTACAAACTCTATGTATTGCACATTGTGGAAATTTAGTATCAGCCATGGAGGGTACCCTAAAATATATTTCCACTGGACTTTGAAGGAATGCAGCATGGAAGAAGTTGTCATCCTCTTTCAATAAGCTCTTCAATAGCATTACCAATTCTGAGAAATAAATAAGATTAAGCACTTTGCCAAACTGAGTTGATCAAATTAAATTAAGTTTTATATACATGGCATATTGGCGCAGTGGTAGCGCTGCTGCCTCGCAGTTAGGAGGCCCGGGTTTGCTTCCTGGTTCCTCCCTGCGTAGAGTTTGCATGTTCTCCCTGTGTCTGCGTGGGTTTCCTCTGTGCGCCCCGGTTTCCTCCCACAGTCCAAAGACATGCAGGTTAGGTGCATTGGTGATTCTAAATTGGCCCTAGTGTGTGCTTGGTGTGTTTGTGTGTGTCCTGTGGTGGGTTGGCACCCTGCCCGGGATTGGTTCTTGCCTTGTGCCCTGTGTTGGCTGGGATTGGCTCCAGCAGACCCCTGTGTTCGGATTCAGTGGGTTGGAAAATGGATGGAAGGATGGCATATTGTTTTCTGTGACATTGGTTTCCAAGTTCAGTTCTAGGGGACCTCTATGACTTCAAACAAAACCTCTGATTGATCTATTTTTTTTTTACTTAGGTGACCTTTTCTTCTCTTATTCTACATTCATTAAAGAGCAGTAGTGTAAGATATACAATTATAAGAAATTGAGAAATATTGCTATTTTTGCCATAATTTTAATTTTCTAGCTCTCTTTTGGTACTTTCCTATTAATTAACCATTTTTCTGTAACATTTGCAACCCTAATTGTATCCTAATAATGACAATTAGTGACAAGTAGGGTAGGCACAAGTGCACATGATACAGCGAAGGTTGCCGGTTCGAATCCCCATCACTGCCAAAAGAGATCCTACTCTGCTGGGCCCTTGAGCAAGACCCTTAAACTTCAATTGCTACAGGGGCGCTGTACAATGGCTGACCCTGCGCTCTGACCACAAGGGGTATGCAAAAACTAACAAATTCCTAATACGAGAAATTGTATAAGACGAAATAAAGAACAATTACTGATTACTAAGTTGCTAAGTTTATTGTTGTATGTTATTCACTAGTACTTTATTCTAATGGTACATTAGACAACAAATTCCTAATACGAGAAATTGTATAAGGCAAAATAAAGAAAAAAAAAAAAAGAAGAATACTAAAATGCTGTGACTGTTTAAATGTCAGGTCCAGCAGTGTGCACATGAAGAAAAAACAGTGTAAATCACAAGAACACTTGGAAGAGCAGCATGAAAATCAAGCTGACAATGACAATGATGATTAAAATTTTAGAAATCAAAATAAAAACCAGCGTTAAATAATCTGCATGTAGAATACATAAACCCTACCTACTTTCCAGTACAATTTAGCAAAATCAATTTAGTAATTTTTGAATTGACAACAAAATATAGAAGCTGGTAAATAAAAGTTTGCTTAATAAAGATTCAAATAAAAGCAAATGTTACTTGGAATGAATGCCTGTAGCCACAGGGCACCCCCCAGGACTAAACATGAAAACCACTGTTCTGTGACACTGAGTTAAGTAGGATTGATTCATTACTGCACTATATTTCAGTCCAAATCAGGATGGGAACTATATATTGTATCTATTTTATAAGTCACATGATTTGTAATGGTTCCTATGAGTGTATTTGCATATAAATGCTTTTTCATTGTCTGCAACAGTTTACACAGTCTATAGTTATTCATTTTATATCATTCACCGCTGTACTAAGTCACTTAGACCCGCTCCAATGGTAGTTTAAGTTTGCCTTCACCAGCTCCAAGAAGCAAACTAATGACTGTAATTCTAAATACACAGTCTTGATCCACTGCTAATGTGCAGCTCAAGTGCTCACTGTAACAATGCTAAACTTAACCGTAAATATGCACTAAAAAGAGATCATCTTGGGATCATACTGAATGGACACGCAACTGACCCATTCAATAACATAAAACACAAAAGAATTCATTAAAAACAGCAAAATAAACAAATAGAAAAGAAACTAAAGCCAGGGATGGAGTCCCAGTTAAATCATGGTAAATCCTAACTTTCAGACACATGTCAAATGGAGTTAACATATTAGCTAGCCAGCAGTGAAAAGACATTAGGATAAAAAACCTAGCTTTGTACATGTGTTAAACCCTCACACATTCTTAAATAATATTTGTTAAGGTTGAGCAAAGTGCAGTAACTGCAGAGTGACATATGGTTGATCAGTGGGAGAAGGAAAAAGCAGCTGCAGGAGTATCAGCCCTCAGACAGAGAGTGAGAGTCAAGGAACAGTGCAGAATCTGTACAGTCAGTGTACTCTGCTCACAAATCAGTAGGGAATAAATACTAGATGTGCACAGAAAGGAGTGCAAGGATGGCTTCCGTTCAACCGACTGTGGTGGTTCACATTGATCAAAAGTTCAGGGCCAAGTTTTGGTTCTGCTCCATCCATGGCACATGTAAAATGGCTTGACGACTGCTAATAACATCTAATTATAAGCATTGAAGGAATGGTTTAGATCAATTATGCATTAGACGTGAATATATTTCACATATTGCGGTAAAGGAAAATAGCTGGTTACAGAGCTCTTATTAGAAAAATGTAAAACTGTATTTTCATTATAAGTTTTTGCTTATGCTCACTTTTCAGCAGAGCCAATATGTGTTATAATGTAATCCCTCGGGCCTGTAGGAATGATTTAACTAAAATCTTGAAGGAAAATAGGAGGGAATTCAGTAGATAAGGCAGCAAGGCCTGGTTTGATACACTTTCCTTCTCAGAGAACCAACAGCATGCTGTTTAGGTAATTGGTAACTGCAAATTGCTCCTGTCTGGATAGAGCATTTGTGGCCTTTTTCTTTGTAATTGCAATTTAAAATTCATACCATACTCCTGTTGCTCCAAGCAGGATAAAAAGATTAATTGTATAAATTACATTTTTTTCAATACTGTAGCAATATAACCACTACCACTTAGCACTGACAAGAGCCGTTTACATTACCTACATATGCATATGATTGTGTATCAGGGTTAACTACTTATAGTTGAAAGATGCTGTTGTTGATGTGTGTTTAAAACTAACATAAGCATCCAAAACAGGAAACTGGTGTTTACTTTAGATGGTTTGTTTTTCTATTTAAGCTTATTGTTAGGAGCAGTAGAGTGCTCTGTCATGGGCTTATGTGTGTGCGGTATATTTTCCATTCGTCCATTTTAGTTTTTTGTAATTTAAGAAGCTTTGTTATGTACAATAGTACAAAAACATTTTAAAACAAACCACACACATGGGTCAAAAGATGTACAGACAGGTTAATGCAAAATATTAATCTATATGAAAAAGTAAACCCAGCACAATACTGTCATAAAAAGGTACACAAAAAAAGCAAAAGCTCAAGACATTGCTGGCAACATGAAAGATGAAAAGAAAAATTTTGGAATGAAGGAAAAACAAAGCTTGACCAAACTGATAAAATAAAAGTCCAGCACCCCTATACCAGTTGGAATTCTAAAAGTGCACAAACTAAACTGCTATAGAGGGGGTCAGAATGCAGGAAGTATAAAGTCTCTACAAAATCTCTCTGTTAACTCTTTGAGGGCTGAATATTTTTTCCAAAAAACTTTTGAAAAGCACACAATGCACTGGTTTCACACATAAATCAAGACTGCTGTTGGCACCTGTTCGGCATACCTGGCAGCAGTGGATGTGCAGGGGCAGCTCGATGGCCAGCAGGAATGCATGGCAGGCCGGCTACCTCTTTGTCTTCGCACAGCAGGTGGGCGACGGTGGCAATCACAGTGTGATGCAATATGGTTTGTACCTCTTGTCATCATAAGTGGTGGTCCTCCTAGGCGAACGCTGCTGTAGGCGTACCAGCTACACAAACATGTTCAGCACCACAATCAGCTGGGGACCGATAGGCCGATGCTGGTACCTCACTTTCGTTTTCGATTTACATCCCTAGATTACAAGCATCAAACTCAGAGTCCGATAAGTCAGAGTCCGATTCAGCAATAATACGTAAAATGTCCATGGAGTATTTTGCTTTGCACATTTGCTTTAGTCTTGTCAGATGTCGATGCCATTTTAGAGGCTGATTGCTATTCACTACTCATGCACGCCCAGGGAATCGAGGTCAAATCAACAAAGCTATATAACTTTCCTTCAACCAAAGAGAGTCGAACTAAAACATAAAGGCGAGTTTTGTCGCAGTTTACAGCCCATTATTGTCTTAAACCCCTGAATTTCGACAAAAGTCAACATCAGCCCTGAAAGAGTTAAGAGAATAAAACACAAACAGTAAAAGACAGTCCACTCCAAGATACAATCAATTCAGCAATACAGAGAAAAAAAATCTATCAAACTGAACACCCTTGCCAGATTTAAAGAGGTATACAATAGGAGAGCTTGGGATGAAGGGTTTATCATATATCAAATGTATATATATTACAGGCATGATGTGTATAAAATTAAAAAAAAAACAAAAAACTGGAACTTCACCTCACAGAGAGAATGCATTATTTTCCAGTTTAAGACATGGTAGGTGGGTAAACTTATTCAGATAAGCAAAATGAGTCATCATGCAAGCCACCACAGAACTCAATCCCTTTAGCTCATAATCTCATTTACAATGTGGTAATGGTAAACACATGTGTGTATTGTATACAGAAGCATTTAATTTACTGATATGGATCAACAATACAATCTGTGCTTCTATAGAACAGGCTAGATCCAAAGCAGGGCTGATTGAAGAAACTAAATTTAAAATAATCTGATGGGTGATTAGCCAGCCAGCAGCCATTTGACACACTCATCACTATGCACACTTTCAAGGAGATGCTAGACAGCCGGCTGTGATATGACAGAAGAGCAGACAAAGACCCTGCGGTGCAATAGCAGATTGTGACATTAAGCAAGATGTTACACATTGTTAACCTAATGCTGCTTCATTACCCAACTCCAACTTTAGTATATCAGGTAGGAGTACAACATTAAAGTCTACAGAATGAAAAATATTTTTTACAGTGGCTGTGGAGTTTGCTCATGATGAAATTAGCACCATTAGTTATCCTCTACCTTAATTATATCCTCTGGTTGTCATTATACGCAATGTTAGACTTTTATCATGCATTGTGTTCTATGCTTAATTCTGTATACCTTATACTAATTGCTCACTGCATGAAATACCTAATGCATGCCATGTTATTATTCATTTTTCTGAATTTAACAATATAAGTATGTATTGAGGGAAATGTATGCTTTCTTGATAATAAAATGAGTTGCTGTTTTGGGAGTGCTGATTTAGAAATTGCTTTATTTCCTATGTGATGAATTTCTTAAAATCATGGACTCTTTTTTGTAATCACATTTGCAGTACATGTAGAGGATGCCAAACATAAACATACTTTTTTTCTCTAAATGTGCGTTGTTCTTATACAGATCAGCAGATATCACTGCAAATGTCACACTTATATGGCAAACATGCATTTAATGTGACAAACGACTTGCTTAAATGTTATATATGAATTTATATGGCAAATATCTCACTTGCATGTTATAATTTTTTGCAATTAGTTTGGCAAATCTGCAAAAGCATTCTTAATAAATCTTATTACTGTGAATGAATTTCTTAAATCACTTTGTATAATACAGCACAACACTATAGTTAAAGGTAACCTTCTCCCAAAATTATATTTTTATATGTTATTTACTCCATGAAGTGTATAGTGATGCCAAAGGGGAAAAAAAGCTCCTGTTTTTATGAAGAACAGAAACAATAAAGTTTGTGATACAATAGTACGGCGGCATGGTGGCGCTGCTGCCTCGCAGTAAGGAGACCTGGGTTCGCTTCCTGGGTCCTCCCTGTATGGAGTTTGCACGTTCTCCCCGTGTCTGCGTGGGTTTCCTCCGGGTGCTCCAGTTTCCTCCCACAGTCCAAAGACATGCAGATCAGGTGAATTGGTGATTCTACTGTAAATTGTGCTTGGTGTGTGTGTGTGCCCTGCGGTGGGCTGGCACCCTGCCCGGGGTTTGTTTCCTGCCTTGCACCCTGTGTTGGCTGGGATTGGCTCCAGCAGACCCCCGTGACCCTGTAGTTAGGATATAGTGGGATGGATATAATAGTACTCTATGGTGACCAACACTAGAATAACAGTAAGCATTGTCAAAATGTCCGTAAAAAATTCTCATGTTACTCCTTTTATTAAAGTATTGTTAAATATACCAATTCAGGAAAATGTTGGCATGAATGAAAATGAATGCATTTGAACTGAAGAACCAAAAAGGTCTCAAAGATGTCAAAAGAAAATAATTTTGTCAATGAATAAGTCAGTGCCACCAAAATTGAAAAGATACTTTTATCATTTAAAGCATAATAGTTAAAATAGTTAAACTCAAAATGTCAGTATACACTGTATGTATACAATTATAAATGCAAATGAAGCTCATTATACTTGATGATTTGCATAAATGTAATCAAGGTGGAATAAGGGTACATTGTGCTCCCTAGGCAGTGTTGGCTGCAAGAGCCCAAAAAGAGACAATCAGATCAGAATTTATTAGATTTGTATGGTTGGATCACTAACTGAAATTGACAAAGATGGGCTTCCCCTTGCAGACTGGCACAGTCATTATTGCATATGTAATCAGGAGGAATGACACTCATTTCCAGAACCTTTGGGGGAAGCTCAAGGAGGGGTTCTGGTAGCACTTTAACCCCAAGGGCTTGGTGCCACTAGGCCGGTGCCTACTCAGCCTATCCCTAGAGCTAACCCCGCATGTAATACTACAGCATTTTGTAATTTGTGGGATGCAATGAGAAATGGCATTCTGGTTTGCACAAGTGATCTACTGTATATGGTGGAGAAGCTGCACACATTATTTTCTAATTGTTAATTGTCATCCCAGAATTTTGCCAAAGCAAATAAGAAAAGCATATAACCAAATTATGTTGCATATGAGCCACTTATATTGCAGATGTGTTGCTCATATCAAACATATCCAGTTTTTACTACACATGTATTGCTTAAAAACTGTAAGCATCTTTAATGGACCTTGCAGGAGAGCTGATGCTGAGTCCTAAATACAGTATTAAGAAGTATTGAGACACACCTCACTGTGTCTGCTGGCAAGCTGTTGTAAAGTCATATGCGCCTACTCCATTGTCATTGACTTTGCTTTTCTCCACACAGTATTTTACTATAATGTAACATCATATGTGAGGTCCTCCACTGTTCTGTTTGTTTTCAAATTGTATACAGGGCAGGGCAAATCAATTTTGGTCAGTATAGCTGCTCCTGAGGTATCATTGAATTCCAGTGGTATTAAAAAATACAGAAAAGTCCATAATTAAAAATATAAATTTATTATATAAAATTGTAGGTAAAGACACGGGAGCTAATGATGACACGAATAATAATAATAATAATAATAATAATAATAATAAAAACCTGGTAGCACTTTATTGGGCAACCAAAACAGTTTATTCCCTAACTGGTTCAGTGCGGTGCCAAACCCTCTTATGTGCCATGACAAATAGATAGATCATGCCTTATTTGTCCCCAATGGGGACACTACAGTTTTACCAAAGCTCAGTAAATAAATAATTACTATAATAAAAACACAGCAACTGCCAGCAAACACACATAATATCTTCTGACTTTGGAGAACAGAGAGTTGCTGCTGTCAATGACAGAGGTTGCACATTGCAGAAGGATGAGGTCAGACCTGCTCAGGTTGTAGCACAGGTTTATATTTAAATACTAGCAAAATACCCGCGCTTCGCAGCGGTGAAGTACTGCCTTAAAATTTTTATTAAGAAGAAAACTAAACCTTTTTAAACTGAGGGAAAATATAGCAATAATTATTTGTTAAAGATCTCTTTCTATGCCACGTTGTCAGTTCGGCCCTCCAGTTGTAATATGACCAAGCTGTAGCTGTGCGCTGAGCTTACTCTTGAGCATGCAACGTACAGTTGGCCATGTGAACAGTAATCTTGTTTCAAATCTCACAGCTTGGA
>JANRMT010062833.1:24095099-24124988 GCA_026402145.1 Polypterus bichir lapradei | reverse complement strand
TGAGTGAGTGAGTGAGTGAGTGAGTGAGTGAGTGAGTGAGGGCTTTGCCTTTTATTAGTATAGATAACTAGGGGGCTTCGCCCCGTGCTCGCTTCGCTCACCAACACCCCGGCCTGCGCTACGTGCCAGCAACTTCATTTCTCTGCCGCTCGCAAGCAACAAAACTTTTAATTCTTGCAGATAGGCCTCTTCATTGGGAAGAAACACTACTTTTCCCTGATGGCAACACGAATTACAAAATTATTTTCTGTTACATTACCTCATCCAGTACGTCACATCATCTGACTTAATATGCATAATATGCTGAGCTTCATCCAATCAATGAGTGCCACCAGTTTTTTCTGACTCCTTTTGACTCTCCTATTAATCTGAATATTGCTTTGTAATAAGGGTGATCTGTGGACTCTTGTACTAATTGTACTAATTGTAGCACTGCTTCATAGGAGGAGTGTTTGGGCTTTCCCATTAGTTTATTCCCATTTTCTAGAGGGGTATTTGTTACCCACCTACTTCATTTTACCCTTAGCAACTATCTTGCTGGCTCCTCTAAGATGAGGTAAGACATGCCTAGGCTTAAAAAAATCTTTAGTTAACCTTTTAGCTACATTCAGTTCTTATGCTTATATTTAATAATTAATTGTTATAATCATATAAATATTTACTTGTATTAAATTGTAAAATTATATGATGTATTGATTTAAAACTGATTAAAATTCTATACTAGTACAACATGTAGTATCTAGTAGGCAGTTGATGTGGTGTAGTGGTTAAGGCTTTGGACTCTAAAGTCGTGGTTTCAAATCCTCCTACTAACACTCTGTGTGACCATGAGCAAGTCACTTGACCTGCTTGTGCTACAAATGGGAAAGCCAAAAACAAAGATAACCAGTCAGTTGGTCATTATCCAACCCGCTATATCCTAACACAGGATCACGGGTGTCTGCCAATTGCATCATAAATGTTTTAAGTTGCCATGGATGAAGGCATCAGTCAAATAAGTAAATGTACATCTGCTTGAAAGAAGACATGCCATTTATAGTATACACATATTTTTTCTCAAACTTATCTCACAGCCATGATGTTGCCAAAATTATTTTAAGAAGTAAGTCTGATAATGTAGAATTAATTATGAGTGTGTTATGAATCTTCCAAATGGCATATAAAAAGTTTGCCTACTGTTTTTCTGATACAAGGACTCAATTACAGCCACTTGTCTAATCCGGTGTTGTAAACAACTAAGCCCTTGATAAAGTATTATGCGATTCTTTACTCAAAAAATGGGACAGGCGTCCTTAGTGCAGTAGTACACTGTATTTAATTGTTTGTAATTCATATTCATTAATAATGTGCCTTCTTTCTTATTGCTTCTTCTGGTAGTGGCAATAAATAAGGTTTACTGCTTTCTGTAATCTCTGAATATGGATCTTTGTGACATTATACCATTCTACAGAAACATGTATATATCTTTCTTAAAACTGCATTTAATCTACTGTAAAAATCTTGTGAAAAATTACAACCAAAAGCCTCCTAATCTGTGTTTTCACCATCTGATTAAAAGATTGTGAAGAGAATAAAAGACAGTCCTAAGAGACATAAGAGGTTAGAGCAGTCATGTAAATTTAGCAAAATGGAGAAACTTTACTATACCTAGAAGTCCTTGACGAAAACTGCCCCAGAAGGCAACAGTGAAGAATAAAGTTAACCAGAACCTTTAGGAAAACTGCACTAATGGGTCTTTCAAAACTGACCTCAAGAAATAAATCAAGCTAATACTTGTTAAGGTACGGTAGTTTATTTCATTGCTTTATTTCACAATATTAAGACAAGGGCTATCTACTGTTGTCGCCTAAAATCTCTTGAAATTTTCCATCAATGCTACTATCAGAAGATTTTTTTTATCAAATGGAAGGATTATCAAACCAGCCACTGCTAATCAACACGAAACATATTGCCACTCTCTGGTGCCATGATTAGTAAGTAGAACAACATTACTTTGGAGCTTCTGTCTTCCTTATTTGAAAAATAGCAGAACATTTTTGTTATTAGCAGATAATAAAAATAAGAACATTTATATTATACTCACCTAGGTGAACTTTTTGTTTATCACATATTATAATCTAATTACTTGGCAGTGCCTGCCAGAAGTATATTTTTCTGAATTAAAGCACCAGCACTGAGTGAAGATAGATTTTCGCTCTTTACACAACTCTTTTAGGTAGCTTGCTATCATAAGAAGGACCACTTGCTATTGCTGCACTAGTTGGAATTGACTTACAACTTTGGCAGGCTTGTCGTTTTTTATAGGTTTCCCTGCAGCTGTCTCTGAAGCAGCCCATTTTTATGATTGGAATACCAGCTCGTGGTTGTGGTTGCTGTTAGATAAAATTGTCCGTAAATAAAGAATATAATTACTAATGTAATTCTGGATGAATGTTATTACACCTGACCAGTAGAATCATGCCATGTCAGTAACTAAGTTCCCTATGGCAAGAGTGGTTAGTCTTAAGTAAACGGTTTTGTTTATCAGTTAGATCAATTTGCATAGCATATTTAAATATTTCAGTTTACACTAATCAGTGCACAGACAAATGGTATATTCTAGTAACATCCCTATACCATTAAGTATTATGTTAATTTCCAAATTAGTTATACATATTCAAAGTCTTTGACACACACTTTTATTTCTAAAGAGAGGCTTCTTATTTATAATTTCTTAAAGAAATAAAATAGGACATCTTAGTAATACAGAAAAGACCTATGATTAATACTCATAAATTCACACTAAAATAATAAAACATATGTAGGTACATGCCTTTGTGTTTTTCTGCAATAATGATTCTTTCCCAGGCTGGTATAACTTCTAAGCACCATTACATAGCTCTCCGTTCAAATTTGCTGTTCACCAGCAACTATTTCCAACTCAATGCTATGGTGCACAAACTGTTCGAAACAGCAAGATGATGTTAGATTCTACTGTGGCTATGCAACCAGTGATGAAAACATATCAGCAGGTGTCTTCATGTCTTTGTTGTCAGGTGGCACGCCAGGGATGTTGAATGCTGTGTTGTCAGATGCCACAGAAGGGATACTGAGTGCTGTGCTGTCATGGCATGCAGCAGAGGTGTTAAATGCTACACTTCTCTATGTGGGTAGTTGAATCTTCTTGTGTGGAGCTACTGGTGTATCACTGCAAATGACGTTCCATTTCCAGGAACTTTCCACTTTTTAGGCTCCCTTGTAGCTGTCTCCGAAGCTTCTCATTTACATGCTGCAACATGTCAGTGTAATTACAATTCCATTACATTGAACAATTCTGATGATCTATTCAGCAGCCAACTTGATGAAGAAGAATCTTTAACCTTTAGCACCCACTACAAACAATGATTTGACTTTACACCTCAACATTTAGTTCTACAAATCCCATATATGTATTCTTCTAAAAGAAATGCACTAAATGACTGAAGCTATTTTTTTAATTAAAAGGTGTAAATAATATCAATGCTAACTCAGAATATGCTCTCAGCATTAGGGTTGCCTTTAAATTGGTGTCATTGCTAATTTAAGCATAGTACGTATCATCAGAATTTAACTGAGCTACCTGTTACAGTTGTTCTTGAAAGTTTGTGAACCCTTTAGAATTTTCTGTATTTCTGCATAAATATGACCTAAAACAAACATCAAATTTTCACTCAAGTCCTAAAAGTAGATAAAGAGAAACCAGTTAAACAAATGAGACAAAAATATTATACTTGGTCATTTATTTATTAAGGAAAATGATTGAATATTACATATTTGTGAGTGGCAAAAGTATGTGAACCTTTGCTTTCAGTATCTGGTGTGACCCCCCTTTGCAGCCATAACTGCAACTAAACATTTCCGGTAACTTTTGATCATTCCTGCACACCACTCTTGGAGGAATTTTAGCCCATTCCTCCGTACAGAACAGCTTTAACTCTGGGATGTTGGTGGGTTTCCTCACATTAACTGCTCGCTTCAGGTCCTTCCACAACATTTTGATTGGATTAAGGTCAGGACTTTGACTTGGCCATTCCAAAACATTAACTTTATTCTTCTTTAACCATTCTTTGGTAGAACGACTTGTGTGCTTAGGGTTGTTGTCTTGCTGCATGACCCACCTTCTCTTGAGATTCAGTTCATGGACAGATGTCCTGACATTTTCCTTTAGAATTCTATGATATAATTCAGAATTCATTGTTCCATCAATGAAGGCAAGCCGTCCTGGCCCAGATGCAGCAAAACAGGCCCAAACCATGATACTACCACCACCCTGTTTCACAGATGGGATAAGGTTCTTATGCTGGAATGCAGTGTTTTCCTTTCTCCAAACATAACGCTTTTCATTTAAACCAAAAAGTTCTATTTTGGTCTCATCCGGCCACAAAACATTCTTCCAGTAGCCTTCTGGTTTGTCCCCAAGTGATCTTTAGCAAACTGCAGGCGAGCAGCAATGTTTTTTTGGAGAGAAGTGGCTTTCTCCTTGCAACCCTGCCATGCACACCATTGTTGTTCAGTGTTCTCCTGATGGTGGACTCATGAACATGAACATTAGCCAATGTGAGAGAGGCCTTCAGTTGCTTAAAAGTTACCCTGGGGTCCTTTGTGACCTCGCCGACTATTACACGCCTTGCTCTTGGAGTGATGTCTGTTGGTTGACCACTCCTGGGGAGGGTAACAGTGTTCTTGAATTTCCTCCATTTGTACACAATCTGTCTGACTGTGGATTGGTGGAGTCCAAACTCTTTAGAGATGGTTTTGTAACCTTTTCCAGCCTGATGAGCATCAACAACTCTTTTTCTGCGGTCCTCAGAAATCTCCTTTGTTCGTGCCATGATACACTTCCACAAACATGTGTTGTGAAGAGCAGATTTTGATAGATCCCTGTTCTTTAAATAACACAGAGTGCCCACTTAAACCTGATTGTCATCCCACCTGACTCTAATTTCACCTTCAAACTAACTGCTAAAATTAGAGGTTCACATACTTTTGCCACTCACAAATATGTAATTTTCGATTATTTTCCATAATAAATAAATGACCAAGTATAATATTTTTGTCTCATTTTTTAACTGGATTCTCTTTATATGCTTTTAGGACTTCAGTGAAAATCTGATGATGTTTTAGGTCATATTTATGCAGAAATCTAGAAAATTCTAAAGGGTTCACAAACTTTCACGCACAACTGTATATCACCAATGAGAACCATCTTCAGCAAAAATATGCTCTGAATTTGATTCCACCTATTGTTAGCATATTACAAGTCTGTTGTTATGTGAAGTAAATGTCAAAATACCTACTTTATTGTTTTTCTTTATTTTTTTTATTATAAAATGTTTAGGAAATTTTTCAAAACACATCCACTATGGAAGACTAGAAAGACTAAAGCATCTTCAAGAACATATTGAAGATGGCTGAGGCTATACTGGGAAAAAATGAAAGTGAGAAGCTTTATTTTGGTTGATTGTTACTACAGGAATATGGGTGCAACTTATTTTTTTGTTGTTTGCATACATACTGAGCTCTGCTTCCTCGCAGTTAGGAGACCCGGGTTCGCTTCCCGGGTCCTCCCTGCATGGAGTTTGCATGTTCTCCCCGTGTCTGTGTGGGTTTCCTCTGGGTGCTCAGGTTTCCTCCCACAGTCCAAAGTCATGCAGGTTAGGTGCATTGGTGATTCTAAATTGTCCCTAGTGTGTGCTTGGTCTGTGGGTGTGTGTGTGTTCGCCCTGCCCAGGGTTTGTTTCCTGCCTTGCACCATGTGTTGGCTAGGATTGGCTCCAACAGACCCCCATGACCCTGTAGTTAGGATATAGGATATAGATAATGGATGGATGGATACATACTGACCCTTAAAAGCCAGTCTAGGTTACAATCGAGGTTTCACAAGATTTAATAGGCCGCTAAGGAGGATACACACTCAAATTGTGTATTAAGACAGACCATTTTCCTCACAGCATTCCCGAATGAGAGACTAAATTAAAAAATACATAACTGTCATTGAAGTAAGTGTAGCTGTTCGGTTTCATACTGATTGCATGCTGATAAAGTCACATCTCATTCTCAGATGTGCCTCTTGAGTGCTTTTCAAATATCCTTGCTCTCAGCTCTGCCTTCTCTTTCTAATGCCAGACACTGTCAGATGTGGAACAGCAATATGATGGGGTAGCATTTAAGTACATTTCTGTGACTCTTGTCAACGCATTTGGGAGCATTAATCAGCCTCTTAAAAGTGGCATTCTACAAAATATTACATTTGAGAAGAAAGTGCATTTATGAGCTATTCAGCATAGGACTGCTTCTAATTTTTAATTTTTATATAATTTATATTTGGTAGTTTAGTCTGGAGCAATCCGGGAACAATCAAATAGTCTGTGCATGACTTTGTCTTTCTCCAAGTGGTAAACCTTTAGCAATTCAACTTGAGGGGCCATTTGTGTTCAAAGAGTCTCTTCTGATGTCTGTCATCATCACGGTGTCTCTATGCATAGTAATACATAATGTATGCTGGATATACTCTAGAATAAAATAAGTATATTTTTGAATAAGCGTTGTAAAAAATATTTTAATGTAAAACTAATGTCAAAAATTAAATGAAAATCTTCAATGTATTATTCATTGTGTAGAAGTGGCAGATTAGTATTTTACCCTGCAAGTTTTGAGCAAAAAAAAAAAGAATAGCATAAAGAGTTTATTCTCCTTTTATTCATATGCTAAAACTATCATTTTTGCACTGACATGAAGTGAGGTGCTTCCCACTAACTTAAAGCAATATTTTTCAAGGCTAATTACCATTTTTTTGCTTCTTTTTAAAGCTGCTGGCATTTCATAAGTGAGATTACGCAATAAGCTTCCAAGATATTGGATGAATATAATTTGGAACAGTGTGAAAAGAAGGTTAAATTATAAATATATGCTGTAATTTAAAGAAAGAACATTAATGGGACCAAAGCGTTTACATCATTTGATATTTCCACCAGGTAAATTTCTTATCAAAAATATTTTATCATTTTATAGAATTTCTAAAAACCTTTTGGCATCCAGCAAGATTTGGTTATATGTTTTTTGTATAAATGTGTATGCATTTAGATCTTAAAAATACATAATATCAATAATATACAAATAATTAACACAGCCAAAGGAAACATGTCCACTCATTTTGATTGAACAGAGTCTCCCATGCATCATAAAAACTAACTTGATCCTTTTAGTCTGCCATTTACTTTCTAGGTGATATTCTAAAAATGAGACTTACTCGTGTGCTTTGGGGTGATGAAGGAAACTGAGACAGTGGGGTTCCTGAATCTGAGCAAAGACCCAAGCTCAGCCAACCTTGAGTTGCTCCATCTTTAATCAACAGTGACACTGAGTGACAGCTTAATTGTTGCCAGTCCAGTCAAGACCAACAGAAAGTGTTGTACCATGCCCCATTCCATTTGTGAGTCTGGTCAAGTAAATCATAGCAGCAGACGTTTTTAGAATTTGCCTTGTCAAGCAAGGAGCATGTTTATGATCAACACTAAAGCTCCTTTAAGATGGACAGAAGTGCAGTTAATGGATCCCATAACCACAACCAATGGGCATTTATGTGTTGAGAAACATCTCTAGCTGTTACTGGATATCTGAAGCCCTTGTTAGTGATATTATAAACTGGATACCTGAAGCCCTTGTTAGTGATATGATAATTCATAGATAGACAGACAGACATACAGATAGATAGATAGATAGATAGATAATTCACTCAAAATCATAGAAAAAGCATTTACTACATTTCTGAAGTTAAATTGTGTTAGCAGTATTCACTTACAGTAGCTCTATACTATCCTGCTACTAATGGCCAAGCCAAGAGATTTTTACAAAATTCCTAAGCAACCATTGAAGTCTTTGAAGGCCTCAGTCACTATTCAACAGAGACTGGATAGGTTTCTGCCAATACAAAGCAAATGTTACATCTTAAAACATATAAAAAATCTCTGGCAATGCTTTTTAGGGGTGATCAGTTAGGGCCCATACACACAGAACTCCTGAATCAGTCCTTGAGATGGACATCAGAAATAGTGACTGCTCAAACTGGATATGCCTCTAATAATACTTTGACAGTTGGGACTTCAGAGTAATGGAAATGTCATGAGGATGAACTTCTGCTTCAGCAGAAACAGAATGAATCTACAAAAATTAATGCAAGTCAATACAAGTAGAGGAGGTATTGTCACCTGACTTTCCCATAATGTCGCACTCAACTCAGGTTGCTGTGGATGAGACTACCAGTACATCCACACCTAAACAATGTCCACTTCTGTGTACGGTCTGGAAACCCTCAATTTACCTGATGTCTCCCTGACAAGTGGACATAATAAACTTTACACTGTTCATGTGTCCAAGGCCCCAAATAGCAGGTCATTATAAATCAGTTTTAATATTAAACATGTCCTTTTTCTGTGAAAAATAATTTTCTGAACTGGCTTCAGCCTTTCAGCATTCTACCTCCGACATCTAGTTTAGTAATTCATGGATTAAATTAAGATGTTTCACATGTATTACTCAGTCACATGTGATGAATTTTAATGTATTATATGAGGAAAGCAATTATTTGTATTTGTTCAGAGTGTAAATCGTAGCATATTCCATATTTGTGCATAAATGTGTGTCTGTTAGATATCTTGGAAGTTCTTGTCAGTAAGGGATACAATTAACTTGAACTTCCTTTTGCAATGCAACTTCTTGTAGTTGCATTGTTGAATGAAGATACTTTAATGGTGCCATTACCTTTTTAAATGCTATGATACCCTGGACTTAACAGAAAAAAAAAAAATGAAAACTTAAACACAATGTTGGAAATACATGAGTGTAAGGTTTTTTTTTAAAAATATATTTACTTCTATTAGTATAAAAATGATACAAACAATAAAGAAACCTATTTTAATGCAAAATGTGTAAAATAAGCATTTTTTAATTAACAGAAAAAATACACTCATGCTGTAAAAATGGAAAATTTTCAATATAATAGCTTAATTAACTTAACCTTTAATATTGTACAATATGGATGTTTAAAAGTGAATTCAGTGTCACTTAGGTTCACGTTTTTGCAAGGAAATAATGCAGTCTTATTTGAAGCATCTAGGAAGCACTGAAAAGGTTTAATTACCCGACAATTTATATTGTACTGCAGTATCAATGCAAGAAAATAGAAGTTGCTGTACTAGTATTAAGGGTACTGTGATCACCTTAAATGAACAGTCTGGCAGGACCAAATGGTTATTTTTTTCATATCTTACATGAACAAAAGATAAATTGCTAGGTGCTTAGGATTTAATTTAATATAATGTATAAATTAAACTTATGAAAAAGGTAACATTCCGTGATAATAATGACTGAGTGGCATGACCTAAATATTTGTAGCTAAATCCCACTGCTAATTTGAAACAACAGCTGTGTACACAGAGACAATTTATACTTGAGATTAAAAAGCTACAACAACAACAAAAAAAAAATATTATGAATATGAATGGATTGTTTTGCCTAGATAAGAAAATGTCAGGTAAATATTAAAAATACAACTAAAATACTGAGGCATATAGAATTGAATTTCAATGAAAATATTCATAAAATGAGCCTCTAGACCAAATATTAGTTAATCATTTTGTTCTTTTCTGTTTCTACAGTATGTTTGTGAACATGCCATACAGAAACTACATGCTTTAAAATTAAAAACAGGGATAGAAGAAAAAATGTGGAAGATACCTTTCTAATATAGCATTAAGACAGATTGTCTATATAAAAGGTATGGATACCTTTAGATACCTTTTTCTATATGTTACTATTATTTACTTAATTTTTGGACTGTTTTATTTTTGGCTTTTCCGCATTTTTTGACCCCCTGTTTCTTTTTGAGCTTCCTCTTACAGGTAACAAACTAGTTTTCTTTATTACTTTAAATATTAACACTTATTTCTACTGTTGTCAAGACTGTTAAATCCACACACAGTATGTATCTGGCACAGCTTGTGCTGCTTTGTTCAGGAATCCTTTGATCTGACATCCCAGTCCAAGTATTTTGACACAGAGGAAGTTGCTTATGAGTGATTGCATAAGAGCATAAGAACTCTGAAAAATAAGTGGAGACCATACAGTCCTTGTTTGGTTAGGTAATAACTAAGATAATCCAGTATATCTGTTCTCTGTACTTTTTATAAGTTGTTAATGTTTCTGCTTCATCTACACAACTTAGTAATTTCCTTCATATAAACTAATTTGTATTTGTTCCAAAAACTCTTTGTGAAAAGAAGTGCTTCCTGGCATTTATCTTAAGTATAATTTATCCTAATTTTTACTGGTGTCTTTTACTGGTGAGTATGTCCAGCTTGCCATAGATAAACAGATAGTAACATATAATACAAGATAGTTCATTGGCCATTTAGAGAGCCCCATCAAAGTGACAGTAAGGGTGGTGGTAAATAGTATGGCTGCAGAGAGTGCCATAGAAGAGTTAGGGCATATTAGATAAGTATTTTACTATGCTTCACATTGTAATATTTCTTCCCAACCCAGAATAAACTCTCTATAACATGCATATATATTGTTACCGACCTCCTTTCCCAGAGCATACAGCCACAAATACCATAATATTAGACATATATAAATGAAAGACCTGTGTGCGTGTGTTTGTGTGTGTGTGTATGGAGCAATCTGTTCTTCTCGTGCTCAATCACAGCCACTAGGTGGTGCGTGTAGGCAGTTTTAATTTTTTTCTTATGCTTGCATTCACCTCGCTTCTTTCTGTGAAAGACCTGTGTGCAGCAAACTCTGCTCCGCAACTACAATGTCGTGCTAATGGCAGAGATGAAGAGACACAATGTAGAAACAAAGCAATGGCCGCAGCTTAACAACATGCAAGTGAAATACCTCAGCCATGGAGGGCAAGGTTTGAAGTTTTCACTAAAAACATTGTCTATCTGGAAGTATTATCTTGAGACAAAGATTAATAGTACCCATATGCCAACCATCCATCCATTATCCAACCCGTTGTATCCTAGTCCCTGATGTGAGGTTGGGTGGGCACCTTTTCAAGTTAGACCTGGGAATGCTTTCTGTCTCACTGCACTCCATGTAGGGAACACTTCCAGGTCACTTTCAAACCAGTGGATTTCCTCCCCCAGCAGTGCCCTCTGACAGCACCCAAGAATCCCGACAGGGCTGCACTTCGGCACTCCAATTCTCATGCAACCCTGTGGATGTCCTGATTGGGATCAGCCTAGAGGATCACTGCCACCTTCTGTGTTGGGAGGTATGAAATGCCCCTGGTATCCACTTTCACCCAGTACATTCATTATTTCTTGATCTCAGCCAGGACAAAGATTGCAAGGTCTTACGGCCTGGTTGTGTCTCTATTCCCTCAGTCCTTCCATTATGGCCTTCTGGCAGGATAAAATATCAGTCCCCATTCCTGCCGAAATGCCCACCCTTCGTCTATGGCACTTAGAATATATACTCATTGAGCAAATTTCTAGGAAAACTACACTAATATAGAATAGAGCCTCCTTTTGCTCTCACAGCAGCCTCAATGGGTTCCACAAGATTTAGGAAACATTCCTTTGAAATTATGGTCCATGTTTACATGATTACCACATGCAATTTCTGCAGCTTTTGTCACCTGTACATTCATGCTGCAAATCTCCCATTCTACCACATCCCAGAGGTGTTCTGCTGGATTCTGACTTGGGGTCTCATTTATAAAACTTTATGTGGATTTGAGCTTGAAAATATATGTATGTGAAAAATGTCAGATTTATAAAACCTGGAATATGCACATTTGGTTGCAATTTATCATTCATAAATCACAATCATCTAGTAAATATGCATTTGTGAACGAGCCTTGAACTCCACCAGGCTGCAAAGCTGAAGTAACCACATATGGACCATGCAACTCATCCTCATACCTATGCAATAATGATGATGCAGACCTTCTTTAGTCTGTAGAGCAGCCTTTCAGATGATGCATCAAGTAGTGTGAGACAGAATTCTCATCTGTAAATTAGAGGCATGGAAAGAATCTTCACGGGGTGGCCTAAGTCTGGGTGTCACTGACAAGCACAAATAGATTGATTGGAAATATGTTACGTCTGCTCTACCAGTTTCACCATGCCTGAAGTTAAATAAAAAAAGGTCAGATATTTGGCTACAAAGCAGTTCACTCGTCACTGGCAGAGTGTGCATGTAATGGGAGAAGAAAAAAACACATCTATAAATGTAGATGTCTTATTATACAGCATTATGCCAGAGCAGTCCTGTGGCATCACAGATGACTTGCATGTTAATGGAATGAAACAGTTAACAAAAACAGCTTCATTCTCACTAAGTGTCCTTATTGCATTTAGAAAGCTGTCAATTGCCCATGTTATGTTAGGATAACCAGACATTGCTGCAAATTGCCTTTGTATGTTGTCATCCAAACCATATAGAAAATGCATTTAGTGTCTTGTCAGTCTGTGTATGGCTTTCAGCACAGTGAGCATAACCAATCTGAAGCTTGGCTACTGGCCAGTTTACTCTGGTAGGTGTCTGTTGCCAGAAAGCCAGTGTGGTAATGTGCTTTACTGGCATTACCATTAAGTAAATAAAATCAGTTAAGCGTCCTCTGCTGGGTAAAGAAGGAGGCTTTTGTTTGGAGGGAAAAAGGTATAAAGAAAGGGAACTTACCTTTTTTCATTTATATAGTGCAGAAAGACGTCTTCGCTGACGATATTAGCGTCTTTTGGGGAGTGTCACGGTGGGTCTCATGTAGATTGGAGAGACAGCCTTGCCATTGACCGGCCGGGATGGCGTTGTCGGTCCTCCACTCACTGCGTGTGCCTCCCGCGACATCGTAACTCTAAAGTAGCAAAAGAAGTGTGAAGCGCCTTAATATTTAACCCGGGTTAGCATGGGGATCCCGTATTCGTAGTTGTCTGAGCTGTAGCTCAGGGGAAGGAGAAAAATGGAAAAGTGCTTACGTTCACTTAAGGCATGAAGTGCAGTCCGCGTTTGAAAAGCCGGCACAGCTATACGCGCGCGCGCCGGTTTTTCGATTTTTATAGTAATTATGTGAGAAAGTAGATGCCGCTTTTCGCAAACGCGTTCACGTCATCGCGTACCCCGGGAGGGATGACGTACGGAGGTTTAATTGGTTAGCGTAGGGGCGCCGAATACAAAAGGGAATCGTGGCCTCTAGAGGGGGTCTTTTCTGAATAGATCATCTTAGAGAAAGGTACCTGGCAGAACAGCATTACGGCTTGTGCTTTGTTTTTGTAAATATTTTTTTTTCATATAAATATCTCTGGATTAACTTTGGTGGAGGTATTTATTGGGTTGAGGTTAGTGGTGCACTGTTTATTTTTGTATATACACTTTTTCTGTATTTTTGAATATTTTTGGGTGAATCCTGTACTATACACTGTTTGGAGGAGCAGCTTCCTGACTTGGATCACTGTGGAGGAAGACAGCTTCACATTTTGTTTTGTGTATATATTGGGATTTCACTAGTTTGAGTGTATTTTACTTTTTCTTTTGGGACTTTCAAGAAGCACTGTAAATACTGTATATAGTCATTTTTGGGCTCCCTTTAATTATTGATTTTGAGTGTCTTTTGCGGTATTGGACTGTGTGTTAATATATATAAATTCCGCAGGACATTATTTTTGATTTTTTTTGCTTTAAGTGCACCTGTAAATAAAACCTCACTTTATTTTTCAAAAACCCCAACCCTTTTTGTGTCTGTGTCTCCCTGTCTTACACCATCATCCTGGTCACGCTCGGTCCCACATACTAGACACCTAGAGTGTAGGCTGGTGATTCCAATTCCCACTTCACGGAGTGTCACAGCCAGCCACTGGTAAAACATGAACATGAAAAGGTAGAGGCTGAATTTGGGCAGTCTGTATTTTAAATGCCACGATCCATTTAGCACAAAGTTCCAAGAGATTGTCTCTTGAAAGTCTAAATCAGTTCATAAGCCTTTCATTATCAAAAGCAACAAAAATCCAACAGATCACTAATAGCTTATTCCCTTCCTATGTGACCATTTGCATAGTCTTCAAATAATACCAGACAAGCTATGTTGTGTCAAATCATTAAGCTATGAATAGGCTGTAGGGCAAGAAATGTAGAGTTTCTGTATGCGGAGAGTGAATCACATCTTTGTTTTTACTGCGCTTGGGTTTCTAGTGCTTAGAAGTGACAACAGGTATTGTGACACAGTAGAAGGAAACATTTTTTATATTAGCATAAAAATAGCAAATTAACATAAAGGGCCATAAAAAGTAATTAAAAGCTTCTAAAACATTAGATTAAGCATAAATTAGAATGTTTAGCAAATAAGATAGGTCAAGTAAATAGTTAACTAAAAATCAGTCATTTTGCATTATTTTTTAAGCTTACAGCAGAATTGCTAGTATGGGAAAAGAACAAAACGAGAACAAAAAATGATGTGAAGAAACCAGCTTAGAACAAGATAAGGAGATTGCGAACACCTGTGTCCAAGGCTAGGAATACCACAGAGAGAAAATGGCTCTGGTATGCACATAAGAATCCAGCTGGATTGATGAATCAGCAGAAAGGCAACAAAAGGCTTTTGCTGTAAGCAAGGTCACTATGATGTAATGCATGAAAGAAACATTAGTATATTCAGGCATTTGCAATAAATATAGAAGAATATATTAGAAATTAACTTTAGCATAGAAATTAAGACAAGTCAGGACTGCCACGCAATGATTAAATAAAAGCACATATCATATTTCTTTTAGTTAAAAGCTTAGCTTTAGGCCACCATTATAACATAGCTTGAAAGGCTTAGAGAAGGAAGTGACACCATGAAAGACCAAATATAGAAGAAGGAACATCTGCCCAGTCGAAGAACTAATCAAAAATAAGCAAAACAGAAACTAGAGTGAACAATAGACAGTATAGACAGGTGCAGAATGAGCTAATTGAACGAGTTCAAAGTGATAAGAAATTGTTATATAAACTTTGATTGCTGAAATGTTCGGGGCTCAGCTCAATTTGGCCGTATTGGGTTGAGTCCGTGTTATTATTTGTGTTGTTTTATTGCAATAAAGCTTTAAAACTCTGTTTGTCTATCTCGCGTCCTAATAGCCTTCATTTTCAGGTAAAAAGCCTTCTGGTTACGAATTTTTCGCCACGACAACACTCCGTGTAGTGGGAACTGGGGACAACAAGCCTACACTATAGGTGTCTAGTATGTGGGACCGAAGTGACCAGGATGATGGTATAAGACAGGGAGACACGGACACAAAAGGATTGATTTTTTTGGAAAACAGGTGCACATAAAAAAACAAAAATAATGTCCTTGGTAAAATATATATCTATACACAGCCCAATATTGCAAAGGACACACAAAAACTTGTGAAGCAAAAGTTATACACAAAAACCAAAAATAAAGCTGTTTTCCTCCACAGTAATACAAGTCAGGAAGTGGCTCCTCCAAACAGTGTATAGTACAGGGTTTATTAAGAACAAGAATATTCAAAATACAGAAAAAGAAAAAAAAAGTGTATATACAAAAATGAACAGTACACCGTTAACCACAGCCAAAAAAATACCTCCACCAAAGCTAATCCAGAGATATTTATACAAGAAGAAAAACAAAACACAAGCAGTAGTGCTTGATAAATTCAGGACAATGTTCTACCAAGTACCTTTCTCTCTGCACGATCTAGCCAGAAGACCACCTCTAGAGGCGGAAAATTCCCTTTTGTATTCGGCGCTCTCACACCGACCCACTAAGCTATTGAACGTCATCCTTCCACAAGCACGTGATGACGTGGACGCGTCTATTAAGAGTAGTGTCCCCCACCCCACAAAATTGCTATAAAAATGTGAGTGTCCATGCTGTGTTGCCATTTGAGACGCAAACTGCGCTACTCTCCTAAAACTGAAAGTAAGCCCTTGTGTTTCCTTTTCTCCTGAGCTACTGCTCAGACTGCTGCTAATGTGGGATCCCTTTTCTAAGCCGCAGCAAGCCGATTCTAAGATGATTTGAACTTTCTCTTACTCTTCTAGTGCTACGAGGTTGCAGGAGGCATACGCATGAGTGAGAGACAGACAACGCCATCCCGGCTGAACAATGGCAGAGCCGTCTTTCCACTCCTACATGCAACGCTCCCCAGAAGCCGCTTACAGTATATTGTCAGTGAAGTCATCCCTCTGCACTTTCTAAATGGACAAAAATGCAAGCTTTATTTCTTTATAGTATTTGTCGTTTTTTCAAAAAAAACACCGCAGAGGACCTAAAACTAACTTTATTTAATTGCTGTTAATGCCAGTAAGGCACATTACCACAGGTATCCAAATTTAACCTGACAAAAAAAAAAAAGTCCTTCAGTTCAAAAATAAGGCTGCATTGTCTCTATGTTTAATTTGTTTGTCATGTCAATGCACATTATAATAACTTGTTGATATGCTTGTTGATATGAATTACCATATGTGTGAGTTGTCCTTTAGCTGGTTTTGGGTGCATTTCCCTACTTGATCTAGGATGTTGTCCTTTCCCCATTTTATCCAAAATGTTGAGCACGAATGGATCAAAGCTGTGCTGAAAATATAAAAATGTGTAAAAAATTTTCCCATTGACTTTTCTTTATTACTTTTGTGTGGAAAGCTGTAGGAGTACATTTGTTGTGCATGCACTTGTTTTATAAATCTGACAGATGACATGGAGAAAGTTACAAGAAAAGAATTAAGGCAATAATATTAAAGAATAAGTAATGGTAACTCAAGGTAAGGTCAAATGGACAGTAAAAAAAAACAACAAAACAAAAAACTCCAGTTAGGCTGGAGAAAAAACAATCTGCAGGGGTTCCAAGGCCAAAGGGATGCATAAAGCTCAGCATCAATACTCAACTAGGCCATGGCATTCAAGCGATAATTGACTGGTATTAATGGACCCAAAATGTTCCAAGGAAACATACCTACACCAATACATCACTACCATCCTGGATTGTTGACACAAGACGGGCTGGATGCATGGATTCATGCTTCTGATGACAAATTCTGCCCCTACCATTTTGTATGCCTCAGCAGAAACTGAGACACATCAGACTAGTGTACATTTTCTAGTATACAATTGTCCATTTAGGGTGAGCCTTTGGCCACTGAAGCCTTAGATTTCTGTTTTTGGCTGACAGGAATGGAACCCAACATGGTTTTCAGCTGTTGTAGCTCTTTCCCCTCAAAGTTCAACATGTAGGGCATTCTGAGACACTTTTCTTCTCACCATATTTGTAAAGCAGGGGTCCTCAGCTCCGGTCCTGGAGGGCCCCAGTGGCTGCAGGTTTTCATTCTAACCCTTTTTCTTAATTAGTGACCTGTTTTTGCTCCTAATTAACTTCTTTTGAGTTCATTTTATTTGGTTTGCTCTCGAAGAATTAGACCCCTTAATTGTTTCTTTTTCCTTAATTAGTTGCCAAACAATAATGAGATACAAAGTGAACCAAAACATGACCAACAAAGTGTGTCCATCATACAATATCTGAAAATAAAGAAAGATGAAGGTCTCAAGGATGCTGATCTGCTCAGGCCCCCAAAACATTTTAACAGTGCTCTTAGAAAAAAGAAAATTAACAATTTTAGAAATGTATGCCATTGCATAATGAGAGTAGCAACAAGCCATGGAATTAAAGAACGGGTTTAATTAACAACAAGAATCCGCACCTAATTAAGCAACCGGTTGGCGTGAAATTGGTTGGTGTTTGAGGCCTTGAATTAGTTGGTCTTAGCTGGCTCACTCACTTCACATTTCATTTCTGTTTAAGGAAAGAAATGAAGCAATTCAGAGGAACAATGAAGAAATTCAGGGAAAAAAATCTTAAAAAAACAAGTCAATTGAAATTGATTCAAAAGAAGTTAATTAGCAGCAAAAACAGTGCACTAATTAAGAAAAGGGTTAGAATGAAAACCTGCAGCCACTGGGGCCCTCCAGGACCAGAGTTGGGGACCCCTGTTGTAAAGAGTGGTTATCTGAATTAACATAAAACCAGTTTGGCAATTTTCCTCTTCAACAACAATGCATTTCCTTCAGTAGAACTGCTGCTGCCTTGGTGTTTTTTGCACCATTCTGTGTTGTGTGTGAAAATCTCAGGAGATTACCAGTGACAGAGACACTCAAACCAGCCCTTCTGGCACCAACAATGATACCAGGGTTGAAATCAGATTGCAAGGTTTTTCCCATTCTGGTGTTTGATATGAACATCATTGCTGCTGCCACATGATTGACCGATTATATAATTGCATGGATAGACACTTTTGGAGGTGTTCCTAAAACAGGGTTGAAAATATAGTGGAAGGACACTGGGATATGCACAAGAAAAGAGTACACATTCTCCAGCCTTGTAACTGCTGGCAGAGAGAGGCTGCTATTGAGCTCCCTTCAGGCTTGTCTGGCACTTTGGTTAAAAATGGGTCAGCAATCTGGCACTGATACCTGGGGCAGGCTACCTGGAGATATCTGGGCAGACAGACCCAGATATTTTGTAGGGCTAGGCCTGACCTGGACGTACTTCAGATGAGACTGAAAGGATCTGGTTTAAAAGAGGCCAGTGGTCATTGCTTTGGGGAACTCAGAATCGGGTGGAGTGTAGATGAGTGGAAGGCAGAAAGGTAGAAGGTATACAGGGGAAGATGTGAAGGGACTTTTTCCTTTACTGCATTACTGAATTTGTTTTACCTCCAAAGTCTAGTAACCTTTTTCTAATAAAACATGGTTCCTTTATATTTTAGATTTTTTGGCATTTTTGGGTTTGGGGACTTTAAGATTTCATATTCTTTGCTTGACGTATGAATAGTTCTTTCATTTCAAGTTTCAAATATTGGAAATAAAAGTAAAGGGAAAAGTAAATTACATTACCCCAAGTCCAGTTGGAAACAGAGGAGAGGAAAATAAAATTACATTCTATCCAGGTATAATAAAACCTGGGAGATTCAAAGTCTCTAGGAAAAAGTAAAATCAAAAGCTACTGGGTCTAACCTAGGCATTCTACAATGTGTTTTGGTGCTATTGCAGCACTTCATTAACACTTAAGCAAAATAAACACTTTCTTATGGCACCACTTGAAGGGGAGAAGTTTTTTCCCCTATCCATCATGTCCTTAACTGTTTCTTTTGCATGGTGAGTCACTAAAGTTTAAAAGTTTGGTTTAAAGGTATCATCAGATATTGCATTTGTTTCTGATAAGAGTTTTGCTTCCCTCCAGTGTCAATACAGCTGACTGGCTCTGACTAGCATTTAACCCATAAGCTAAATTGTATAATGAACTGTAACACTTTATTATTTCTTTTACTGATTTGTCACAAGAACAAGGTACGCTTTCATCTCTTATTTTATCTTCAGCAGTTTTTAAGTCTTACTGTCTTGTCAGTTAATCAATAAAGGGTCAAGGGGGCATCATTGGTAGGATGTGTGTGGCCATCAATTGGCTTTAATTCAGGTTCTGTGTTATTGGCCATGATTTTTGTGATGTGCATGCCTAGTAATCACTTGAGGTCATTTTCTGATGCCAACAGAGTCAGTGTGTAGTGTAACTATCTGTGACAACAAAGTACCAGTAGATTAAACCAAGAAGAAAAAGAAAATAAATAAGATAGCAGTAGTCTATTATCTTGACTGCCATAGTCATTAAGGCGTTATATGCATAAATGTATTAGCAGCTGTAAGGGGGTACAACTTGCTAAAATAAGGAATCTTCACTTGTGACGTACATGCTGGACTCACCAAGTACAGACCTCTAATATATATTGCTTTCAAAATGTTTTCATACTGAACATAGTCCCTAAATTCTAGAAAAAGGTTTTATTTACTGTAAATACTGTAAATACTGTATAAGCAGTTCTGTAACTTGTGAACACAGTGTCAATTATGAAGTATACTGTATGCATTACATTTTCATTTATTTTCTTAGCAAATGCTTTTATCCAAATAGACTTGCAAAAGGGGTTAACATGAAGTGAGTAAACAAGACAAGGATACAAAATCGAATTGATGCAAGTGAAGAGCTCAAAACAAATTACAAGCTAGTTATGATTCATAGGTTGCAAAAATCCTAACAGCCAGCGGCATTTGGTTGGGAATTCAACAAACAAGAGAGTCTTCATGCGTTTATTAAACGCATTGTGGGAGTCAGCATTTTGAATGAAGGTGGGCAGCGTACTCTACCAGCGAGAAGCTATACATGAAGAGTCTGGGTTGAGATTTGACGCCACACAGATGTGGAATAACCTGATGCCATTCAGCAGCAGACCTGAGTGGTCAAGAAGGTGAATAAGACCTCAATAGTGTCTTCATATAAACAGGTACTGCAACAATGACAGCTCTGTAGGCAAGCATCAAGGATAAAGGGAACCAATAAAGTAATCTCAAAATATGAGTTACATTGGTTGGATGAACACCAGTGGTGCCCCTACATTTTGAATCATCTGTAGTGACTTGGTCACACACACCGGTACTCCTACCAACAGAGTTTTACTAGTTCAGGAGTGACAAGATGACAGCCTGGACCAGGAGCTGTCCTTAATATTCTATTCCATATAGTCTGATCTTGCAGATATTGCACATAGTGAATTTGCTAGACTGAGACCATTGAGATATGGTTAAGTGAAGAACAGCTGGTCATCAAACGTCACCCTAAAGTTGAATACAGACTTGGCAGATGTTAGAGATAATAAGCCAAGATGAACACAGATGTGCTGAATGGTCTGTATTTGCCAGATTGAGCTGGAGATAGTGTTCCTTCATCCAGACTGCAATATAAGTGAGATATGCAAAGATTCTCTCTGATACCATGTAGTCCTCTGGAGGGAACAAAAGATAGACTTGCAAAATGCTCTGCACAGCACTGATCAGAGAAACCATAGAAGAAAACAATAGGGGCCAGTGAGAAGGTGTATACAGAGAGAAGAGGAGAAGGTGAGCACTGGTGAACCAGTGACAGGTTCATGGGCACCCAAGGCTGAAAAACTTAATGCTTGCCATGAAAGAAAAGTGTCAGAACACACAGTGCAACACAGCTTGCTGCATATGAGGATACATAGTGGCAGACCAGTAAGAACGTTCATACTAACCCCTGTCCATTGGTGAAACCACCTGCAATGGGCAAGTGAGCGTCAGAATTGGACCATGGAGCAATGGAAGAAGGTGGCCTCATCTGATCATGTTTTCTTTTAGATCATGTGAATGGCCTGTGTATGTGTGTGTTGCTTACCTAAGGAACAGATAGCAGCAGGATGCCTATGGGAAAAAGACAAGCTGGCTGAAGCAGTGTAATGCTCTGGGCAATGTTCTGCTAGGAAATTGTGGGTATTGGCATTCATGTGGATGTTACTAAAATGCATACCACCTACCTAAAGATTGTTGCAGACCACATAAACCCCTTCATGGCAACAATATTCTCTGATTGCAATGGTCTTGCACCCTGCCACTCTGCATAAATTGTTAAGGAATGGTTTGAAAAACATGACAAAGAGTTCAAGGTATTAACTTGGCCTCCAATTTTGCCAGATTTTAATCTGATTGAGCATCTGCGTGATATGCTGGAAAAACAAGTTCAGTCCATGGAGGCCCAACTTTTCAGCTTAAAGGTCTTCAAGGATCAGCTGCTAATGTCTTTGTACCAGATACCACAGGACACCTTCAGAGGTCTTGTGGAGTCCATGCCTTGGCAAACGTTTGGCGGCATGAGGGGGTGCCTACACAATATTAAGCAGGTGATTTTAATGTTGGGGCTGATCAGTGTATGATAACATTTTCTGATAATGTATTGTATTTCTGGTCTTACAGAAAGTTATACTCAAAGTGAAATGTGTGTTAAATTTGTGGCTCTCATATTCTGCAAGAGAAATGTCTGTGTCTCTGTTTTATTTTGATATATAGAACACAGATATTGAATGAAAGCAGTGAAAGATATTCACCGTGGTGAATCAAAGTACCTGAAAATGGGCTAGAATGAGGGATGAGTGAAGAAGAAGAGTGAATAATTTATGCTTCCTCATTTTAGTTATGATCTTTACTGCAGAGTTTTGAATTCATTTTAGGACTGTAGCTCAATAATCTGAACAGCCTGACAGTAGAGTGTTGCAGTGCTCAGTTCTGCTTGATACAAACAAATGAACTAGTTTGTCTATAACATAGTTTGCAAAGAAAGAAATCACCTCAATTTTTTCCAAACAAGACACAGACCTTAGATTATGTGGTAGTAACTACAATAAAATATTGTGAGATTTCATTAAAGTTATAATTGATAAAATCAATTTATAAACAAAACTGCTGTATCAGAGCTTTAACTAATAGGTTCATAGGAAAGGTCCTGTGACATGACCAAGACATGCATTGCAAGAGAAAGAGATAGCATTTGCTTGACTTTCTGTTTTGGAAGATTTTTTAAATGATTGAAAAAGTTCGGACTTTTTTATGCAAACAAACAGGGGGTGACAGAAAATAACACTGTGGAAGAAGAGGAGAAACTGCAAATGACATTAGTAAATATTTGAATGTTCAAAAATCATTTTCAAGGATAAACCGAAGATAAAGACATTCTTCCAAGACAGGCGGATGAACAAATGATAGATAAAGGTTGGCAATGTTTTTTCTATTTATAGTATGGCATAGCAATACATTTACATATTTGACCAATGCCTTTATCCAAAGCGACTTCTAACATTTGAGATACAATTGGTTAAATTTTTGTTTAAGTTAACACATGTAGGTGAAGTGACTTGCTCAGGGTCACATGGTGTCAGTGGCAGGATTTGAACCCACAACCTCAAAGGGATCAAAAATAGCATGTTGAAGGTATGCATAGTTTAAACAAATAATTTTTGGCTTTTGAAAACAAGGACATATATTACATATATACTGTATTTGACAGGCATTACATTTCACAAATGGAAATCCAAATGCCTGCTGTTTTTATTAACATATATGAAAAGATCACATTCATCAAATAGCTTATCACTGACAAGTGAAAAAAAATATGTCTGGCCTGAAATAGATGTTAGAGCATAAGTATTTTATTTTGTATTGCAAAATTTTTTGTTAGTTTGTTTTGCACTTGTTATTAACATACTTTATTTAGGCAGGTGGAACAATTACTTTTAGTAGTTTCAGAAATAAACATGACAATTGTCCTATGTGGTGTTAGAGCCAGAATTTTAAATCTGCTACAAAGATGTTACTATGTTTAGGTATATACATGTAACAAATCTATAGAGAAAATGGTATACTGCAGGTCACAAAGTAATCTGAGAATAGTAAATCAGATAATAAGGTTTATGTTAATAATTAGAAATATGTAATAAGAACAGTTAGATTGAAAACAGTGAATTATAAGATCCCAAATCTCAGCATCACTATGCAAACCTTATACTAACTTGGTCAACCCTGTCTTGCCTTGCATTCAACATTTTAGAAATTTTAATCCTGTAACACAACAGAAAGTCTTAACTTTAATTTCTAAAATGAAACCTACTACTTTTTCCCTAGATCCAAGTCAAGTCAAGTTTTGGAGCAGGCACTGGTACAGTGCGTTGCTGTACCCACTACACGACGAAACAACTTGGGATCCTGGTTGGCAACCCCCCAGTCCAGTTCCACCCTCCAGACATGACCCTCTATCTGCCGCAGCCAGGTGTTACGTGGATGACCCCTTGGCCAGGTCCAGCCACTCGGGTCCCCAACAATGAGGATCTCACTAGCTGGATCACCCTCAGGGAAATGCGCCATGTGGCCGTAGTGCCGTAACTAACGCTCCTTCACAATGCAGGTATTGTGCCTCATTCGGGACTCCATGAGCAACCACTCATTCGACAGAAACCAACGGTACCCAAGGATTTTCCAGAAAGGCACAGTAACAAAGGAGTCCAGACCTAGATCCAGTGCCAACAAAACTAGGAAAGAGCGCAATGTACTGTATGTTCTTGCAACACCTATTATTAATAGCTCATTGTTGTATGGTGCAGTACCTGATACACTAAAAGTGTCAGTCATCAAACCAATACTTAAAAAGTCATACCTGGACCCACATATCTTGATAATTTTAGACCTTTTCCAAATTTGCCCTTTCTCCCTAAAATACTTGAAAAAATAGTCACCAATTAACTCAGTCTCACCTTAAACATCACAATTTATTTCATAAATTCCAGTCTGGTTTCTGCACTGGTCAAAGTACAGCAATGGTACTAACATGTGTTGTAAGTGGCATTCTGATATCATCTGATGATGGAAATTCCACTCAAATTATGTTGTTGGACATAAGTGCTACATCTGATACCATTGGCTGTTCTATTTTGCTACATAGACTGGAAAATGATATTGACCTTACAGACACTGTCCTTGCCTGGATTAATTCAAATCGATTACAATAGGTACAGAAACACAGAAGTTCAATATGGTGTCCCACAGGGTTCAGTACTGGGACCTTTTCTGTTTTCACTTTACATGTTTTCACTGAGATCTATCATTAGAAAACATAATTTTAATTTTCACTAATATACAGGTGATACCCAGTTATACCTCTCTTTTAGGCCAAATGACAATTCTCCAATGTTGTCTTTAATTAAATGTATTAGTGAATTAAACGAGTGGATGGATGAAAACTATATGTCTCTAAACACAGATTAAACAGAGATGTTAATTATTGGAGGAGATGATGCTAATCGTAACAATATTTTGTCATTATTTAACTCAGAAGAAGTCACCATTAGTTTTACTGAATCAGCTTGCAGTATAGGTAGAGTTGCGAGATGTCCCTTACTGTATATACGGGACATATCATATTTGATAATTTTGACCCCTGCCCCGTACTGAACTTTCAGGGACACCCAAATGTCCCGTATTTAGTTCATTTTCAAATTTCGTAATAAAAATATATTTTTGCTACCTTCTTAGGGTATTTAGTTGTAACTTTATAAGTAACTAGCAAAATACCCGTGCTTCGCATAGCGAAGTACTGCCTTAAAATTTTTATTAAGAAGAAAATTAAACCTTTTTAAACTGAGGGAAAATATACCAATAATTATTTGTTAAGGATCTCTTTGTATACCACATTGTCATTTCGGCCCTCCGGTTGTAATATGACCAAGCTGTGCGCTGAGCTTACTCTTGAGCATGCAACATACAGTTGGCCATGTGAAAAATAATCTTGTTTCAAATCTCACAGCTTGGATTGCTGCTGTCACAATCGGTTTGAGTTTCATGGTTTGTTTCAATTACGACAGTATTTGCAGGACTTGTGTTGAAGTGACATTCGGCATCTGTCAAGCATTGTAAGTATACAACCGGTTTCATCGATAATTTCACATCCAGCTTTTGAGAGTTTAAACATTCATAAACATCAAAGTGTCCAGTACTGAAATCGTCACCTGTGAATCTAAGATGTTTAAGAGACATTGGCAGTTGTTCAAAGGTGTAAAATATTTGGCCATTTCGGTACACTTGAAAGTGACAACCGAACAATTCAGCAGCAGCCATCAAATCACATGCAGAACCATAGGTGAAGGGCTTAAGCATTTCACTCTTATAGCGCTCCTGTGCATTATAATTATCTCCTGTACCGTCATCAGTCGACACCTTGAACCTGTCCCAGTCATTCAATACATAAAGAAACAATGTTCCTCCGGATATCAAGAGTGTGCCTGATATGGCCATGCAATATGTAACAAAGAAAATGGAAAAGGTAAGTGCCATCTCCGGGCATGGAAACCACTCGGTAAGTGACAGTTCTTTGATCGATGGTGATCACCTCGATAGACATGTTAATAGGGGTATGGTTGGAATGATAAAGGAAATGGGTCCCTGAACAATGTAAAGTAAGTCTAAAATACCTACACAATAACTATAATCGTAATAAACGAATAATAAAACAGCGGAGAAGCCGTGGATTAAATAAAAAGGCTGTAGTTATCAGCAGGGAGACGTGAATCCCATGGCGAAGTAAGGAAGGGAATGTAGAGACCGGAGCGACAGACGGCCCTATATAGGCAGGCAGCCAACAACGTGGGAGGTGTTGGGATGGGGGACCCAACACCGCCTCACATGGTGACTGAGCTGCAGGCTATGGACGTATATACTGTATGTATGTAAGTAGGATCCAGTTAGCGTTGGGAACCCGCGTACCAAATTTCTTGAAGATGGGCCCATAAGTAACAAAGACCGCTGGAAAGTTCAATATGGCAGCTGACAGTGGCGTCATATCACCAAAATAAGTACGTACATTGGTTTCGGTTAGCGCAGGGAAGCCGCCTACCAAATTTCGTGAAGATGGGGCCATAAATAAGAAAGTTCAACATGACGGACGTTGTCGACCGTTATGACTGTTACACGTAGAATTTCGAAATGAAACCTGCTTAACTTTTGTAAGTAAGCTGTAAGGAATGAGCCTGCCAAATTTCAGCCTTCTACCTACACGGGAAGTTGGAGAATTAGTGATGTTGGAAAGTTCAATATGGCGTCCGACAGTGGCGTCATACCACTGAAATAAGTATGTACATCGGTTTCAGTTAGTGCAAGGAAGCCGCCTACCAAATTTCATGAAGATTGGGTCAGCCTTCTACCTACACGGGAAGTTGGTGAATTAGTGACGTTGGAAAGTTCAATATGGCGGCTGACAGTGGCGTCATACCACCGAAATAAGTATGTACATCGGTTTTGGTTAGCGCAGGGAAGCTGCCTACCAAATTTCGTGAAGATGGGGCCATAAATAAGAAAGTTCAAAATGGCGGACGTTGTCGACCGTTATGACCGTTACACGTAGAATTTCGAAACGAAACCTGCTTAACTTTTGTAAGTAAGCTGTAAGGAATGAGCCTGCCAAATTTCAGCCTTCTACCTACACGGGAAGTTGGAGAATTAGTGATGTTGGAAAGTTCAATATGGCAGCCGACAGTGGCGTCATACCACTGAAATAAGTATGTACATCGGTTTCAGTTAGTGCAGGGAAGCCGCCTACCAAATTTCATGAAGATTGGGTCAGCCTTCTACCTACATGGGAAGTTGGAGAATTAGTGACGTTGGAAAGTTCAATATGGCGGCTGACAGTGGCATCATACCACCGAAATAAGTATGTACATCGGTTTTGGTTAGCACAGGGAAGCCGCCTACCAAATTTCGTGGAGATGGGGCCATAAATAAGAAAGTTCAAAATGGCGGACGTTGTCGACCGTTATGACCGTTACACGTAGAATTTCGAAACGAAACCTGCTTAAATTTTGTAAGTAAGCTGTAAGGAATGAGCCTGCCAAATTTCAGCCTTCTACCTACACGGGAAGTTGGAGAATTAGTGATTAGTGAGTGAGTGAGTGAGGGCTTTGCCTTTTATTAGTATAGACTAGCAAAATACCCGCGCTTCGCAGCGGCGAAGTACTGCCTTAAAATTTTTATTAAGAAGACAATTAAACCTTTTTAAAACTGAGGGAAAATATACCAATAATTATTTGTTAAGGATCTCTTTGTATGCCACGTTGTCAGTTCGGCCCTCCAGTTGTAATATGACCAAGTTGCAGCTGTGCGTTGAGCTTACTCTTGAGCATGCAACGTAAAGTTGGCCATGTGAACAGTAATCTTGTTTCAAATCTCACAGCTTGGATTGCTGCTGTCATAATCGGTTTGAGTTTCATGGTTTGTTTCAATTACGACAGTATTTGTAGGACTTGTGTTGAAGAGACATTCAGCATCTGTCAAGCGTTGTAAGTATGCAACCAGTTTCATTGATAACTTCACATCCAGCTTTTGAGAGTTTAAACATTTCTAAACATCAAAGTGTCCACTACTGAAATCGTCACCTGTGAATCTAAGATGTTTAAGAGGCATTGGCGGTTGTCCAAAGGTGTAAAATATTTGGCCATTTCGGTACACTTAAGCATTTCACTCTTCTAGTGCTCCTGTGTAGTATAATTATCTCCTGTACCGTCATCAGTCCACACCTTGAACCTGTCCCAGTCATTCAATACATAAGACACAATGTTCCTCCGGATATCAAGAGTCAGCCTGATATGGCCGTGCAATATGTAACAAAGAGAATGGAAAAGGCAGGTGCCATCTCCGGGCATGGAAACCACTCGGTAAGTGACAGTTCTTTGATCGATGGTGATCACATCGATAGACATGTTAATGGTGGTACGGTTGGAATGATAAAGGAAATGGGTACCTGAACAATGTAAAGTAAGTCTAAAATACCTACACAATAACTATAATCGTAATAAATGAACAATAAAACAGCAGAGAAGCCGTGGATTAAATAAAAAGGCTGTAGTTATCAGCAGGGAGACGTGAATACCGTGGCGAAGCAAGGAAGGGAATGTAGAGACTGGAGCGACAGACGGCCTTATATATGCAGGCAGCCAACAACGTGGGAGGCGTTGGGATGGGGGACCCAACGCCGCCTCACACGGTGACCGAGCTGCAGGCTATGGACGTATATATGTACATAAGTAGGATTCAGTTAGCGTTGGGAACCCGCGTACCAAATTTCTTGAAGATGGGCCCATAAGTAACAAAGACCGTTGAAAAGTTCAATATGACGGCCGACAGTGGCATCATATCACCGAAATAAGTACGCACATTGGTTTCGGTTAGCGCAGGGAAGCCGCCTACCAAATTTCGTGAAGATGGGGCCATAAATAAGAAAGTTCAACATGGCGGACGCTGTTGACCGTTATGACCGTTACGCGTAGAATTTCGAAATGAAACCTGCTTAACTTTTGTAAGTAAGCTGTAAGGAATGAGCCTGCCATATTTCAGCCTTCTACCTACACGGGAAGTTGGAGAATTAGTGATATTGGAAACTTCAATATGGCAGCCGACAGTGGCATCATACCACTGAAATAAGTACGACATCGGTTTTGGTTAGCGCAGGGAAGCCACCTACCAAATTTCGTGAAGATGGGGCCATAAATAAGAAAGTTGAACATGGCGAACATTGTCAACCGTTATGACCGTTACGCGTAGAATTTCGAAATGAAACCTGCTTAACTTTTGTAAGTAATCTGTAAGGAATGAGCCTGCCAAATTTCAGCCTTCTACCTACACGGGAAGTTGGAGAATTAGTGATGTTTGGAAAATTCAATATGGCAGCCGACAGTGGCGTCATACCACCGAAATAGGTACGTACATCGGTTTTGGTTACCGTAGGAAAGCCACCTACCAAATTTCTTGAAGATGGGGTCAGCCTTCTACCTACACGGGAAGCTGGAAAATTAGTGACGTTGGAAAGTTCAATATGGCGGCCGACAGTGGCATCATACCATCGAAATAAATACGTACATCGGTTTCGGTTAGCGCAGGGAATCCGCCTACCAAATTTCGTGAAGGTGGGGCCATAAATAAGAAAGTTCAACATGGCGGACGTTGTCAACCGTTATCGACCGTTATGACCATTACGTGTAGAATTTCGAAATGAAACCTGCTTAACCTTTGTAAGTAAGCTGTAAGGAATGAGCCTGCCAAATTTCAGCCTTCTACCTACACGGGAAGTTGGAGAATTAGTGACGTTGTAAAGTTCAATATGGCGGCTGACAGTGGCGTCATACCACCGAAATAAGTATGTACATTGGTTTCGGTTAGCGCTGGGGAGCCGCCTACCAAATTTCGTGAAGATGGGGCCATGAATAAGAAAGTTCAACATGGCGGACATTGTGAAAATTAGTGACGTTGGAAAGTTCAATATGGCGGCCGACAGTGGAGTCATACCATCGAAATAAGTACTTATGTCGGTTTCGGTTAGCGCAGGGAATCCGCCTACCAAATTTCGTGAAGATGGGGCCATAAATAAGAAAGTTCAACATGGCGGACGTTGTCGACCGTTATGACCGTTACGTGTAGAATTTCGAAATGAAACCTGCTTA
>JANRMT010062833.1:24067081-24095089 GCA_026402145.1 Polypterus bichir lapradei | reverse complement strand
CGTTACGTGTAGAATTTCGAAATGAAACCTGCTTAACTTTTGTAAGTGAGCTGTAAGGAATAAGCCTGCCAAATTTCAGCCTTCTACCTACACGGGAAGTTGGAGAATTAGTGATTAGTGAGTGAGTGAGTGAGTGAGTGAGTCAGTCAGTCAGTCAGTCAGTGAGGGCTTTGCCTTTTATTAGTATAGATTATACTTTCTTTTCTCAGATTCTCTTGATGAAAATAACCCAAATGTAATGAGGAAACTAGTGTTTGCTGCCTGCTTGCAACTTGTACAGTTGCTATGGTTGGCTGAGGACAGCGACACTGTTACCGATTTGCTCTCCAGCCACGCTGCTGTTCAATTCTTTATCAGCATTGCAACATACGGTGTCAATAAAGTGTGTTGTTACTACTTGCCACCGCCCACTTTTTTTCTAACTGATAAACTAATCCATCCATCCATCACAAGATGCCAAAACATAAGTGTAAATTTCGATATGAATATTCCAGCGATTGGACATCTATCAAACAAGGCAGAAGCTGTTTTGAAGCAAACTGTGGTGTATGTAATTGCACTTTCAGTATTGAACATGGCGGGAAGTCTTATATCAAGCAATACATAGAAACAGCAAAGCACAAGCGTTGTATTGCCTCTACTTCAAAAGAAGCTAGTAAAATACCAAACGTCTTGATCAAGGAAAACACAGATGAAGAAAGTAAAATAATAGCCTCAGAAGTTGCAATGGCCTTCCGTACTGTCCGTCATCATCAGTTATTCAGTTCAAATGACTGTATGAACATACTACTACCAACAGTATTTCCTGATTCTAAAATTGCAAGCAAATTTTCAAGTGCTAGGACTAAATGTGCTGCAATAATAAAAAATGTTGTGACTCCATAAACTATTGCAGAGATTTTTAAAGATATAAATAACTCTTCTTTTTATGGCATAGCTACAGATCGAAGTAATCACAATGCTGAGAAAATTTTCCCGTTGATTGCGCAATATTTTTCACGTGAAAAGGGTTTGCTGATAAACTTATTGCGAGTAGGATCCCTTCTAAATGAGACCTTGGAAACAATAGAAAGCTTCTGTAGAGAGAGCCTCGTCGAGTTAAGACTGTACGTGAAGAAATGTATAGCTTTTGGTGGAGATAATACAAATACTAATTTTGGTGGACGTTTGCGCAAAGGTACAAATAATGTCTATTCAAAATTCAAGGAAAGCATAAATGAATCAATGGAAGGTGTTGGATGTCCAGCTCATATTCTGCACAATGCTGCTCATGCCACAGCTAATGTTCTTTCTGTTGATGTTTAAGTAATTGTTGTTAAATTGTTTTCATACTTTAGTATTTATACTGTTTGAACAGGGTGTGGGAGGAAACTGGGCCACCCAGAGAAACACATGCAGATATTGGGAGAACATGCAAATTCCACACAGGGACAACATTTTACGCAAACCCTGGTCTCCTGACTGTGAGGTAGCAGTGCTAGCACTGTGCCACCATGCTGCCAAAAGAGTATTATCAGTTACAAAATATGAAATTATTGCAGTAGTTTTAGAATTTGCTTTCACAGCTGTTGATGGTCTCCCTAAAGCATGTAAGAAAGACTGTGGTCAACCAGTTATACTTACTAATTGTGGAGCTGCAAGTGGCAAAGTGCTGCATGCTTAATAAAAATTTAATTAAGAATTTCATTGTACTCTGTACATGATTATAGCGTAGTGATAGAAGATACAAGATGCTGAACTATATTTTGCAGTGGCCATTAAGGGTGGGGATCATTAGGATTTTATTGATACCAATATCGATACTGATACTTATTGATATCTTATCAATACTACTCTCCATAATATAGTACAAAAAATAAAGACATGACACAATGTGAAGAGATTTAAGTTATTTTAATATCATTTTTTTGCAAAAATAAGAAGTTAGTTTCCTGTATTCCTATAGTTCTGCTTCACTACCAGAATTACAAATTACCAAATAACTACAGTCCTTCTTACCCTACAGAATGTCCTTCTTACCCTACTACCAGAGGGCTGGGTCTTCTGAGGCTGGGATAGGAGGGAGGCTTCTGCAGACTAATACAGTACTTACTTCAGATCTTTTCATGGATGGTTTTTGCAGTGTTTTGCTGACAAATGAGGCTCCTCCTTAGCTCTCTGTTTTCTTCTGTGAAGAGTTCTTCTAGTGCAGACTCAGAGACCCTGAGTACCTTGGAAATGGGAACCTGAAATATAATATTTATCACCTTATTGTAGTCAAGCTGATTGCTTTTTTGTTAGAATTAAAAAAAGTATGTCTAATTCACATCTTCTTTCTCCTCCTGTTCCTCCTCTTCCCCATCCTGTGCCTGCTGCGCCGTTACCTCATCATCCTTTCCTGACAGCTGAATGAGATATTACTTTATCAATATTTCTCTGCACATTATTACATTGAAAATAAAAATACACCTTGTAATAAACATTGCACACATTCTTAAAGAGCTTAAATTCTGTCATTCTCAGATTTCACCATTTTTCACCTTTCCCTTGGAACTTGGGTCCATTATAGTGGCCTCCTCAAGAAATGCCACAATATCCTCATCCTGTACACAAGAAAATAATTAACAACAGCTTCACAGTAAGGATATATCTTGTCTCGCATTTATTAGGGGAAAATCGCTAGCTACAGTATATATGTATTGGGATTATAAAGTTTTTTGTTTTGTGTACCTGGTAACATTTGGATAGGTCATACCAGACCAGTTATGAATTTAAAAATACCACTAATGTTAAAATGAATTAACATCACAAAAATACTAATAGCAGCAACATTTTTCCAGGAGCTTATCAATGTGTTGGTACTGCCTATTCCAGAACCGGTACCAGTTTAATGAGTTAAGACTGATCTATACTGCTGATCTTTCCAATACAACAGCCCTTATATAAATAAAGAAAATGTAAAAATGAAGGAAGAATGCAGTTTGAATTCTTCAACCTTATGTTTTGACTGAAATGTTTTTAAACGTTATGTTTATTTTTGCTAAATGTTGCATGCTATCTGTTTTGCTTTATGTTTATTAACTCAAAATTCTGTCATTATTTGAGCAAATATTATTACCATTGTGTTTGAGGGAGGAAAATAATAAAAAAATCATCCATCCATCCATCCATTATCCAACCCGCTATATCCTAACTACAGGGTCACAGGGGTCTGCTGGAGCAGACAAACCCCGGGCAGGGCGCCAGCCCACTGCAGATAAAAAAAATCATATTAAATCAAATCAAAACATGGATGATAAAATAATCTTGTATATTTACAGTGTTGTCTTTGCTTGCCCAAACATATTGATTTTCACTTCACCTACTCAGACCATTATGCATTGCAAAAACAACTGATTCCAAACCAAGTTAACTCTCTTTCACTGTACACAGACTTTCAGGCCAAGTTGAGAAATGGTGCTTTATAACTTTAGTTAGAATACTAGAGTGAAAGGCATTTTAAAGAGAAGATTAGAAGGTAGAGTATTAAGAAGCATATGATGAAAGTGGTTATGGACTAGACATTGAAAGGTATGTAAAAGGGAGACCCTAGAGAAACTGCCCTGTGTGGCTCAATTTGTTTAATAACAGAGAAATTACATCATTTAACATTGTGTGCAATGTAGATTTAAAGTAACATGTATTTCCGTTGATGGACAGACATTTCTTCTCCATCCTGCTTATTATTATGCTTAATAACTGCTGTCCTTGTCAAGAAATTCATTATAACAGAGTACACTTGGATTTACACTTTGCTGATAAAAGCAAACAGGCCTCTGAAATATGTTGTTAAACAGTATTAATTTTCATGAGGTGCTTTGTTGCTGTGAGCAAATTTATATCTTCTTTAGGTGAATACAGAATGCACAAAGGTGTGACCATTTTTCTTCTTGACATAACTTGAAATGGTGTGCCACTGGTAAATTTGTTTCCTATTGCTCTCCTCATATTAAGTGCTAAATAAAGATTCATATCCATGCTCATTTTAGTGCATTCATATTTCTTCTAGATATTTACTATATCCCGTTTTCCATATTCTGTTTGTCCTAAAGACTCAGATATGATACAACTGAAGCAATTTTCAGCAGTCACTTTCCCAGGCGTTTTCCATCACTCTGCTAGAAAAGTGGGTTCTGCTATCAGATTTTATGTGCTTAGTCAGTGTGCTCTGGGAGAACAATTTGGAATTGAACAGCCTTAAACATTTTACTGAATCTAAATGTAGCCAAAATACATAAAATGGTCACATTGTAGCTGCATAATTTTAAAGATATGATATTTTGCATTGTAAACCTCAGACACTGTCTGACCTTAATTTAACTCAAATTTACACTATATTAAATATATCATTTCTTATCACAGTAACATAACTCATTCTGTAAAATCCTAAGGCAATTTATTCATGACCCCTACGATGAATATGAAAGTAATTTATATACTGTATAATGCCCTTAAAAATCTGTATTAAATTATAAAGTTTTAAGCTACACTTTTTTTTTGGTAGAGAGAGCTTTAACTTTGTTCTCTGTAATTGCATCACGCTTTTTCCCTTATGAGATTTTAGGTAAAGGCAAAGCTGTTAAATATATGCCTCTTCAGCTAGTACAGTTTGTGCTGTTTCTTTGAGATATTTCATCTGATGTAACCTTCTAGGCTTTACAGAGGAGGAGCTTGTTGGTCCAATAATGTTTCGTGTTTTACATACCACAAAAGCATGGAAAAAAGAAAAGAAAACACGATTGAGATTGTGATGATCTCTTAACCCTTCGTACAGCACAGGCTCCATCAGGCAGCATGCCTTTGGATGTCACAAAAAAGAATCTGCACAGATGTGCTGGAAGATCAGCACTAAGTCACTAAATATAACTTAAATTAACATGGTTGGGTGACGTGATAAGCAACTGCGTTCAGTAAATCTCGCAAGTTGCAGAACATGAACTATCTTGAAGCAAAGGCAATTACCTAGTTATCACTGAAAGATCATCCTGATTTTTGCCTATTTGCTGTGATATTTAAAAAGGCTTGTAGCACGTCTTATTTTTACTTTCTGGTGTTTCTGAAGCCTGAAACCTCTGATATTGTTTGTAGAGTTTACTCTTTTACCTTTCTGTTAATAACAGTTATGAATCCTTGTGTAAATCAGTTTTGCTTTTATTTTCACCATCTCATTATTAAAAACTTTTGTTACTATTGGCACTTAGCCAGTTATAGATACTATGTTTCTTCTGACCATACCTCTGCCATTTCTATTAGACAAAGTAACCTTTAAATAAAACCAGCAGCATTTCTCATTCTCATTCTTTCCTGCTTGTTTAAACCTTCTTGAATGTTTTAAATGTCTCACACATAACAGTCAATTAATTATGAATGCTCAGCTATCAGGTCAAACTCTTTTAGCATTTTTGCCATTCTCATTCTCAAGTGTCAAGTTTCTTGTGTCTTTCAATTTTAGGTAAATATGTGGCCTTAATTAATTGCATTGCCATTTTGGGAATATATTCACCACATCACTAATATATTCTTTTGTATCTGTTATTTAATAATTTCCATTTAATTTATTTTTCATATTTATCCTCAGTTAGTTAAATAACTTTCATATGTTCCATTTGTTTATTAGTGTTAAACTCCTCTTTGAAACAAACTGTTGCTATCTTTCAAGTGTCCTCACTTGCCTGAACATTTCTAAATATAACAGTTGGATGTACTGCAGTGGGCTGGTGCCCTGCCCGGGGTTTGTTTCCTGCCTTGCACCCTCTGTTGGCTGGGATTGGCTCCAGCACACCCCCGTGACCCTGTAGTTAGGATAGAGCGGGTTGGTTAATAGATGGATGGATGGACAGTTGGATGTAATACTGTAGACATCTAGAAAGTTTGTGCTTAACTTGTATAATACATTTATAAAGTCAAGTCTTGAATATGATTATTTTGGAAAACATTAAATAAATGAATATGCAAATAAATAAAAGTACTGTGAAATGTGACAATAAATAAACTAAAAGAATATAAAATGTGAGTGTAAGATGGAGTATCTGGGAAGTTGCCCAATCAAATCCTGTTACTACTAGAAGGGGTGCTGCTCCATTTGGCCCTTGAGCAATGTCCTTAACCTGGAAATTGCTCCAGGGGGCAATTAGAAAAGCAGCTAATTAAATTCTATAAATTCATCATTACAGCCTGCATCTGAAGTGTCTGCTGTAAATGTGGCACTTGATAGTTGAAGTCTGGTGTACCAATCATTCATCAATTAAAAATCATTAAGCACTTTATCATGCCTCTCAGCTTTGACAAGTGACATGTTTTCAAGCCATATTTCATGTTGCATTTGAAGGAATACTACAGACAAAATGAAATAAATAAGCAATAAAAAACATATTCTGTGACACATTTATATTATTTATGCACACATTTCATGCTTTTTTCTTTATTTATTGTCACATTTCACAGTACTCTCATTTATTTGCATATTTATCTTATTTTGTCCAAAATATTCCTCCATACCATGATCTGTTTTTTTTTTTTTTTAAAACTACAAAGACATAACAGCAGTTTAAAAATTCTAGGTGAAAGCCACTACAAATACCATTAGCTTACACTGGTGAAGAACAATGCCTGGATATCGAAGTGAGAGGCCACTCCTGAACTTTAAAAAACACAAAAAACTTTTTATCTTAACCATTTTTATAGAAATCCCACAACAGACACGTAGAAAAGTCACTATAGAATAAGCTTTTCCCACCATGCTTTATCATATGTGTGATAAGAAATATTTTGCACTAGACATTTTCCTTAAAACAAATTCCACAAACGCCACTTGTGGCCTTACCATATTGTACAATTCCACATTTAACGTGTGCATTTTTACCAAGGATTTTTGACATAAAAAATTACATAATTGTCATATGTACTGTGTCACAAATCTTGACAAGACTACAGTTTCTTGACAGCTCCCAGGTAGCTCTTGGTGACCACCTATAATAGTGCACCTTTTCTAATTTATCCACACAAATTACAGACACATTGAGCAAAATACTCCAATGGGTAGTTTAATCTGTAATTGTGAGAGTAATTTACACCAGAACAGTCTTACTGGAGTTGTGTCTGTTTGTATAACTTGAATTTGGATATCCTCATCTTTTGAAACCCCAGAAAAAAACCAAAGGAGGTTATTATGTAGAACTTTTTAGAAAGTCATTAACCCCACACTTTTTCCCCATTTAAATTTCAACATTATAGCCATTGTATATACAGAAAAAAAATGCTCTTTTTCTCAATTCTTGAAAGCTTCATAATGGTTAGAATGTCACATTTCCCAGTTTCAAAATTTGAACAAACAAGAACATCAAAAATAATCTTTCAAAGTATGTCTACTTCCACAACAAGGAACCAAAGAAGTCTTCATTTCCAAAAATCAAAAAGTTAGAATATGATTTGATGTATAGAAGTTGACATTTTTTGTTATATCAGTCCGTCTGCTCACATTTTTACCAAAGATATTTTGCATTTTTGCCAGCTGCTTCCTTTCAAGACAGATGGTGGAACTTACAGCCAGGAACTAGAGGTGGTTTGTCTCTGTGAACATACAGTACAATCCTATTACAGGAAAGATCTCCCACATGCTTAATCAGTGTGTAGAGGGCAAGCATGATAGCCCACAACAAATTTTACTTAAATGGCATGTGGTTTCTGGCAGTACTTGTAAAACCAACTGTGAAATCAATAAATAGTTTTGCAGATAACTTAATTAAAACACCATTTAATATTATGAAGATAAATAATCAAAAAAGTGGACTTTTTTTTAATAAAACATATGCCTTTGCATATTGTGCCTTATATAGTAAAGACTATTTGTTTTATGCATAAACATTTATATGTCTGATCAACAGTTTGAAAGAAAGAATATTGACATTTTTGAGTAATTTTATAAAGTTTGAAGTTCATTATCACATGAGATATATATGTGTTATGTGTATAAAAAGTTAAAAAAAAACACACACACACAATGAATGTCTAATTTAGTATTGTATTATCTATGATACCATACCTCTCAGAACGTGGGTCAAAGAGTCTAGCTATTAATATACTGTATTTCTTTTTCATAATAGACAAGAAAAGGTACATTATGAACAAGCCAACATGAATATAAACATATAGCACATGCTCTAAGCTGCAAAATCCAATACAGTGTTGTAACAAGAACGTAAGTTTAATGTCACTGTGCTCTGTACAAGAACGTAAGTTTAATGTCACTGTGCTCTGTACAAGAAATTATATTATAAATCCATTCACATGTACAGGCCAGGCCAAAAGGGCTCTCAACATTTAGAAGTGCTTAGTCAAGCATAGGACAAGATGGACGGAGACAGCTTGGGAAATGTGTAGTCAGCCTAAAGACAGGTGTATGCTATTTTGTCCTCTGTTGGAAGTGAGCACGGAATCTTCTTTCCTTGTTTGGAAATGGACTATTTGCTGATGTAAAGGCCTGCACGTGGAGAAGATAGTATAAAAAGACTTGGACAGCAGCCAAATACTTTGAAGCAGAAGGATAATTGGGTAATATCGTCATTCGTCCAGAAAATCCTTTCAGCGCAGCAACGGAAAATGTCAGACTGTATACATCAAGCTCCCACCTTGGTATTGTCATGCTATGGCTTCCTCCGTTTATAATGCCGCGTAAATCGTCAGTAAAGAAAGCTAAGTTGTTTTCTCTTATGTGATTTTTACTGCCGTATCACTATGGGAGGGATATCGCCTTTTAATATTATATCTCTATATTTTTCGGTTACTTAAAACGCTGCAATTATAAATGAACTTATTCCAATTAGGGAGCTATATCGCCCCCTAAAAAGAAACAAGTGTCATTAGCGAGGGGCAGACCAACCTGGCAGCATCAGGCAGGAACAAAGCCCAGTCCACCACAGGGTAGACTGAGGCACACACCTCAATGCACAGCACAAGTTAGAATTGTCAGTCAACCTGACCTTCACATCTTTGGAGATGTGGTAGAAGAACCACGTCATGGTGCTTTCAATTTGCTTTTGTTTTCACTACCATTCTTCCTAAGCATCTGCAGCTACTGTATTGTTCAGGGTGGGGGAATTTCCATATGTGCTTCTACCATATTTCTCTTGAATTAAGATGAGCTTTCATTTTTGGTAAATGAAAATATTTTACTATGCTTTTTTAAATAAATCCACAATTGTCACTTGTCACTTGTTAATACGTGTTTCACCCACTGAGTGCACTTACATTCAGACAAGGCAAATCCGTTTGTTAGCCTGAAAATGAAACAATATTAGCAAAGAAGAAACAGACACACAAAAGAAATTTTACACAGCATTGTATAAAGTTAATTTGAGGAATATTAAAAAGTAAACTGCAAGATAAACAGAAAATACTAGAAGAGTGGATCTTATGTGAAGAAGTAGTCATTACCCAAACTAATGATGAAATTACATTAAGTAAGAAATGACCTTCACTGCATTAGGGAAAGGTGGGGCAGTCTCCATCACCAGCAGATGGCGTTGTTGTGCAAAAATAAGTAATTAAGTTGAAAAGTAGCTTCAGTAATTTAATATTTTATTAAAATGTTTACACCAAACTCCACTTGTTACGTAATATGATCAATGCAATTTACTATCTAGAAAACTGTTTCTTTTTGGAATTGACTGGTGAGGCTTGTTTGTTTCTGGATTGATTGGTTAGGTCCTTTGACCCTGCAAAGTTCCAGGCATACGTTTGATTATATGTGAATATGTACAGCCTCAACATTTCAATTTAACTTGGAGTTTGAAGTTTAGAGCCTTTTTAATTTGACCTACTGTTTGATTTTTTTCATAATTCAAGGTTCCATAAATTTACACATCTCACTATTTTGAAGTAGTCGTCATCATTATTATGAATCATGTTGATTACTTATGCACAATAAGATTTAGCATTTTTCCAAAAGAAAAAAAATCTGGAGTGCTTCCACATTTGGCATTGAGTATTTGATGCTGATATTAAGATATTTTTTCAGATTGTGCTTTGGTGGTTTTACTCTTAACAAATGTTCATTTTGTATGATGTTTAATGGATTATTTTATATTTTATTTCCTTTTCAAAAGCCAGAACATTACAATGGCATGCTACTCAATGAAACATATAATACTAAAACACAAGCATTTACTTTTAAATGAATACGAAGGAAGAAAAAAAAAACAATGAAAAACCAGATCCAACCCCTCACCCAAGACAAAAAGAAAAAAAAAGAGACAGGTAAAAAATTAAGTTTTTATATATAATAAAACAATCAATCATATACAAGAGTCAATCAAAGGTCCAGCATGCTTATTCTAAAATAATATGAATGAATTCTTGCAATGTTTTAAAAACATCCTCTAAGACAGAATTAAAGTTTTTGCCAATTTGAGATAATATAGAACATCGCTTACCCACTGATGTATAGAAGGTAGGTTGGGATTCTTCCAATTGAGCAGCTCAGCTGACATTTTATCATTGCAGATGCCGGTAGCCTGATATATTGTGAAACACAGTGCCTCTGTCTCTGAGGAATTTATTATAGGCCATTACCGTTCTCAGCTGCTTTCTAGCAAATTTAAACTTCTTCTTGCATGCTGTCCCAGTGATATTTTGTGTGCCACAACCACTGCATGCACATTCATGCCACCAGTTTCAACTCATAGAAGTAACACATTCTGCAACCACTTATACTAAACTCCATGATGTGATCCAAGCAAGGATTCTTCCTGAGAATCGGTGACAGCCACATACCCAGTCCAATGGATTTCAGGAGAGGAGCAGGTTTGATATGTGTTGCTTTTGAAGTGATTGATAATCTGTCTTGGTCTCTCTATCACACCCTTTGCAAGAGTTCCTTTATTGGCTGGCATCTTAAGGGAACGTTTTCCCTTTTCACAATCTAAAACCTTTGTAGTATCCAATTTTCATCTCTAAAGTGTTACTATATTTTAAGGAGCTGAATAATAGCTTTCTCCAGTAATGAAATATAAAATAAAAAGGAAAAAATAAACAGTATTTACTTTTACATAATGTAGGTTTACATAGTGTTTTTTTTTTTTGTAGTTCTTGAACATTCAAATGACTGATAAGGATCACATAGTGGATTTAACCAGTAACTTTTGTGGGTTACAGACCTGTTTAAAAATGACTGGATTACAATAGTCTTTTCCTCTATTGTCAAGGTGTGGATAGGGCTTCAAGTCTAAAAATTTCCTTTGTCTGCATATTGTTCTTTCCAGCCCAGGCATCTATTTATTACTGATTCTCTGTTAAAATGTCTCATTAATTCTGTGTATATTTGAAGGTATTTGATAAAACCTGGTAACATCTGTTTCTAACTAGACCTTTCAACGCAAAGGTAACAGCACTACAGAAGAGAAAGTATGATTCCCACAAGGAGTTTTTTGTTCTTGAAGAAAGAGTATAGCAGTGCCTTTTAGGAGACACTGTTATTTATCTTTCAATTAGATGGAAGCCTATCATGTTACCTATAATTAATGAATCTCTTAAGAGGAGGTAAACAATCAATTATTGTGTTTACTGTGTTTCCTCATAATTAGCTTTCTTCCCATCATCCTCTAATCATCCCTCAAAGGTTTAGCATGAAGCATATCTTTGTATTTTTTGAAGTCTGTTATTTAGATACCTTTGGGAGGTGTGCAGCATAGGATGCAAACACAGAAAATGACCAAAAACACTTTTGGTTTTTAAGATAATATTTTGCTTTTATATTGTGATTTGAGAAATAGTTTTCTAGCCTTGTCAATGTATTATTTTTTATCATTATAGTTTAATTAAAAAAGACCAACTGTATTAAAATGAGTTATATTTAGTTAATTAGTTTTCTTTATATTCTGTTTTATCAACTGTGAGCATTAAGCTACTTTGTTCTTTGACATTTGTGAACAGATTGCAATAAACTGTGTTTTCTACTTTTACTATTCTTTTTCCTCATTACACGCTTTGCTAAATGTTAGTCTAAGCCTGGTACCTTTTAAAATTGTCAGTCTGCTGTGGAAATTCCAAACAGATGGCCAAGCTGTCCATTCTGTTATTAAACGATTTGTTGAACTGGCAGTGAGTTACTTGCAGATCTTTAGAGCTGACAGAAGTAAGCAAACCTTTTAATTCCACTAGGTTAATTTCATTTTGGATTCAGCTCATTTTCTTTTTCAGATTTTATGTATTCCTTTGTTAAAATGCTTCTTAATGATCCCATACAATTAGGCAAACATCTTCACGTAGTAATGGAATGGTAGGTCTGAAAAAAGAGGATAGCTGAGGCAAAACAACTGAACAGTACTACTGTAGACCAACAGGTATAAATCTCTCTCACCATGTTAGGTTTCAGATTGCTTTGTAATACATAAAATTTCACTGTGTTATAAAGTACAGCTTATAAATTTGCCACTTTTCTCAAAGCATTTTAATTGCTTCTTGCTGTGACTTGCATCATAGCCATACACCTCCCCGAAGTCACAGCATTATATTTTTAAGTGTTTTCTTTACGATTCTTGCAGTTCCAAAAATAATCCCAAGATAACAATTTGCTTCCTGTAATAGCACAAATCAATAAATGCACAGAATTATCTTTGTTCTTGTTAAGAAGCTGATTTTTTCATCCAAACAAAGAAAGCTTATTTCCATGGTTTTACATGTCTGTTCACTGTTTTTTTAATTGCATTATTTTGCTTATTATTTCATGAATGTATTTGTTTGTCTCAGATGTTGTTTGATTGTGTGTCAGGTAGATTTCATAAATGAAATCAATTAGTAAGGGCTGCATACTGTTTGCGAATTGGTCACTATGGGTAGCTTAACACTAGAATCCCCATCAAATTTTGTTTCCCTTGATCACCATATTTTTCCCAAAACATGAAATGTATGTAATTCAAAAAACAATATATCATTACATTTTATATCAACTGGCACTTGTCCTTAGGAGAGGGAAGTCTGGGCATCTCTGCTCAAGCTGCTGCCCCCATGACCCGATCTCAAATAAGCAGAAGAGGATGGATAGATGGATGGATGGCACTTATCCTTTCCCCATTTAGCCAGCCATTTAGATCCTTTCCCCATTCAGCCAGCCGTTTAGTTTACTCTTCCTGACTTTTACATTCTGTATTTAACAACACCAGCTTGAATCCTCTCCCTTACAGCTTAAGTCTGTGTTGAAGATTTTATATAGCAAAGACTTGTAAGGAATTATATAAGAAATGATATAGTGTTACTGGAAATAAAATTAATGCTAAATGGCAATTTAGGTCTGTTTGCTAGTTGATGTCACATAAGTGCAATTGTCAAAAATAAAAATTTGCATTCAAGTGTTTATATTTGATATAATAAACACATACATTTGCTTTGTGTCTACAAGACCTAACATTTCTTGTTTCGTCGTACATTCACACAGATCGTTGTAAACACAAAACACACGTGAAATGTACAGTATTTCAAACAACAATATATCATTACCTTTATAATTCTTTAGAGGTCTCTGCCATATAAAATCTTCCACGCAGACTTGAGCTGTAAGGGAGAGGTTTCGGGCTGGCGGTGATAAACGTAGAGTGTAAGTGTCAGAAGGGGCAAATGACTGGCTGAATGGGGATTGGTTTAGTGCCACTAAATTGACACATTTGCAAAACAAAGGCAGCTATCAATGGGAAGTTGCTGTGCTGAAAAGGACATCCGATTTTCCTCAAGTGTATTTGGGGGAAAGTATGCTTTTCAGGGATGTATCCAGCAGGGGGTGTTAGCTCCCTTGTTGGAATGAGTTCTTTTGTAATTGCGACGTGTTACATAACCTGTATCTATATAGATATTAATAAAAGGCAATACCTCTCCCTTAGTGATACGGCGGTAAGAAATCACATAGGAGAAATAACTTAGCTTTGTTTAATGATGGCTTACGCTGCATAACAGATGTAAGAAAGCCAATGGCAAGAACCCAGTTCGAGAGTGGGGGCCTGATGTATAGAGTTCGCCATTTTCGCAGCTGCGTTGGAAGGATTTTCCGGATCAGATGACGTTATCTCCCATCTGTCTCTCGGCTTCAAAGTTGTGCCAGACAATGTTCCAAGGCTTTATACTCTTTCTTCATGTGCTTTTAGGTGAATCATGCCATTCCAAACAAGGCAAAAAGAGGATACAGTGTCATGCTGAGTTTGACACATAGAAATAGTATACAACGGTCATCAGTCTGACTGCCCATTTCGCAGTTGCCTCAAACTGTCTTGTCTTAAAATGCTTGCCTAGCAGTTCTTATATGGTGAACCCCTGTGCTAAAACTAGCTCTGTGCAAGTGAGTAGAAAAAAGGCAGATTTAGAAAATATAGTTATACAGAGCACAGTTCAATTTTAAACTTATACACATATTACAAGGGGGAAAGAAAAATTTTGCAGGCTTTGGGAATTCTAGTGTTAAGCAAACCTCTATAATATGCACCACTATAACATGTGTAACGGATTCTCCAAGGGGATCCCTCCAAATGGGAAGGTGATGACTGTTGGCAGTGATTCTCCAAGGGCCCCATCCCAAGGGAGATGTTATTGGGTCTCACAGACACAAATAAGGACATTTATTAAACTTAAAAAAGCGTTTATGAACCAGTGTCAGATTATTGTTTAAAGCATATTATAGAAGATACAACAGATATCTCTGGGCTACTTGTGTCACATCATGCTATATGTTAAAGCTTGTGATCATTTTCCTAGTCACACTGATTTTGGAGCAATGCAATACATCCTTGATAGTTTAGTTACATTTTATTTTCAAACAATGATGAGCTAATGCTTAAATGCTTTAGGGCCAATCAAACAGCAAATCCACAATTGCCACCTTTTTCCACAGACCTGCCGATTAGCAATTCAGTTGTACAAACCGATGAAACATTTGTGAAGACATCTGGAGTTTGCTGGAGCTGTTTAATTATCAGGACTGCTTCACGGGTGTCTTTAAAAAAAAATGTACTCACCCCATGCACTCAGTTCATTACTGTCTGTGAGCAGAGGACAGGATATATTTGATTTAGTGCTGGCTTGCTTCCATCATCTACAGGCAGAAAGATGTTTTTCAGTATGTAAACCTAAGGGTGGTTCATTTGTTAAATTCTCCAAAGATTTCAACGAGGTATAAAAACGATCTGAATCTCTAGTGGCAAATAAAATGATAGCTAGAGATAAAAAGTAATCAGTCTAAGATAAATAACCTATATTGTCACATCTAAATTCCTTTCATTCATCTGAGCTAAAATATTTTATATAGCTAGGAAGAGAAAAAACAAGATGTTTTAGCCGTTATTGAAATACTGGTCACTAAAAAATGAATATAATAAACAGTTTCAATATACAACAATGCAGTAGGGCTGCAGCATGGACCATGTAATTGTATCTATTTCTAGTGAAATAATGAGTCTGTTGAATACGTTTAGTGAGGCAATACCTTCTTGTTATATCTCTGTGAAACAGATTACTACATTCCTTTTTTGGTTCATTTTCTGTGGACCTTTCCTCATTTCATGGTATATGCTGTAAAGTACTTGATATGATGTATTTAAATATTGAACAGTGCATTCCATATTTTGGTACTCTACCTTGTCTAAATCTCTTCACTAAATTGTTTATCCCATAGCTATCTGCAATTTGCCAGTTACTGTCAAGAATATTCAAAACAAAGGAATAAATAGGAGGAGCTGTTCATAAAAGAATAGATCATGCAAAAGTAAAAATCTTGCAATCCTATAATAAATTGATGACATAAAATAATTGCAGTAGAATGAATGTGATTAGAGACAACAGTCCTTTCATATTCCAAAAACTTTGATACCTTGATACCTTAAACTGATTTTGAATATAACTGAAGATAAGATTGTTTATCATATTATTTTTTTTTTCAACAAAACACTTAAAGGAATACTCCAGCATTACTTACACTTTATAGTTTGTAGTGTTGGCTGAGCAGAAATTTTAATGTCATGCTTTATGCAGAAGGGAAATAAAACATTTTCTGAAACAAAATAAGTTGATAGTGTCCAAAGTTTCACAATAGCAAATAATGTGAAAATGTCCATGAAAAAAATCTTGTGTTACTCGTGTTGCATAGTCCAAATGTGTACTTATCCAGTTGTATACCCACAACTTCTCAAGCACATGTATTTTTATTAAAATATTGTTAAACTAGGGGTGTTTGCATGTTCTCCCTGTGTCTGCGTGGGTTTCCTCCGGGGGCTCCAGTTTCCTCCCACAGTCCAAAGACATGCCGGTTAAGTGGATTGGCGATTCTAAATTGTCCCTAGTGTGTACTTAGTGTGTGTGTGTGCGCGGCCTGCGGTGGGCTGGAGCCCTGGCCAGGGTTTGTTTCCTGCCTTGCGCCCTGTGTTGTCTGGGATTGGCTCCAGCAGACCCACGTGACCCTGTACTTAGGATATAGTGGGTTGGATAATGGATGGATGGATGGATGGATAAACTAGGGGCTTTCCCCCCGGGCGCGTTGCGCCCCCCCCCCCCCCCCCCCCCCCCCATGCCTGTGCGACACGCCAGCCACCTCACATCTCTTCTGCTCGCATTGTGAAGAGGGGGGCTGAATGCACCCCAAAGAGACGCTGTCAGTCCTCCGAAACCCCCTCTTAAACGGTGATACAATGGGAAACAAATAGTTTTTTTTTTACTTCCTCTTTGCTCGATCAGTTGCTGGCTTGCTGCTGCTGCCATGCCGCGTGATCTGCATCTCGCACTGCGCTTCGAACATTTAAAAGCCTGTACAGCAGCTGTCATACTCTTTTTGTTTTATTTCTGGCACTGGCCGTGGTTGAATCTTTTGGCACAAAGTCTCGTCTCGCTGGGCGCGAGTTCTTAATATTTTTTTGTTTATAATTTAAAAACGGAATAAGAATCTAAAAATCTTAATCATTTTAAAGTTCGATAAATTCTGAAAGAATGACACCAAACGTATATATGTAGGTTTTAAAATAAGCCTGATTTAAAGCGTGACAAAAACGTGACATAAAAATGTCACATAAAATTGTTGCACTTATAGACTTTTAGATTTTATATATATAGAGTAGATAATTCACTTCTGGAAAATGCTCTCATGAACTAAAACAAAATGCAGTCAGACACTCCTGGGCATTTGAATTGGAGAGCATTCGAAAAAGACACAGGGTGATTGTGAAAACTCTACAAAGCTGGGCATATTTGTTTTAAGAATCTTGTAGTTTATTTTTATGCAGAACTTGTTCCTGGGCTTAGAATATTGGTTCTTATGTTTATTTTTATTGAAATCTTGTTTTTAATTACAGGTTCCCATTTTGTTCCCATTATAGGAGACACCATTTTGTATAATTTTGTTTTAATTGCTTATTAATTGCTAATGCATCACTCAATCACTCATATGTTGTCAGTGTCAAGATTCTGGATATCGAACTGTGACAGAGATAACCAATAATTTTCAGCAGTTACTAGCTAACTGAATATCAACAAGTGCACTTGTGAGGTACAGTTAATGTTTAACAGTTTTGCTTTTATTAATGTCAGTTTGAACAGATATATTTCCTAAATTGGTATACAAATTCATCAATTTTTTTTATAATATATAAAAAAGAAGAATGCATTTACCATTTATTGTGTTTACATTTAAGAATTGTCTGGTGCAGTGTCCAGTGTCTGCTTCCGCATGTGTGCTCTAGGGTCCAAAGTACAGCTTTGAGTTAATGCTGGCTTTTCACATACTTGTACAGAGGTGATACATGTATGAATGCATGTAAATAGAAAAACTGAGTTGATTACTTAAAATTAGTTGGTTCTGGTGGGGGGTGGGGGACTTTGAGGCGGGGTAATATATAGATATATACGTAACTCACAAAGCGAAGGCCTATAGCTCATCTAGAGCTCACATAAGGAGTGGCATTATTAAACAACAACAGTTCTTTCTACAGCACATTTTTGCTAAGGATGTAGCTCAAAGTGCTTTACAACATGTCAAAGAAGTAAAAACATTCAATTTAGATAATGACAATGAATAAATACTATATACAAAACAAATGCATACTTACATAAGAGAGGTATATAATTAAGAGAAGTAGAGTCCTTAGACATAGATTTTTTAAGTTTCTAAATTACAGTTCAATGATAAGGTCATATAGCCAGTGTGGACAGAAAAAAAAAAGAAACTCCAGTTAAGATTGATTAAAAAACAAAATCTGTATGGTTTACAGGCCAAAACACTACCCAGCTCTCACTGGGCATTCTGCTTAACATAAATGTTCTTAAGTAGTTATTTATTAATTGATGTTACCTTTTTGGCTTTGTCTTAGAGGATTCAACGGAGTGGGTCTTATGACAAGTTTTGATTTCTGCTTTCCTTCAGACAACACAGGCAGCTGCACAGGACTTTGATCAGCACCATGAAAGAACCAGAAAAGAACACAGAGAAAAGTAGATTACGAAACACAGAAGTAAAGACTAATCGTGATTGCTGATTCACTGAAGAGAATGATAATTCTAAGTGTTTCTAGATTATTAAGTGTAGAACTAAACTGAAGCAAACTTTAAACGGCTGGATTGTAGGAGTTTCCTAAAATTTTCCACAGTTTTAGTCTGGCATATCTCTTTTGCTATTATTATTATTTATAATGCTGCATAAACTAAATCTTTCCTTAACACTGTAGAGAACAAGAAAGCTCAGAAAAGACTAATATATGGATTTTAACAATCAATCGGTAAATGCTATTTGGTTCTTTATATCTTGGAAAATATTGAATGAAGTACTTAATTTTAAAATTTTTGTAAAACAAGTGTATAACTAATCATACAATAACAGTATTTGTGTGAAAACCATTTGGTGCTTACACAAATATACAAATTAGTCTATAGTTCACAGAATTTGAAAGGATTTTTGAATTCTAAGGAGAATATGTGTCAGCCTTGTACTGGTAGCTACTCTAAGCCATCTTTGGTTTTTTGCCCAAAAATATATTAAAAGCATTCTTATGAGAATAATAAAAGCTAATGAAACTTTAAATTGTATCACAGAAACTGTAGAAAATAAATCAAAGCTTGAATGAACTGTGACTAGATCTTGAGTCCTGCTGTTGGAAAGGCATGACCTACTATAACCGACTATGAGGAATTATGCCTTTTTTACCTTGAGTAGAGAAGACTGTATGAAGACCTACCTCAGGTCTTTAGAATTCTCAAGGCATCCACAGTAATCCAGAGAACCAATTCTTCACATGGAGTTGTGGTTAATCCAGAACTATTGAGTCATGTAGATAAGACTAAGAGCCTGGAAGTTATAGGTAATCAAACATGACTGACTAAATGAACTCCACATTGTAAATTTGTTTTAACAATAAAAACAGTTTAGGCAGATGTCTCCTAGACAAAATTTGAAATACAGGTAGTCCCCAAGTTACAGACATCCGACCTACGACTTACGAACAGGCTGCAGCTGCAACGCATGTGCCTCAGTAACTGCCGCTCCGTCATCTTCGGCCTGGGAATGCTGCAAGCGGTGGCTGGACAGAGGCTGGATGGGGGCGATTTCGCTGCTCGCGCAGTGTAGCGTACCTCGGGTGGCTCCCAGCGGCAAGTGGTGACCCGTGGTCCATAGTCACTGGGGCCACAGCTATCGCTCGCATCCAGGATGGTGGCTTGATGGGGTGGTTCGCTGCCCGCCCACCACGTCGCTGCAGCTACTGCTCCTGACTGGACGCAGGCTGAATGGAGCGGAGGAGGGCATTTCACTACCTGCTTTTGGTCGCAATGTGTTCGTTCTCGGTGGGCGGACGCTGCAGGCAGCATACTGTAGTGGAGGTGACTGTGAGGTGGGCTGTTGATGAACTGCCCCTTGCCGCCCCATTCATTCTCACTAGCAAGCCTGCTTGTACTGTTACGCACATAGCAGGAAGTTGTCTTTTGTCAGTACATCAGACGTGTTGACGACAGGTGCCTTCCTGCTGTGATAGCGTGGACAGTGCTGTGCAGAAGAGCTCATCCTAACCTTTTGTCTTCACCCTTCAAGAATGTCTCTGAAACACAAATCTGATGCAAGTGCTGATGATACAGTAAAGAAGAGAAAAACCATCACCATTGAAAATAAAGTAGAAATAATAAAAAGTTTAGAGAGAGGTGAAACTCCATCATTCACTGGTAGAGCACTTGGTTACAGTCGGTCAACAATAGCATTTATTAAAATAATGTACCTGTTCTGACTTACATACAAATTCAACTTAAGTACAAACCTACAGTCCCTATCTGGTATGTAACCTGGGGACTGCCTGTATAGCAGGTAAATTTACAAAACCAAACACCAAGCATGTCAAGGAAAGCCTTTGCTCACAAGCATGAGACCAATTAAACCAATACTCCATAACCGCATTTTTCTAATCCAAACCTGAATGCCAGTTTCTACTGCTTTCCGTTATAACTCTAACATATATTTCACATAACATTGTTACCCATCCATCTGTTTTGTTCTCTTCTGTTTCATTCTAAAGCTAGCTTGAAGTCATGCACTCTTTTTTTAGGTCTGTCAGGGGGCTCCTGTATGACGTGACTCTTAATTTAGTAAGATCACAGTTCTGAACAAATTAAAGCCTCCTCTTTTTAACCCAGTCACAATTAGTTTCCCTGTCTAATTGTTTCAGTGACTCTACTGTCAGATGTGGGCAGAGGGCAGACTCCTAATTGCCAGCTCATACATGTTCCCTGCATTCCCTGTGCGAAATAATTCACAGAGCTGTTATATCCATGGATAACCTTTCTCGCTTTGACAGTTGGGCTACAAGCCCTTGTATATTTGACGAAAGCCAAAGACCAGTTCTAAGCAATTAACTTTGTGTCACCATTCAGTAAAATCGTACAGATTCTATTCTGCCATCCTCTCCCAAAAGGTCTAAAATCATTAGTGTGTGCTGACATTCTGGAGAATTTTGAGCATTGTTTCTCCTTCTATCTTTATTTACAGTAAGTATTTTTGTTAAATGTATAAAAATACTTTTTACAATTCTGCAGTTATTTAAATGTTTGCAATTAAAAATATACAATACATAAGATTAATAATTTTGATTTCAACATTATTAAGCTGATCTATGACAAACAAAAGTAAAGGTGTTTTTCTTATTCTTTTTTAAGTTATTGTTTTTTAGTTTATAAAAATGGACAAGTAAATCTTAAAGGGAACACATTTTTTTAGAAAAGGCAGTATAATGTAATATTTATTTATTTTTTTGGCAGCAAACCTGAAATTCTCTTGCATTGTTTTTTTTTTTTTTTTTTTTTTGTCACTTCATATGCATAAAAGCAACATAGGAAATGACTTGCCATTTTCTGGGACAAGATATTCTGTTTCTGTTAATGTAGTTGTTGATTTTATATTATGCATAAGAGAAACCAAAACATTTCAAATTGAATTCAACACTTAGTAAACTTCATAAGCACTGTCTTTAAAGGTATCCACAGAGTCTGCCATGAGAGCATCAAAGTTCCAGAACACTAGCAGTCCATCTCAGGCTGTATCCCTCAGATGCACAGCTTTGCGTGACATTTTATAAAGGAAAGTTAATTCTACCATTGTGCCAATTCCAGCATGACTCTATATATTCATTTCTTGCCAGTACAAATCAAACACAGTAGTCTAGATAGTCTCTTGCTGAGAAGTGAAGTATTTGTTTTTGTCAGTGTGACTTGGGAGTTATTAGAAATCCTGCTGTACCTGTTCACCCGTATAGTTATTTTGTTTGTCATATTTTAAACAAATTGCTCCCAATGAAGCATATTAAACCTCAAAATGCAGTCATTTTGTAACCTTAAAGACCTATTATTGTTAGAGTTTTTTCCCTACCAATTAAAAAAATGCATCCAAACTCTATAACTAATTAAATCCACCAGAAAGCTATTATAATCATAAAAAGTCAACCTCCCCTGACCCTCAAATAAATGCATTTTTTTGTATTAAACTATGGCATGAGTAACTGGTGTTTCTATTTTAACAGTTTAAATAATGTGAGGTCTACTTCCTATGATCCCAATTGCTGAGCACTGTCTGTTGAGAAATTAAACACTCTTTGTTTAATGTTCTCTTTGTAGAAATATGAAAAGAAGAAGATCTCTGAAAAAGCAAATTAGGGGTATGATGGATTTAGTATTTTTCTGTCTGAAAAGTTTTGAAAGTTGATGTTTTTGCTTCATTTTTCCTAAACTCGGTTGTATTTAGTTTTATTTAATTCAGTGGATTCCACACATCACAAACTTGAAAGCGTGTGCTGCAGCATCTGACTGAGGAGTTGTGTACCTTGGAGAAGCAGGTTCAGCGGCTCCTCATCTGACAGTCGCAATTAAGGGAACAGAAGGCGCATCTGCAGTCAGTACAGAATGTTTTGTGTACTTTTGACTGCACTACCTTGGGAACTGATCCAACAACATCAGTTCTACAAAATGGGATTTGAAGCCAGCAAATAGTACAGATATTAAGGCCGGGCTATGTCTGCATTTTTACAGCATACTTGCAATGAGTGCATTTAGATGCACACACAAAACTGGTACAAGGTGAGTAGCCTGGTTAGGGCAGAAACGTGGTTCCTATGTTTACAAAAAGCACAAAATATGCTTTTGGAGCTATCCTCTAGCAAAGCGCACCAACGTCATTATGGGCACAAAAGAATTCATCACTGGCTGCCATAAATCCAAACATAAACATGAAGCCTGTGATAATTTTCTTGTGTTTTAGTTTAGTCCTTCATGTGCAATGGAGTGAATTACATGCATTACCTTTATACATTATTTACCTGAGGCACAAGATTCACAGTAGGAACACTGGCCACTGCATCATTCGATAACACTGTTTCAACATATAATATCTATAACAAATAACTACATTAAAACTAAACTGACACTTTATTTATGTGTCACCATGTATCACCTTTATTTATACATGCAGAACACACTTTTCTGCTTGGCTGTGCAATTGAGCCCTGCAAAGGGCAATCTGAAAAGTACATGTGCTTCTTACCTTACACCCAGTGCTGATGGAATAATAATAAAACACAGGTATTACATTATGTTACATGTTAATTTAAAATGAAGGCGTTATCCCAACACTGCTCCTGAGATTGTGTTGCTGAGCATAGTACTGTATGCTCAGCTCCTCAACATAAATTTAGCAAATTATAAAATATTGAGAGAGATTATTTCATCCAGGACAAGGAATAATGCGATCATCCAAGTATTTCCCTCAAGAAATTTATCATGTTGGATGATTCTACCTGTTAATAGCAAATAATATGGAGCCCTGGAGAGAATGAGGGTAGAGAAAAAAAAATCATCGGAAACAATTTATTATTTGTGCACATTTTTTAATGAAAATGTTCCCTTGATTAAGTTAAATTAAGTTCCCTTGATCATGTGCACAGTTTGATTAAAACATTTCTGAGAGAAGCAACAATTAACACGTGTGATGGGCAAACAGTACAACAGACTTGTGCAGACTAGAAAATCCTTAACTGTAACCCAGTAAGTGGTTTCCATGGTTAAATAACCGGGTTACTTATGGAAAAAACCTATCAACCTGGTTTCTTAAGGAGACCTATAACCCAGTTTCCTCCAACTGGAATTAGGATTTACATGGTGTTATAGAAACCAGGTTTCTGCAAATACCTGGGTTAATAAAGCCATGTAAACGCACTCGGTGTGGTTCAAGTAATTACACAATCAGGAATGGAATATGAACAAGAAATGTGTACATATATAAGTTACCAGGGGGTTACCCCCTGCTCGCTTTGCTCACCAACCACCATGGCCTACACTATGCACCAACCACTTTGTGTCTCTGCCGCTTTTGTTGTGAAGAGGGGGGCTGAACGCACCTCCAGGAGATGCAGTCACTCCTCCAAAACATCTTCTTTGCTTGATAAGCTGCTGGCTTGCTGCTGTTGCCTTGCCACGTGATCTGCATCTTGCGCAGCACTTCGAACATTTAAAAGCCTGTACAGCAGCTGTCTTTGTCATCTACTCTTTGTCTTTTATTTCAGGCTCTGGATGTAGTTAAATGTCTTGGCACAAAGTCTTGTCTTGCGGGACGTGAGTTCTTGATATTTTATAGTTTATAATTTAAAAACGGAATAAGAATCAGAAAATATAACAACATCACATTAAAGTTTGATAAATTCTGAAAAGAATGATACCAAGCATATGTATGTAGGCTGCGGTGAGCTGACACCCTGCCCAGGGTTTTTTTCCTGCTTTGCGCCCTATGTTGGTTGGGATTGGCTCCAGCAGACCCCCGTGACCCTGTAGTTAGGAAATTGCGAGTTGGATAATGGATGGATGGATATATATGTAGGTTTTAAAATTAGACTGATTTAAAGCGTGACAAAAAACGTGACATAAAAGCATCACATAAAATTGTTGCACAAAATCGTTGCACTTTTAGGCTTAGGATTTTATATATATAGAATAGATATATCATTGTTTGAGCTACATTTTAAGTACACAGCAATTTTCGATCCTTATACAGTACAGATTCACTGTAGTTAGGTAATTACACTACTAAGGAATTTAGTACCTTATAGTAGGAAACACTTAATATAAATTGTTTCACTTTGCCTGGAATGTCTTCATTCGGAAAGGATCATAATTTATCATGGATCATTACAAAATATAATTACATGTTTATTTCAATAAATGAAAAACATTCAAGTGAGCTGCCAGCAAAACTTTTCCTTTAATTGTTCTCACTTACTGTTTTCTGGTTTCATGATGGAAGAAAGGTGGGTTCTTGTGAGTCTCCCATGAGTCTCCTCTTCCGGTAACATCTCTTATGCTAATATGTTAAACTGGTTTTTGGCATCATTTCCTTATTAAAACTTCAGTCATACTTTATTGCCAGCATTGGACCTTTTCAAATATGTGTGACCTCTCCTCTTCTATTTTGATGTCCATTTTTGGCAGTGGTTTGCCAAACAGGCAAGTTCATCACACTTGGAATTATTTGTTTATTAGATGTTACTTGGATAATGTACCATCAAATGGTGTTACATAAAATAACAGCTCAGTTCATGGGGCGCAGGAATTTATTTACTGTATATATCAGCAAAAGCACATCCTGGGTGGGGTACAAGTCAATCTCAAAGCCCACTCATGTACACACTTGCACAGGGCTTGTGAAAGACTGTCACTTAGCCTTACACAGATGCCTTTAGGATATGTGAGGAAACAGACATACCCAGAGAAAAGCTCCGTAGACATAAGGAGAATGCAATAACTCGATGAGTAACAGTGACCTGGCAATGAAATTGAACACAAGATGTTGAAGGTGTAAGGCAGCACAGTTCCACCATGTCGCTCATAATTAATATCAATTATTGGGAATAATAGCATAGATTCGATTTAAAATGAGTAGGTGTTGGATATTAGACACGACTGACTTATGTATTGTGATTTCTTAAACTTTTAAGTTGTTAAGTTTTTGCCTTTTTCTTGCATTGGTTTAGTTTATCCATCCATCCATTATCCAACCCGCTGAATCCGAACACAGGGTCACGGGAGTCTGCTGGAGCCAATCCCAGCCAACACAGGGCACAAGGCAGGAACTAATCCTGGGCAGGGTGCCAACCCACCGCAGGGTTTAGTTTATGCGAGGCAAAATTTATTTTTACATTATTAATTTCCTTACCATTGTAATTTAAAATTTTATTTGTTCTGTTCCTAAAAAGGATGATTTTTAGAAGAATTTTAATGAATTTAATTAAACATTGGGCTCTTTTAACTTTGTGTCAATTCAAACCTTAGAAGGGAATAAAAAGTATTTCTTCTTCACATGGCATAATTATGAAGGACCAATTTAGAAAAACTCCAAATCAGTTTGTTTAATCTTTTATTTCAAGTAACTCTTCGTAGAGTTCACTGATGCAGCTTTCTGGTTTTGTAATTAAAAATAATATGAACAAGTTCTGTTGCTTGCTTCTGTGAAAAAGCAATTCTCTTTTCAAGTATTTATATTTATTGAGAGACTTAGGGATGTACCCAGAGTTGTATACAAAGAGTCTAAAGGGTGCTAGTGACTGAAGAGAGGTACATTGAGAGGTACATTGATTATGAAAATATGTTGATAGGAGCTGAGACAGTTAAGCGATATAATATATGCTGGTAAATATCAATATTATTACATCAGAAATTGACAATCTACTGTACTGTACTGATGTGGGTAACAGCAGTGGATACAGACATCTGTTTTAAATCATGATTCTTTTTCTCATGGTTTATTCATTTGTTAAAAATCTTTTATTTTTGAAAAATGTAAAAACAATATGTTATCATGCTACTTTAAAGTCCAAATGCAGAGCCACGCTATGCACATAACTATTATTCAATTTCATTAAACATATGGGAGATTAACTGTAAGGAATCTTAAGAACCAAAATGAATTCGGCTCTGTTCTTTAAAAGAACTTTAAACAAGTAGGAAATTCTTATTAAAATGCAAAATGGCTCAGTACAATGACATATGACTTTCTAGATTTGTCTTGTCTCTGAAAAATACAGTAAATGAATAAGGAAGTACTAAAGGTTTGTTGAAAAATGATCCTTATAACAATCCAAGAAATACTTTGCTGCATATTGATTAAAATACGGGTTATATTCCTGTATAATGTATTTTTCCACCTCTGAATATATTGCTTGGTAAAGAGTGGACTTTTATGAACTAATAAATCAATGTTTATATTTATCTTATGGGAAATGAAAAACAATAAAATTGCTTTGATTCATTCTTTGTAGTGCTAGTTATGCATCCAGAAAGAGGCTGACGACACTTTAGAATAGGAGCTGCTTTTTTGGGTATGTATACTGTACTTATTTGTAGGTTATTAACAAATAAAACATGATGCATTAGCACCATATGTGATTTATATGACGCTCAGAAAATTCAGCAATACTTAGTAATATTTTATGCTTTAGAAAATACAAATGAATAATGTAAAACGTTTTTGGACTGTTTGATTTTTGGGGCTCCTGTTTGTTCATAAGTGTTGCTTTGCTAATCATATTGTTTTTGAAAGCAAGCTCAGTTTTGCAATGACTAGATCTACTGCCTCAAAGCTTCAGACTTCAGTGTTTGAACCCAGGTTCTGCCAGTCTCTGTGTATGCATGTGAATGCACAATAACTGATTAATATAAAAATATGAAAGCATGTTCTGTATAAGAAAGAAAACAACATTTACCAACAGCTAAGGATGCACATTTTGGTGCTAATGCAAAATGTTTTCAGTAGTAATTGCCCATAAATAAATTCATAATTAATACTTGATAATACATTTTCTGTTCTTAAGTCTTACCAAGACATAGTCCATGTGCCTTGTTCACACAGTACAGTAATTGCATATCTTGTGACTGCCACATCAGGTCGCAGTATTGAGAAAAAAATACTAAAGTAAATGCTAATGTGCTTATCACTAAAGCAAATAGTTTATCAGCAGAAAATGGGAGGCTTTGCTGTAGATATTAAAAAGCAGATGACGAACAAGCATGTTAAAATATTTATAAGGACTGAGAATAATTAGGTATACCTTGGCTAGGGAGAACACACACTCAGTGGACATCAAAGCCTACAGTTTCTGGTAAATTTCAATATTGTAGTTAGTTCATCAATAGAACCTTCAGTTTATTAAATTTTACAGTAATACAGGGTGGGCCATTTATATGGATACACCTTAATAAAATTGGAATGGTTGGTGATATTAACTTCCTGTTTGTGGCACATTAGTATATGTGAGGGGGAAAACTTTTCAAGATGGGTGGTGACCATGGTGGCCATTTTGAAGTCGGCCATTTTGGATCCAACTTTTGTTTTTTCAATAGGAAGAGGGTCATGTGACACATCAAACTTATTGGGAATTTCACAAGAAAAACAATGGTGTGTTTGGTTTTAACATAACTTTATTCTTTCATGAGTTATTTACAAGTTTCTGACCACTTATA